>CM061919.1:186112964-186173302 GCA_031002005.1 Vandiemenella viatica
TGAGACTTCGTGAGATCTGGTCGGACTCCCCTCTAAAATGACATGACCCCTACTAATCGACCTCGTAACTTTTTGAGACCTTTTTTTATTAGGTCTCATGCTTCCAAGGGCGGTTATACCCCCTACCCCCTAAGGGGCGAAATACCCCCTTTTTTTAGCTCTACAGTCGAACAAGAATTTCAAAACCTCACTTGAGATTTCCGTTACCCTCCTCTCTCCCCCTTGTTGAGGTTTCGTAAGATTTCGCCGGATCCCCCCCCCTCCCCCTATTTCACCTCACGTAATAAATGGACGCCGCCTAAACATTACCTCTATCTTAACAACTGTTGTGTAATGTCTGATTAAAATTTATTTATATGCGTTTACATTTTTTATTTATATATTTTATGCTATGAAAATTATGTTTCCGTTAAATTTTCGCGACTACCTTTACAGCAGGGGTCCCCAAAGTGGTCGATACCGACCCCTTAGGGTCGATAAGAGATCCCCGGGGGTCGATTAATACAGGGGGGTCAAAAGGGGGTCGATTAATACTAAAGAGGATCAATTAAACTATACAGGAAAAAAATAGAAATGTTCTACTAACAATCAGGCCAATAAGTAAAATTAAAGCTCATCCTCTCAAGTCTCGTCTGGTATCGAAGTCATGTGAAGTTAAATGATGAAACTTTCAACCAACTACTTTTGCTCACTGAGGTAAGGTGGTTGGCAGTAGGTGATAGTTGCAGAGACTCATCTGAAGAGTGCCTTAGCAATGTGGATTCATCGCTGTGTGACAAGTTAAAACAGTACAACAACCATCTGCTCTTTTTGGCAGGTATTTATTGTAAATTTATTCCATCTATCAATGGATTTGTTCCTATTTTTTAAGATTATAATAATAGTGGGAAGTATCTCGTTTTTCTCTTAATTTTATTGGGTGGATTGTTTCATTGAGTTGAGATGCTTATTGCTTAGCATCAGAAATTCCAAAAATGATTTAATTTTTTTATTAAATACTTGTGGGGGTCGATAAGAAGGCAAATATCGTATCAAGGGGTCGATGGGGTAAAAAGTTTGGAGGCCCCCGCTTTACAGTATAGGTTCGGTCACACGGGGAGATTTTTGAGGCTGTTACTTGAATAGTAGTGAGCAGTGGCTTCATGTCACGAAGTAATCTTTGCTTCTGACCGGACTAACAGCTATCAAAAACTAGCGGCGGCGATACGAATATATTCAATTCTTGTATAGCCTGTTATTGTGGCGTCCACGCAGCACTGTTGCGTCTCGTCCGACAGCTCAATCGCAAGTCGTTGTATTGCTGTGGCTTTCATCGTTTCTTGTTTGTCCGTGGATTTTTTTTTTGTTATCTTAACAAACCGGAAAGGAAATGTATTATTATAATCATGAAAGGTGGTTCTGAATTGTTTATACTTTTCGGAAATATGAAGAACTGTAGGACACAAATAACTATAACTAACATGAAGAAAAATGCGCGGCAACATGGATTTGGTAGAACTGAATGAAATTGAATAGAAAATTGCATCTGAGGAAGATCTGAAAAAGACACCATTAAGGATGCACACAGAAATGAATTATATATTGTAAAAAAAAAAAAAATTTTATTTATTTATTTTGAGCTCCAGCTCAGAACAATAAAAGAACTCCTACTCTTTTCGACTGATGCAGTAGCGGACGCATTTTCTTTTTTTCCGAGATTTTTGTATCTTATTTATTAAATTCTTACCCAAATCAGCATAAGCCGAACGAATCAATCGTTTCAAAACTGTACCACCAACGAATAACGTTAATAGGAACTTCACTAGCTGCTACATATGCGTACTACCAGTAGCTGCTACTTGGAAGAGGCGACCATTCGCCGCGAGTTAGCTGCAGCGATAAAAATTGCCGGGTGTGACCGCGTTAATCGAAGGCACGCCTCCCAGTCCCCAGTCATCGCTGATCTATAGGTCTGTGACAGATACCAGAGCCTGGTGTTGACCCCTAAGCAGCCTTGTGTGCAGACAAGGATTATCGACTTCACCAGTTAGCAGTTTCCGTTTTGATAGTTGCTAGAGAGCCATCGTCCCTCAGGAGCGACACACACATTCTCCCTGTAGGAAGAGACTGCGTGTAATCTGGAGAGAGTCGGACTGCACTCGGGAGTGTTATCCAGAGCGGACTGAGTCGGCCGCCTGCTCTGTATTTTTCGCCCCCGCCGTATGGCTGGTCTCTCCGGGATTACCCGGGCACGTGTTATTTTTCCATTAAAACGGGACGCAGTGTTATATAGCGGCAGGCTGGCTGTGGGTGATAAATCAAACGCAGCCGAGCCGAGCTGAGGCGTGGAGAGCAGAAGGCGAGGCGCAGGCCGAGAGGTAATTGGCTTCTGTTATCGCGCGCGAGGCGGAACAGTCATTCGGAGGCGCGCAGGGGCAGTAATCTGCAGAGATTTGTGGAGATGTCGCCCACGCAGCTCGGAGGATCACCGGAATGCTCTATCGGCAGCGGACGCAGCGCTGCCTACAGATTCGGACTCACTCGTAACGCAACGCCGAAATGATTATAAGCCCGGACGGGAAACCAACTTGGATTTGGCGTAAAGCATAACCGTATATAGACTCACTCGGCACAGAATGTGATGAAGACTTTAAGCTGTGATTTCTGTGACCACTATTACTGCTGTAATTACATAGATAAATACTGCGATTCTGAGTCAGTGTGGGTGAATAATTATTGTCTGAGCTTTTTGGAAAGGGAATCAGCTTCGATTAGCTCTGAAGCACAGAAGGCAAGTAAATCGGCTGACAAAACTGATTGTGGTGGGTGAGCGGTAACGCTCTGGCCTCGCATTCAGGAGGATGTTGGTTCGAATGCCCGTCCGGCCATCCAGATTTAGATTGTCCATGGTATCCTCAAATCAATCCAGATGAATGCTTGGATGGTTCCTTCAAAAGGCCATGGTTGAATTCCTTACAGTTGGTTTCCCACGTCCTTTCCCTCCTCTAACTATCTCGAAGTCATCGAGGTATACTGTCAAGAGCGAAAAAAAGTTGATTCTCTACTCACCTAAACTCTAAATGATTTTTCCTGAAACACAAATGTAAATATGTTTTATCCTATCGGTAGTCGTAGATAGATAACAGTTGACTATTATAGATATACTAACTGTACACATCAGTTTAGTTGAGAAAGTGTTTTCATGTCCAAATTTGATGAACAGAGGAGCATAACTTAAGACATTTGCGACCGGCCAATCCAGTATCAGAGGTAAGGATTTTTTAATGGAGCTTTACAGTTCGTCAACTTTGGGGTCATTACAGCCAGGAGAGAATGGTTAACAGAGAACGGAAGGAAACTGGCCATCAATTAGGGCTTTTTTATGGCTTTATGCCTTGCCGATGACGAGGTCATTAGAGATAGGAAAGGCTGTGGAAGGAGCGGGAAATGATTCGGCCATGGCCTTTCGAAGGTCCCATCCCGGCAATCGCCCTGAGTGATTCGGGAAAACCTTAAAAACTAGATCTGGATGGATGGTCGGGGATTCGAACCCGCATCTTCTCGAATATGAGGCAGAACGTTACCGCTCACCCTCCACGAACAGTATCATTTTGGACGAATCATTACGGCATTCTCTGAGGGATTTCGTGAACCACCGAATGTTTGATGGCTTTCCGGGTATCGAACTCGTGTTTTCCGGCAATTGGGTGAGATAAAGTTGTAGGTCAGGGCAGTGGTAAATACTTTTGGGTATAACAAAGAATGCTGTATTGCGGAAATCATGTGTATAGGGTTAACATAATTTTAATTTTATTTATAATCGAGAATTTGCCCTGTGAAAATTTCCCTACCTACTTACTTTCGAATTTCCGAAATTTTATCATACATTCTTCCTGATCCATTTTTCAACACTCCTACTTTCGCCATTAAGGCCAGTATAAGACAGGTTAGCACAGAGAGCACCACCTACAGCGTTCTTTTTAAGATCTCAGATGATACCTCTCATTGCCTTCTATACGTTACAATGCCAGTGGCTTCTTCGTAGTACTAAGGTGAATGGTTCAGTTGTTACTATCATTCTACCTGTTGGATCTCTGTTTTTTTACCTGTTGAACGAGCGCAATGGACCGGAATCCGGCGACCCTTTTACAGGTTTTGACACATTATTGTTATACACTGTGCAACCACAGAACTGCTGCTTTATCAAGTAGAGTTCGTATTACACTACAGTGAAGTTATAAGGTAACGGTCACAGTGGGACTATCTTCTTTCCGGCTTCCGAATGAAGACTGCAAGGATAGAGTAATTAAACATTGTTAACGAAAAAAGTATTACTTCATTTTCAAAGTAGGTGGGTCATACCACGAGGTATAGATATATCGATATAGATTTACAGTTTACAAAAGTCTAAAGATACTCTCGGTAATAATCTTCACTTCCACCAAGTAATCACCTACTACATCTCCTGTCTAATGAATTTTCATTTTAAATGAATAACAACAATAGAAAACACTGGAGTAGAACTCTTAATGGTCCCAGTAATGGTTCATCACGTATTTGGTTTTTGTCTCTTCTGATTTCAAGATCATGTACTTTAACAAACTGTGACTCTATTAGTGTATACACAAGCGAACTCTAACAGAATAGACGGAATCGAGATTCGAACCCAGAGCGCCCGGACATGACGTAGGCTTCGTTATTGACTGTGCTATTCCGCTCCTGACCCTAACCGGAATTTCACTAGTATATATGCAGGGCTTGAATTTTTAAAGGCCGTTTTCTCCGAATCTATTGAGCGTTGCGTCTTACGAATGCAGGAGGTACACATCCTAAAGGAGTATAATTATTACGCAAAATCTCATCCAAAAATAAAATCCCAAGGTCGTGCCCTCCCCTTGTCAGTGGTGGTCTGTTGATCGAGAGCTTTATACGCAGTCTCATCCGATATGTCTGCGAGGAGAGAATGTGGCTTGTATATCAGCAACATGAGACTATCCGTTAGTGGGCTATGTTGTAAGACGCATTTGATTAAACTGACAACGGATAACTCCACGGAATTTGCCAGAGTGACCCACAGAAAAAATGGCGAATAACGTTAAAAATCAGCGCGGTGGATCAAACGTGACTCTCAGGTTGGTTGAGTTGTTCTGATACAGGAAATGAAGAGTTAGGCACAGAAAATACGATAACAAAAGCGGTGAAGGAGACAACAAGAGTGTCAAAGGTTAGTATATTGGCACAACCGCTGTACGTCATTATAAAAAAGTGATTTATTGGAGGTTTACAGTCAGAAGTTTGATTGTTTGCAGATGAGATGATGCTGTTATAACAGTATTAAAATCGAAGGTGATTGTAAAAGCTAAAGAAGAATCTCGGCAGGGAATCTTGTTGTCTTGGCCAACACAGAATGAAGACAAATGCAGGTTACAATTACGAAGTTGGAGGAGGTGCAAAAATGGTTAATTATGTTCGTAGGCGAAAATGCCTGTAAATTTGAGATATATCAAAGGAGTTGCCCAGGGATTCATTGGAAAACAAGATGCAGGGAAAAGTCTTCAGGAAGTGCACAATTCATACATTAGTGATGAGTCCTGGATGGATATTAAGAGAAGAATTAGGAGAAGAACGTGGAAGCTAAGAGATGGCATTGATAGTAACCAAAACTTTATTTTGGGGATAGGGAATAACAAAATTTTCATTTCTAGAGACGTCAGAAACTGGAATAAACTATTCAGAGATATGTTGAACATGTTACCACCTCAAATACGAAAGAACTTAAATAAGAAATAAGTATAATTCAGATGTAAGTGCGTAGGAAAATTCCTTCCCAATTAATTGAATAATAATAATGTTATGGCATAGACCCTAAGATATGGGCTTGACATAGATATCAACAGAAGACTGTAATGTTTTACTTCTCCAGAAACATGCTTCTGGAAACATGCTTGCCATCTGCGAAATAATTATGATGTTTTTCTTGGTTTTAATGTTATTTGAGAAGATACAATAAAAAATTAAAAATGTAATGTTTACAGCTCCTTAGGGTTGTTTACTGAAGTATCGTTAACACGTACTCCTTGTGTGAGGATGACAACAAACCCTTTTCTGCATTATACAAATGTTTTATTTAACTAACACGTTCAATATATTCCTATACATAATAAGATTCTGTTCTACTTAGTGATATCAACAAATGGTATCGAATTTTTATTACACAATAGACAACTTAAAGTAAGATCATTTATGGAACAATTTGTTGTTAAAAATATTAATAATCTCGTGGGAGAGTAGGATTTAGTTTGTTAGACTGAAATGACCAAAAGAAATAATTTCCGAGTTTTGTAATTTAAAAGAGCAACCCACTAAAGAACATTTTTAATAACGAAAACTTGCTTAAACCTTTATTCCACCATCATAACCACAAAATTTCTGGAAACTTAAAAAGTACAGCCCTGTTTCTGACTTCTCATCTCTGCTCCAAGATTACCCGACAGACAAAGTTGTTTTGCTGTGGTCTCGTAGGGTCTAATGAGGTTTCCTGAGGCTGTAAGAAACCTTTAAGCGCAAAAAGTAACGAAGCAACAAACACTGTGAACCTCGTATTCTCGTTAAATCATCGGAAGCACATGTATGCATAATTTTCCTTCGTATCTTTATTTCCGCACGTAATGAGATCAATGTTTATTTCATTCAACTGTAAAAAAATATTTGTCTCAAAAGACAGAAGATACGCTACTCTGGCAAAAATTCGTGGGAAAGCTTTCTGTTAAACGTTCTAACGAGAGGATTGTTACTCTATTTATTTCATAACCTCTTCCACTTCATAAAATGTATCAACTTCAGGGTAGAACGAAATCTACAAGGTGCTGAAAGTATAAAATGTAAGCTATAATGTATTGAAACGTGTTAATATTAATTAGCCATTACAATTAATGACGTCTGTTATCTCAGTCGTAGTATTACTATTAACAAAGAAATACAGCTCTGCTTTTAATAAATGATCATTGAGATACTATTTTCATGGGCTCTGCTGATAAAAACTCTGTCTACTATCTGCTTGTACGATGGATATTAAATGTTGTTCACCCTAAAAGAAGTAATTGCATCGCACTTTTCACCTCAGCAGCAATAATTGTAAAACATGAGGTTCAATTTATAATTACAACTGAAACAAACGGTTAACTCCAAACCAAACACAGTAAAACACATCAAAACATTAAATACTGAAATTTGCGAAAAGGGAATTTACGTAACATAGGAGAGAAAGATTAAGATCGTGCAAGATTACTGTCTAGGAACTTTATATGATGTACCTACGCTTTATGAAAGCTTCCCACTAGATCCGGTGCTGAATCCGTTCCTCTGTATGTGATAGATACATAATTAAAGGATGTTACAATAAGAGCGCAAAATTTGAATTTTAAATAAAACATGTTTTTCTATGACACAATATTGAAGTATTTATTGATTTATAATGTACACATTATGTGTGGAACAACACATCCGGTAAACGGCCGATACAGATTTGGTGGCACAGACGTTCGTTTCTGGCAAAATTTTTAATAATGGTTTTTCATAAATATCGCCGTATTTGATTGATACAGCTTTCAATTTTGGCACTTAATGCTTGGGTGGTGGTTTTGGCGTAAACCGGAGATTTGAGAAAATCCTTCAGAAAAAGTCCATAGGTGTTAAAAGGCAAAATCGTGTTTGCCAATTCTGGTCGCCAAGTCGGGAGATGACCAGAAAAATAATAGTGCGATATGGTAAGTGACTCTGTCCTGCTGAAACTGCGTGTCTTCAGGAGAAATATCTTTAAACTGAGGCACAAAGAACTTAATTATGGTACAATATCGTTCGCGATTTACCAATAATGTATTATCTGCCGCGTTTTCAAAGAAAAATAGTCCAGTGATTCTTCCAGTCCACAATGCGCACCAAACAGTGACACATTGGAGATGCATTTGTTTCTCACGAATCATTAGTGAATTTTTCTGAGCCCCAAATGCAGCAGTTTTGTCTATTAAGAAGTCATCAAGGTGAAAATGGGTCTAGATGTCGAAGATGATTTTGTCCACTAAAACAGCATTCACTGCTTGTTCAATAATTCAGTTGGTGAACTCTTCGCTGTGCATGGTCTGTTGGCATAAATTCTTGCGTCAGTTGGATTTTGTAAGCATTGGGATGAAAATTTTTAATAATAAATGCGGTGAAATGTCCATACCACTTTGATGTATTGTATAACGCTCCATTTTTACTAACTCCTATATGTATCCTGTCCACCTGTCACAATTATCTATCTGTCAAATCATAATAGCCAAAATTGTGTGCAATACAATTCTTGCACTCTTATTGAATTTAATGAAGTAGACATATGAATAAAATTTCGTATGATTGGATGGGTTTTTAATGGTATTTTAGTTTTCATACTTTTCAAATATAGCAGTAATACAAAAATTAAACTGACATCCACAAAGAATATTACTTATAAAGAATTTACAAGAGGGACAAGTTTTTATGAAGCTTATAAATTTACTGTCCACCGTTTAAATGATTGCATAGTGATGAAAGTTTTTAAATTCAAACTGGAATATTTTCTGTTTCATAGGTTTTCTTAGCCCGTGTGTTAAAGAAGAGAGAAACTAACGTCTGTTTCATACAGGAAAATAAATATGATGTAAAGTAAGTCACATTAACGCTGGATACTGTTGAAATTGATATAAGTACTTACATTGGATAGTTTTTTCCTCCCAATTATTATCTTAAAATGTTACAAATCTTAAGGCTAGTATGACGTGTTGTAATAGATCTTTGAAACTAGTCTCTCTTTACATCAACGTTAATATTTCTGTTCCATTCTAGCACCCATTAATTATGTTCATTATATGCTATTACTATTCTTTGAAAAACTGCCAGTAATTTAGAAATTAAAATTGGCAGTTTTCGTTAACGTACTTCTATAAGACGTTAGTAATATTTTTCACTCTTACAGCAGTCCGTCGAATAATAAGTCTGTGTCGTCGTAATGCGCTAGTGACAGGGTTGTTAGTGGCCGCGCATTCCACCTCTGCCTAACCTCCTTAACCTAACCTGGAAATCCTACCGGGTACAGGGGAAGTACAGTTTAACTTAGAATTAAAACCACGGAAACGTTCTGGCGTACTTCAAATTACACACCAAACTGTGGCAGACGTGAACGGCGGGTTTAAGGGTCTATGAAAATCCCCGCCGAGACAAGGATTCAAACCGGGGACCTATCCATCCCATCAGACGCCTTAACTACTGAACCAACATACCATTCAGTCCGTCGAATGAAAGTTAAAGAATGCAGCTACAGTTACATTCAGAATGGAGTAATCTGTGTTAAATTTCTTTAATTTACTTTAAATGAGATGAAGCACGCGCTCATTTGGCGATTTCCCTAACCATCCATTTACCCCATTTCTTGCACCTGCCTACTTTTTCCCTCTACGAATTTTAAGTTATTTCACTGTTTTGGGTAAATTATTAATCATTTCCCATGTTAATTTATTCCAATCGTTGACTCTCTTAATTACGAAAGAAATTTTTTTCACTCTTATGAATAATTTCTACTATAGTGAAATAATGTATTTACCTACGTTTATTAATATTTTTTATGAAAATATAATTTGAGACTTACAAGATTACTTAAGTTCATCCGATTTTCCCGGTTCTAGCAGAAATACAATACTTGTCGTTGCATGTATTCGTATTCCGTAATATCGTTTGTGATGGTAATAAGAAGTAGTGTACAAAATAACATCATGGAAATACGCCGGAAGTTGCGTATGATATACGAATCTACTGTCTCTTAATCAGGTATTAGTCACATTCAACGCAAAAGAGGAAAGTTAAATGTCGGCTGCTGAGCAATTGAATTATTTATCTGACAGTTGTTTAGTTGGCGAGTCAGACGTACCACACGGACAGGTCGGGTATGAGATTAGTCTGTGTGCCAGTGACTGGATGTGAACCCGGCGTTACGACGTGATAACGCGCCGAACCACTATAACGGCAAAAAACCGGAATCATCATACTTTTTATAAACGGAACAGAAACAGCCTCGGGCGAGTCCCGTGTCCCGTTAATGACCGCTATTGTTCGCCTGGGGCAGGCGTACAGTTCACAGTAGCAGAGATAACAAGTTTATTTGTGATCCGAATAGCGAGCAAATTCTTTTTTCTGTTTCCGCCGGTGTTTTTCGTTGGTGGAGGTCGATAGTAGGGTGAGGGATATTTGACTGCAGCCTGAGGTCTGTTTGTTTTTAATTCCGATCCGGATTGGCACAGCTGTTGCGTGGGCTGCCAACTTCTCCAGTGTCCACTGTGGCTTGCTGGCGGGGTCTCTCCTAATCCCATCACGCAGCGCTATTGTCTGAACATGTTTCTATGTCGACTGTTCCCAACAAAAGTGGTCTGGTGGTTCTGATTGTTGATCGAAAGATCTCTTGTTCGAATCACGGTCTCGTCTAGTATTTTCGAAGTTCCATGTACTCTAAACTAGTTTGGATTACTTATCTATTTAAATATTTATTTAGCCTGGCAAGATTAGGATTGTCAAGTCCTGTCTTAGATCTTACCAGGTGTTTATAAAACATAATTTACGCTTTACATAAATTAACAGCATACAATACTTATTTCACGCTTTTCTTCAATTAAGTTAATAACTAAAATAGTAACCCTTGGTTTTATATTCTGTTTTTAGTCTTTATTACACGTTCGTGTAGGTTTTATTAGTTTTAACATTGGTATGGATAGCGTTTTGTAAGGATACAAGGTACATCGGTGCCGGAAGCGTCACGTGACGAGTTTAGTCAGTCTGAAGGAGGACTCGAGAGTCAGCGAGTGCGACTGCCGGCAGGCAAGTCGTGTGTCATGCGCGGCTCCGACAAAACGCGAAGTATGAGTTAATTAGTGCGGGATATTAAATAGTTCAGAATAGTGAAACTGGAAAAGACAGCCACTTCATTGTGTGTGAACTCGCGTAATTAATAAGTGTTGGTGGTCGAACTCATTATCGAGCTGGTGGAAGTGTTAGCCGATGTAAAAATTCACTGTCAAATTGTAAAGTGATGGTCACAGCTAACATTGAAGACGATTAAAACTGTTTGTTGTCTTGCAGCAGCTTCTGACTTCTTATTTGAAACCTAAACATTTCAGAACATTTTCCAACATTCCGTTGGTGGCGACCTGGTCCGAACTTGTGCAATTAATCAACTGTGCAAAAACTATAACGATATTAATTATGATTAACGTCCCGGGGGTGATATTTCTCATTCATATGTTACAGTTCTTGAATCTGAGTTCGACTTTTATTATTTGTTTCCTTATTGTTTGCATCTCAGTAGGGATTGGACAATGGCACATCTAATATTACATTCAATTGTATTACGGTGTGGTGTATTGCCTTTGGTAGTAGATCTTGGAAATTTAATTTCTGATTGCATCAATAGTATCCAGAAATCTTCATTCGTCAATCTTCTCCGTAAGGAACAATACTGCTACTTCTTCTCCACTGCTTCACCATTCTGAACATTCCCCTAAAATATCTCCTCAGTTCTGTAGTCCGTGGCTTTCTAAGATTGCACGACCTTTAACTTTGACCACTGGTTTACTGAACCATCTTTTATCCAACAGAACTTCCTCATGATAACTTGTTCCTTCTGTAACTTCACACTGACATATTTAACATCAAACCTATCCTTTATTATAATTTTGATTGTAAAATAAATTACGATGTAAACTGTCGGGTCTTTCAGTGTTTTTCGTGGGTCTGTGACCTTCGTGAAAATATATAACATTAATAATTTTATCGCGTATAAATGGGATGATTAATTACTGCTTTACCTCGCTGAAAGGCAGAATGCGGTGATGGGCAATCATCGGAGAGGGCCTTCGACTCGTTAAAACCCCATTCTCCAAACGAAACATTTTAATCTCGCTCTGACAGGTTATCGATCTAAACGAGTTTTGTTTTTGCACGGTGCTAATTCGGTCGGCGAGTGAAGGGGAAATTGGCCAATTAAAATACGGCAGCGTTCCGCCAAGTGATTATAATGCAATGAGCAGTTAATTGGAAAAAATAGGAAAACTGGCATCATGGAAGCGACGAGTTCGTAGGGACAGTCCGCATTTCCATCTGATCGGCCTCTGCTGAAATCCACGGCTTCTACTGAAATCACCGAACCTCACCATTTTTACTATAGATCGACCAGGAAGTAAACGTGCTTTTCTATTTCATCGAGTTTCCTGATATACGGCAGTCTCCAACAAATTTTTCAAACTTTTTTAGAACTTCATGAGCCTCTTCATCTGTGAGGAAGTCCGTTCCAAAGTCACTATGCCGACTACCTTTTCTGTTCTGTAGGTTATATTGAATACAATTTTTCATCGGGATCGTTGTCATCCAGTTTATTAATTCGCAGATAGCAAATGGTACCTTTTACCTACCTTGAACTTCTTCCCGTATATTCCAATCACTGACTATACAAAAGAAGCGAGCCTGGTGGATGAGCGTAACTCTAGGGCCTGGAATTTGGGAGGAAGTTGGTTCAAATCCTCAAACGGCGATCCAGATTTCGGATTTATATGTTTTCGGGACATCTCTCCCAGTGAATGCCTGGATGGTTCCTTCAAAAGAACATGTCCAAATTCCTTCCCGTTACTTGTCTCCTACCCTGGATCTAATGACCTCGGAACCCATCTTAGCTCTTTAGCATTATTTTAACTATATTTATGATTTAAAAACACATGCCCCAGTGTCAATATCGCTACACACTTTATTTTTTCATCACACAACTTTTTATTTTTTTTCAGTATTTGATGTCCTTCCGCGATGATTTATTCCATTCCGTAACGGCTTAACTTACACATAAAAACTTTCACATTGTAATTCTCCGAAAATCAATTTCTTTAATCTCTTCCATTACACGTACTACTCATAATCTATCCAGTCCACATCGCCAATGCTTGTATTCTAAACAACCAGCACCCCTGCCATACTTGCAGACTAATCTCTCTGCTAAACGTGTGAAACTCTCTAACCGACTACAAAACGAGTAGCTCTTCTATAGACGTGTACCATGTTCTCAATCGTTCTTTTGTGATTTGGACGCTTAACACTGCCACAGTAGGCTAGTGTGGCCTCTCTCCTGTTTTACATACGTGTTGCTCCTTTGTACATATTCATAGTTTTCAAAATGTTCCCTCAAAATACATTATCTGATATGTCGATTTCATTTTACTTTTATTTTCTGTAAACGCTTAGAAATATTCCGTAGAAGTTTTTCTTAATCGTCCACACAAATGCCGGAATTTTTACTTAATCCCTGCTTCGAAATTACAAACTTCGAAAAAACCTTCTCTGTATAATATGAGGGTGAATACAGTTTCCGTTTTCAAGTGATCTGGCACAGAAAACATCAAGTTCTTATCTGTCGCCACATTAGACTGGTATTCCGAAAACATTTATTAATATTCAACGTCGAAAGAAACCCATTTTCTTATTTAATTGACTCTGGACCTTTCTGACATACACCTAACAACACTTCCTTTGTATTTGACATATCATCAATAGTATTATAGCTCCACATACTACAATAAACATATAATGAACAAAAACACATAATAAAAACCTTCCATGCCAGAGACGGGACTCTATGGGGCAGCCCTAGGTACCTGATATTAATGTTCTAGCCCGTACATGACAGATTTACGGCGAAGTTTGGATTTGGGGAACGGTCTCTCTACCTCGTCACCTTTCAATCTATCTACTATCCACCTGCAAAACGGCCTCGCACTCTGGGAAGTATCCCATCAGAAAGCACTATTGCGGAACTCGAACGTTGCTGTTAATAGTTTTCGCAGGTGCGCCTCGTCCCTCATGGTGAACCGGCCAGAGAGATTCTTCCAGCCAGTGTTCTCAAGTAGGTGTGTCGGCCGGGAGAACACGATTTCCCACTCGGCGAGTCGGCCCATTCCTCAGGGAATAGGACCTGATCCTGCGCGAGGACCCGACGAAGAAGGATGTCGAGCTCTGATAGGCCATCAATCACAGAGACGCCTCCCGAATTAGTTGCAGCGAGCACCGGCGGCCCGCCAGGACTCTCTGGCAAAGATTGAAACAACACTTCGCCCTCGATCACTCTATCACTCTCTCACTCTGGCCTTGCGACAAAGTCGCTTTAACACCAGCACTAAACGAACCACCACTAAAGTCTTCACTCGCCAGTCAAATTGTTGACAGTCCGAATCGATATTGCATAGAGAATTGGTGTTGAAACGTTTGAGTAAATATTCTTAAATAGATTCGTGAGGTCAGAAAAAAATAAAAACATTAACCTCACACGACTTTAAAGGAATCACAGATGTTCGAAGTATTTATCAAATATAAAAGGAACAGAGTGGTTACAGCACAGGGCCTAATTGCTCGTGTTTTGCACCTTTGCCATGAACATTATCCTAATACAGGATCTGAAGCGTTTTTGAAATATTTTATCTGTGTTTTGTATGACAATTAGATGTTTCCGATTGTTAAGTGACGTTTGAAGTGAAATGTTGCAGATGTCACCTGGCGAGTAAGCTTGTGTCTGGGATTCGGGAGCACAGGGGTTCAAATCCCTGTCCGACCATCCAGATTTCGGTTTTCCTGCCTTTTCGAAATCATTCCAGGCGAATGCTGGGATTGCTCCTCCAAAAAGGCCATGGCAGAATTCGTTCCCGTTCCTTGCCTTCCATCCTATACCGGCTCCGATGACCTTTTCATTGAAGAGCCATAAAGCGAGAAAACAAATAAAAAATTAAATAAATATAACAAGTATCGGTCGGGATAGCGAGTCTCACTGGACATTGCACCAAGTGTTGCACTCATGCGATATTTCATATGTTCTGCTTGTTAACGAAGGAGAAAGATTATTTCAAGATATCCTAGTATACACCATCTTTTTATTTTTTACTTATTGCTTTACGCCCCGTCGACGGCTAAGGTCATTAGAGGCGGGATGGGACTGGGGACAAGGGAAGAAATTCGACCATGGCCTTTTTGAAGGAAGCATCCCAGCATTCGTTTGGAGTGATTTGGGGAAACCATGGAAAACCCAAATCAGAATGCCCGGGCGGGGATTCGAACCCACGTCCTCCCGAATGCGAGGCCGGAACGTTAACCGTTCACCCACCACGCTCGGTATACTATCTTAAAATGATAACACTATCTGGCTGCAATAAACTAATGTAACACCTAAAAAATATTTTATCTGCCCCATTAGATTGCATACAAATCCTTCAGAATATAATTTTTACTACTTTCTAAATATGATGTTCGGTTTTGGATCACCGAAACACATAGCAGGCGAGAAATCTGAAGTATCCGACTCATTCCTTTTTGAAGCCTATGACAGACCGTCATCAACAGGTCTCCGTTGCCTGTTTGGTACGAAAACCTAAAAACGGGTTTCAGATTTTCCTGTTGTCTTTCTCAACCGGTACCTACAACGTCTTTCATCTAGGTATTACAAAGGAAATAAAGATATGTGGCTTGCTCTGTAATGATTATTATTAGTTTTAAAGTTATGTTTGGTAGGCTCTTCTCTCATATCAAATCTCACGTTGGAATAGTAATTTGTAATAGATAGGTTTCGTGTACTGATTTTGTTTATTAATTTATTTTGATATACGCATTTATAACGTATCACATACAAATCTTTTCTTCCGTTTTCTGCTTTTTAATAAGCGGGGAGGGGGCTAGGAGGATGTCTAATAAGTGAGACACTAATATATATGTACATATTATTTGCAAGGATCATAATATTTATTATTCTGGCATTTACGCAGTTGCTTATCTAAATAGAATTGATATTAAATGATGGACATAATCTCAATATTGTAGAAACATCCCTGGTCGTTGTTATTTCGGTGGCGAAGGCCGAGCACGTGACGTCATAGGTTGACCGACCAATAACTATCGAGATGACGGCTGGCGGCGGCGGACAGAGTGAATCCAACGATATCATATAGTAAGCATGGAGGAAGGAATATATGGAGGCGACGCAAGGGACCTCTACCACGCACTGAAGTGATGCCGGCTGGAGAGAGGTGGGGAGGGGGGGACGCCATATTACCCTACCCAAGAATCGCCGGGAACATGTCCAAATATATCCAGGGAACTCTACCATAACCATGCAGCCACAATTTGATGATGGATTATTATGTAAGTTGACGAAACAAATAAAAAATGAAGAATAATCTTTTTTGATATCTCGCTTAATTCTCGAGATATACTTTCTCAAAGGTGAGGTGTTCTTGGTTAAAATTCAGAAAAAAAATGACCAAAATCAAATTTGATCATGGATTCTTATGTAACACAACGAGAAGAAAAGATAATGAAGAATACAAATTTTCGGTATTTCGCTTAGTTATCGTGATGTACCGTCTCAAAAGTGAGGTGTTTTTGAATGAAATGCAGAAGAAAAATTTTGCAAAAGTCAAATTTAATGATGAATTCTAATGTAACTGACGAAAAAAAAAATCGAAAATAAAGAGCAAACATTTTTGAATATCTTGCTTATTGTTTGGGATATAGTGTCTCCAAATTGTGGACGTGAGGTGGAGATGCGGCCTGGACCAAAAATAATTCCGCCCTAACCACAATGAATTACATTGGCTATACAGAAGTGGTTCTTTTATTTTAAGGAACTTTTGTTTTTAGTTCTCAAATTATGATTTATGTTCAAAAAGATTATATTTCCACATTCCATTTCAGTAATTTTACTCCTGTTAGAATCTATGATTAGAAATATTTCAAAATCAAGAAAAAAAAATGTCTAGACATACTTACAAACTGAAATAAGTCTGATTAGTCAATGTTTAGAACTCTGTTACATATATATAATCTTACTACCATAATTCAAAAGTCGGACCCTGAAGTGGGAATAGTTTACATGACGATACACACGTCACTAACATGGTTCTCATGAAATTACTAACAATAATAGACATATTCCTTGTCCTTTATGCTATGAGAAATACATTCTGGTACAAACTGCATTTAAACCTAACCACAATATATATTATATTCTGCTACAAAAACAAACTTTGTAGACACACTCTTAACTTTGCATCGCGAACTGCATTTCCTATAACGACATTGTTTCCTTCATCACGATTTCTATTTCGCAAAGCACAATTTATCACAGTTAATTTCACCCCACACTTTCAGTAGAAACTGCAAACGTAACGAAAGAATGCACAACTCAATCACAATGTAAACATGACCCACTTAAATTAGACTTTACAACACTCGTATAAAGTAATGGTAGTCTATGATGTGCAAAATAGTAAGGTATGCCGATTGGCTGCATTACACCACCAAATATTTGAAAACAAAGTCATCCATTTGAGAGTTATGAATAAATCTTTAATGGTATTAGCTAGTCTGACTGAAAACTATTGAACATTTCAATAACAATAATTAAAATGCAACTTACAAATGAAATGATATTCCAGGTTTTTTCCTATCTGTCCTATTTGTGCACCCATATGCAACACAAGCTGGCATTATAAAAAAACTTAGAACTATTACAAAATCAAATTTTTACTACATGGAGCACAATGTGAAAATGTAATGTTTTGAGCTTGGTCCGCTATACCCGCCGCGCATGCGCAGTAGTAGCCCGGCGTCACCGATTTAACGTCATTTCTCCTCCATATATTTCCTTCCTCCATGATAGTAAGAGTCTGTTGGTCTTGTTTGATGTACGACTAATGGTTTTTTTTTTTTTTTTTTTTTAAATACTTAACTTTCTTTCGTACGAATCTTTTACATGTTTTTTTTAACAAATATTGTTCATTGTCATTCTGATATTATCACTATAATTTAAATATAGTGCGGTGTATACGCATGATAACTCGACATAATATCAGATATTTCCGGCAGCGTAGGAGTAGCGTAATTGCTTCGCGTTGCAGGGGCCGCCGGTTCGAGTCCGGCCTAAGACATAGGTGGTTTCAACTAAACGTTGTGTTCGTCTTGTGTCACCATTACAAAAGAGGAAAAATACTCACACTGATATGAAATCTATACACTGTAAGAAAGACAAACACTTTGAGCTGAATGTATAGCTAACATAGCCAAATGCCTTTTTTTTTTTTTTTTTTTTTTTTTTTTTTTTAAATCTAATATCAAAACTATGGAACCCTATGGTATGGGTGTGTCACACGCAATTTTCGAATTATTTATTCCGTCAGCGAATGAAATTTGTTCAGCACTCATATATTTCTTTTCTCCGAACCTGACCTATGAGTATAAGCGCAGTATACTATATTTACTGTTGCACCATCTGCCAATGTTATAACCCAACGACACAGGCTGTAGCACCGCTTTCAGCTGTTGTCGCTTCCCCCTTGGAACCGCAATCTTTTTGACAGCAAACGTCGGCAAAGCGTGTCCGAGCTCTCTGGTCCGATAACAGCCATCCCGCTATTGGATGGAGAGTGGCTGCAGACTCCATGGCCGCAATTTCACGCAGATCCTCTCACTGGGCGATTTCCTTCCGCCACTTCAACCACCCCGGATTTCAACATTTTGCTGTCGCGGTGACACGAATAACCCAGTGCTTGCTTTTTTTCGTTGCTTTGTGAAACACGATTGATGTTACTCACTTGAAACCTTTACGCTATGGATAGAAGATAATATAATACAAAATTTCCACTTCTGAAATGTGTACACGACTTTATGAAAAATTCACGTGTTTACACCGTAGATGCTCGTAGCCGTCGGCTTTTTCTGCTGGAATGGACTGAACAATATTAGCAGACTTTCCTCTCAGGGCCAAAATCAACGCAGTCGTCTTTTCCATTGTACTTTGCTGCTTGTATGTTGACCATGCTATCTGGCCTTCAAAAACCGATGATTTCACTTTACCCTGCACTGGCCGACAGTAGTACCACCAGCCAATGTTCTTTCCATCAATAATTGTTTCAGAGCATCAAATCTCTCAACTGTATTATGTATGAAACATTAATTAAAAGATTGCTATCGTGAGTACTGATGTGAGCCACGTTGTTTGGAGGACAATTCTCGACGGTTTGGACTGGTTTATGTTGAAAATTTTGTGTTAAATGCATTTAAACAGTATTAACTTTCATTTTAAGGTGTTTTATGATGTTTATGAGTGATTTTGTACAATATGTGTTTATTTTTGTTTGGAGTTAATTGTTAACATAATGTTAAGTTCGAGAAACGTCTGCCGGCACTTTTTATGTTTTTTTTCTTGTTTCTCCGGCGCTTATTTAACATAGGAGTTAGTTGTAAGCCAGTTGCCAGTCGTTGTCTGAATTTTTGTTTTTGGTTCATCAACTAGTCGTTTGTGAGTTTAATCGCTGGGATATACGTGTATTTGCGCTATAGTATCTTTGGACAAGTCCATTACCTCATCCGCGTGTAATGTAATATGAAGTTCACGGAGAAATAAATATGAAGTGAAGAGTCATTCGTCGGTGTTTTCATTTCAAGAAACTTTTAATCCATTTAAAAGCACTAGTTACTTAACATTTAGGGAAAGGTAAACCCCTCTGGCAACCAACGACAGCAATCTATAAATTGGAAGACAAAGTGATTAAAGGAAATCATCACTAATTGATTACAGGACGAATATGTTAATTAACGAAGAGCGTATCAAGCTGTAATGTTCGGGCCTGACACTTCGCAGGACGTGGCTTCAGATACCCAGGAGGGATTGCAATTTTACAATGTTTCCGATAATTACTTCGGGCGAATGGAAGGTGGTACCTTCAAAAGATCACACCGAAACCTTTCCCAGATCTTTTCCTCAATCCTTTCCGGCTATAATGTTTTCAGTGTTGGTAAGCCATAAAATATTGACAAAAAATGTACTGTACATTAAGGTCTCACATTCGTGTGCTGTATGATGCTATAGGCACTCCGCTAGCTTAACTCGCGTCAGATTTGCGGTTTGAACTTCTCTGCCGCCGCATTTAGCGGAGAGCTTTATTTCAGTAATCTTACGTCACAGTAATTATCTCTTTTGTCGCCGGATGACAAGAAACATGAGTCGAAATTAATGAAAGGAGAAACCGCGAGAGATTCCAGTGAGGCAGAGCTGTGCGTTTTGAGTCGTGTTCAGAAGGACTGGATCAGTGTCACGGTCGTATTGCACCGTATAAATTTATTAGAAAAAAACAGGGTATTGTGATGAATGTAATATTTGATGAAGATGGTTAAGTATCGAGCAGTTTGACCTTTGTGGCTCCTATCTCGGAATAAGATTATTCAGTGGAAGCACTAATGTACTGAGTGTATTGATTATAACGGATCAGTCTGCTCAGTTATGATATCAATAAGTTTGCCTCAGGGCAGGGGTGGCCAACCCGCGCCCCACCAAGAACATTTTTACGGCCCGGGATATTAATCACACTTTTACAAAATATGTTTATTTTGTAATGGGCAAAGTAGTGAAAACCAATGTATTAAAAAATAAATTATTCCTGCATCGATATATTTACTTTTAGTGTTATATATTTCTGTACAATTTGCATTTAGTATCATTATTATTATATTATCTATATTTACATGTAAGAATAGTAGTAAACACAATAATAACTCATTATGTTTCAATTTTTCTCTCCAAAAAAAATATCTACAGTGGGTCTAAATCTAATATGGGGATATATAATTTTGTATGCGGCCCGCGGAGTTATGATGCATTTCCAAAGTGGCCTGCAAGATCATTTGGGTTGGCCACCCCTGCCTCAGGGTTTCTCAGTCAATGCTCACTCTCATTCCGTCAACAGGCAACTTGTAGCTAAACCGTATCGCAGCCGGCCTTGGTAGCGTAGGGGCTAGAGTACTACTGGCCCCGCGTGCCGAAGGTCGCCTGTTCGAGGGCATGGGTGTTTAAGTGTTGTGTGTATAAATGTCGTGTCCCTCCTGTGGTGTCCATACTTAGAAGTTACAATCTATACTGGAAAAACTTATTCATTGGATGATATATGATATTCACATTGAGCTGGCTGTAAGGCCTTCGTTGCCGAATGCCATTAAAAAAAAAAAAAAAAACAATCTCGTTAGAGTACAGCCAGCCAAGCATTCCGTTGTGTTCAGTATGCCTTCCAGTCAGTTAGTTAACATCAGTTATCACTTAGTTATGCCGTATGCTAAGCAGATGCCTCGCATTCGGGAGGATGGCGGTTCGAATCCCCGTCCGGGCATCCAGATTTGGGTTTTCCATGGTTTCCCAAATCACTCCAGGCAAATGCCGGGATGCTTCCTTAAAGAGGCCATGGCAGAATTCCTTCCCATTCCTTGCCACCATCCTTTCCTGTCTCTAAAGACCTCGCTGTTGAGAGACGTAATATATATATATATATATATATATATACATAAAAGCTAAGCAGATGCAATAATCTGTCATTTCATAGACGGTAATTGGGAATAGCTGTGCAGTAGCCCTATAACGCATGTTACCATGCAGTCAAATGGTTCATAAACAGGTTATTTACTGGTTAATCGTCTTTATCATTTATACGGCACAGCTCATCTTAGATAGTATCCCTAGCCTTTTCTACCCTCGGTTTCCCAATCTCAGTTAGTGAGGCGGTATCAAAATTATGACACTGAAATAACTAATAAAAAAGAAACATTATTTAGCTGGGGAAGATATTATGTATCTAATTATTATTAAAATTACTAAGGATTTGATTTCAGAGAGTGTTTGTATTTTACACTTACCTAAAGTATAGTGCTTCACAATTTATTATTTATTCTTGCACAGAAGACACAATGTGGAAAGCAAATTCTTTACATGTATGCGCATTAATTGACTTATTACTACACATACAAATATGCATAACATTTTATAAGACGTACAGCTTTGCCAGCGTTCCTGTATGGATACAAAACAAGAAGGGTAAATACATATTGCAAAAACATCCTGTATATATGAAAATAAAATTATTTTGCATTGCTTTCACTTTCGATATAAGTATTTTTTCAAACACAAACCGATAAAAAGTTTCCACAATTCCCTACGTTGAACCCGGTGGAATAATTACGAAAAACATAAAAAATATTTTACCTATTTGAAAGCTATTCTAATTGTTTCGTAAGACGTTATAAGTGTTATGCTACGTACTCTTTTCAGTTGTCAAATAACAAGTGTGAGCCGTTTCTTCTTTCATCCTATTACAAACCATAAACCTCGCTATTCATTGTATATCATTCACGAAATTTTCTCACAGACCACTTAGATTTAGAATAATTACAAGTCCAGAGCATCTGAGAAAATTCTTATCTTGTGGATCTCTCTAGCAGAGGGTCTAGGGTTCATATCAAGTGAGGCACAATGCATAAAAATGATTGTTATAGTTTACCATTCGTCTGTGGACTTGCTGACTGTTTTGTTGACGATGTGGCCTACAAAGCCACTACACTACCACAGTATGAAACCAATGTGGACCCTGTCACTCACCATAAATCTATTAATCTCAAATACTATAGGCATTGCTCTTGACAGAAACCACAGCCCAGAGCAATCATTAAAAAAAAAAAAAACGCCCTCTTCTTTCAGTTCTAGAAACAGGAAAACAAGAACACAGTCTTATTGCCTACCTGTATTTTTGTACAATCCTTTTCGGTTAAAACATATTCGGATCTCCATCAATTTCTCAGAATCTTTTCCTGGGCTGTCGACATTGCCTATCAATTTTAAAGGTTGACTCCCTCACGTGACAAAACGTCAGTGCCATGTCCATGTCACCAAACATGAGAGCATTTTAAGAATGCGCTACCTTCTGATACTTCAAAAATATTCCGTTACACGTTCACATCTCAATTATAACTTTCCAATCCTACGCAGAATTTCTTGTAACCAGAACAACCACGCCGCTGTGCCAGCATCCTGGATGCTACACAGTAACTCCCCGTCTATTGTCTCTCATCCTTTCACCTCATGCTACCGCCGTGCTGACAATTGTTTACGGTGTGCTTGAATATATCAAGGCACGACGAAAATTCCTCTCACTGCCATATATCTTCGTTATTACAAATAAATATTCGCCTGCATATCGTCGTCGCACATCATCAATAATATTATTGCCATATAATAAGTTAGCACAGACCATGAACAACATTATTAGTAGCCCTTAAAACGCAAGAGATGAAGATCAAGACGCAAGATCAAAAGAAATCTTCAAGAGCTAAGTTTTTCAAGATTTCAAAAGTTAGTAAAATTCTAGTAAGGTAGTCTCACTACACCCTTCCCACATCAAACATATATCAAACTGTCACAACGACTAAGTATCTTACATCAGATTCCTACTGAGATCTTATAAATTAGATTTTTTAAATCAATGTGACGGAATCGTTCACTTCAATTTCATTTAAAGGGCATTATTTTATTAATTTTCCCAACTGGATGCATTATCTTAATATACAAGAACTAAAAATGATGTATATAGTAAAAAATGGAACGGGGTGAATTGTTGTATACTTATTCATATTATCTTTGCAGGCCCAACAAAAGAAACGTTAATTCTCCTTCCATTCGGCAGCCTCAGACAGGTAACCCATTCATCCTCCGAAGGGCTTTGCGTGGACTCGAGGGCCGATGACCTATCAAGCCGCTGATGTTATGTAGCCAATAAAGTGAGCTGTCTTAAAGGAATAGTCCATAATTCTAAGAACTGTAGGTTTATGTTTTAAAGACGGCTGGGTCAATGGTCGAACAGTTAACTTTGGTGGTTTAATTATAGCCAGTCAGAAAGAAGTCACGTAAGGGAAAGGTCATCCTGCTCGGGGGCATAGAGGGCATGCAGAGAGAGAGGTCTGTGGTTTGAGAGACTCGAGACGGTACTGACGTGAGCATCCTATTGTCTGGGAGACACGTTTCGTTGTGTTTAAGAAAGTTGTTGTGCGAGAGTTTCTAATAAGATGCTATTTGTTCTCAGTTAATGAAGCTGTGAATTGTGTTAAGCGCAAAACAAAAGAACTGCTCAGAACCATAAAAAACGCTGCTAGTAAAATAATATTTGCCACATCCTAATCACGTCGAAGATTTAACAATCGGTATTTATCATGCGTCGATCAGTCCAGGTGATTGTATACAAACATTAGATATAGAGAAATAAAATTGAACAATAGAATGGCCCCTTTAATGAAATTGTATTTTAAGAATTATGTGTTGCAAGCTGGGAGTGGATTAAATATATTTTTGTGATAATTAACTGTGATTTTATTTAAATGAACATTGTATTATGGAGAAAATTATGCAAACACTATCTGATACGTTCAAGGACAGTATTATGCACGAAACATTGAATAAAAGTTTGTAATTGCAAGTATTGACGTGAGCTACGATGTTTGGATGACAGTTTGCGATGGTTTGGACTGATTTCAGTGGCGTAGATAGGTCAACAAGGGCCCCGGTGTAAAAAATTTATTTTGGGCCCTCAGGCCAGTTGGGCAACCTTTTTTTTTGCTTTGTGTTGCAGGTAGGGGCACTCTGGGCAGTGGTTGGGGCCCCCCTGAGCAGTGAGGGCCCCCCTGGACGACGGTAGAGCTAAAAAAAAAATGTCACCAGTTTGCCCGTGAACTGCGCTTGAGGGGCCCCCCGAGGTAGTATGCTTGGGGGCCCGCTAAGCGTAAGGGCCCCAGTGCACTGCACCGCCTAGCCCCATAGTAGCTACGCCCCTGACTGTTTTATGTAGATAATTTTGTGTGTAAGTACTTGTAAATATCTTTAATTTTCATTTCCGTGTGTTTCATGATGATTGTGAATGATTTTGTATTAATTCTGATTGTTTTAACGTGATTTTGATTGTTAGCTGCATTGTGACCGTTCGATAAACATCGGGCGGCATTCTCTGTATTTTTCGGAAATTTCTGTAGCGCCGATATAAAGCGAACGGCAGCTACGGCTTTAGTTATGAAATTTTTACTTTGAAGGAGTTGCATGTCAATTTAAAGTTAAAATCGATGGAACGTTTGTATGTTCGCACTTAGTATCTTTGGAGACAATGCTTGTGTATTTTTGAAAGGCGCACGGAAAAATAAACAAACTGAAATTTGATTCCTCGGACTTGTTACTAGAAAACAAAGACCTAACGTGGCTACGGGACAGGACATCAAGTAATCGTAATTAACGAAAGAACTAACAAGCTTGTGGTATCTCTTGTATATCTTGTAAAATATCAAACGATAAATAAATAAATGAAATCGAAGTTATTGACTTTTATAGTTGTAGCAGTCCAGTAAAATTTCAGTAACTTTGACGACAAACGACTTCAAAAGTTGATGTGAAATATTAAATACATACGTTAGTTACTAAAACAGTATCGCCTGAACCGCATGGAATTAATAAAAGCAGGATATGGGGAGGTAAGAGAGTGAATATTCTTTAGAATCTTGTAGATATGTTTTAATCATTTATCAGATTAACTGCATTCTGGAAGATCATAGTTCAAATCCCGGGAAAAATTTCTTTGGAGCGATCTGGTGGCGCAGAGGTTAAGGCATCTGACTGGAGACCGAAAAATCCCCGGTTCGAATCCCTGTCTCGGCGAGGATTTTCAAAGCCCTTAACCCGGCCTTCACCTCTGGCACAGCTTGGCGTGTAATCTGAAGTACGCCAGAACGCTTGCGTGGTTTGGATTTAACGTTACGCTGTAGGTCCTCTGTACCCGGGGGGTTACCGTGTTAGGTTAGCTGCAATAGGACTGTTGATAATATATCGAAGTATCGATATTAATTTTTGATATTTTTTAGGACGATATATCGATATTTCGATACTGAAATCTGGATATCGGCGTCGATATTTTTTAAAATAAGTTATCATTTTTCGTTTGCTCTGGATGACATTGTGTCCCTCATTTCTGTTACGCATAGAGATCATCAAGCTTAAGTAAATGTTACTACGTTTCTATAATTAATTTGGAAGTTATAGGTACCCAGTCCACTCAGATGATGACAACACTGTAGGCAAGGCATCGCTCGCCCAGTACGAAACGAACGTGAGCCCATTGTTTGAAATGAGCGTGCGCATTTTTATGAAAATTATGACACGCATAATGGTCAGATTTAAAAAAAAAAATCATCATACAGAGAAATTATTCAAAAGTGAAAACTTGGTTAAGAATAATATCACACATTTATTTATCAGTGGACAGCCTTATTTTTACAATCTTTGTTTTTATGAAATTGCATTTATGAAAGTGTTGATATATCGATACTTTTTTACGATATATCGACAGCTGATATTGATACTTTTTAAAATATCGATTCGAAAATCCGATATTTATAAAAAATATCAACAGCCCTAAGCTGCAACGACAAGAGGCGCAATGCGCGGCGAATCGGAAACTCTGTCACATGACGACCGAACAATTCTTCCAGATCTCCCGTTCTACAATGCCATACGATGATTTGAATATCCACCGCTGTTTCTATGTCCACACTGACCGCTTTAAAATGACCGTCAGTAGAAGCATCTTAAGTAAGGTAACATATTGCTGACAACACGCCTCTATCACAGTACTGAAGTGAAGTCTAGAAGGGTGGCGCTATAGCAGTGCTTCCAATTAATTTTTCCGGAGTGCCACTTCAAGAAAGAGCTCAACCTCGCAGACTCCTTATTCTGTAGCTGTGTGTGCTGCTGCGTTCATCCCGTCTAGTGCATCGCACAACCACAGCATTACAGAAATTTAATTCACACGCAGAGTTTTACTGTGTTAAAACATATTTTAGCAATAGAAATGTTTGCGTAATATATATATATATATATTTACATTTATCCTAGTGATTGCCTTAGCCAAGAGATTATCGTGCGTACCCCTTGAAGCAACCCCACGTACCCTTTGGGGTAAGGGTACCATCAATTGGGAACCACTGCACTATAGCATTCTTTTCGTATCCTATTATGCGAGAAGAAATTTAAACATATTGCCGCACAACACGCGCAGGAGTTCGAGTTTAAACGAGTACGGCCAGTCAATTTTGAGCCAATCAAGAGAGTCGTGTATAATTCCGGCAATCTCTAATATTGAAGAACGTTTTATTATTTTATGTTTTTCCCCCAGGAGGGCGCAGTTCGGCCGATATGGTCGCCCCAGAGAGCTCCACATAATTAACAGAATGTGTTTGGCATTTATCTTCGCGCTGTGGTCTCCGAACGGCGATAAAATATGAGCGGACGCGTTGGCGAATTAACAGCTCTGTGCGGAGAGAGAGGCCATTGCGTGTGTGTGCTGAGTAGTGGCAAGTGACTGCTCGCGGTAATTAAAACCAGGAGCGAACAGCCGTCCCGCCTAATGCCAGAATATTCCTCGCGCGTGTGCGGTGCCGTTATTAAACTGCGTGCCCTGTCACACGGCGCGGCGTGACGAACTCGCAGCAGAGTTGAACCTAATGAACTGGGCAAACTCAGCCAAATGTCACGTGCAGCTAATATGAAGTGTTACTCATACGGAGACGAGTTTCAGCAAAGTTATGCACAGGCCATTTCTTTAGAGATAAAGACTCGACTCTTCGGACAACTCGGAGGAAGGCATCAAGTAAGAAGTGTCGTGCGGTTCACACTATCGCTGCCAGAAGAATTCGCTGAAAAAGCTGCAGTTTACGCTCAAGTCCTTTGTAACCATTATGTTATTGTTGGACTGTGGAAATTAAATTTACTGCATCAGTCACTTTCCTCGAAATGTAGAGATACAATCAATCCTCAGAGATTGCGCATTCCAGGAATATAGACACCATTCTTGGTATTTTAAGAGTGTTGCTCCAACAGCTCAGGTAAAAGTCCAACGAATCGTTTAAGAAAAACATTTATCCTGTCCTGTTTATACCTTATTTATTTAAGATGCACCTTCTTCCAACGTTTCCCAGCGTGACTAACAGTAAGTCGATCATATACTGAGAAATGAGAAAGAAATTTTTCTCGGCGTTGAGTATTAATCGAAATATCACACCTTGTTCATTCGGTTAGTCACACGGGAACATTATTTTAATTGAAAAAATGATTTGTTTTAGGTACACCTCCTCGTCAACGCAAGCTTCGATAAAATTCGGTATTCAGTTCTCCATAATGGCCCAGGAGCTCAGAGAGTTAAACCACTAATTTCCTGTTGCAGGGGTTGCCGGTTCGAGTACAGCTTCGACCAAGGGCATTTTTAATTATTTTTGTGTCCCTCCTGTGATTTTCCAGTTTTCCGGAAAAGGAGAACCAAGATTTCTCACACTAGTAGAATGCTATGTAGACTTAGCATTAATATTTGGACCAATATATATCTAACTGGTTCTAGATTACGTTTACTCTTCTCGTCCCAAAATATGTGTGTATCCTATAAGTACGTAACATATTATCTTCAAGAAATGTGTGTTGAAATCTACTTGCTTTGTAGGTATTCTGTTTGGTTTGAAAATATCCTAGAGGACTTGTAACTGCAATCAACAAATTCTTCTCGAAACTAATTGACACATTCGAAGTCGACCACGAGTCTCACCTACCCAATATAATATCAGATTAGGAGAATTTGAGTTGAGATTTGACCCATCTCCTCTTCTATCCTTCTGTTGTACCCACAACCGTAGGGCGAGATGATGTCAACGATATTTGAGTACAGTTGATCGAGGTAGTGAGACCGAAGACGTGAGCATATACTTAAGGCCTATTCACACTAGCAGTCAAGTCAGCTCAGCTCAACTCAGGTCAGCTCAGCTCACAATCCAGGATAGCATTCACACTAGCGATCAGCTCAGCTCAGGTCAGGTCAGATCAAGTAGTAGACGATACCATTTCATTTCAGTTGCTCATAGTGAACAATGCCGTTTTCTACTCCAACTTCAATTAAATCGCAATGATTTTGTATCAAGAGCCTAAAAATATGTCAAGGTCAAAAAGAGGATGGTTCTGGGTGCATCCAGAGTTTCAAGCGTAAACAGATCAAGAGAAAAAATAATGCTAACTACCGGTTATGCCGTGCGAGACGAGTTGTGGGAAATGCTTTTGATATTTTAGGGCTTAAAGATTTCAAATTTATTTTAGAAAAATTAATTCTGCCCCAGGATTAATTAATAACATAATTTTAGCAACATGTATTTTGCACAATTATTTATGGAATGATAAAATTTCATTCCATGTAAAAAGTGAATTTCAGGATGAGCGAGAGAAACCCTCTTTTACAAATATTCTTTGTTTGTGTGCTAACGCTGGTACATAAGCGTTTGATTCAAAAAATATATTCACAATATTTCTTTTAAAGTCGGAAACAGGATCTCTTTCTTGACAGTACTAAAATGTGTAATAATATTTTAAATTATATTAAAGTTTGCCGACTTTATAATAAACAGAAATAACATACCGTTAAAATATTTATTTTTTATTTATTACTCTTTTTTTATTGCTTACGAGCATAGTTTTCTGACGTTCGCCGCCCATTTGAGCTAACCTGACCTGACCGTTGCTCGTTCTCACTAGCTCAGGCCTTGACCGTTGTTGATCGGCGGCCGAACGTTCTTCTGTTTGATCTGCCTTGCCCTGACCTGAGCGGACCGCGTAGTGTGAATGCTCCCATTGGATTACGTGTATAGCGATTTTTGACCTGAGATGAGCTGAGCTGACCGCGAGCGAAGTGTGTAAGCAATAACGCACTGGCCTCGCATTCGGGAGGACGCGGGTTCGAATTCCTGACCAGCCATTCACATTTGGGTATTCCATGGTCTCCCCAAATCACTCTAGGCGAATGCCGGGATGGTTTCTTCAAAGGCCATGGCCAAATTCCTTCTCGTCCCTTTCCACCAGTTCTTTCTCACTTCTAATGACCTCGATGTCAGCGAGGCGTAAAAAAGGAAAAAATTCACTTCTACAGCCTAACGATTATTTCAAAACTGCAGGTTGCGCAATCAAGCCATTTTGCACTAATTCCAGACAGTATAATAATTATTAACTTCAATAAGGGAATTCAGTGCTCTCCTCATACATTTCTTTTACACTAGCCTCTCTTCTCATTTTTTTTTTTATAACTTTCAACAATACTTTTTTAACGTTAATAATCGTCTGCGGCAGTATTACGTTGTTTATCAGAAAGATAATTCATGAAACGGACTCTGTTGCAGCGGAGAATAATCAGTGCCAGCAGAGAACTATAATTATCACATCATGCACAGCATTATATGTATGAAGCATCTTTACGTTTGATATCAACACAAACCTGCAAACGACGAAAATAAAGAGCATATTCTTCTCGGGAAAATAATTTATGGAATTTCGTCACTTATACAAAAATACAAAATATATAGCGACCGAACGATCACAATAATTTCTGTTTACAACGATTTATATTATTTGAACTACCTGGGGACCACGACTTCGTTCGTGTTAGTCAATAATTTTGAAGGTTTTTATATATTTACACAGCGCCAGTGAAAGGCTGCTCGAAATCTGTTCATACACGAAACATGTTGCATACAAATTGTTTATATTTGCTAATAGCTGAAAATCTGAAAAATGTGTCTTCTAGTTCATTGAAGAACATTCTAGAATATTTTGGAACAATCAATAACATTCCGAACGTTTTTAGAACACTTTTATCCAAATATGAAAATGCCATAGGTCTATCACTTTCAGCCACCATAACTCCCACACCCCCACAGCAACACCATAGAGACTCGAGGCTATTACCACACACAAGCACCAGTTGTCTGTGGTGGGTAGTATATATGGACACACACATCTGTTTTTATATATATATACAGAATATATTCGAAACAATTCTTTGATGGTATATATTAGAAGGCACCATAAAAGACAGTGGAAACGAAAGTAACTACCGTATGCAATCGGAGTAGGTACTAAGCCAAATAAATTAAAATGACTACCGCAATTTAGTTTTTCAAGTAAACACACAAACAGTAAAATTAGTACAGATAACTGAGACGAAACTAATAAATACAAATTATAATGTAGGTTACAATGCTTCATAAAAGTTATAATTAGCTGCGATTAAGCACGTAAATGAGGTACATAAATTTGATTATTATTAATTACAATCTAGCTAATGGGTGTGATGAATTAGAAGTATCACATTACGAATATTTCTTAATGTTGGTACTGAGAATGACAAGCGATCTTGCAAAGTTAAGCAATGATAGAAGGCTACGACCAGATCACAAGTAGAACACTTGTCAGCAACCTACAGTTACCATGCGAAAGAAAGAGTGCGAGCTTTCATTATGACTGTATGCAGCACGTTGGTGACAGAAGGATAGTGGGAGTAATCGGGTAAAACTCTCTGAACAGCCAGCTGTCAGTCTCTAGGAATCACCACACTGAAGCAGTTGGGAATCAACGCCAAGGACCCACCTGGCACCTCCAGTAGCTAGAGGTTCAATAGAAAGCCATCAGGTAGGCTATACTGGGTAGAAGAAGTTGGATACGGATACAGTTAGTTATTGTTGGAGATGTTCCCATGAATCACAATAATTCCGTCATATTTATGTTGAAAGGTATTGCATCTTCGTTCTCCTCATTTCCATACTAGGGCGCCACTTCACCCATTTTAAACCGTCAACTCAAGGATAGAGCCAGTGCACCTGAGTAGCACATGCCTTTTTGAATGTCTACGTATATAGTTGTGTATATTACTTGGCACTCTTTGTAAATAAATTTGTAGATATTCCGCAGACAATTGCCCTGATTCTTTTCATATTTGAACTATGCTCGCCACTTATTCACGTTTTCAAAAGTTAGTCTGTCAGTTCTCTAACCACGGAGGATCACTTGGTGGCAGCTGGTTCACTGCATGTGCTCGTGGTAATTCCCTTAGACATGTGCTTTCAATTATGTGAATTTTCAGTTTAAACCCTTCGCTGTCTAATATAAATTCACATCCCTGGATAACTTTTTTCATCCCCTGACTTCCTTTAAAAAAAAAAAAGGGGAAAAAAAACCTTGCTCATTCCGTTTTAGCTGAATTCATGGGCAAATTTATGGTCACGATTATGGTCATCTCTTCCCTTCCAAATATTACTCCTAATTCCTAACCCAACACCCTGCTCTCTCATTACCCGCCTCCTTTCTTCCGATGACTTATCAACCAGCTCATTTATCACACGGTAATTTCTACAAGCAAATCTATTGGCCCTCCTTTGTATAATGGAGTTATTTGGGGAAACCATGGAAAGCACAAACCTAGATGGCCAGACGTGGATGCGAACCCAGAGCGATACCGCTCGGTATAGCCTAGCACTCGATTTCAGGCATAATAGTGCGGGAAATTTTTATTTTTTAGATAACGACATTAGCGACCGGAATAAGTTACCCAGGGAATTGTTGAACAAATTACCAAACCTACTGAATGAGTCTAAAATTAAAATTGGTAAAGAGAAAAAATATGAGATTGGGGAAATTAAACCCAAAACATTTAAGACAGAAATAATAAGAAAAGAGAACTTAGGTGTGTAGAGAAATTGCCAACGGAGCTTGCGCTCCATTGTAATTAAATTAGATTGTGGCATCAGAATGAAATCTGAATTCGTTTGTTGCCTGTTCAGTCTTCATTAACGTCATTGTTCTAAGATGCTTCAAAAAATAGGAGATCACTTATTACTAAATAAGCCACTGTGACAATTAACAATAGTGAATGACATTTTGATACTGTCTAAGGACTATTTTCTTACATTACTGGAAAAAGAGTCGTATATAACTGAACTGTAGGCACGTCGACTGACAAAAACCAATAACAATTACTATTATACAGCGGCTGATTACAAAGCCACTGTCGCATGTCGCAGCCTCGGATTTTTTTTAGTTATTATTCTGTTTGATAGAAAAATGTATTTTCACTCCGGAAGCAATTGCTTTATGTCGATCGTATAATGCGTGCATTGGAAATCGATTACATTTCTCTTGACCGTTTATTACTTTCTGAATCGCTTGAGCCCACAGAAAAATTGGCGTTCAAATGTATGAAAACGGTCCCTACGCATTGTTCGCAATAACAGGTTAAATGTTCCGATTGATGCGGTATTTTTGTGCCAGTCACGAGCCTTCCCCACGCCGGAACTCAGGGATTGCTTGTCTCTGCATTTTGATAATACACGCGTGAAATTTCACCGGAGAAGCATTGTTGGTTCAACATGAGAATACCTACAATTAGGACATCAAATGTCCTCGCCAAGTACATCATTATTAGAACGATGATTATGAAAAAAAAAAAAAAACACACACACACACACACACACTCACAAATTTATCAGCGAAGTGTTATAGGTAAGGATTGTAATCCCGCATTGTTTTCAATCCCGCGGGATTTTTTCGGGATTGGCGCCAAAAGTTTTTTTAACGCATATATTTAAAACATAGTTATTTAAAGTGTTAATAAATTAAATAATAAACATCTATTAATTAAATTAATAAATCAGTATTAATGTTAATGATAAAAAATAACAGTTAACAATATTTTAATTTGCAAAATAACATTATAATTTTTTAGCATGTCTTAAGTATAATTAGAGGTCTTACATTTTTGTTTCTAAATCTAAACCAATTTTTAAATAGATAATCAAAACTTGAAGATATTCAGTCTTAGGTCATATTATGTACCTTACGACATCACACCAATTTAAAAACATGGTATTAAGGCTAAGACACCAGAGTTGTTTTTTTTTTAATTCTTAATAAACGTTCCATAACACCGAGAGATAACATTCTGTTTCACAAAGTGTAGACTTGGCTCAGAACATGATCTCATAACTTTTTATCACTGCACAAGCACGAGACTTGGCCTATTTTTACAAGAATTGTTTTTGTGGGATTCATTATTATGTCTGCTGATTCCTTGATTGATGTTATAGTTGATTCATCTACTCACGAAGACGTAAACTGTCAAGTATTTCAGTTTTATTTTAAGTGGCGTAACGATGTTTTAGAGTGGAAATTATTTTTTTTAGAAAGAAAGCAGACTATCTCGGCATATAATTGCAGTGTAGTCCTCACGGATGTATCACCGGATTGCGTTGTAAAAACAAGAAATTTCACACGTGAGGAAGACGGCGGAGGCAGTCGTCGAAGTATGGTGTTTTTACTACAAAATTCGGCGATACACCCGTGAACACTTTATCATAACCTTTTTTGCCTTTAGTCGAAATAATAACAAGGAGTCGACAGGACACATGCCATTCATTCAGAAATAATGTATTGTGGCGATTGACCAAATCATCCCAAGAGGGATTAATTGCAAGCCAGGCGACTTTCGTCAAATAACATGTGTTTCAAATGCATTGAGGCGGCGGCCAAAACAATACGTTAAGGATATACAATTACCTTTTGATAGCTGCTAAATAAAAAGGTATGCGAACGTTAAAATTATTATAAGTTTTAGATAAGATTGGTTTCGTATCACGGAATAATCAAATTTTCGGCCGAAAATACAGGAATTTGTCACAATTACTTTATCTGTAAATACAGAAAATGGGAAAAATGAAACCGTGAATAAAAAGCTTTAAGTGTGTAGTTCAGATAACGTGTGCGACAGATACAAAATATTTACTATACAGTTAGAAAATCGTGCTAAATACGAAACTTAACTCAAATTATAGAAATGCGTACTCAAACATAAGTTTTAATGAATACGTAAAATGGATCTATTTCCTTACGAATGACGAAGGTTGATAAAACCAACGCTTGTTCACACAAGTCAAATGCCAACTGCACGGGTACAGGCAAACAGTGCAATACATCCGAAGAGACCGAGTGGGGCAGCGAGTAACGCAGACTGACACACGTTTGAGGATTGCGGATCCGCTTAATTTTGTGCGGGATCCGCCAGACTGTCCAATAATGCGGGCTCCCGCTTTGCTGGATTGCAGTCCCTAGTAACAGGTCTATCCGGACGGGTAGCGAATATTTAAAAGGATTCTTTTTTCGCCTTTCAATATTTTATTTCTAGGGTTTGTTTACGCCATATCGGCACTGAAATCGGCATAGGCGTCAAAAGTGTGAGGGCAAGGAATGCGAAGGAACTAAGCAATGGCCGTTTCGTCTGGATAGCCTGGCGGGGATTTGATCCCACTTCCTGCCCAACACCCCTCACGCATCGCGATTGATAACTAGTCATCCAAAAATTAGTCCTGTTGCATTCGACGTATTTCTCTATCTCACATTGCAAGGAATAAATTCCGATTTTAGATTAATAAAGAATCTCTCAACAGAGTCACTGTTCGTTGGAGAGGAAATATCATTGATTCGCAGTTACTGGCAACTTGGAAATCCAGGGAACTACATACCAGAAATTAATTTAAGGATCAAAAAGAAAGATGTTAAAGTTTAGTCTGATGAATCTGGTAGATAAGAAACAAACAGCGTGATTTAAGCGGCTTAAATCACTATTTTTAACTGTGTTGACGGAATATCTAATGATTTTCTCTCCTTTCTAATTTTTCCAGTAAAATTTTACATCATATTCGAGGAATGCTGCTTTCTGGGTATACTTTACGGTGGAAGAAATACCTGGTGAACGATAATTTCAGACCTTCAGTTTGTTCTAATTAGTGGCGCTCTTTTGGAAGTCCACACTGAATGTTATACCCAAAGTTGTTTTCAGTTGTCTGAGCTTTCTACAAAAGTGTTCACAGTTCTGCTGCTAGATATTTTCGTCCTGAGAGAAAATCGCGAATCACTGAAACGTAACGAAACGACCACATAGAAAACACCTGCACAGGGTAAGGTAAACAAAAGTAGTCTCGTCGGTAGAGCGCGGTGCAAGCTGTATTCAAATGCAGCATCTGTTGCCGCGGAATTTTAAATAGCTTACGTTCTTTTAAAAACAGACGCCATACGACAACACAGCGACTGGACGTATCTTTCGGATAATAACGCGTCATGCTCCGCATTAACCGTTTTAGCCTGAGAATTTTTTTAATTGTTACAAAACCCTAGAATGGACCTCAATAATTTGATCACCATTAATAAAGGGAAATGGGGAGGTGCATAGCAGTTCCTGAAACGAAGTAGTGCATAGTACGTTTGCTTGTACACTGTAATAGAAGTCTCTAGCATGTGGTGATTAAACTAACGATACGATATTATTTTTTTAAATGCAACATTTAATGTGAATTGTAATTCATTAAATTATTGAAAGTATTATTTAAGACATTATCTTGCGACGAAAAAACGATAGTTTATGATTTAAGAAGGCTGCTGGCTGATCAACGTTCGATAGTGAAGCATCAAATATTAAATAAAGAAATTATTTGTGAATATAACTGGAACGTGCCTTAAAAATTTGTTGTATCTTTGATGATGAATGCAGATGTTATGTCTTCCGCGTGATTTGTTAGTACAACACGTACACTAGAGGAAAGGATGCAACGACAGTCTTAGGGCAAATTTCATATTAAAATAGTGCACAGATAAATGAGATAATTGTTTTCTTCGATTGGCAGGATGGCTCGGTTCACACTGTGTGTCGTAGTTATGAAAAATGACAGAATAGACCAGTTACATGTAAATTTTTAAATGTTGAGATTTTGCTAAACCGTCTTGCGTATTAGTCGCAATTCTTTTCTTTTTTTTAATTATTATTATTATTTTTTTTATTTCTCTCTCTCAACACGAGACCATTTGGTTTGAGTATCGGCGCTGAAAGAAATTTTCACCATCCCCTACTTCCCTTCAGACGTGTGGTGGTCCCCAGTATCTAATCACCGGAGTGTGAACTGAACCATAGTGACCATAGTGATAAGACTCCAAAATCTCCCGCAGTATGTATGGAGTGAGAATACAAAATACTGCTCATGAAGAGTCTTCCTCGGCCAAAATAAACCCAAAAATAATGTTAATAGATAGCAAAGTAATTTCAAAATGAAACTATTACTCATTTTGTTTCAAACTTAGAAACTTCGAGCATATTAGATGGTAAAATTTTTAGTATTGTCGTTTAAATACAGAATATGATCGGTATTGAGGATTAATTTCTAATTCCGCGAAACACCGTTTACGAGATAGGCGCGGCAACAAAAACGCTCTAAGATCAACTTTGACGGTCGCTGATATCTTTACTTTCAAATAAAAAAAGTGAAAGACTATTTTATTTCTTAACTTTACTAGCTCTAAACGTGTATTTGTCATATGTAGGGACAAGTAAAAAAAAATTTTTTTTCGACCCCTTTACTTTCATGAAAATCTCCGGAACATAATTTCACAAAATTTTTCATACAAGTTGCGGTTTTGGGTTAGTAAAATTCATAACAGATAAAAAATTTAACTCTCCATTTTATGCGGTTTAAGTGCTTGAGGGCTTAGAGGCCTGTGACATACAGACAGACAGACGGAATCTTCAGCAATGAGACTTCTTTCTACTTCCGGTAAGGAACCCTAGAAATAATAATAATAAAGATTCATCCGATAAAGTTTTGACGGATGTGGGAATACCATACCAAATATTAATGTTGTGATATCTCAGCCTATGCAATCAATCGTCGTAATTATTTTTGGATAGTAGCTTCACATGAGAAAACTAAAACTCCTTTTGACTTTGCACCGGATAGAAACAAATCTGAAATTCTTTCCACGCGTAGTCAACGCATTCTATGAGTACAGAGGATCATTCCCTGAAGTAATGGAAGAACTTGACTTAAAAGAAAATACACAGTTGCTCAGTCGATAGAACAATGTGATTAAAAGATGTAAGATTCTTCCAAAGCAAATTATGACTGATCATGTTTCTTAGAAATGGTATATGTCTATAGAATACTAAGGACCTGGGAAACATAACTGAACGGAGGTAATCTACAATGAATTCCTGGCATAAAACCTGCACACTTCTCCAACTGAGAAATTAGTTACCTAAGTGGTATACAGAGATGGTAAAACAAAAACAGATTTTTGAAGTGAGTAATAATAATAATTTTTATTGTTTGTTTTATACATAAGTACACTACTGCTTGTGAAGTTGTAATACTCAGAAGGAATGGTCTGAATTACTCCAAAATAGGAAGATGTGTTCAACAGTGGAACCAGAATAAGTGATTGAGATTACAGAGAGATGGCGTTCATGTAAGCACAGAAACGCCCTGTATTGTGTAACTGAACAGTCGGTGCAGAGCCGTCAAACGGGCGACAAAGTGCCGGTATGCCTCATTGACGTCAAAAGGACGCAATATCATCATGTTAATGAGTTCGAACGTGGTAGAATGTCTCCGGGATATAGGCTTGTTGCACCACGACATTGCGGCTCATACAGGACAGCATAATACGACCACAGTGCGGGATGACCGCAATCCTGTCCGTATGGCCGTAACCGACATAACAGGTTCGTCCGCAGCATTGGCTGGACGTTGGAGCACTGCAACAGGTGTGGACAGGTCTGCGTTGACGGTTTGACGCCGTCTGCTGAGGGCTGGGCCGATGGTACGCAGAAACCACCAACTCCTCTGAATAAACAGGCACGTGAGCGCCGCTCTTGACGTGCAGAGTGACAACATGTAGTGTTTTCAGATGAGCTCCTCTTCAACTTGTCCAACAGTAATGGCAGCTTACGTGATAGACGATACCGTGGTGAACTCAATCGGGCACACTGCATTGTTGAGCAGCATTGCTGAAAAACTTCAAGTGTGATCGTTTGGAACGCCATTGGCTATAACATGCGATCTCTCATCCTAGCTATTGAGAGCAATTTGAACAACAACCAATACATGAGGGAGGCGTTAAAGTCCCTCCTGCGATAGTTCTGCAGGAAAATGCCGGGCACATGTGGCGAGAAATGTGCAAGCTATTTTTCGAAGAACGACGGGTACGACTGTTTCCCTGGCCTGCACGTTCGGCTGCCATGTATTCCATCTAGCTTGATCCGTCGGCAGCTTGTTTGTTTTAGTCCTCCTGTAACCACTGTCGATGTTTACTAACCGCGTGGTAGTGTGTTCCTCAGCAGCATATCCAGACCCTCTTTCATTGCTAGAGGCTCTGGCTGCAGGAAGTGACGGCTTCACACCTTACGACATTCTCGCGGTAAATGTGCATTTACAGTTCTGTAATTCTAACCGTTTGTGTATTGTCTTGCCCTTAATCTGTGGAAGAAATTTCATTGTAATCAGATATCTCCTTCTTGGTACTCTAATTTTTACAAACAGTAATCTAGTGTTAATTTAGTATTTCGCTGGAACATATCTGGGAGTGAAAATGAAGAATATAGATTCACGACTGACATTTACTTCGCTAAAATCGGATGTGTCTCAATCGTAGTTAGATCTGAAGACCAATGGTCACATGAAATTTTTTTGCGGTGGACTTTTCCCTGCAGTGGAATACAGTTGGTTGGCAACGCGCGGTTAGTTTAACGTGGCTGATTGATAAAGCTTCTAACCATTGCCTAAACTTGGCATTATTTCTAATAGGCGGCAACAAATAAGCTGTCCGATTTCACTCCATAGACGTATTCATGACAATATTTCTGTATAAAATGTCCTGGAACTTTCCGTTCAGACACGTTTTTGAGGCTATTCCTGTTACGACAATTGCGTCATAATAGTCTACACCCTTAAATCTGCAAGACGCGTTATATGCTATTTAATGTATTTTTAATACGGTATTAATACGGTCGACGGCTGCGTTTTAACCTAACTTCAAGCAACTTGTTTCCTGTAGCTCAAAAATCAACACAAAAGTAACTACTGAAATAAATCATAAAAATTGTTTATAATAGTCTGAGACTTATTTTTAAAACCGTTCTTTTTTTTTCTTTCGAAGAAGCCAATCGACCGGTATTTAAATTGAAATAAAAATTATCGGAAAAGCCACCGCACGATTAATCAAAAACAACACGACATTGAAAATTTTCTGGAAAACTATTGTCGCTTTCATCAGCGCTAATAAACAAAGTAAAACTTTGTTCTGCCAATACCACGCAGTCATGCTTTTCTCATCTACTCCACACAAATCTATTTCTCTGGTACTAAAGCTAAACAATTCGTACAGAAATAGTTTCGCAGAATCGTCTCTAAATTCTCCTGGAGTTTTATGGCTCTACACAACACATTAAATCATCAAAATACTTTAAAAAACAAACAAACAAACAAAAAACAACACTGAAGCTAATCACCGGATCATCATACAAATATACTGGGCCCTTAATAAATTTTCTGAATGACTTACGACCACCAAAAATAAAACACTCGGCGAACCTCATCAGTCGTCGGGTTAATTTCAGCTACCAAACCAAACAGTATCTCACTCCGTCCAAGAATGCAGATCCGACACTCCTCCACTACTTCCGGAGCGGAAACCCGCCCCTTCTCACTGTTCGGCGAGGATAAAGCTGCTCTCCCTCACTCTGACTACTATTTATAGACTTCCTCCACTCTCTGAAAATGGTGCAATCCCGCTAACGCGCCCACAGAGTGCCGCATAGGTGCCACAACTTTATCCCCTCGCGATTCACTTTAACATTGTGCCACAAAAACCCCTCAATCAAAGCCCAAAATAAGCTCCCGTAACATTAAAACCCTTATTATGTTTTATAAAAATATGAAAATGAAACAAGTGCAGTTGAGGGCGATGTTTATTATTCTCCCCGGTTTTTACAGAGAACGGCGAGGTAGCAGAAGGCGCCGCAGCGTGGCACCGGCTGGTTGGCGAGGAAGGCGCCCCCGTCAGGACTCATGCACTGTGCCAGGGGCGTCGGCATAGACATCCCGCCCAGCATCTCGCCCGAGCTGCCCGGCTCAAGTCTGGAGGTGCCGCCCGGCTGCGAACAGACAATACACCGCGCTGTAGTTACGGCTAGATGCGTCTAAATGCCATCAACAGTACACCATCTATTCATAATATTATAAGTGAGAAAGTTTGGATGGATCTTTGCATGTGCTATTTACGTCAATCACGTCTTAATCGCTCAACAGATCAGATGAAATTTGGCGCGGAGTTAGTATATTCTCTTTGTAGTAACATAGGATAGTTTTTATATCGCAAAAATAAATAGTTCATTTAGAAACTGTCATTATCAGTTCACATTTAGCCAACAGCAAAGAGTTTCCTACTTCGTTGTCGGTACTGCATCGTTTACTCTTTGCTTCTTACGTAAATCGCAAAAATTACTTTTCAGCGATCAAAGCAAAAACGTTATAACATGTTCAACGGAGAGAGTGCTCAGTTTAATGCGCTTGATAAACTAATATTTCCGAAGTGAGAAATATAAATCAGTCCCTAACCATAAAATTCTTTAAAGCCGTATGTACTAAAATATGGTTATTTGCACATAGGTATACAATTCTGTTGGCAGATTGAGCAGCTGAAAATAAAAGATTATATTTACATTTCCTCAACATTACTAATTAAAAAAAAAGAAAACGTAATACCATTTCTTGACTGATTACAGTACTAAAAATATGGATAACACAGAAATTTAAATTTTAAGTGGAAATTGGTTGTTGTTTTTAATTAAACTTTAATTAAGTTGCTGCTTTCGTTTTATACAGTTTTGTGGTCCGTTGAAACATTGAAGGTTCGCTCCTCACCCAAATCATTTAATATATTTGCATATGTTTCAATAAATCATCCATAACCTACCAAATGAAGTAATTGATTCGCAGTCTTTCACTTCTTTTGACTGATTGAGAAACTAAAACAATCTTATAATAATATTTTGAAAGGTCAAAATGAAGAAACAATAAATTACTACTTTCTCTTGGAAATTTCAAAGCGGAATTAATTGATCGAAACAACATATTGACAAAACAAACTCTATTTTCAAAGAGGAAATGAAGTCCCTTTAAAAAAAAAAAAAAAAATTATTTTTAAGAGGTGATGGGCAAACGTAACGCTTAACGTTTGGATAGCTTCTAATTGATGTTCGTCATGCTTACAAGATCATGCATGAAGGCTTTCAGTGGACGATCGTCTGGTAGGCGATCGAAGGGCGGCTGCAGTTCCCCGTCCTGCACGTTCAGCACCAGGTGGTACATGAAGTCGTTGCGCATGCAGAGCTCTGACAGGGAACCGTTAGAGTGCGACAGCTTCTCCAGCCAGCGCAGGGCTATGTCGCGGTCTACAGCACAACGAAAGAGTCAACCAACAGATATCAAAGGTCCATATAAAATACAATTATTGGTGTTAGAAGTTTATGCTCAGAACTGTGGAAGACTAATAAGGATACCTTAAAAACAATGTAGTGGTAACAACTGAACAGTAAATTAGTAAATATGGAATACAAGTAAATAAATATTAAATAAAATAATATCTGACCACAGACATTAATTACTACGTACTATGCAGTACATGAGTGATAATAAAAAATGTTACAACCACCGGTTTATAGTATATTCCTTTTTCTGATCTGTATAGTTTGAGAATTCTATATTACAAATCCCCTTTCATCGTAAAATTGATTATAAAGAAGTAACTCTTTCAGTTTGGGCTTCAGGTTGTTAGGTTTTTTGCGAAGTGTTGTTTGAGGGATATTACCCAACAGAAAATTTTAATTATACTTAGAGAATTCAAAACAGTTAGTACAGGATGTGTTTAAATACAGAGCTCTGATTAGATACACTGGCCTTGAGCCTGAAATATTCTTAATTAAATGTCACGTAAGTTAAGAAAAAGTGTACCTAAAATTTTGACGTAGTAAGTACTACTAAATTTTTGAACAGACAAATTGTAAACATATTTCTGAGATAACATTAGGCTTATTTACAGATTGGCTACCCTGAACATTATTCATAGTGACTGTGATACACAACATCGTTTTCTGATTTCATTCTATTGACATATTGCGAAACTGGGGGCGAATTGGGTATCACAATTTGGATTGATTTACATTGTTATGAAGCTGCTATATATCTGGCAGGAAGTTAGAAAAGCTGACGTAACAGCTTTCACTTTGATAATTACCGAAAATCGGCAAAAACTTAATTAGGAATTTCATGCCAGAGTCACAAGACATGTGGGAATTTTTATACGTAACAATTAACGCGACGAAACTGAGACACAGTTACACAGGTTTTCCACAAATACCTCTACTGTGGAAATGAAACGTACGTCTCATTGTTTCATATGTAAACTATATGAGATAGAGGTATAATATCTTTGTAACATTTTCTACATCACTCGAAGTTTTCTTTGCATTTCTCAATTTCCGCATGCGCACATTTAGTTCCTCTCAGAATGTTGAGGCGATATTCCAGCTTCACGACACACGACATCGCATAGCGACATAAATAGTTTTCACAACAGCAATTTTTGGTTTACGAAGTGTGGCAAGATCTGGAACAGGGGATTCACAAAAAAAACAAAAAAAAAAAACGAATGGGGTGATATCAGGTGAGGGCAGTGGCCATGCGATTCGTCCATCACGACTAAACCATCTCCCAGGGTAAATGTCTTTTCAAATGATCCCTAATATGACCAGACCAATAAGAATTTCCGCCGTCTTATTGATTTATTATTGTTACATACAGGTCCAACACCTGAGGCACTTGTCGCAGTATATTGCCCCTGTAATCTTCCCATCAAAAAAAGAAAACAAAGGACGATTACTCTATCATTCAAAACAGTTCACCAAGCTTTGACTTTCGGGTTACCACGAACTCGCGCGCAGAACCCGTTATCCGAATGTTATAGTGGTTAACCTGTCCGCCCGTAGAGATGTCTGCCACCCTCTGCAGATAACGATTGTCATTTTCGATTGAGGCCAGCACGGAAGCAGCGACTTCATCACAAGCAGGAACTTCATTTGCAAAAATTGTGTACGATAAGTTGCAGTTTATCTACAGCAGATCTAAAGAAAACTTCGAGAGATATAGAATGGCATGTCTCTATCCGATATAGTTTAGAATGCAAGTTTCATTGTAATAGTAGCATGATTTTGTGGACACCTTGTATATCAGGTTTTGTAGCATGCACGTCGTTGTTGTTGCTATTGTTTCTGGAGTTTCCAAGCGCGTCAATATGTCCCCTATCGTCCAAATACATGCTGTAAATAGGGTTGCCAACCGTACGGTTTTCGGCCTGACTGTCCGGTTCTAACGCGATTTGTCCGTGTCCGGTTCACTACATGCGACCGGACACATAATATCCGGTTATTAAGAAATTTTAAAAATTATGGTTTGATGTTTTCTCAGATGTGTAGGAAGCAAACAAGGTCGCCGCGTCCCGCTCGTTATTCCACGGTTGCTGAACCTAATTCAACTTTTTTGCTTTGTGTTCAAACGTTTACAACATTTAGTGGCAAATCCGAATATCGTGAAGCAACTTGATTATTTTCTCAGTTGCCTACACTATGTCAAAGGCGGAACATCGTACTCGTTTTATTTGCGGAGAATTAAAGAAAGAATAGTATTATTAATTTGTATGTTACAAATAAATAATGAGTGAGTTACCAAAGAAAGTACAGAAACGTTATTGTCGCTCCAGAGACCAGTGGTTGTCAAGTGAAGGGTTTAAAACTTGGCTGCATAAGGAAAACGATTGCACCGCATATCGTAAAATGTGTAAAATTACTTTCACTGTTAAATTTGATCGCAGGAAGGCAGTGAAATACGGTTGCTTCCTCAGAAGTATTTGTTATTGTCATAACAATTATTTGTAACAATAAAAAAGAACTGACCTATAAATTTTACTTTTTAATATACACCCTCCCCCCCTCCCCCCCCCTCCCCCTCGGCGCGGGCAAATGTCCAGTTGTCCGATCGTGGTTATCTGAAAACTAGACAATTGTCCGGTCGTGGAAATCTGAAAAGTTGGCAACCCTAGTTGTAAACGACACCCAAAAAGAAAGTTAATATGAGCGGAAGGTTGGCAGATTCAGATCGCAATTAAGAAAAATGCAAACAATAAACTAGTGCCGGTATAAGCAACCACAGGAAGACCAAATCGAATACCAAAACTAAGAAATTAGTTACAATAAATGCAGTGAAAGGTATAAACATCGAACCTAATGATAGGCCGCCCGCAGACAGACATCTTAGCCCCTCACATCTTTACAGCAGTTCTGTTGTCAAACTATTACCACCAATGGGTCAATTACTAGCGTGGTTAAAAATAAGGTAAGAAGTGTTGCGATAGGTCAGGCTCTGTTGAACAGAATTAATTTTTTTCTAAAATAATTTATACGAGCAATTCATCATTAATAAGTATGACATGGGCGAAGACTGAGAGACGAATTTTACTGAAGTTGTAAACTGTCTGCGTCCAGAATGGTGTACTATGTAGTAAATATGGAACCGTACTACTTTTCACCAGTCATTATTTAACATTATTTTATTGAGAGAATTTTAAATTCGAAATGGGAGTAGGAAATTTTTTTAGCAATTTCTTCATAACATGAAACATAAAATTTCACCAATATATTTAATATCAACTTCGTTGTTTGAAGTGCATACGGCGTGGATTGAGTACACAATATTCTACATACATTTTTTCTAGGCAACTACTATTAGTCTATCACAGAAACAGTTCTTTTATTTTGAAAGGAGAATTATGGGAAACATGACTTACTGAAGGGATTGGTATTAATTATCTCTTGGGTTTTCTTTCTGTGAAATTCAAACCAGTATTTGATATACTACCACGAACTATGAGACTTGATGTCCGAACCGCTAGGAGTAAAGATAAAGCTTTCACAATAGTGTATTTGTACACAAATCTCCTGAATATGTTAGTAAAGGTCTTATCATCAGTGCAAACATTAAAATATGAATTTAGATAATTATTTCATAGTATTTACTACTGCAGTTTTCGTATAAAATTTATTTCGGCAGCTGATTATTCAGGACTAAAAATTCTGACGCTGATGGTGCCGGATAACTTCAACATCGAGGTAAGTAAATAAAGGTTTGCCAACAATGAACAAAAAAAGTTTTCAGCAAAAACAATAAGTAAAATTTAGCTATTGTAATGAAAATTCAGTATTGTGTGAGTAATTCAGCATCGCAGTATTACAGCCATGGCGTTGATTGGCCGCGTGACACGTTTCAAACTGTCACGCGAGATAAAAGACTGTTAACTGAATCTGACACGAGCGAAATCCATCATGGCGTCGTGCACAGCGTTTATTTTGTACCGCAATATCAGCTATAAATATCTGTGACCCGAGCTGCACGCGGACATTAATGATTAATTTTAATTAACATTCAGTTGCAACAGTGTTTCGGGCGAGATAAAATGTTATTGCTGTATTTCGCAAAACAAATATAACCTATTTCTTCCTTCTCATTTTGGAATGTGGTTTGGGTAGAATTGCGGTTTTTTTTCCCCCCTGCACTGCTACTAATCTAAATTACTTCCGCAAAATTCTAGTCAGTCGAAATGGAGAGCAACTAACAAGGTCTCTAAACTTTGGTTTTCTAATTATCTCTGTTAAACGCTGTAAGAAAATTTCAATCGTTACAGGTATTTGTGAAGTTCTTTTATATTTAAAAATTAAACATAGAACAGAATTTTAATGTTTTTTCCAGATCATTACACTGATTGGAATTTTTCTTCGTACTAAAAAATTTTCTCCTCGTCTAATTTTGTGTTGAAAAATCCTACACAAATTTTTCTCGAGAAGTTAGGCAGGAATGATTTAATAGTTCACACTTCAAACAACACATCGTTAGTATTCGGCACTGAGTCCTGTTCGTTTATATTATAAAAAAAAGTCTCCGAAAAATTAATGAATTACTTAATTTTAAATTGTGTGGCAAGGACGACAGTACGAATACTCCTTCACTCTTTAGCGTTTTTTTTTATATAATACAAACGAACAGGATTCAGTGCCGAATACTAACATCTTTTCACCACAAATTTTGAGCCCTTAAGCAAAACTATGATAGAACGCAAAAATGGCTTACTGTGTACTTATTACTAATTTTTATGAACCTTCATGAAATATATAGATCTTAACCGATGTACTATATAATTTCGTACGGACACTCAAGCTATTTATTGTCTGGAGAAGTTAGCAGTAACCAGAGATATTATTCGAGATTCTAGTTTATGTCAACAATTTAACAGCTAAGGAACTGCGATGAAATGAACTGTGAGAATAGATTCATCAGGTCTGCCTTTCGCAGCATTTAATTGTTAAAAAAATATGGAACTACTTTTCGATCACATAACGATAATGCAAGAAGTATATTAAAAAAAAATTACTTATGACATCTGCTGTAACAATGAATGCCAACTGTCATTCCGATTAAATTTCCATTTAATCAAAACTTCCGCTAATATTGCTGCTTGACCTAAGTTTATACATTACGTTTTAGTTGCTTTCTACGCATTTTACTGGCCACTTTCGCTATTCGTCTTTGTTCACGTATTTTTATTAAAGAGGACACCACACTTCAAATATGTTACCAAAACTAGTCTTCTGGCAATTCACTTCTTCGAAGTTGGTGACCTAATAAATAACGTTCATAATCTGGAATCTGCCCGCTACGAACAGGGTAACCTAAGATTACATGTTGGGCGAGCCTCAGACAAGGACAACGAGATGCTTTCGAAGCAATTGTTGCTTTGATGGATGATGCACTTCTCTTAAAATAAGCAGAAATTCTTAAAATTTTGTATAGTGAACTTTCAGGCTCATATACAAATCAGGTTTGTATTTCAGCCAGTTCACGTCAAGCGACCACGAGCTTTGAAACGTTTATACAATAGCACGATCATCTCTGTCCACGTTCATACTGCGTCTATTAATACTTCGAAGTTCTTAAAACTCAAGAGATTTTATTTAATTTTTGCAGAGTAAACCCTCAAGGTGAAACACATGTGAAGTTCGTAATTGGCCGAATCAGTTCACCCTGACTTAAGTTTTGACTCTGTAAACGGGAACTATTCAAGACCTGTGACAACACGCAAAAAACGGTCACGGGCTTACACTAGTTTCTAAATAATACCTAAAACTACATAAAAATATATTTCACTCAAAGGTGTTGTTCCTGATAGATATAACGTTATTGCACAAAACACAAATCCACGAATAATCGATAGAACAAAAAATGGGGTTCCTCGCAAATAATCATTCTGAAACGGAGGACTGGTGAAGAAAAATATATATAAAAAAATTGTTGATTCTAACTTCTATGATTCAAATATATACACCGACACATTTTGCTCATAACCCATGACAAAGAGATTATTGATTTGTTACAAAAATGGCATTCAGTAGTGTTTGCATATGATCACACGATTCCTCACTGACTATATTTTGCATGTCAAAAATCTGTAAGTTTGTGTTCAGAACTCAGTCTAATTACATGTGTACGGTGTCTGGTTATCAGGAGTGATTCTGTGTCAACTAAAGCGACTATAACTCTCAATCAGAAGCTTTGCTGGAATCCTCCTTGTAACAACATTATTTTCTCTCCGGTGGATTTTCCAAGAAGCAATTTCGTGCGAGGACAGCTTTTGAACGCCGTGTGACGGCCATTCAGGTTATGGTACGTGCCGTGCATGGGGCAGTAGCTTGAGACGGGCCGTGGCTGTGTGTGTACAGTCTGTGTGGGTATGCAGATGACGTGTGCCTGAGACAAACTAAGCTCGCCTGTTACAACTCCTGCAGGCTCTAAACCAACTTTGCGTAACGACGCTACTCGCTTTCTGAAAACAAACCCTCATTGTCGTGCAGTATCCTTTTGTATTGGGGATATTTCCTTATAATATAACTGAGACAAAAGACTACTTGTAACGATGCAAGTTCCACGATTTACTAAGCTTTTAAATTTTAAACTAAATGACAATTGATGACAGTCTAATTGATTCGTCAGCCCAGCAATCGACCACGAACATTGCATTGAAGAACGTCTTGCCCATGTCCGGGCGTAGGAGGTCGGGGGATATTTACCCCTCCATGGGAACGTCTAGGAAGATGAACTGGCGTGGTTTCTCGTTCCCTTCCCCAGTGCGACAGTGTTCGTAAGTGTTGTTTTAAGTGTGGATAAATGAGATAGCGTATCCGTTCATTATAGAGTGTTATATGTATTGTGGATGAGAGATCATGAAAACAAGTGTCGGCATATTCAGGTTTCCATCCCCGTCTAACGGACGAATCACCATAAACACTGTCGTATACCCTTACTCCCTTGTGGAGAGGTTTGGGATTAACACAGGACTTTCGTGCACAATCTGGTGATTAATAATTGTGCACCATCACCCTTCGTACCCTGCCGGCTAAGCGATATGAAAATTTCCTCCATCCCCACGACTCGAAACAGCGAACACCATGTTAGCGACGGACACCAGCAAGGTGCCGCAATAAACGGAGCCAACGTGGCGAACACGAAATATAACAGACAATTTGTATAGCAGTGATGAACCTTCAAGGGTTGTCCATAGATGGAAGGTAGTTCACAATAAGATATGGTGTGACCATGGAGGAAGGAATATATGGAGACGAAATAACGCCAAATCGGTGAAACCTCATAAAAAAAAAACTTGTCTCCTACTGCGCATGCGCGGCGGCCACTGGCGGCCATAGGAACCCCAAAACATTGGGCTTTTTGCACTGTGTATGCTGCTGTGAACATTTAAATTTCTAATATTTCAAAGTTTCTTATAATTCCAAGTTGTGTTGCATATAGTTACACAAACAGACATGATAGGAAACAACCTGGAATAACTTTTCGTAACTAAATCACGTTGACATTATTGTTCTTGAAATGTTTGATACATAACTCCAAGATTAGAGCCTATCGCTATAAATTTATTCATTGCTCTAAATATGATGATATCGTTCTCAAATGTTTGTTGGTGTAGTACAGACAATCAGCATATGTTACTAATTTGCACCTAAAAGGCTAGCCTTGTTGTAAACAAGTGTTGAAAGTCTAATTTAATTGGGTCAAGTTTACATCGTGGTACAGTGAATGTTCATGCTTTAGTCCAGTTTCAGTTTACACTGAAAGTGTACGATGAAATTAATTGTGATTATTGTTCTGTGTGAACTACTAAACTTAATTAAGCAAACGTTGCTGTTACCCGAAATGTAGTTCGCGATGCATTGCATGTGTTTAGATCTGTCCACATAGTTTGATTTTGTAGCGGCAATATTAATGGAAATGTGGGTAAGTTGAAATGCGGCGTGTACCAGAAGGATACAAACAATTTATTTACTATTTGTTGTTACTAATTTCTTGAGCAGTATATTAGTGACACAATGTGTATCGCGATGTAAACTACTCCGATCTAAGTTTCTGACTTTTGGTGTATGGTAAGAAGATAAAACCACTGGTGTTGCTAGCAAAGCTACAAAGGCCACTAACTAGAATATCTTCTGAGTAAGCTCAGAAGCTATGAGGTCTTTTGAGACAGCATTTCTCGAGAACTTAGCGCGATATCTAAAATATATATTCTTCACTTTCGAGTTATCTTGTCGTGTTTTATAAGAATCTATCATCAAATTTGACCTTAGGGAAATTTTTCTTCTGAATTTCAACCCGAAACTCCTCTCCCTTGTGACAGTATATCTTGAGAAATAACCACGATATCAAAAAATTAGATTCTTCATTTTTGATCCGTCTCGTCGAGTTACATAGTAACCCATCATCAATTCGCGGTGCTACGGTTGTCTTATGATTCCCTAGAGGTTTTTGTGCCTTTTCCCCTTGTTTCTACGGCCGAGCAATATGGCGGCCTCCCTACCCCACTTCTCTCTACGCGGTTTCACTCCAGTGCGTAGTGAAGGTCCCTTGCGTCGTCTCCATATATTCCGTCCTCCATGGGTGTGAGTGGTCACATGCATCTTTTGTGGCGGATTCCTTTCACCATAAACCATCGAAGGCTGCGGTGGGACTGTGATTAAAGACAATAAACAGTCTCACACTACTGTCACATGCACATTTCGATATGGTTCCACAACCTGCAGCAACTATCATCGCCTCTTCTGGAGGTTTCACGAGTCGGTTATGTTTTGAGGTTATATTTTTCTTGTAGTTTTGTGACATTTAATTACTTATGTACGTTTAAATAATTTTATATGTGATACAAATTTTGTTCTAATCTCATTCATTGTTGCAAGTTCCACGAACTCTTGAATATTTTCATTTTTGAGCTGTACTTTATTTAAATTTTAATTTACCTTCTCACGTAAAGCATCGTGAAATATGATTTATGACTCCATAAGGCACAGAAACGTAATTTTATTTTTCTTGATTCGTCGCAGTTTTACTACAGCAGCACATTTTTTTCAGATCTTTTTCCCTTAATCCAAACTGGTCTGCTTCAATAATCTACTCTAATTTCTTTTTTGCTGTCTTCAGCACTGTCCTATTTCATAATTTCGAATCATTCGTGTATAAATTAGCTTAGAGTGAAAGTAGTTGCATCGTTTAAATAGACTTCATGAGTCTGATTGGAAAGGTGATATAATTTTTCAAAAGAGTTTCTTTTAATTTTATTTTTATTTTTAACTTTTCTAAAAGCTACGAAACTCTGTCAATTTCAGGACAGCTTCTTCTTCCAAATAATGCAACTCAATCGCGAGTTTATGTGATGAAGGGAAACATTTCTTTCTGCAATTTTAACGGCAACTCTAGAGAATATGCCTAAATGTAAGTGAAAACAGAACGGCCAGTTTTTGTAAAGCTACGAGAAGAAAAATAAGTTTGGTGGAGATAAGTCAATATAGATTTTTGGTAGAGAGCATTGTTTGGATGGAATATCCATCTCTGTTTTCTTCAAGCGTCTGGTGATTTCATCGTCACTGCTAATCTCGAAAATATTTCACATGCTAGAGATAGTATCCATTACTGATCATCTTTTGTAATGCAAAAAACTTATTTCAGACAATTGTTTCACAACTGAAAAATTATTTCCTACAAAACTAATCTCTCCTTTCTGGATCACTTATAACGTGTGTAGCGCATTGTAGCCTCTCCCAAACTCTTATTCTCAAAATGTGTTTTCAATATAACATGCGTATTTTCAGGAGATTTCTTGAATTTTTCGCAGAATATGATTCAAATCCCAATGCTGTCTCATTTCGGGAAGCTACAGAAGCGTTCACCACAAAGAAATAGTTGACTCCAAGGAAACTTAACAATATCACAAATTTATTTATCCAAGTGTCCGAATAGAGTTCAGCTGTTTGTGAATGGAAGACAGGTAACACCAGTAGAGAGGAGAGGTAGAATACTGGAAACAATGAGAATGTGGCATCGTTAGACTAGATCACAAACAAGAGGAACTGAATCGAATTAATGAGAAGAGATATATCTCTGACGTAATTCGAAGCACATATTACTCGTATTAGAGGAAAGAGATCAAAACTGGAGATCATGGGATAAGCTGAGAAAGCGCATTCGTCTCGTTGGGTATTGGAGTATCTTAGTAACGAGAGGTGTGTCAGATCGGAAACAACAACAATCAACAGTTCAGTAAATTAGTATCCTTTAAACAGCCATACATATGTCATACCAAGATCGTAATTATGTACAGTTTTTCCGATATTCAATTTTCCATAACACAAGTCGGTTGCGAGACAAACGCTACACTGGAATCACTGGTGCCTCATCGTTTGTTTCACAAAGAAATGATAATATAAATGATAATATGTATAGAATATTGTCCAACACAAAAAAATACAAACTTCCCAAATTTAAATTTCAACCTGTAAATTCTAAGATTTTGTAAGTATTTTTAAAATTTTAGATTAGTTTATTATGTTATACATTGTTAAGTTTCCAGTTTTTTTAAAAACGCAGTGAACAATCTGCTTTATAACCTTTGTACATAGTCTGATCTTATGGCCAATTGGACTATAAACCAAATAAACAGAAAAAATAAATACGGAATTTTTATTACTCTGAATGTTAAATACTACAGAAAATGAAGAATTTAATTTGTCCTATTTCTTTTACATTATCGCTATTATTAACACCTATGAGGCATATATCATTGGGAAATTTACCTCATGTTTGTCTAAATACCACCGATTTATCAAACGAACGTATCTGACTATCTTTGTTTAAGTTACCATTGATAGTATCAGATTGAAATAGCATAACGATAATGATCGCGACAGATCTATCATAACCGTGACGTCGTAATTTTGTGATGGATTCTAGACAAATAGAAAGTGTGAAATAATTTTATATACTAGCTGCTACCCACGACTTCGTTCGTGTTTATAAAGAATTTGGATTGACAGCTACCGATATCTAACTACCATAGTGCACGATGGGAGACTCGATGCTATTAAGACACACAAATGCCAGTCATCTACGCTATGTAGTTCAGGCAGCAAAGTAAAATTTACCGACACACAAGTCTTCGGACGAAATACGAAAATATCAACTCCCATAGCTACCAACATCTAACAACAATAGTGCTCGACAGGAGACACGATTCTACTACCACACACAAACATCAATGCTCTATGCTATGTAGTTGTGGCAGAAAAGTGACATATGCGGAAACACATGTCATGGTGGAAATAAGAAAATATCCTTGATCGGCCACTTTCAACCACCATATCTCCCACACTCCCACAGTTACCGAAATTCGGCCAACGTTGTGATCGAAAGGTGACTCTGCGTTACTATCACACACAAACGCGAGAGAACTGCGTTAGACAATTTTCGCTGAAAATTGATACACCAAGACACATGGGTCTTTGACAGAAATAAGGAATTGACGCAGATCGACCACTTTCAACCCCCATATCTCTCACATCCCCATAGCTACCGACATCTAACAACAATAGTGCTCGACAGGAGACACGATTCTACTACCACACACAAACATCAGTGCTCTATGCTATGTAGTTGTGGCAGAAAAGTGACATATGCGGAGACACATGTCTTTGGTGGAAATAAGAAAATATCTTTGATCGGCCACTTTCAACTACCATATCTCCCACACTCCCACAGTTACCGAAATTCGGCCAACGTTATGATCGAAAGGTGACTCTATGTTACTACCACACACAAATGCCAGTGATCTGCGATAGATAGTTTTCGTTGAAAAGTGATACACCAAGACACATGCGTCTTTGGCAGAAATATGAAATTGCCGCAGGTCGACCACTTTCAATCCCCATATCTCCCACACCCCCATAGCTACCGACATCTAACAACCATAGTGCATGACAGGAGAGAGGATTCTACTACCACACATAAACACCAATGGTCTATGCTTTGTAGTTGTAGCAGGAAAGAGAAGTATAAGGAGACGCAAATTTTGGCCGAAATATGAAAACGCCTTGCATTGATCAACTTTAATCATCATATCTCCCACATCCCCACAGGTATCGCCATTCAGCCAACGTTGTGCACGACAAGGAAACTCCATGCTACTTCCACACTCAAACACCAGTGATATGTGCTAGGTAGTGGTGGTTGAAAAATGAATTATAGGAAAACACACGTCTATTTATATATATATATATCGCTTAGTAGTCGAATCTCGATATCTCGAGAAATAAGCGAGATACCAAAAAATTTATTTCTCTTATCGAGTTACATAAGAATCCCTCATGAAGTTGTAGGGTCATTGTTATCGTAGCATCCCCATGATTATGGTTCCACTGTTTCGGCAAATTTTATTTCTAATGTTTAGTAGAAGCAATTATTTTGAACTATAGCCAAGGTAATCAAAGAAAACAGATTATCTTATGGTTTCCTATAGGACCTTAGTCTAATATTTGTATAATATTCTTAAAAACTATAGTGAAATGTAATCTTCACGGGTTCTCCACCGGAGCTTTCGGCGGCTAGCTCTGCCGCTATCTTCAGGTCTGGTGTTACCACTGTGCTCGTCCTTCTACAATACTATCTGGTGGAAAACCCGTGAAGATTTCATTTCAGCAACACGCCGGGAAAGCATTGGTTCACATAATAAAAACTATTTCAAATCTCGAAAGTGATTTTTTTTTCAAACTTCTTTGTACTATCCAGACATGTAGAAAGAATCAAAGAAATGCGGAAGCAATCGATTATCTCTGACTGCTTATATCGATTCTAAGATGGCGAACCTTGTTGAACTGCACTTCGGATAGATATTTTGTATCAGTTAATTTCATGCGACGTTTTACAACGGAGTGAATCTAAAACCGCAATAAAATATTACAACAAAGCAATAAACCAACATTTCAAGAGATTATCAATGATTTCGCAGTGTCGGCGGCATCTAATAGCTGCACTGCAATGTCATATTTCAGCATTTTTAATTTAATTCGTGGCGACTTTTTCGAAAAAGGAGACTGCAAAACGTGAAGAGGACATTATAAGGAAGCAGTTAATACAAATTTCAACAGGTCAGTACCAGTTTTGGATTGGTGGGAAATATCCCCTTCCACCCGGAAATGCAATTCCGAAAACCGTTGTACTACCTAACAAAATAATATAGGAACGAAGTCGTTTTTTGGCAGTTCTATCCTTACAGTGGCGCCAAAATCTGATGATGAATTCTTCTAGAACTCGACGAAACAAATCGAAAATAAAGAATAAAATTTTTTGATCTCGCTTGGATTTCGAGATATAACATGTTAAAAATCAGTCATAGTCTCATAGGTATAGTTACCTTCTGCTTTTGGTGTTTTTTCTTCTGGTCCAGAGATACAATATCTGGAGAACTAAGCGAGATATCAAAAAACTTTATTCTGTATTTTACATTTGTCTCGTCGAGTTACATACGAATTCATCATCAAATTTGGCTATAGCGAAATTTTTCTTCTGGTCCAGGCCGTATTTCAACCGGTTCAAGTTTACTTCGCGATACTCGACGTCGCTAACTTCAGATAAAATGATTGTATTAATGCGCATGTGATTGAGACTTTGATTTTATAGTGCCAATATTAATGGAGACTGTGGTTAGGTTGAAATTCAGCCTGGACCAGTGAACTTTCTTGTCACAGCAAAAGGCACAAGGAATTCAGTTATTTAATTAATTTTCTTAAGCACTATGTCACATTGCGACCTCATGTATCGCGAGTAAACTACTCCCTTTCAACTAATTACGTCAATATTTGAGATACGATATCTCGAGAACTAAGCGAGATATAAAAAAAAAATTATACTTTCAATTTGTCTCGTCGAGTTCTGTAAGAATCAATCATCAGATTGTGGCGCCACGATAATGATAGATACCCCAGTTTTTTGACTCAAAATGTGAAATAAAAGGTCATATTCTCATCGATTTCACAAATGTCAAGTCCGAATGTGAGGATAGTAATATTTTAATTCAAATGCGTGAATAACAATTACATTCAACACCACATATAAAATACACATTTATCTGATGCGCTCATAGAATTTATTAGCGTAAAGCTAATAATTGACTAACCTCTTACGTTCTCTAGCTTTGGCAATGAATTCTTCACCATGAACAGATTGTAGTTGAAGTCGTAGTTAAGATCTGCCACTTCCTCCTTCAGGTCCATTCTGTCAGGTTCACCAACACAAGTACCTATGTTTTCTGAAAAATACGTGTTTCCAAAGACTCTGAATTTAGTTTCAGTCTTAGCTTTTGTTAGCTATGATATCATCGCCAATATGATTAGCGAAAAAGGATTTGCTATAGCTAATGAATAAATTTTCTTAATTTTCAGTCGTAACAAATTCTTGCATTTTCTGTTATTGCGGAAAGTAAACAGCAAAGAGAAAATGTTCATCAATGTTCATAAATATAACCTCTGATTTACGCTTTCGTATCAAGTATCAGTGATACATTTCCTAAATATTTCTTTAAAAAACAAATTGATACAGTTCTACATAACTGCAAAATTTAAATTTCTTTGCCTGTAAAAAAACTATAATAATATATTTGACACCAACTAGCTAGAATTTTTGTGCTTCTAACATGTGACAACTGCATTGTTTGTTCAAGATATTCACGCTGAAACTGTGCCAAGATATGAAAACGGGAGAAAAGTGTTGTAAGTTACTTTGAGCTGAATGAAAACTGTAAAAACTCCTCTAACGTACTGATAGAGTAAAAGTAAAAGGACTAATTCTTCCCCAGCATTTTCTCTGTTTACTTATGAAATAGCACTAAATAATACGTTAGATACCATCAAGATGTATAAAATAATTTCACTATCTCTTTACCAATTTGGTCGTATTAAGAATGTAGGCGGGTTCCATTTTGGGGAAAAAATCAGCATTTCGCGTGCTGACATGTGTAAAAAGAAAAATAATAATAGAGAAGACAGAACTTTGATATAATAACTTTGCAAATGGAGTGATCATTTGAAGCAGTAATTAGAGTTTTCTGTGAGACTTGTCAAATCACATTAATCATAAATCATAAAGGAGTTCTATAGCGGAGGATTAGTTTATTAATATACTATGTTTCCTAATTCTTTCTCTCTATGGGTGTATTATCTACGTGAATGTGTATCATGCAAACACGAGCGCTGATCAGTTTGCACAGAAGACAGTATTTTGTTACACAATAATGTGTTACTTATGTAAGATTTTTTGAACTTTTATTTAGCCTCTTGTACTTCACAGACTTCCTTTAAAAATTTGCGTGAAATGAGAATAATCCGTTTGAAATTTAGAATGCATGCATATCTGATAATCAAAAAATGAGAGTGGTAAATTTCTTTACAATAAAGACAGTAATTTGTGCAATGGTTTTTCTCAGTTGATTTTAAGTAATTGTTAGAATAATCATGGAAACATGTGTGACAATGATCAGATTCAGGAAACGTTACATTGAATACCAATTCTAGTTTTTTTTTTAAATTCAGTTTTTCTATTTTATAGATAGGCCTATATCAAAAACTATTTCACTCCTGGAATTTTTATTGAATTTGACCTCAAACTGTGATTAAACTGTTGCATAAACCAAATTATGATTTAGGTAGAGAACGAGAAGCATTATTTTATTTACTGGCAATGTGTAAAATTCATTAAACGTAGCTGATAGACTTGAGTCTGATATAATTGTATATATTCACTCAACATCAAAAATTAATAGCAATATCGCGTCTTCTGAACTTTCTTTCATAGATTATTTTCTCATTTTGCATTCTAAACAGATTTATAACACACTTAAAAAGCCATTATCCTTATTATATGGACTATATCATCTTTATGACCACAATTCCTTATATTTTTTTCCAATTGAAGAGCTACCCTATGCCCAATTTACTTATTTAATAACAGCTAATTGAGAAAATACGAAAATTGTATATATATATCATTTTTCACCATAGCTATATTTTAATATCTGTCACTAGTATTAGGAAGAGGAAAACATTCCTCATAAACATGTTAAATAATCAGGAAACTTTTTGTTTTCTAAGTCCTTCGGTATTCTTGACATCTACTGACATTAGAATCTGGATTGCAACCCACATTCCCAGAATAGTAATTAGTAACAGTTATATATAAATGGATCGAAATAAGATTTATTATTGGTTTTAATAGTCCTTACCTTTCTCAACCGTTGATGGTTAGCTTGACAAAAAAGTCAGGCAAGTTATACGCGGACGTAAGTAGATAATTCCAGTGGCAATAGGCGTACCGCGAGAATGCATGTTACCTTCATACAGTGAGATGTATATGAATCACGTGAGTGAAAGTAATTTTCTCATATTTTAATCGACATCATAATAGAGGTAAGGAACATACTTCAGTTTCATAAAGTGATTAGCAGTCGGAACTCCTAAGGGCAACGATGTCTTAAGCACGCTGAAGTAAAGAAATCGGAGAAAAGATTCCAGATTCCATAACGGCTTTAACGCCGAAATAGAATCGTTTACAACGAACCAGTAAGAACCATCCTGGCTTTGGCCTGTAGTGATTTCAAACCGTATAAAACTAAGATCTGAATAGCTGGTTCCCTCCAAAAAGCACCAACATTACATCTAAGGAGGAATGGAATTAAACAACACATATGATAAAAATTTAGAAGGCGGACGCATGCTGGCTGATCACCTGCATCCATTCATGTCCATCGTGCATTCCGACGGACTTGGGCAATTCCAGCAGGACAATGCGACACCCCACACGTCCAGAATTGCTACAGAGTGGATTCAGGAACACTCTTCTGAGCTTAAACACCTCCGCTGGCCACCAAACTCCCCAGACATGATAATTATTGAGCATATCTGGGAAGCCTTGCAACGTTCCGTTCAGAAGAGATCTCCACCCCCTATTACTCTTGCGGATTTATAGACAGCCCTGCAGAATGCATGGTGTCAATTCCCTCCAGCACTACTTCAAACATTAGTCGAGTCCATGCCACGTCGTGTTGCGGCACTTCTGCGTGCTCGCGGGGGCTCTACACGATATTAGTCAGGTGTGCCAGTTTCTTTGGCTCTTCAGTTTATATCCACTTAGCTGAGAGCCCGTCAAAATGACATGTTGAAAGTAGTGTTCTGGCAAATCATTTCTTTGCAGTTGCTTTAACTAAATACACTCCTGGAAATTGAAATAAGAACAGCGTGAATTCATTGTCCCAGGAATGGGAAACTTTATACACATTCCATGGGGTCAGATACAACACATGATCACACAGACAGAACCATAGACACATAGACACAGGCAACAGAGCATGCACAATGTCGGCACTAGTACCGTGTATATCCTCCTTTCGCAGCAATGCAGGCTGCAATTCTCCCATGGAGACGATCGTAGAAGTGTTGGATGTAGTCCTGTGGAACGGCATGCCAAGCCATTTCCACCTGGCGCCTCAGCTGGACCAGCATTGTCCTGTTGGAACAGCATGTTCCCTTGCCGGTCTAGGAATGGTAGAACGATGGGTTCGATGACGGTTTGAATGTACCGTGCACTGTTCAGTGTCCCCTCGACGATCACCAGAGGTGTATGGCCAGTGTAGGAGATCGCTCCCCACACCATGATGGCGGGTGTTGGCCCTGTGTGCCTCGGTCGTATGCAGTCCTGATTGTGGCGCTCACCTGCACGGCGCCAAACACGCATACGACCATCATTGGCACCAAGGCAGAAGCGAATCTCATCACCGAAGACGACACGTCTCCATTCGTCCCTCCATACACGCCTGTCGCGACACCACTGGAGGCGGGCTGCACGGTGTTGGGGCGTGAGCGGAAGACGACCTAACGGTGCGCGGGACCGTAGCCCTGCTTCATGGAGACGGTTGCGAATGGTCCTCTCTGATACACCAGGAGCAACAGTGTCCCTAATTTGCCGGGAAGTGGCGGTGCGGTGCCCTACGGCACTGCGTAGGATGCGACGGTCTTGGCGTGCGTCCGTGCGTCGCTGCTGTCCGGACCCAGGTCGACGGGCACGTGCACCTTCCGCCGACCACTGGCGACAACATCGATGTACTGTGGAGACCTCGCGCCCCACATGTTGAGCAATTCGGTGGTCCGTCCACCCGGCCTCCCGCATGCCCACTATACGCCCTCGCTCAAAGTCCGTCAACTGTACATACGGTT
>CM061919.1:186174302-186189302 GCA_031002005.1 Vandiemenella viatica
AACACCTACTAAACTGGATCGGATATTCTTGATTCACTACTGTGCCTCACTGGCACCTCAATGCACCAATTACAATGTAAAATTCCACACTTTCCGCAATGCAAACCCCAAAAAAGACGAGTGTCCAAACATTCCGCAAAAAGAGAGTTATGATACTACAAACTATTGCGGTTCCACCGACAATATATTATACTACTATTACAGAATTCCGACTGCGAGAGATTTATGTATTTTCTTATGTTGTTACTCCAAGAAATCTTTTGGAACGTTTTAAACCCGTTTAATGACACGTTTTCCTGGATAGGACATCTCCAGCAACAATCACTAGACTGTACGAGATTTCAAAGGAAAACACACAAAACAGTAATTTCAATCCAATTAATTTTTCCTTTGGTCTACCTTCATTTTGAGAGCTTTCCGTTACGGGCGCTTCATTCTCACGTTCTTATACAAATTAAATTGGAAATAAATATATTTGCCATTCAAAAGTCAGATAATTATGCCATACCCCATGATTTAAAGCTTTTCACATTTAAAGGAGATAGTCATACTTTGATAAAATGCCGAGCAACAGTGCAATCAAGTAGACTATTAAATTCATAAGTTTCTGGTTTGTCCATCACTTTCTGATAGCCACAAATTCGTCCTATCTTGAAGTGATTACGAACATATTATATAAAATCGAAATCTGGGTGGCTGGAAGGGGATCGAATCTTACTCCTCCAGAATGAAAGGCCTAAAAATTAAACGTTCATCAATGAGGCTTGCTGTGCCCATCCCTATTTTTCTATTTAAATAAATCAGTCGATGAAACTAACTACTTTTACTTATTGCTTTACGCCTCGTCGACGACTAAGGTCATAGTGGCAGGATGAGACTGGGGATAAGGAACAGGAAGGAATTCGGCCATGGCCTTCTGAAAGCCACATCCTGGTATTCGTCTGCAGTAATTTGGGGGCTCATGTAAAATCAAAATCTGGATTCCCAGACGGGGATTCGAACCCGCGTCATCCCGAACGTTAACCATCACCCACCACGTTCGGTGATGAACCCGAATTGTGTCACCGTATAGTGTACGAGCAAGAGTAGATGTAATACCTGTTTTCAAGAACACCGCCAGGTGGCAGCACGGTCGTTGTGGTGGGGGGACCTTCCTGACGTCACAAGATGGCGTACCGTTAGTTCCTTGACCGGCCGCCCAGATGGCAGCATCTCCCAAGGGCTTAATTTCTTTGGTCACAGACATTCCACTCCCTTACGAGAGAAAGCTAGCGGGGAAATTCCACCGCCTGAGGCGTGTTTACACAGGTGCGCTCTGCTAGACGTTGCGACAGGTGTCAACTTGCTCAGCCAAGGCATCGGGCGTTTTGGCCTTGCATAACCTACCGGTACATAGTATCCCAGTTTCCGATAGATGGCGGGGCATGGCTCATTTTGGGCTCGATACGCGGTTGTGAAAGCTACAAATATTTCCAGGCATAGGTGCATAGTATCCCGTTTCCCGATAGATGGCGCGGCATACTTCATTTCTTTTAAGAGAAATATTTCAAGGTATTCCTGCCTGGTGTCTGTCTGCTATTATCGGTATATGTGACAAGTATTTCGAAACCATGGAGTTATTCCCGACGTTCAGAAATATTTTTTCCGTTTACCCAGCGACAAGCAGAGCCCATTATCTCTTGCGAAAGCTCTGTACATAGCAAGGTGCAAATATTTCAGCACAGTAAAATATTTTCTTCGGTTCTGTGTCGTGAAATATACTTAATCTTAAATCATTGCAATTTTACTAAAAAAAAAAGTCCACATTAGCGGATATTAAAACGACCTCGGTAGTGTTGGGGCTAGAGTGCTAAAGGTAGCCGGTTCGACTCCGGTAGCGGTGTTTAACTGTTTTGTGATATTATTGAAAAAGCCGTTCCAACTCCTCAAAGTTACGTAATTTCCAGTATGGCGCCAGCTTGACATGTTATAATTGAATAAAAAATAAGTTGGAAAGCATAAATTTTTCCTTTAAAATACGTTAACTTTCCATATGGAAAAAAACGTCATAAACTCAGCAAATTGGAAAGATATAAAATCTATGTGTACCTGTTTTCATGAAGTTATTTAGCGTTCTGGCCTCGCATTCGAGACGACGGCGGTTCGAATCCCCTTCCGGGCATCCAGATTTGGGTTTTCCATGGTTTCCCCAAATCACTCCAGGTGAATGGCGGGATGCTTCTTTCAAAAGGCCATGGCCGAATTCCTTCCCTTTCCTTGCCCCCCGCATCCTTTCCCCGTCTCTAAAAACCACGTTGTTAGAGACACGTTAAACAGTTTAAAAAATGAAATTATTGTGATAAAGTATAGCAATACCACACATACGTTATTCCTTTCAAAATTCGTAGCCTCAAAAACCAATCAATGGGTGAAATCCTTTCATTGAAACCGACAGATATTCACCGACGAAGGTAGGGAAAACCATAAGTTCCGTTCATCGAAGCAGGCAGACATTAAAAATTAATTCACCGACGAAGAGACGGGAAACAAACTCACTTTTTCACGTCATGATGGATTCGTTATGAATAATATAATATAGCTCACGAGTGTCACCTACATTCCGTGTATTTTAAAGGATGTATTAAATTAGGGGTAATGAAACAGACCGAGAACACAGACCCCTTTATAACTCAAAGAGGCATTGAATGGATTTACTGATGTATGTAAGTATAACCTCGATGAATTAAGAGCTCCTAAACTAAATCAAAGTTGTCGATTTGAAAACCAGTTTCTTTCCCTACAGACATTCCAGAAGTGATTACATGATGTCAAACCAATCAGGCTGTAATTTTTGCAAGCCTATTTTCTCAACCCTGTCTTTGGACAAGAGCCCCACTTGAAAATATTTATGACAAAGCCTTTCCCACACCAAGGCTAGAAAAATCAAAGTTTCCAGTTTGACCATGGCAAAACTCAAGGAATGGAAGCATCAGTACGACACTTTATTTCTCTAACTTATCTCTGCTGCCACTGGTATAAAATATCTCATCGCACTCGTAATTGTTGCCATCCAGGTCAATACTTTGTCGTCTGTCTATCCAGATCAATCTATGTATCAATTCTGTTATGCTTCCGTAATCAATCACAAATTGAGTGTCCTTAGCTGCACTTTGTCTAAAATTCCAATCAATCCCTTGTGACACATCAGTGATTGACACCTTTAACTGTATTTTACAGCACAGCACTTATGTTCCAGGAACGAAATACCGTCTGTTAATCTTACTAATTTCACCCCTGTCGAATCGAAGTACGCCAGTCCTATGTGATAAAAATCGAGTCACGCTAAGGCAGTGCTAAGCACAGAACATGCCTGAGACCATCGCCTGTGACCAAGGTGGAGATATAGAAAATTTACCCACTCCCTTATGGAAGAAATCCAGTGCCGGCTCCTACTTATTGTCTTTTACGCACTATTCCTAATTCTTTCAACAAGTTCCACCCCTAGCCTCATCGCCAACATACGCCCAGCACTTCCCCAAACCTCCTTCTGTTTTCCAATGATTCCCACTCCAATCCCTGATCAGTTACCTTCCGTTCATGCGTTAAAGTAAACCAAAAAATTTCGCAAAATCTTCTCCTAATCAGTAGCCAGGGACCAAAATGTTCACTTAAGGTGGTTCTACTGCAGTTTTCCAGGAAAATACCCTCTTTTTCCAGGAAATTATTTTTCAACCAATCAGGACACAGGAGTGTTCTCCATTCGGTTTAAATGTTCCCATCTGACGCCAACCTTCGCATTCAGGACCAAGTATAACATTTGTTTGTAATTGCACGCTTCATACAACTAACCACGATAAGTTACCATAATGCCCTTAGCTAACTTGGTCATCAAATAAACATCATAACCCACATTTTCATAGAAGATCCCCACACATCGACAAGTATCCAAAGGTGCAGACACTAGTTCTATTACGCCTAAGATAGCGCTCACAATTGAACTGTCGTAAATTGTTAGGTCAAAGTGGGTGTTTGGATATTTTATCCACTCAGGCCTCATCACCTAAAGTCTAGTGCGAGATTGTGATCATGGTCAACTTAGGCTCCATACACCACTCAGAATTATTCCACCAATATCCATTCTAACAGCATTATACGCCACCTACAGCCCCTCAACACTCTTCCTATCTTCCAATGACATCCCAGCCCCAGCTCCTTTATTATGTCACTTACTGAATATTTTCCACAGATAAATCTAGCTGCCCTGCTTTGCACCTCGCATTTGATGTATAAAAAATGTGAACTCGTCCTTCGCTTCTCTGGTACATCACCCCTCTCTGGTAAATGATTTTTATGTAGTGAGAAACACAATTCGTATGCCAACACAAATGGCAGTAAACTGTAAAGAGCACATCGAAATGGGAGATTGCCTAAGCCCTGAAACAAATGGTTAGAAGCACACGTTGATGGCGAGCATAATTCTATAGCCATATATTTTAGACTCAAATCCCCATAGGAATGACACACGCACACACTTGTACAAGCATACAGCGAGGTCGACAGAACTAACAGCAAGCATCACGGAAACGATGAAGTGGGGCAGAATTGTCGTTACAACTGATTAACTGGACAGAACTGTCGTTGCAAAAATCATCAGACAGACGAGTTAAAGTCAGGTGTCACCATACTTACGGTTACATGCACAAAGAGAGACGCAGATACACATGTCCAAGACTACAGAGAGTTCAGCACAACTACCGGTACCAATCATGGAAACAAAAAAGTGGTGTAGTACTCTCTTGCCTCATGACTGGCTGAAAAACAGAAGTCTCCTTACATATCATCAGTCTGGCGAGATAGAAGGTGTGCAAATGATGGCATGTTTTCACCATAAACCTAAGTGTTTATACCATAAATAGTGTTCATCACGCCCAGTTGATTACATTTACCATTAACACGTCTCTCCCACACCGCAACCCTTTCTACCATACAGTACAAAAGTGACGCACGTACCATGAGTTGCAATAGACACTTGACTATCAGATCTCACCCACGAATCCATACTTCTCAATACACTAGCTCAAACAAACATAAGTGGAGGGACATCAAAATCATTCGTCCAGACAGACGTGTTTATAGAAGGTATCACCATTTTTACGCATACAGGCACAGGGAGAGTCGCACAAACACTCACATTTCCATGCCTTCAGCGAGCTAGACACAGTTGTGTTTGTGTGTGCTTGTGTGTGGTCGTATGGATTAGTGATTGAGACCTAGTATGAATATGGGAGTTATGATGTCTGTCTGATTACCATGTGTCTACTGATACTCGTGTTACGTAGGGAAAATATTACTGAATAGCAGAAAAAGCTTGTTGCGTGGGATAGAGGTGGTGCTTATGATGTGAACAGTTTTGTACCTAGTACCAACGATACTGAACGGCAGAGAGGTCTGTAGTGTGAGGTAAATGATACGATGTTGATGTGAGGAGTTTGGTACTTGGAACACGTGTTAATGATGATATTTTTGTCAGTCTTAAGTCATGAGGGTTCTGCCCCATTTTTTCTTAGCCGTGATTGAGTTGGTTGTTGTGTCGAGCTCGCTGTATGCATGGAAATATGCGTCTGTGTGCGTCTTTCTCTCTGTCTGTATGCGTAAGTATGGTGATACTTTCCTTAAACTCGTCTGTCTGGACGTATGAATTGCTGTTCCCCCCATATGTTTGTTTGTGCTTGTGTGGAGAAGTATGGATTTGTGGGTGAGACCTAGTATGAATATGGAGGTTATGATATCTGTCTGATAGACAAGTGTCTATTATAATTCATGGTGCCTGGGTCACATGTTACTAAATGACAGAAAGGGTTACGGTGTGGGAGAGACGTGGCTGTGATCTCAAACTTCACACATCCTGTAACTATTCAGTTGGGATCTAGCGTGTTCAGTCTCTTTCCCCCAGTTATGTGCATGTGTGTGGTGATGTATGGAACTGTGTGAATGCATTGACATACGAGTGTGTGTGTATGTGCGTCTTTCTATGATTTTTGGCCAGTCATGGGTGTTCAATTCCACTATTTCGTTGCCATGATTGGGCCAGTTGTTGAGTCGGGATCGCTGTAGACATGGAAATGTACGTTTTTATGCATCTCTCTGTGTGTTTTTTTGTGTAAATGTGGTGATACCTTCCATTATCTCGTTTGTCTGGATTTATGATGTGCTGTTCCTGCACTTATGCTTGTGTGAGGTGACGTATGGATTTGTGGGCGAGTTATGATATCTGTCTGATGACCAAGTGTCTACTGCTACTCGTGGTACATGGGGGCGCATGTTACTGAATGGCAGAAAAAGCTAAGGTGTGGGATAGACGTGTTGGTGCTGATGTGAACAGTTTTGTACCTAGCACACATGATACTGGATGGTAGTGAGGTCTGTAGTGTGAAATAAATGAGATGATGTTGATGTGAAGAGTATGGTGCCTGGAACATATGTTACTGATGATTTTTTGGTCAGTTATGACCAACTTTTTCGTGTCCTTGATTGGGCTGGTTGTTGTGTCTAGCTCGCTGAAGGCATGGAAATGTGAGTGTTTGTGCGACTCTCCCTGTGCCTGTATGCGTAAAAATGGTGATACCTTCTATAAACACGTCTGTCTGGACGAATGATTTTGATGTCCCTCCACTTATGTTTGTTTGAGCTAGTGTATTGAGAAGTATGGATTCGTGGGTGAGATCTGATAGTCAAGTGTCTATTGCAACTCATGGTACGTGCGTCACTTTTGTACTGTATGGTAGAAAGGGTTGCGGTGTGGGAGAGACGTGTTGATGGTAAATGTAATCAACTGGGCGTGATGAACACTATTTATGGTATAAACACTTAGGTTTATGGTGAAAACATGCCATCATTTGCACACCTTCTATCTCGCCAGACTGATGATATGTAAGGAGACTTCTGTTTTTCAGCCAGTCATGAGGCAAGAGAGTACTACACCACTTTTTTGTTTCCATGATTGGTACCGGTAGTTGTGCTGAACTCTCTGTAGTCTTGGACATGTGTATCTGCGTCTCTCTTTGTGCATGTAACCGTAAGTATGGTGACACCTGACTTTAACTCGTCTGTCTGATGATTTTTGCAACGACAGTTCTGTCCAGTTAATCAGTTGTAACGACAATTCTGCCCCACTTCATCGTTTCCGTGATGCTTGCTGTTAGTTCTGTCGACCTCGCCGTATGCATGTACAAGTGTGTGCGTGTGTTATTCCTATGTGGATTTGAGTCTAAAATATATGGCTATAGAATTATGCTCGCCATCAACGTGTGCTTCTAACCATTTGTTTCAGGGCTTAGGCAATCTCCCATTTCGATGTGCTCTTTACAGTTTACTGCCATTTGTGTTGGCATACGAATTGTGTTTCTCACTACATAAAAATCATTTACCAGAGAGGGGTGATGTACCAGAGAAGCGAAGGACGAGTTCACATTTTTTATACATCAAATGCGAGGTGCAAAGCAGGGCAGCTAGATTTATCTGTGGAAAATATTCAGTAAGTGACATAATAAAGGAGCTGGGGCTGGGATGTCATTGGAAGATAGGAAGAGTGTTGAGGGGCTGTAGGTGGCGTATAATGCTGTTAGAATGGATATTGGTGGAATAATTCTGAGTGGTGTATGGAGCCTAAGTTGACCATGATCACAATCTCGCACTAGACTTTAGGTGATGAGGCCTGAGTGGATAAAATATCCAAACACCCACTTTGACCTAACAATTTACGACAGTTCAATTGTGAGCGCTATCTTAGGCGTAATAGAACTAGTGTCTGCACCTTTGGATACTTGTCGATGTGTGGGGATCTTCTATGAAAATGTGGGTTATGATGTTTATTTGATGACCAAGTTAGCTAAGGGCATTATGGAACTTTTATCGTGGTTAGTTGTATGAAGCGTGCAATTACAAACAAATGTTATACTTGGTCCTGAATGCGAAGGTTGGCGTCAGATGGGAACATTTAAACCGAATGGAGAACACTCCTGTGTCCTGATTGGTTGAAAAATAATTTCCTGGAAAAAGAGGGTATTTTCCTGGAAAACTGCAGTAGAACCACCTTAAGTGAACTTGGAATCCCTGCTACTGATTAGGAGAAGATTTTGCAAATTTTTTGGTTTACTTTAACGCATGAACGGAAGGTAACTGATCAGGGATTGGAGTGGGAATCATTGGAAAACAGAAGGAGGTTTGGGGAAGTGCTGGGCGTATGTTGGCGATGAGGCTAGGGGTGGAACTTGTTGAAAGAATTAGGAATAGTGCGTAAAAGACAATAAGTAGGAGCCGGCACTGGATTTCTTCCATAAGGGAGTGGGTAAATTTTCTATATCTCCACCTTGGTCACAGGCGATGGTCTCAGGCATGTTCTGTGCTTAGCACTGCCTTAGCAGTGACTCGATTTTTATCACATAGGACTGGCGTACTTCGATTCGACAGGGGTGAAATTAGTAAGATTAACAGACGGTATTTCGTTCCTGGAACATAAGTGCTGTGCTGTAAAATACAGTTAAAGGTGTCAATCACTGATGTGTCACAAGGGATTGATTGGAATTTTAGACAAAGTGCAGCTAAGGACACTCAATTTGTGATTGATTACGGAAGCATAACAGAATTGATACATAGATTGATCTGGATAGACAGACGACAAAGTATTGACCTGGATGGCAACAATTACGAGTGCGATGAGATATTTTATACCAGTGGCAGCAGAGATAAGTTAGAGAAATAAAGTGTCGTACTGATGCTTCCATTCCTTGAGTTTTGCCATGGTCAAACTGGAAACTTTGATTTTTCTAGCCTTGGTGTGGGAAAGGCTTTGTCACAAAATATTTTCAAGTGGGGCTCTTGTCCAAAGACAGGGTTGAGAAATAGGACTTGCAAAAATTACAGCCTGATTGGTTTGACATCATGTAATCACTTCTGGAATGTCTGTAGGGAAAGAAACTGGTTTTCAAATCGACAACTTTGATTTAGTTTAGGAGCTCTTAATTCATCGAGGTTATACCCATTCAATGCCTCTTTGAGTTATAAAGGGGTCTGTGTTCTCGGTCTGTTTCATTACCCCTAATTTAATACATCCTTTAAAATACACGGAATGTAGGTGACACTCGTGAGCTATATTATATTATTCATAACGAATCCATCATGACGTGAAAAAGTGAGTTTGTTTCCCGTCTCTTCGTCGGTGAATTAATTTTTAATGTCTGCCTGCTTCGATGAACGGAACTTATGGTTTTCCCTACCTTCGTCGGTGAATATCTGTCGGTTTCAATGAAAGGATTTCACCCATTGATTGGTTTTTGAGGCTACGAATTTTGAAAGGAATAACGTATGTGTGGTATTGCTATACTTTATCACAATAATTTCATTTTTTAAACTGTTTAACGTGTCTCTAACAACGTGGTTTTTAGAGACGGGGAAAGGATGCGGGGGGCAAGGAAAGAGAAGGAATTCGGCCATGGCCTTTTGAAAGAAGCATCCCGCCATTCACCTGGAGTGATTTGGGGAAACCATGGAAAACCCAAATCTGGATGCCCGGAAGGGGATTCGAACCGCCGTCGTCTCGAATGCGAGGCCAGAACGCTAAATAACTTCATGAAAACAGGTACACATAGATTTTATATCTTTCCAATTTGCTGAGTTTATGACGTTTTTTTTCCATATGGAAAGTTAACGTATTTTAAAGGAAAAATTTATGCTTTCCAACTTATTTTTTATTCAATTATAACATGTCAAGCTGGCGCCATACTGGAAATTACGTAACTTTGAGGAGTTGGAACGGCTTTTTCAATAATATCACAAAACAGTTAAACACCGCTACCGGAGTCGAACCGGCTACCTTTAGCACTCTAGCCCCAACACTACCGAGGTCGTTTTACTATCCGCTAATGTGGACTTTTTTTTTTAGTAAAATTGCAATGATTTACGATTAAGTATACTTCACGACACAGAACCGAAGAAAATATTTTACTGTGCTGAAATATTTGCACCTTGCTATGTACAGAGCTTTCGCAAGAGATAATGGGCTCTGCTTGTCGCTGGGTAAACGGAAAAAATATTTCTGAACGTCGGGAATAACTCCATGGTTTCGAAATACTTGTCACATAGATATACCGATAATAGCAGACAGACACCAGGCAGGAATACCTGAAATATTTCTCTTAAAAGAAATGAAGTATGCCGCGCCATCAATCGGGAAACGGGATACTATGCACCTATGCCTGGAAATATTTGTAGCTTTCACAACCGCGTATCGAGCCCAAAATGAGCCATGCCCCGCCATCTATCGGAAACTGGGATACTATGTCCCGGTAGGTTATGCAAGGCCAAAACGCCCGATGCCTTGGCTGAGCAAGTTGACACCTGTCGCAACGAGAGCGCACCTGTGTAAACACGCCTCAGGCGGTGGAATTCCCCGCTAGCTTTCTCTCGTAAGGGAGTGGAATGTCTGTGACCAAAGAAATTAAGCCCTTGGGAGATGCTGCCATCTAGGCGGCCGGTCAAGGAACTAACGGTACGCCATCTTGTGACGTCAGGAAGGTCCCCCCACCACAACGACCGTGCTGCCACCTGGTGGTGTTCTTGAAAACAGGTATTACATCTACTAGCAAGTAACGGTGAGGAACCATTCAGGCTGGAGAAACAACGGTAAACGGACTCAAAACAATATTTTAACAGCCAAAGCAGATTTGGCCGGCGCCATTTTCTGCTGCAGACGGACCTGGCTTTATGCCTGTTTAATGGTCCCGGCGGTGTCCCTATGGTAATTAACATTCTGTTGGTCACCGTGTACTGGCTTCTAGCTCACAGCAATCTGGGTGCATGACAGAGCACCCGCCAAGCAGAGTCAATGGCGCCACTGAGATTCGGACCATTCCTGTGCAGATCATTGACTTCAATTAAACAGAATATAGATACGGGGAAATGTATGGCGTAAGGCGAAAGAAAGCGTGAGAAACGAAGAAATAAAGAGATGAAGAGAGGAGAGCAGTCTACGAAGGTTAAGGCCCAGAGAATTCCTGGTTCCCAAGATATGCTGAAATGACCATTCCCAGCGTAGGAGTTCTTGGGGTCTAACATCTCCAGACAAAATTACGCGTATAATGTCTCAGATTGTGTAGTAGCTGTTGAGGTGATCGGTGTTATCTGTGAAGGCACTGGCTGCAGTGACTTGTGGACAGGAGTGTGATGGTGATACCGATGTTGGAGGCAGAATAGCGTGAGCACGTCAACTGATTTATGACTGTGTAGGTCCCACACGTAGGATACCCAATATTGGGTAACATTTCATCGGAATTTGGGTGGCTTTAAGTTGTGGTTGGGGGTTTCAAAGCGTGTTCTATTGGGGGGATAAGTGCAAATGCGTTTTGAAAAGTATGACATACACTCAAGCAAGTAGTATATATATAAAAAAAAAAACAGATTTATGAAAGAATTCCGTTAAATGAGGACAAGGTTGGTGTTAATTTTAAATTAAGAGTTTCCTTGACATTGGTAACAGAGAACTCAATATAAATGAAGTCTAATAGTGTAAGTATACGTTATAATATTTGAAGCATAAAATTGAAATTGGAGGTTATTATATAAAGACGAATGTAAGTTTGTTTGTTTGTTCTTCATACAAATCCACAGTTTTCATCCGATCTCGATGAAACTTTGCACACTTATCCTTTGAAACAAGGAGAAAAATACTGTCTACATTTGGTTGAAAAATTATCTGTATAACACATATTGTCTCACAACTTCGAAATACGGCGATAGACAAACACGTTGGATATGGACGTCTCCGTACCGCGTTTCCGTGTAGTAGACTGGCAGATGAGTGGTTAAAGCGCTTGCTTACAAACGTCGTGGTCTCCGGTTCAAATATCCGCGGAGGCTAAGATTTTTAAAAATTGTTTTTCATCGTATGAGTCAGGCCTGGGCAGTAGGTTATTCGGATTGAATGTTAAACTGTAGATATTAGAAACTTAGGGGTGCAATGCGAGGCAAATCGTAGGTAGTCTTGCAATGTTGTAGGTGTAAACTTTTTTACGTTATAATGATCCCTCAGGTGTTGTTCGCAGTCAGTGTTTGAGTGTGAACCACAGTAATATTATTATAAATACGGAAGTAAGTCTCTGTCTTTTTGTTACGTTTTGACGACTAAATGGCTATATCGTTGTGATTGAATTTTATAAGGAAATCTGTATGAAGGGCACAGGATATTTTTTCCAGTATGATTAACAGTTGTAGTCACGAAATTTTGAGACATTATCGAATGGTGACAGAAATATGTTGGAAATTGATTCTCATCAAGAGACAGGTTCGACGGTGCAATGATACAGTGATAGCTTTCCAGTCATATTATTCCGACTAGATATTGTTTGGGTCCAATCCTTCGTTACCAAAACTTTCTGTATTTAATTCTGGCAAAAAAATTCTTAATCCACGCGTACGAAGTCGCGGGTACGAGCTAGTAACCAAATAAAAATAGTTCCTCGGGTTGTACTCAGGCATAGATTATCCGAAATCTACAAACTGCAAAGCGTAACTCTACTTCCATAAACCAAGATATTACTGGTAGTGATGTCAGTTGTGTGTTGTTTGAATGTGAGTTCTTGTGTAGGTCTCCTGTGTCGCCACTTTGCACGCTGCTCCCTCGAGATGCGGTGGTCCCAGCTGCAGGTCTCTTAGAAGCCCTTCGTAGACCAGGGCGCTTCTAGGAGAGAGGGCTAACCTTGAACATTCATCACAACAGAACATTGGCTAATTGTGAAGCTTAAAAGCCTTATATGATTACAAGTACAATGCTACAATATCACAAAAATTAACTAAATAATTTGTTTCAGATCCTCAATTCCCATATACAGGGGTCGTGCCGCAATTTCGTTTTCTGAGCAGGAAATTGAAATTGACTTCCTTAAAATGGATGTAATTATTTAATCCGTTCGACATAGACAGCTTGAAATAATTAATCGTATTACCCGGCATCTCTCCTGTCCCGCACGACGCGGGTAAAGAAACCGATTGGTTGGGTAAAAAAAAACTGCGATTCAGTGTATTCACTTGTCACATGAATAGAATCAAAGTAACATCATTTCGCATAAACGGAAAACATGAGACCATTTCAAGAATGATAAAAGTAAATTTCAAAAATTTTAGCTCGCTGAAAGTGAATATGTCAGAGTACATGGAAAGAAAGTGGAAGAAAAACTGACGAAACGCAGTTAGAAATAATAAAAAATCCAATTGGAAATGCAGAGTGTTAAGCAGAAAAGCTCAGTGGAGCCAGGGGCTGATTTAGGAATTTTCCGAGCGGAGGTAAAAACTGTGAGATCGCCGAATATAATTTTGTGGCCCCCATTGTCGCCACCCCAAGTGAGGCCGCCGCCCCTATTGTCGCCATTGCCACCGCCCAGGACAGTAGTGAAGCTAAAAAAAGTCGCCACGGTATAGAGTTTCCGCCCTTCAAACAAGATCTTGACGTCCCCCTCAAGTTGCCATCCGATGCAAATGTCCCACTTTGTCCCTCCCCCCTAGATCCGGCACCGAGTGGAGCCTGTTGGCCCAGATTCCGATTAGTGGCAGGACTGAGTGGTACGGGGTATGGAGTTACAGCAGCGAACTGCCCAGATAAATACAACAATACCACAGTCGATCAGCATGAGCTTTGTTAGCTCCGTAGCCCTCCTCTGAAACACGTCTTGTACCAGTTAACTACTGAATGGAACTTTCTCTTGTATATCTAAAAAAAGATGGCCCGTGCGAAAATTTCGTGAATGATATACCATGAATGACGAGGTGGGTGGTTTGTTGTAGGATGAAGGAACAACCGGCTCATTGTAACAATTTTTAACTGAAACAGGTATGTAGCAAAACGCTTACAACGTCTTATGGAGCAATCAGAATTGGTGAAATATTTCCTTAACAGAATCAAAACATCAGAATAACTCCATATTATGGAAAACACACACAATTTGTTAATATCTCATTGCTATGTGTTGCTCCAATCTACTCGTTCGTGACAAATTCTTATCAGTGGCAGTGGAGCCTAACGGCTTCACTCTGAACTATGCGCGTGACCTTGAGAGTTAATACTTTTGCCCTTCACTTCCGACAAATTCCTGTCTTAATTTATGATTGTACCAAATCAGAGGACTTAATATTCAGAATGATACCTCATTTATCAATTTCGGTTAGGTATGATGTCAGATAAGTGGCTTGTTACCAAAACACACCTTTTAGAATTAATGATACTTTTCCCGTTTCAGGTCGAATTCTGGGAAAATTCCTTTCTTAGTTAATGATATTTCCAAAGTGTAGATCGTAATGTTTAAAATTATACCTAATTTATCTATTTTGATTTGGTTTGAAGGGAAATAAATGGTCCATCACAAATGAAACAGCTTTTAGGAAACAATGATAATTTTGCTCTTTAAGAGTGGAAATCCTAGTCTTCAAAATCACACCTCAGTAATTGATTTCCGTTAGGAATGAACGGCAAGAAGTAACTCCTCGCTAAAAAAAAAAAAAAAAAAAAAAAAAAAAAAAAAAAAAAAAAAAAAAAAACACCTTTTAGAAATAATATACATGATAAACATTATTTGTTGTATCAATGCCTATTTGGCTAAAGAAAGACGTAATCACGTTAAGGCTTTTGGCAGTAGCTCCGATTATTACAGATATTAAGTTCTTTTGAAGCACCCTGTGCATTCTCTTCTCGATCACTGAATAAACCGGGAATGCACTGTAGTAACCAGTGCCTCGCTCCGAATATAGACGAGAGGTGACAGTCTGCCTCTCCGCACAAAGTAGATTTACTATCACTTTACCTGTGAAGTGTTTCAGGAATTTCTGTGATGTTCTGTCGTGTCCGACGGATATGGTGAAAGTGTTTTGGCCGCCGGCTGGCGCTAATGCGTGCGGCGCAGCTGTCCTGGTTGCAGGTGGCTGCGGCAGCCCTCATGGTAATTGCTTTCAACGCGTCACCGCTGGCTGTCGTTAGCG
>CM061919.1:186190302-186211932 GCA_031002005.1 Vandiemenella viatica
ATATCTACACAACCACGTCGGTTTGCCTGAACAGCGTCGCGACGTCAGATTTCGTGACGATTTTCAAGTCTGTATTGCGCGTGAAGAAGTTTTACTTACGTATAGCTCGAGAATTGTTAAGACACCAAACGTGAAGCTGTTGGTTCACACGCTATATCACAGCAGACAACCCCGGACGCCATCCCCGCTGCAGGTGCTTCACTCGTCGTCCCCCTCCCCAGCCGTCGCGCAGTGTTCCTGACCCGCGCGCGCGTACTCCACCAACAATGGCCGTGAGCACCGGCGGAGGCTGCCGCGGGGAGGCCGGGCCGGCTGGCCGGCGTGACGTCACGCGGTGCTATCGACCGGCGGCGACGCGGCCAGTGGACCCGTCGGGCCGCGTGGCGGCGCGCGCATCGCCGCGACGCGGTTTCGCCTCCTGGCGGCCGGCGTCTCCCGGCGGGCCGGCAGTCAGTAGTGCGCGGAACGGCGTCGAGGACGCACCTCGACGCAGTGCCTCCCGCCGACTCGCGCGTGCGAGAGTGACGCTGTGGTGGTAGTGGTGGTGGTGGTGCTGGTGGTGGTTTGAGTGTGCAGTGCACTGCGGTCGGCGCGCACGTCCCCAAGGCGACAGACGGACACGTAAGTAGTCGGCACGCCGGAGATTGCCGACGCGCGTAAGCCGAGCGAAGCCGAAGCGTTCGACCCGGGCGCAGCCCCCTCGTGGCGGGTCGGCGTTCACGCCTGCCAGCACACTTGTACGGCTGCCGACACTGGACGTCCGAGGAGACAGAACGAAAACCGCGACGCTTCTCTGGCTTGTAACCCGTCCAGAGAGGCTGTGCTTACAACAGAATGTTACGAATTTTATGTTTGTGTATACAATTCTTAAAGAACTGCGCCTGCAACAGGAAGCACGTTTGACTGTTGTTAGATGCAAATAATTTTTCAAGTCAGATAGTTACATAGTAGAACACTTTCGCACTACAGTTGGTATGGACAGCGGTGTAACAATAGACTAAAAGGATCAAGTTAAAGGAATTTTCGCATTATATTTTATAAAAAAAGATTAGGTCAGCATGTTAAAAAATTAATAGCAACAGTGAAATCGAAATACTCTGCCTTTATTCAGAAAGAGCAATATCCAGAACACAGACCAGTTAGATAGCCAAAGCTTCTTTATTTCATTTATAAGGGTAAACAATTGATTGGGTCCTGATATGTTTATTTCTTCCTCTTTGATGTGACTTAATGTGATTATTTTTGAACTTAAAGACAGAGATGTGTCACATTCTAAAAAGGATGAAAATATCACACCTTTTGGTCTAGGGCAATTTGAGGAAACCTTGAACTACATGAATCCGCTAGGTAGATAAAAATTTGATTTTAAACTTGTAGAATACCTTCTCAGTACACAAATATAAAATTCTATATTAGTTGGCGTCAGCGATTTGTGTGCACATCATGTCTGTAAAATCATTACATGATGTTTTACCGAAATGTTTTCGCTAGGTTGGTCTATCATAATACGATCGATTTTGCCAGACTGTACATAATCGATTGCTTATCACAGATACACGTGGCGTCTCAGCAAGAAATCGTAATGTATGCACGACTTACTGATAAAATGTATTAATTGCAGAAACTAATGGGAATTAGGTGAAAATGAATAGCTGAGCAGCGGAAACTTTGCCACTATCAAATCGTCTCCACTTATGACGTTCACATGAAAAGTTCAAGGTCTCGATCATAGATACCGAGCCATGAGCAAAATATCTAACGTTAAAAGTTGATGATCAGTATTCTCTCCAAACAAATATGAGATTATTAGAACATTTTCCAATTTGATTTATGGATGTAACGCCATCTAAGATCAAAGCCGAGAACGCTTTAGACAACCTTCTGAATACGGGTTAGCTGAAAGTATTTGAATTCCTACTTCAGTAATATCCCTAGCAAAAATGAAATGATAACTTCATTTATTAAGGTAGTATTAAGAAGATATTTATGTTTCCAAATTTTCTATTATGCCTTACGTACATAAAAGAGCTGTACGAATTGGAATAACAGTTGCGGGATGAAATTTGTTGACAAAGCAAAGTTCAGTGAGTGGCTGCCTTATGGAACAGCATCCATTGGTAGCACGTGGCTCCTTTTAATGATAACAATGGTGCTGTGTGGTATTAACAATCTGCTGAGAGGGTTTAAGATTTGTTGTCTCCTGTCTTATTCTAATACGTTAAACCTACTATTTTAAGAGGAAATAAGGAGTACTTCATATATACAAAGCAGGCTTTGCTAGAGCTGGCGTTGGCATGCGAATTGTGGGATAATTGATGATTACGTCATCAGATTACATACTATGACAAAGTTGAGTACATTCACTCTAAGAACGTGGCGCAAGCAATAACCACCTTTTTAAATGGTTACGATGCTTCGACCACGAGTATTATCTGGTACTTTCATCGAGTTATGAACATTTTTTCTGAGTTATGTTTTTTGTGGAATGTTTAGTCATATTGTCAGTCGAAAATATTCATATTGTTTATTTAAAACAAAATTTGGTGTTAAATCTCATTTGCCAAACACTATTTTTGTTAGCAAATTAACATCGACTATACATACATTAATACCAACCGTTGCTAGTATATGCGCAATATTGAGTTGAAGGAACATTTTGCTTGTCTGTATTCCCACCACAAACAATCAAAACTCTTTTTATGTTTCAGTAAGCCAAAAGCAGGAGATTTGTGTTGGCCACAATATGCTGTAACACTATTTGTTACACAGCATAAATATGACATGTATCCTTGGATTTTTATGGCAAACATGGCATCAATCACTGAGGCTATACTACGCTATATAGTTCTTGACCAGTCTGTTTTACTAGATGGCTTTTCATGGCGACTGTTGGCAGCTTTGTTTCAGACACGAAAGCCTACTGCGAGGAAGTTGTTGTTTATTAAACCCTATGTCCTAACCTCAGTAAAACGGGACTAGAATCTGGACTCATTGAAAAATACTAAAACGAAGTTTCCATACGGACTAGTATAATGAGCAAGAGTTAAGGACCTATATTCCAATGGATATTTTGCGGCTGTGAGTGTTAGAATAAAATTTTGAAATTGTTCAAAAATTATAATATAAAGTATAAAGAAGCACTATTGCATATTAACCTGTAAAGCACTGCATTTCTAGTATAATATTTTCCGGGTGATCGAAAAATCACATAAACTGGTGACAGATATGTTATTCATGATAAATTGTATCTTGGTGTGATTACACGAATATAGAAGGTATTCCAACGATCATATACCTTCAAGATAGTATTATTAATCATCTACAATAATATATACTAACCAGACAAGGTATGATATAACGTAGAGGGGCTTCAAATAAATTCATGCCAATGATAAAACGTAAGATATCATCTTACGTTAATATAGACTTGTGCAATAGCGTATCGAATATTTTCAGATAGTCAGGGAATACGATATCACACGTCTGTGTATCTCATCACGTCGTTAGAGAATAAAGCCTGAGGTGTTTCAAACATGCGTTTTACCCACAACGCTTTCAGGATTAAAGAACGTAGTTTATTTTTGTCTGAAAATTTTATGATTGGTGAGTAATTATTACATTACCTGGCTTAGTGATAGCATTAGGGACAGTGAATCAGAAACGGGAGGGTCTAAACCGGATAACAACAATTAAAAATGAGCAGATCAAAAAATTTGGAATTCATCGTGATTGTATCATGAAGGAAATAAGAAAGCTGAAGAAACATAAAGGGTCTGGTGTAGAATCTACACTGTAGATAATATTACTACAGATACGTTAAAGATAGCCGGAAGTGACATTGTATCTTATCTTGAAATATTATTTAAATTGAGTCTGGATACTTGCTGTTTACAAGAAGAATGGAAAAGTGAGATAGTAGTGCCGGTACACAAAGGAGAGGTGAGAAATAGAGTAAAAAATTATAGGCAAATTAGTTTGACATCAGTGGTTGGTAAATTAATGGAGAGAATGATATGCAACCACAATAGAAATATATGTGAGGAGCCTAAGCGGTTTTCAAGTAGGCAACATGGCCTTAGGCAAGGATATTCATGTGAATCTCAATTTGTTGGATGTATGCAAGATATTTCAGATGAAAAGGACAAGAGAGGCCAAATTGATAGTGTAGCACTAGATCTTTCAAAGGTTTTTGACAGAGTGAGCCATAAAATGACAGTAAATAAGGTAAAAAATATTGGTGGGGATGAGAAAGTGATTTGCTGGGTAGAAGAATTTTTCAAATGTAGATAACAGGAAATGCAGAATCAAAAGAAGTGGAAGTAAAAATGGGTGTGCCGCAGGTTAGTGTATTGGGACCATTGCTATTCGTTATTCTAATGAATAATTGTGTTGATTGTTTACTATCTGAAATTAGATTGTTTTCAGATGACATAATACTATATAAAAGAATAAAAACGACAGAGGATTGTAAACAGTTGCAGGGTGATCTGGACAGGATGTCTAGTTGGGTTGGTAAACATGGGATGAAGATAAATGCAAAGAAGAGTCAGCTTATTAGATACACAAATAAAAAACTAAAGGTTGATTATGATTATAAAATGGGGAAAGAGTTGCTTGTTGAAGACCTGAAATGTAAATATTTTGGAATTACACTTGACAAAAAGCTACTGGGCTGGAAACATTGGAAAGATAGTAGGGAAAGGTTTCAGAATTCTGTACTTGTTGGAGAGAGTGATGAGTGGATGTACGAGAGAATTGGGTTACAAAACTTTGGTCAGACCAGGTAGTGTAGTATGGGACTCACATTTTGAATATCAAATACAGGAGTTGGAGAGGGTGCAAAAACGGGCTGTTAGATTTGTTTCTGGAAATTATCGCAAAATGCAATCAGTAACAGATATGATAAAAGAGCTGGAAGGGGAATCATTAGAAGAGAGAAGGAGGGTGAAGATGGTCATTGGAGTGTAGAAGGCGTATTTTGGTGATGAGACATGGAAAGATGTTGGTGCAAGAATAAAAAATAATGTATGGAAGGGAAAGATGACCATGATCACAAGCTGGCACTCGATTTCAGGCACAAGGGTGTAGGAATATTCCCCTTTTTAGGTAAGGCTGTCAGAGATTGGAATAAGTTACCAAGAGAAATGATGAATAATTTAGCAAAAAGGTTCAAAGAATTTAAAGTTAAAATTTGTAGAGGACAAATATAGGCGGGTGCAGGAAAGGGGGAAGATGGGTGCGTAGGGAAATTACCACCGGAGCGTGCACTCCATTGTAATTTTTTAATGAAATATTACTATCCGAGAGAAAAAGTTTCTACAATTACTTAAGACTAAAAGACACTAATGAAGTATTGTTTCACAGCTGATTTTTATCGCATAATATTTGGCTCAGAAAAAATGAAGTGACACCTTGGGTTTGTTCTACCGAAATACAATTTCAGAGCCATACTACTATTTAATCATCTTTGGGATTTTTTTCTGTTTTCTTATGAGGAAAGATAGATTTTCAAGAAATATGTTAGTATAACAAGAACGCTTCTCAAATAAAATTCATATTATAATGGCTAATAGGAGCATGTATACTACCAAAACAGCATTAAACTGATTTTATATTAGTAATGGTTTTTAAAATTTGGCAGATTTTTTTTTTTTGCTTTCAGCATGTTAGGCCATACAGCTAACTCAACAGTTATGTGTGATCCAGTGCTTTCAGTTTCTTCCGGAATGCATTTTTCCAATGAGTTATACACACCCCTGGACGGACATGACAGTCACAGACACAACACTGAAACATCCATGCCCGCGGCCGGACTCTGACCGGTGACTTTCGGCATGCGGAGGTTATCACTCCTACGCTACCGAGGCCGACAAAATTTCGCAGATTATAGCTGAATTTGCTGTAGTGTAACAGCTATTTGGTTAATTATTTCCTTATTTCGGAATTTTATTTCTGTCCAAACGGTTATCTTTGCACGTCAATAATAAATTTTTTCCCAGCGTTTTATTCACATTTCCCCCTCTATAACTAAAACAAAATTATAAATTACTATTTAAAATATAAATAAACATGTTACGTTAGAAATACTAACGAAATTTGTAAGTCGTAATGTGTAGAAATATTTTATTTACAATAAAATGATGACATTTTGGTAAGGCAACGTAATTTAACTGTTGTTTGCTTGTTTCAAGTTCACTTGTTAGTTTCGTGGCAATTGCGGCTAATTGTTGAATAATGTTTATGCCGTCACTAGTTGTAACTATGCAGAGAATGGTGCAATGGATACTGCTTGGTTCATATGCGTTAATGAAAAGAGACATATACCGAAAACAGAAATACACGATAAGCACATTAATAAACATTTTTAGTGCTGCCGCCGTCCTTTATGCACTCTTAGCGTTCAAGAAATGTTCACAACTATTTTTACCAAAGAAACAGCAACTTAGCATGTTTTCAGTAAATACACAATGCAATTCTCTCGAAATAGTAACGAAGCCGGGCGGAACGGGGTTCCAGTCGACGTTACACGAAAACGCCTTTTTTTTTACAAAACTTCCTCAAAATTTTACTTGAAACTTTTAAAGACCAGGCGAGAACTTCATCGTAGCCGGAGCTGTCAACTGCAGTAGTACAAATGGTCAAGAAAAACTTAACTTAGTTCTCAAACCAAAGTTTATATGGACTAGTGTGTGAAAAGAGGGACGGCCAGTTCCTTTTCTGCGGGACCTACAGTTTGCCGTGGAATCCAAACCACAGGACGACCTGGTTACCTCACATGAACAAACGTCGTGGCCGCGCTGAGTTTTGAACCATGTACCGCGAGTACCTCATCCACTAAGATTGCAGACCACATACAGCGATATAAAGTACTACTAAAATCAGATGTAATCAGATCGATAATGTGTTTAGGTGAGAGCAACGCCTACAATCGTATACACTAAAGTGCCAAAAGTCACGGGATAGGAAGATACAAATATCCAGAAGGCGGAATAAACGTGCCATGCAATGACGAGACTTCTATTGTGCTCTCGTGAGTCGTGTGAAAGAGTTTCTGACATGTTTATGGCCGAACGACATGAATTAACAGATTTTGATTGGTATTTGGCTGTAGCCGCAATGGGTATTCCATTTCGCAAATTGTTCGTGAATTCAACATTTCACGATTCATACTATCAAGAATGTGCCATGCATGAATGTCTAATTTCCGGCATTACCTCCCGCCATGGATAACGCAGTGGCCGAACAATTCTATTAAATGACCGCGACCAGCGACGTCTGCGTCGAGATATCATTGTTGACAGACAGACTACACTGTGCCAAAGAGCAGCAACACTGAGTGTGTAATGCGCAACAAATTGTTCATGCGGAAAGTGCAGCGAAATTTGGCATTAATGTGATATGGCAGCAGAAGACCGACGCCAGTACCTTTCAATTAAAAAAAAAAAATGCTGTCGGCTGCTGCGTTTCTCGTAGCGTCGTGAAGATATCGAGTGGACCCTAAATTTTAGGAAAAAGGTTGCGTGGTGAGATGAATCATTATTCCAGACGGTAAGAGTTGACTGCAGCATTCGAGCGTGGCGCAGACTCATATTGTCAGGAAGGCATTGTGCTAGCTGGTGGCGGCTCCATCCTGGCATGGGCATCGGTTACATGACATGGACTAGAACCTATAGTCAAACGGAATCAACTATCGACTAGAAATGTTTATGTTCAGATACTTGGAGACCATTTACATCCTTTTTGGCCTTTATGTTCCCAAGAAACATGGAATTTTCCAGGACGACAATGTGCCATGTTACCGCACCAAAATCGCTCACGATTGGTTTAAGGAACATTCTGTACAATTCCAGTGAATTATTTGGCCACGTAGATCATCAGAAAGAAATCCAGTCAAACAAATTTAGAATATTGTCAAAAGTTCAGTTCGTGCACAATGTCCTGCACCGAAAACACGTTCACAATTACTAACGTCTGTAGAGGAACCGTGGCTGATTTTTTTTTTTTTTTTTTTTTTTTTTTTTTTTTTTTTTTTTTTTCTTTTTTTTTTTTTTTTTTTAGGGGATTGATGACCGGATGTTCTACTTCGCCGGGCAAAACGGGGTCCCACACGATATCAGGTGTCCCACGAGTTTTGGCACTTCAGTGTATATATCTAATTCATGTAACTGTGTTGACCGTGATTACGGCGCGAGCCCAGCTATGGTTTTCTTCTTTCGTGACTAAGAGGATGACTAGAAACATAGTATTTTTTTGTGTACTGTTTTTCGTCGCTGCAGCCCTCCTCCATTCGATTTTTGATGAGATGAATGATGTGTTTATTTTTTATTTCCTTTCCTTGCTAATATATTTCCATATTGATATTTATAGCTGTAAGTGTTCTCACAGACGATAAAAAGATTACTAATTAAAAAACGCTGGATATTAGTAGCAATTTTCGTGATACTAATTTATTTATGTAATTTTCTGTTACCATGCGTATCACAAATAACCACAGAAAACCTGTTACGCAATTACATCATCCATTTATCAAAAGAGAAATTTTCGAAATAATGGGATGGTATATAATCCAACATTTGGAACTGAACAAAAATTCACATAAAAAATTATGTTTAAGTTCAAGAAACTTTTTTAATCATAACAGAAATGACTTATCAAACTAATTACAGAATGTCAGTAACCTATTGGCAACATGTTGGTAAACGAACTTCGATTGGCTCTCTGTGCTTGTTTATGTGAAAATTTTCCTTTGAACCAGGCCTATCTTGGGCACGTTACAATTACAGTTTGAACAGAATCTTACTTGATGAGTTTCTAAATATAGCCTCGACGCGACAGTCTCTAAAATGCTCTTCCTTATTAGCTCTGTTTAAATTAGAATTTAAAGAAGATGTCTCTGAAGCAACTCAGCCAGTGAGTGACTTCACTGCTGCTACACGTCACAAAATTGCGAACTTGTGCTGAAGCAAATCCACCAGCTTTGTCTATGTTGGGGTGTTCGGGTACGAGCAATAATTCCCAATAAGATAAAGAATAATAAAACATAACAGATCTCAATGAACTGAATAGTATAGCAGAGTAAATATTAATAAAAGCCGCAGAAATAAGATCACCGTTATAATTTAGTTTCAATATAGAGCACAGTACATTTTTTAAATTTAATTTAATTGCTATGGAATGTAAGCTTTGGTGGAGTTTTCCCTAGTCATCTATTTAACTTTTCTTATTATCTTACATCCTTTGAGCTTAAATTCCCCCACAAATCTACTTTTTCCCCTTACGAATTTTATTTTTAAATCATTTTTAACGTTTTTCGTAAATTATTCACCACTTCGTCTAATAATTTACTCCAATCCCTGGCTCCCTTACCTGCAAAAGAAAATTTTACTACTCCGTTATGCATGAAATTGACACCTTCCCTGCACCACTCCTAATTTTGAGACCAATATCTTTCTGACGCAGTTGAGGATTTCGTGTAATAGGAGAGGAAAGTGAATTAATTTAAGTAGGAAATAAAATTACGACTGATGGTAGAAGCAGGAATTACGTTAAAAGCAGAATGCTACTAACGAAAAGAGCTTTCTTGAAAAATATAAATATTTTAGTTTCAAACATTTATCTAGGATCCAGAAAATACTTTTTAAAACTCTATGTGTGGAGCACAGCCCTTTATGGTAGGGGATCATAGAGTTAGGAAATACGAGAAACAAGGAACTCTGAAGCATTTGAAATGTGATGCTATAGATGGATGCTCAAAATGGGCTGATGAAGTACGAAATAAACAAGTTTTAGAAATGATGGGTGAGGAAAGAATTTTATGGAAGAGTATGACAGAAAGGAAAGACAAGGTAGTAGGCCATATTTCGAGACATGGATTGGTTAATTTGTTAGTGGAGGGAACAGTCGAAAGTAAGAACTGCACAGGAAGATAAAGATTAGTATAAATGAAGCAGATAATTAAGGACGTGGGTTGCAGGAGGTATGTTGAGATGAAAAGTTAGCACAAGATAGGATGAGATGGAGGATCGCATCAAACCAGTAGAGAGACTGGTGACAGAAAAAATGACAGTTTTTAAATGCTTGAGTATTGTTGGCATTAAAAGTAATAAATATATTCATATTTGTATCAGATTTTGGAAATATATATTTTTTTGATCCCTGGACTATCACTGAGAACTTTTCAGCCATTAAAAATGGAGAAACGCAGAGTGCAATATGGTCAGATACCACCTGAAATCAAATTCCGTTCTCTTATTATGACCAGTACTCTATTTATTATTTTAGGTAAGGTAGTTAACGAATTTTATGATCTACAGGTAAAATTTTACGTAATAAATACAGCGGAAAATTTCGTTTTGAAGTTTTCAGTGACTTATAACTATTAAATATCCAAAGCGCTCTAGCTATGTACAGAAGGTTTTCTGTGTATTTTTGCTTAATGTTTCTTCTAGAGACCTTATTTATAGAAATATCGATTAGAACTGTAAGGTCATTTAGATCCTTACCTGTTATGATTCTGTTTTAATTTTTTAATACTAAGACTTCTATTTTTTGTGAGACATTTGTTTTCTCTTGAATAGACCTGTCTTAGATAATACCTGCTCAGGTGAACCTAGAAACAATCAGAAAAAAAGGAATGTATTAAGTTTAGACCGCAGCGGGTAGAATGAGAAGAAGGGAGATGAAGTTTTGCGCGGTTAGAAAGCTGACGTTACGTGCCAACTATCGCCGGTTGGAGGGTTTGATGTGACATCGAAACATAAAAACTACATCCTACTTGGAAATAATATATCTGTTATAACTAAAGATTTTGGCATTTCCAAGAATGACTGATGTTGGTTTATAATATCTCGAAGATGTGTATTTTCCAGTTTTGAATATAACACACAAAAGTCAGTACTTATAATTGTTCTTTGAGAATCTTGTTGTTTATTATTGTGTTGTTAGATCCTTTTAATCTGTTTTCTTAATTTTTCAGACAAATAATATAGGAAAAGACAAATGATTGTTGTTGTCACTACACAATGCTTGCGTTAACAGTGTCGATAAGTTAAAAGTCATGGAGGAAGCTATAGTAGCATATGAGAAGATTTAATCTGAAACTAAAAAGGAAATAACCTAGAACTCGTGATATACAAGCCCACCAGACACCTGGCACATGAATATTTTACAACTGCAAATCGGCGTGATGTCTATGTGGGTCAGCTGTTTAATGCAGGAATGTGACACAGCTGAGATTGGCTTCCGAGACCTCCAAGGAGAGAAGCTTCCCTTTGTTCGCTGCTTGCTTGATTAATAGTGTACGCGTGGAGGACAGACAGCGCTGCAAGCCAGCAAGCTTGATGTATTGCAGGCTGCCTACTGCTCAGCGCGAGGGACTAGCTGTGTAGCCATCTAACATTATCGCCCCTATCTGTCCTGTGATAGTGTTGCGACAACATCGCACGTGTTCTATCAATAAAAAAATTTGATTTTTGAAATGAAAATTTCTATGGTAGCGTTAGGCAATGTTTGGAGGGGGGTAAATCTGTGAGTTGACGACTTCCCGTCACCAACATGCTATGACGTGTTGCGCATATGAAATGCGCGTTGGACACTTCAGCAACATGCTAATGTTAACAGTATATCTGTAGCTATAAGTATGACGTATTGCGCCTGGAAAGCAGCGAAAGTATAGATTATACTTGTATCTAAAATATAAAAGTGCTTTCTCGCCAATTTTCTTCATACAAACACATCCGATTTTAATGGAAATTTATATACTTTAAAACAAATAGAAAAATACTATTTACGTTTGATTTACAAAAACCTAAAATCCCTCCTCATTTCCTCACATCACCTTAATTTCTGTCAACGTTGTTCATACAAACCCACCGATAGTACTTAGAACACGTATACTTCAAAACAAGGCGGTTAAGGCCCTTGCTTCTGAAAGTTCTCTCTCCGGTTCGGGTTCAAATCCCATGGTGAGCAGAAATTTTCAGGAATTGTATTTGATTATGTAAGCTACACCGGGACGATCCGTGGTTCTGATTCCACGTCAAACTATAGGCCCCTGAGGAAAGCAATTGGCCTTTCTGCCTCTGACACAATAGTTTGATACATCCCCTTCTGAAAGATTCAACCAACTATCGGGTTGTGTAATAAGTTAGATTTTTAGGTTTTAAGTGAAATTTTTTTAGGTGCGTTGATTTACAAAAACCTAAAATTCCTCCCCATTTCCTCACATCACCTTAATTTCTGTAAACGTTTTTGGATGGGTGAAATCTTATATGTTCGCGTCATCGACACGCTAATGTTAACAGTAAATTTGTAGCCGTCTGGTGGTTCAGTGGTTAAGGTGTTTGACTTGGGAACGAAGGGTCCGCAGTTCTAATCTCTGTCACGGTGGGGATTCTTGTAGACCTGTAATCCGACCTTCACTTCTGACGAGCTTGCTGTGTAATGGGAAGCACGCCACAATGCTTCCGTGGTTCAGATTCGACTTTAAACTGTAGGTGTCCCGTACCTGGTGGTACTACCGGCTTAGATTAAGGAGGGCTAAGACAGGGGCGGAATACGCAGCTATTAGAAACCCTGTCATCAGGTCATTACGACCACAGAGAATTATTATTATTTAGTATAGCTGTAGCTATTAGTATGACGTCTTGCGCGAATGATATTCATGGTTTTAAGTTTTCACTTCTGACTACTATTTTTTTTATAATTCTAATCTAGATCTTGCTCGTTCCAGGTCGAGAACTCTAAGCTGTTGCTTAAATTATGTTCCAAATAAAAACAAATATTGAAGCTCGTATCTGTAACTATTCCGCTGGAATCAGCGCTTACCTATATCAGACGATCAGCAACCGTCGTGTATTATTATTTTGCTGAAAGGTATGTATGATGTGGAAGTACACCCCGGCAAGAAACAATGCACTTCTATTAAATTTGTTACAAACTAAACGAGAAATCGTCAGGTATTCGAGAGGAAGACTTTGGTTGGAATATAATTTGAATTTCTGGTCTAAGAATCATCTGAAAGCGGGTTAAAGTTTTTAAAGAAGCTGAGAATCTTCTCCAACAAAACAACGTTTTACTCAAGAAGCCGTCATAAAGATAGTCGCAGCATATTGAAACATAGGAAGACTGTAATAACAATACCAAATTATTTGATTTATGTTAATTTTTAATAAATAATAACTTAATTTCGGATGCCACCCTTACTTATTTTATACACATACATCAGATCAAAAAGTAAATATAAAAAATTTACAATTATGGGATTTTATAGTTCTGGGTTCCACTGATGTCGTTTGTCGTCAAATTCATGTACATTTTGTTGCTTTCTATTTTATTTTATTTTGCTTTAGCTATAGGTTAATTTAGCCAGTTACATAGAAGTGATAATGACTACCCTTTATTTAAACATATGAGTTTTGTACATGATCTTTAGTTCTTGACAACACTTGTACAGTAATTTAGAGGACGTTTTATTGGGATAGGCAAGAATCTGCGTAAGGGATTGTATATCTGTTATCTGCAGACCTTCTTCTAAAAATTGATGTCTTTCGGCTTGGTAGTTACTGCATCTCAACATGAAATGGTATATGTCCTCCGTCTCTGCACAAGACGCACAAATTGAGGAGTCGATTTGTTTCATAATGATTTTTTTATTTTTTTTGTCGTTTAACAAAGCGTGGCCGGCTCTCAATCTGATCATGCAGGTAATCTCCTTTCTGACGAGGTACAAACGATCGTAGCATGGTTTATCCTTGATTATATTCATTATTGCCCGGAACCATCTGCCCACCTCCTGTCTATCCTCCCGCCAAATTTTTTCCCATTCTGACTTAACGCAGGAAGAAATTATGTCCTTATAATCAGTAAATGGGAGGGGGGGTGTTTTACTTATCTTTGGGATTAAGTTGTTTCCTTGCCGTTATATCGGCAATTTCATTGCCCGCTATGCCGACATGGCTAGGTACCCATTGCAGTTTGACTTCTATTCCTTTGGCTGCAGTGTTTCTTAATTCTTTAGCGACTTCAGACGTTAGGTCATTCTTGCACTTCCTCTTTGGTATCCCTAAAACAGCTTGGAGAGCAGCTTTGGAAACTGTACATATGATTGTTCTGGTTCGACCAGATTGTTGTATGTATTCTATGCATTCTGTGCCATTAATTTTGCTTAAGACTCCGTGGAGAAGGTTCATGAGGGTATAAGAACGAAGACTTTCCCGGCGTATGACATGAGGGTAGTATATACGTATTTATTTGGAGAAGATCCAACTTCTTTTCTAGACTTCATCTTCTTGGTACATATTATTTATCCCTCGTTTGTGCTGTTTTATATTTGTACGCGCTCGAGTTTAAATATTCTGTTCAGTTCTCTTTCTTATACTGCCTCTCTTGTGCTTTTATTATATTTTGTTGAAGTACAGGACATGGGTACAGGACATGGTAGTATTGGATACAAACTTCAAATTCCAAGGTAATAGCGTTTCTGAGACAGACCTGGTTATAAACAATAACTTTGACTCTCCTCCAGTGAAAAAAATATCCTAGTCCTTGAAGAACCCTAAAGTAATTGGAGCTGAAATAGTTTAATTTTCTGTCTGCGGATCACCTGTCCCATCTTCGCGGATACATATAGATTGAATACCCCTTATTGCTCTAACTTAACGTTTCATTTGTGTTTTAATCCTCCGCATTCTCACACTTTGCGTTTTTTTAAATTTGTTTAGTTTATTTACTCGACACCAAAATGATGTGCAACAATAAATCTGTGTTTGTAGATTTTAGAGACACGGTGTTTATAATTGACCATATACGTAAAATGTTTTACCGCCCCTGGTGGGTGAAAGATAACGCTCTGGCCTGACATTCGGGAGGACGTGGATTCAAATCGCCGTCCGACCATCCATATTTCGGTTTTCTATGATTTTCCGAAATTGCGCCATACTAATGCCGGCATAGTTCCATCAAATATCCATGGTGAAATTTCTTCCTTTTCCTTGCCTCCTTTCTCACCTCTAATGACCTCGATGTTGATAAGACGTTTTATTAGCCTTATATAAATATATAGAGGCCAAATAAAACGAACACTTCAAAAATGGATCTACTGTTTTTAAAAAGGTTTTCACAAGAAATCGTAGGGAGCGACTATGATCACTATGACAATGTACAGGAGCTTCAGCGCATTCTTGATACTCCGTAGAAGCCCATAGGACTGCAATTGTGGCGAGAATATTTGTTTGCTGTTCTTTCGTGCCCTAGATAAAAGTTGCGTGCCACTGAAAAGTTACAAATCACATTTATCAGTTAATGGCTCTTATACTGGTATCATCCGTTTTTCCTTCATCTTAAGTGCCACTAGCGCTTCTGTCCCTTGCTGTTCTGGGAAGAAGCCCTTTGTCTAATTTTATGGCACCATCGCCGGCCGTCAACCAATCTCTACTCTCAGCGGATAGGAAGCTCTTCCCCACTTCAAAAATTGATTCGCCAGCCGCAGTTCTACTTTGGCGGCAATTTACTTTGTTAATGGGCAGTAACGGTAAAACGGATAACGCGCCGGCGAAATTAACTGTTCGAATCGCCGCTAAGGGTCGGGCCCTAAAACGGCGACGTTAATATTACAGTTTTACTGTCGTCCGAATTGCTCCAGGCCCCTTTATTCGCCGTCATATCCGCAGATTGCTTTACCGAATTCATTGAAGCGCGCGGAAATGTTTTGCAGCATAACAGCGAATTGAACAATGTTCGGCTGGAGGGAGGCATATCACAGCATTTCTATAAGCCCGGCTCCGAAGTAAAATGTGTAAAGAGATGCTTGGATCGACGCTTTCATCCGGACTATGTAAAAATATAGACCTATATGTCCTAGAATCAACACAACCTATCTATGAGCAGTGTTCGATGCATATTTCGTGACATTAACATTCGTATGAATTATGTCAACAACATGCAAAACAGGAAAGAAAAATAAATGAAATTATTTGTTGCTAGTTCTTTTAACATATAAAGAGCTCCTTCTTTATTTTATTTTTGCACGGATTTTAGTAACGAAACCCACTGTCACGTAATAATAATACAACTTCTCAAACTGCAAAGTTTCCACATTCTAATCAAATTACTTTGAACGCGATCTATGTCAGCTATCTTTGTGTTTACTATATTAATTGCATTTAGTATTGAATATTGAGCTCAAAAGGTGCTATCTGGTACTGAAGTAGTTTCTATTATATTTATGGCTCAATCGCTTTCGTTTCAAACTATTTTTTATGTCTAAATTCATATTCAAATTATCTGTATTGTTATATGAAATTATTAATATTTAATTTTAAATCTAACTAATAATTTTTGAATTAGTTTAATATGAACTGATTGTTTGCACTGGTCTTGGTGCCAGGTCGCGGCCAGATTCATCGCATTCGAGAAGTTTCAGATATAGGAGCTCTCTGTAAGCAGAGAGTAGAGTCGCCACGCAACTGGGGGAGTCATCCAGTCGTTGTATAGCAAATAGTTTGTTTTCCGTGATCAATCGTGATATTCTATCGAAGGATAAATTATACGATTCTTCTGAATTTTCTGTAAGATGAAATATTTATCAGCTGATTCCTTACTTTTTGCATAAAAGTTAGTCAATTTATTTTAAATGCTATTTTTTTACTAAAATTACTGTATCACTAATGGAAAGAGCTTTTTTTCCTACCACCAATAAGCAGAGTATTTTTATTTATTTATTGAGGCAATACTCTTGACAGAAACCTGATGTAACGAGTCATCGTCGTTCTAAATAAATGTGAATAAAAAGATGAACGTCAAATTAATTACTGACGAAACTACCTTACCTCTGGCAAGTTTAAGAAATTAGGCATCTTCCAAAGTATCTCTGATCATGATGACTAGTTACACTACACAATCCATTCTGAATTAAAGCTCTTCGGCAAATAGAGGGGTGTATTGTGCATGGCACGGGAAGCAAACCGTCAATGAAATTTAAGAATTAACCACTCCGGCACCCATATCGAATGATTTTTGAAAACAATAAAATTTTTATGGCTAGACGTAGGGTCAAACGTGGATCATTAAAATTACCTGGTTCGAACTCTACATCTTTCCCAACATACTCGATAAAAAAAGCATCAGAAACAACAATATTATCGAGCTTTCCACCGGGATAAAGCGTCAGTAGCGTTTCGGAGCATGCCCCTGGCTCCATCTTCGCCCAAAGCTCGAGACGATTTTACGCAACTGACTCACCGAGAAAGCCTACATTCTTTCAAAAACAACTATAGTTAGGAGTTAATATTACTTTGCGTATGACTGAATTAGCTTGGTAAACCTGAACGAAAAAGTATATCAAAAAACTATTAAGTTCACATCGCTTGATATCCCACATTAGCGTTAAATGGAATACGATTAACATATGTTCGTGTCGTCTTTAACACAGTGATATAAATAGGAGGTAATAAAACTAACAACAGTTTGGTGTTTCAAATTCCTTTGCAATTAACTTTTTGTAGACGTTCCCTTCCGTTTTTTAAACGCTCGGAAACACGTTAAAAGTAAAAGTTCTTCCAGGAATTAGACACTGATTTATTAAAAAACAGTACATGCTATTTCACTGATAAGATTTTCCTGTTGCGGAAATGTGTGAGGTACGAACGACTTCGATTTCAAAACCTACCGCTGCCTGTGTAATGAGATCCTGTAATAATCTGGGGGAATCACGAAGACTACACGGTTAGCAAGAAGAATAATACCCTTACCCGGTTCGTAGATAGCTTTTTAGACTTACTTCATCTCCTGGGCTCTCCTTACGACGTAAACCCCATCAGAAAAGTTGTAGTGCTTGCTTACTTACGTATATCCACTTCATGGATAGGCCAAAAGCCTGTTGCGTCCTCAGTTTTCTGGCCGTCTCTTTCAGGGTCTACGAATATCCCTTCTGCTTGAAGATCTTTCGGGCATGCGGCCGGATCAATTGATCGTAGATGAAGGAATTTTCGACGGCGTAATGTGCCATCATCTTCAGATTGCGTCTGCTGGCTGGGGTGAAGAGCGTAGTCCAGGACGCGACTGTTGGGCTGACTCGGTCGGGTCTGAATTTATACCCTCCAACCCGACGCTACCTGAAGATTATGGCACGTTACGCCGTCGAAAATTCGTTCATCCACGATCAATTGATCCGGTCACATGCCCGAGAGATCTTCAAGCATCAGATTTGCCGGCAAAACTTAGGATTACATATCAATATCCCTTCTCTCTACAGGATGGTATTGCAGGGCAAGTTTTAGAGATCTGTCTTGCCCCTCCTTAAAACGTTGTTCTTCCAATCTTCTTATTTTTTGTTGTTGAAATTCTATCATTCAGACAGGGCGTATTCATTTGTTGCTTTATTTCTTAATTCCTCCTTCTATCGTTCAGGGAATTCCTTTTACTGATCTTAGTAACTTCGCTTCGGAAGAGTGAATTTTATTTTTGTATTCCATTTTATTTATTTACGTTTCAGTGCCATACATCAGAATCACTATTGCCACTGTTTTATAATATTTGAGTTGTCTCCTCTCGGGTTTTACTTTTCAATGTTCGTTGAATAAATCTCAGAGTAAGTTTCAATGGAAAAATACCAATTGAAACCAGAGGCTTCTTGTGAAACGGTCGTGTGGATTAAGCTCAGTATGCTGATGTTAGATTCCACTCAGGTTGTTAATGTTTTGCACGAGTTTCTCTGGCGACCACGTTGTCTACATTTTGGAGGCAGACGAGGTTGCCATTACCGCACGGTCGCAAGAAACCAGTTTGATCTTCCCTCTGGAGAATAGCAGCGCTTTTTATCGGGACCCTTGCATCTATCACAACGTTTCGCGTAACGGACGTTTGCTTTTCCGGGCGGAATTTACGCAAACACAGCGCCAAGAAAGATTATGTTCGTTAATCGCTAGCGTTATGTTCCTGTGAACTGCCGCTAGCTGAAGAAGGGAAGTTATCGAGCTGGTTGTGGTTGAGGATTAGAGAAGACTCGACAGCATGCCTCATTAGCGTACAGGTTATTTTAATCAAAACATTCGCACTAACTTCCCTTGATAGCCATAACATTTCCATACTAAAATATTTACTTCTCCGCTGCAAAGAGAATAATAAGTGATGTTGAAAAAATTATTAACTTTAATTAAAATATCTTTTTCAATGCCTGTACAAGAGCTGAGGATAGCATTATGCTAGTAGAAACATCAATAAAAAACAGTTAGTTAAATCTATGTTTTTCAAATAATCATTAAGTATAACTCAAAACGAGCAATAATGTAGCTATTGATAGATCTATCGTGATACTCGACAATTATTATTGTTTTGAAAAACCCTTTATTTTACTTCATGTAATGAAATTTGAAAACTGATCCTCCAGTTTGGTCGTTCTCTGACGTACTTTAGTTCTATTGAAGCAATGTACTGTATTTAACGAATACACTAAAAAAATCAAAGCATTTATAACTATTAACGTTTCGTCGTCAGACTCGGATGAATCAAACCTGCTTAAGAATATGAACATTCAAGTTGGTATCATGTTTCATTCCTTAAGTTGTCGCGGTGTGTCACAGCAAGACCGAGACACTCTGCGGAAGACGACAAGGCAAGGCCACAGAAAAAAATGTCGGTACTAACCGAGGAACCTTGCTAGGGATTGTGTCACTTGCATTATGATGTCTGTCTTTTGCTTCCTGGTACGTCCTTGCCAGGCTGATTTGTTGTGGGTGCGGACGCTATACGTTTCACTTTCATTCCATGTGGAAACGTTTGATATGTACACAACCCTACTGGCCGTCCTTTATTGTTGCCTGTTCGTTGATGTTTGGGCCCGTCAGCCTCCTCCTTATCAAATTTAAAATTTTATTCTGCTTAGGTAAACAGACCACTACACACAATCTACAGCAGGAAGGAGCCATGAGATTTTAAATAGGAATGTGCTATACTAGCCGAGATGCTTACTTTTACTTGAAGATTATGAATATCCTAGCGGCCGCGACGAAAACATGTGAGTAGAATGTTTCGATTAGTTTTTAGGAAACCGAAAGCGATAAAATTTCAACATATTTTGTCATAAACAAACCCCATATAAACCACTTACGCTGAATTATTAAAAATAATCTTTGTAAACAAAATAATACAATTTGAAGTACTGTACATATCCATTTCTGTTCATTCATTACTACTTCAAACACCATTATACACTGTAAGTTTACCTGCTTTATCTTGCTGGTATGAGCACTTTACTATAGCTCTTCTTGATGTATAATATGCCCGTCGTCAATCAGAAATACTAACTATAGAATTCGGCACATTATATAGTTTCACAGCTAGGAAAAGAATAATATATCTCTTACAACAGGATAATCTAAGAACACTCGAAAGCAATTTTATTATTAAACACTTGGAATAGAAAACACTTCTTTACATTACACTACATTATAACAGACTTGTAAGTTCCGTTTTATACCACCACACGCTCTCTGTAGCTTACATTCTCACACAACCTCTCGCCATAATTAATTCTTGACCAAAGATATTCATTGTCTTAGACGGCCACTGTTCATAGATATTCCGGAACTCAAAAATTCACGCAACTTTTATTTTACACACAACGTTAACACATTTGTATCAACAAAGCAAGAACAATAATTAATTTTAACAAACATATTCATCAACAAATGTAAGAGACCTTGTCACCTTACAACACACAACTCATTTAAAATCCGAGTCTGAGGTTGTCGTATTAGTGAAAAATTAGAAACATATTAATATGCAATAAGATATGTAGCTTATCAGTTCCATCTATGTTACCTGAAAAAATCGTGATGTGTTCTTGCATTGCAGTGAATAATTCAACATTTAATACGCTAAAATTCGAGTCGAAAGAATTAGCTTTTATTTATTGTCATTAATGAATTAAATAATCATTAACCTTATAGCCAGCACCAGCCGTCTTTAATTTATGTAAGGATGTATTGTTCAAAGAAAATTTTAATATTAAATGCATGATTCGGAGAAAGATGTTTCTAAACCCTTTATCTACAAAAAACAATCAGTAAATCGTGGAGATTAAAAATGTGTACAGAAAATCATTTTTAGGTAGAATGTTAAGTATTTGGTGAAATAAAATGGGAAGGTAAAGAAGAAGCATACATTAAACAAAATAATTAAAAAAAACCGGGATTACATTCAGTTCGTTCTTGTAATAACAGTAATTGAAACTCAGATTTCGTGATTATTTTTATGCATTCACAATTTATAAGTTTCTGCTGTGTAGTTTCACAAAATTCAAGTGAAGTAAATTACTAATTGCGAAAATGCTGGGCTTCGCGAGGAAGTAAATTTTATCCTTTCCATTCGCATCCAATTTAACACCAATTTTATGCGCCGTGTGAACTCGAAACGTGCCATGAGTTATTTGCCTTCCAGGGAGCATTCATATAATTATCCATGCGCTGCTGCTCAAGATTGGCAGCTTCATAACACACAAGCTTCTTAAAACATTCCATAAAATATGTGTGTTGGTATTTGATAATTATACTATCATTTGGATTGCTGGATAGACTGTAGTAGCTTTTATTTCTCCTAGGATCAAAAGACTATTATGGTAAATGCAACAGGTGT
>CM061919.1:186212932-186807398 GCA_031002005.1 Vandiemenella viatica
CATGGTTCCGTACTCAGTGGCTCAAATCTGTTGCTTAGCAGCAACGGTTTTTTATTGGTTTTCAGTCTTTTCTAGTTTTCTTTTCTTGGTGCTGTCTTTTCTGTTACTTTTGACTGTCAGGAACGGTGACTCCTCTTCTTCTCCATAGTCTAGCAGCCAACGGTTGTCATCCATTTCGCGGTCTGAGCAGGATTCATCCGCGTCCGTACCGCTACGTCCTTTTCCATTCTGCATCATTTAAGTTACGCCGGGTCGTCGCCGTTGAGGTTAGTGAGGCTTACAAGTGGAACCCTTGTTGTCACCGTTAGGTATTCCCGGGTTCCAAAGTAATGTCGTCAACAAGTCACTAAGCACTAGTCCTAAACAATCAACCAAACAGTGTCCAATATAACCACGCTTCGTCGTCACCAAAATATCTTCCTTATACAGCACAATAACACTCGATAACACTCCGATCACTTCCTTCCTCCTCTATTCTACGGTTGATTTGTCGCTATTTTTTGTTTATAGGTCGGGGATATCTTATTTTTAAACGAGCAATGATTGTATTTTTTTTCAGTCTCTAAAATGGCTCTAACGATTTTAATGAAATTTCATATTTCATTCACGTTTTATTTTTTAAGATTACCTAAATACTTATCTTTCCTACAAAAACGCAATTTTACAAAATACGAACAATTTTTGCACTTGGTATCTCGAAAACCGCTCTAACGCCATCTCGTGGACGATTCAGGTACCAGAAAGCCTACTAATAGTTTATCTCTGGTTTCAACAAGGAACTCTTATATATTTAAACGAACAGTTCTCGTATACTAACTGACCCGTGGGAATACTAGCACTTCATGTTTAATTGTAAAACATTTAAAAAGAAGATATTTAAAAAATAAATATTGACATTGTCAGAAGTGATACTTTACTTTACAAAACTTCTTTGAAAGTAATATTAGCAGTTATAATGTAGTAATCACCGTTCACGTTTTGACCGTATGGTGTCTTTAACAAAAGCATCATATCATTAAATAATACCGGTTTAATTGTAAAACATAAAAAAGTAGATATTTAAAAAATAGATATTGGCTTTGTTAGATGCAATTTTTTCAAACTTCTTTACCTTACAAAGCTTCTTTGAAAACAATATTAATATAATAGCAGCATTTTTATCTCGGAAACGGCTACAAGGAAATGTGCATTCCATAATGTTTGGGAAGCCGTTAAGAAAAACTTTTAACTTCTTCCAAGAAAGAAAAAAATAACATACGTTACATCCTTAAAAAAATACAAGCTTACACAAAAAAATTCCAACACCACGCAATCTCGTAGAATTTTGAGCCACCAGTGAGCCTACTGTTTTGTTGTAGTAAGCAACTGTGAGCTTCAAAATGCCTTTAAGAAAAAAAATTAACTACAATCAAACTTCACACAGTCAAGACTCATCTCAAGAAAACCTAAAAGAAAAACGTCTCAACCAAGTTACCCGAACTTCGCCCAGTGAAGACTCAATTCAAGAAAATCCTCACGAAATTCGACCTAAGCAGGTTTCTATTCATGAAACGCTGGGATTAAAATGAAATGTTGAACTATTTTTCACGATTTTTATTCAACCGACTGCAGTTTTTATGTAAGTAGGAAAGAAATATGTGGTATTGAATGTGTGACAAATATGGAGCGGTCTGGTAGCAGTCTGGGGAAAAAGTGGTTATTGCGCAAGCTCTCAACAAATTCCGGCTACGATCCCGTGTTAAAATCGCGTCGGGGGCAAGAATTCCTAAGATTTGTATTTGATGATATGAACTACGCTGGGCTTTCTGTGGTTCAGATCCTACGTTAAATTGTAGGTCCCAGCGAAAAGGAACTGACCAGTCCTACCTCTGATACAATGTCTTAGTATGCCTTCTTCTGGCGGATCCAACCAACCTTCTGGTTAGAGTTTTATACTGTCTATATGTTTAATCTATCCAATCTAATCTTATTATATCTTTAAACGAGAAATTCTTGTATATGAATATGCATATTTTGGATCTCGGAAACGGCCCTAACGATTTGGATAAAATATCATATTTAGATAATATTTCCTTTTTAAGTTTATATAAGTAGTTGTCTTCCCTGCAAAAACCCAATTTTACAAAATACGAACAATTTTTGCTCTTGGTATCTCGAAAACAGTTCTAACGTCATCTCGTAGACGATTCAGTTACCAGGAAACCTACTAATATTTTCTCTTTGGTTTCAAGGGACTCATATATTTAAACGAACATTTCATTGCATACATTTCTTCAGAGGAATACTAGCACCACCAGTTTAATTTAAAAACATTTAAAAAGTAGATATTTGAGAAATAGATACTGGCTTTGTCAAATGCTATTTGTTTTCAAACTTATTTTTTTTTTTAACGCCACGTTGTGTTTACATCTTTGGTTGTTCTAAACAACTGTTAGTTTCGAAATGCGCAGGAAGCTTTGTATGCTAGCTGACCCGTGTAAAACATTTAAAAAGAAGATATTTAAAAATTGGCTTTGTCAAAATTGATTCTTTACTTTACAAAACTTCTTTGAAAATAATATTAGCAGTTATAATATAATCATCGTTTATTTTTTGACCGCATGTGTATTTAACACAAACATCGGTATTACTGAATTGTAAAAAGTGATTATCAGGGTACTGTGCAAAGTACGGCCAGTAGAAAAAAATTGTTATTTTGGGATGAAAATGTGATTAACGCACTCCTTAGGCATTAGTATTCAAGAAAAAGTGTTCGCGAAGTCGATAAAACAGGTAAGACAAGAGTAATACAATGCAAATCCTCGGGGTACGTGCGCCATCTTTACAGTGAATGTGTTGATTTTCAAGGAGCTGTATTAGCGGAGGAAATGGTTAGGTTTAAATGAAGCCTGGACCTGAAGACTAATATTCCATGGTGTATCATGGTTTTTGAGTGAATAAGGTGGCTGCAGTACCGAATTATAACTAGAATAACATCACAGGCAGCTCGAGACGTCTATTGCCGCTAAGTCAGCAATGTGCCTAATCTTGTGTTTAGGTTGAATGGCAACTTGGACCAAAATGACTAATAACGTTCCTTGATGCTTAGTGGATTCTGAGTAAAGAAAACAGCTGCTACACCAAATTCTGACTGTAAAAACGTCACAGACGGCTCAAGATATCTATTAATTGCAAGGCAGTAATGTGCGTAATCGTATGTTTTGGCGCTAATTACAACTTTGTTATATATTTTACGGCTTTCGGGTACACTTTTCCTTAAAGTGCCAAGGAAGCAGCTAGCCGTATTTTCAACCCGATTTAGCAGTTTTTTCTACTAGTCGTACTTTGCACAGTAACTGGTTATCATTATATACTACCAGTTTAATTGTAAAACATTTTATGTAAGTAGGAAAGAAATATATTAAATGTATAACAAGTACGGAGTGGTCTGACAGCTCAAATGTAGTTAGCGGGGAAAAAAGTGGTTTCTGCGCCAGCTGTCAAAAAATTCTGGCTACGATCCCGTGTTCAAATCCCGGCGGGGGCAAGAATTTTTAAGGTTTGTATTTGTTCATATGAACTACGCTGGGGTGTTCTGTGGTACGGAATTTACGTTTAATTGTAGGTCCCACAGGAAAGGAACTGGCCCTCCTACCTCTGATACAATTAATTGGCTTAGTATGCCACCTTCTGGAGGATCCAACCAACCTTCAGGTTAGGTTTTTATACTGTCTATATATTTAATCTGTCCAATCTAATGCTATTATATGAGTAACTCTTGTAAATAGATAAAATTAAGGATTTTGATGTAATCTTGCATACTGAACAAAAATCGAAAGATGCCGAGCGATGATCGGTCACCCAGGTACTACTATTATATGAGCAACTCTTGTAAATAGATAAAATTCTCTGATTTCCATGAAATCTTGCATACTGAACGGAAATCGAAAGATGTCGAGCGAAAATCGGTCACCCAGGTACTACTATTATATGAGCAACTCTTGTAAATAGATAAAATTCTCTGATTTCCATGAAATCTTGCATACTGAACAGAAATCGAAAGATGCCGAGCGATGATCGGTCACCCAGGTACTACTATTATATGAGCAACTCTTGTAAATAGATAAAATTCTCTGATTTCCATGAAATCTTGCATACTGAACAAAAATCGAAAGATGCCGAGCGATGATCGGTCAACCAGGTACTATTATTATATGAGCAACTCTTGTAAATAGATAAAATTCTCTGATTTCCATGAAATCTTGCATACTGAACAGAAATCGAAAGATGTCGAGTGAAAATCGGTCACCCAGGTAATGTACTTTTTAAATCTGTCGTTACAGTGCGACCCTTCTCACTGATGTAAACACTCGCAAGCTGATGTTGATGTAAACGGTCGTTCCTGAACGTGATGGGTGATCGATAACGCTCTGGCCTGAATTCTGAGGATGCCGGCTATACAGATTTCGGTTTTCCATCGTTTCCCTAAATCCAGCTGAAAGGCGAGATAGTTCCTTCATAGTCATGGCCTGCTCCTTGCGCTCCCCAGTTCGTTCCCGCTTCTAATGGCGTTGACACCGCATAAAGCCATAACCACCATGATCTAAACGGTGAACACAAAAAACAGGGATCGAAAGTCAGACCCTTAGCATACTGACAACTCATCTTAAACCACGTGACAATCGGTATTAGGGCGAAATATATCTGATATCACGTTTCTTATTACTATCATTATTTCCCTCAGCCACATCAGATTTTCATTGTTTATATTATTTTTTGAAAAGTTTTTTCATCTCTTTATTTTACACCGAGTTTTGCCAACTTGAATGTATCACCGATGCCATCCTGGAAATTTTGCCGAACGGGGCACTACATCTGGTAATCATATATATTATTTCTCAAACGCGTTTTTTCGTTGGTACATCATATCTCCCTTACGACTTCATCAAAATTAATGATTGAGACATCCCCGTTAGTAACGAAAAATAAACAAATAGGGTAAAAAGTTTTCACTGAAAATTTTTATTTAAAAAAACTTTTTATATAAACCGCATTTGTATAAAAAATGTAGACGGCACCATCTGTTGACAATCTGTTCAACTAATAAGCGCGACGGCTGTCGATTGGAGTAGTCAAACGGATTACTATAATGAAGCGATAAAAATTACGAATCATCTACTTGTTAAAGTTTTATAATTAAACATCATATATTTTATTTCTAAAATGTATTTTTTTGTCACAAGCCAATGTCTCCTTTCATACTGAACCAAAATCGATAAATGAGGTATCATTTTAAAGACTAAGGTCTCCACTTTGGTCACATCATATTTTAAGAAAGAAATTTTCCTGAATTGGACCTCTAAAGGGTCCCATTTCTATAACCAGTATTTTTTCCCGCGAACTATTTATTTCCCTTGATAACTAACCAAAATCGAGAAATGAAGTATCATTTTAAAGATTAAGGTCTCCATTAGGTACCATCATAACGAAACTTTTCGGAATTTGACACTTTAAGGGCAAAAGTAATAATTATGAAGGTGGCGCGTATAAGAATGTTCAGAGCCAAGCCACTATATAGTAGCAGCACATATCGTTAGAAATATTAATAAACTGCTTCACTGGTGTCGATGAAGATTGGGCGCGTTACTGATAGCAGCATCTCATATAACAGAAATATCAATAAACAGTGTTTTTTGTACAATACGTAGCTTTTCGGATATTTTTCCTGTTACGGAAGCATTACTGTATTGCTATACAATTCCTACGTAAACATTTTGCTGGCGAAATTTTCTCACGCTCTATGATCGCAGCAACACATATCACAGAGATATTAATATGTTGTGTGTATTTTGTTCAAGTTAGTTGTATTCCGTTAAGAACAGTGACAGTTTGTTATATACAGGGTGTTACAAAAAGGTACTGCCAAACTTTCAGGAAACATTCCTCACACACAAACAAAGAAAATATGTTATGTGGACATGTGTCCGGAAACGCTTACTTTCCATGTTAGAGCTCATTTTATTACTTCTCTTCAAATCACATTAAACATGGAATGGAAACACACAGCAACCGAACGTACCAGCGTGACTTCAAATATTTTGTTACAGGAAATGTTCAAAATGTCCTCCGTTAGAGAGGATACATGCATCCACCCTCCGTCGCATGGAATCCCTGATGCGCAGACGCAGCCCTGGAGAATGGCGTATTGTATCACAGCCGTCCACAATACGAGCGGTGAATCGAGGAAGTACAGTACATACTAACGAAACTAAAATGAGCTCTAACATGGAAAGTAAGCGTTTCCGGACACATGTCCACATAACATATTTTCTTTGTTTGTGTGTGAGGAATGTTTCCCGAAAGTTTGGCCGTACCTTTTTGTAACACCCTGTATACTATATACGCGTCCAAAATTTTTTCCTAATTGTTTTGTAACATCTTATGAGTATTTTGCTAGGTACCTAACACACTAAACAAATAAACAATTTGCTACATCTTATTAGAAACCACAACCTAACTATTTATCGTATTTTATTCTAGAAATTTTCGCACGGTATCTTATATAATGATAAAGACTATTTATAATAAAACTGATATTTATTATTACTCTTCCAACTAAAATACCTTCCATAAATAAAATAATTGCATTTACTTATTTCCACATTATTATATTACCATTCGGTTACTAATCATGAACTGTGCGAAATATTCGCACGAGTCAGCTAGTTTACATTTATTCTTTTTTAATCAAAATCGTAAATAAATATGAACTAAGGAGTCATTGTAATTTTTTCTTTTGTAATGGTCACTGACATCAAGAAGAAATGAAAAGGGTTTAAGAGAGTTACTCAAATATTTGTAAGGAAAATCTGGAAAAGGCGGAGATGCTTTAAAACAGAGCCCCTTTTTCATTCAAATGGAATTTTCTGATTCTATGATACCCATGGATACGCAAACAAGAAATCTATGATACGGACTACTTCTCTTAACTTGAAAACAATTCACACGACTTGAGCAACGACTTGAAGAAGAGTGTGTCAGTAGCCAGCAACCAGAAACCACGGCAACACTAAAACTAAACTTTTCAAAACTCCTTTAAAACAGAAATTAAAAAAAAAGCGAGCAAGAGAGATAAGTTTTATCAGATGTTTTTGGCTATCGAGAAGAAAAACCTATCATTTTTTGCAACAGTTCTCAGTAAGTTTACTTCCGTATATCCGTCAAATCCCAACTAGACAAAAGTTACAAGCATGCATGGACGTAGCAAACGTTCTTATGAAACATACCATGCCACAGGGAGGTAATACCTCCTGAGCAGGACATCTTTATCCCACTTACCCAGTCAGCAAGCTTAACCCCTTACCCACGTTCGTTATGCAGTGGCGATCCTTCTTTTACTCTTGTAGAATGTTTAAAAAGTTTCGATGTTTGAAATTATGAAATTTGTTATTACTTATGTTTTTTCTGCCAATCTGTGATTCAAATTATCGTACAAAATAAACCATCCGTTATCTTTTATTCTTTTAACGCCAAAGTTCAATAGAAATGACTGTTAAATAACTTTAATGTTTACTTACCTCAAAAGCACTGCGAAGCGTTCTGTTAGGGGCACTGTATCCCTGGAATGTCTCTCCACAAAATCTTCTATTGCAGTGTTTTCAACTTTATTGTATCGCAACTCCATTGAAAGTAATAAAAATTCTGGTGACCCACAGGTAGTATGACAGTGATTTCTAAAACGACGTATTTAATTGGGTGAAATATGTGGTAATTGTGTAATTTGAAGCAGATGAAAAAAAAACCACACACAGAAAGTGTACAAACACCACTGGCCAGTGTCTGTACTACACGTTTTTAGAAAACTGTCGCGACTACGAGATTAATTGGACAAAATGTATCGCCGTTCATAGCGATGGCGCTATAGCTATGACTAGGCAATAAAGGCGGGCTCCTTGCAAAATTAACATCAACATCATGTTTCATGGACACACTGCTTTCTTCATCGACAAGGTCTGGCGGTCAAGGTCACTTCAATTCGTGGTCAGACAATTGCTCGTCGACGTCGAGCTTAATAGTGGAGGGACAGGAATGGGGCAAGGATCAGGAAGGAATTCGGCCATGGCCATCCCGGCATTCGCATGGAGTAATTTGGGGAAACCATGAAAAATCCAAATCTGGATGGCCGGATGGAGATTCGAACCCATGTCGTTTCGATTACGAGCCCAGAGCGTTTACCCTCACCCACCATGCTCAACTGAATTACAGGTCACCCTGTCACATAAAGAGGAATTAAAAGCACATTTTGAGAGTACTATTGAGTGATTAGGTGTGAAATCGAATGGGTAAAATATTGTACTGGTAATGTTATAGATATTTCAATTCATATTTCAGAACTGCCTCCAGCTAAAGGTTTGTACTATCGCTTCTAGGGAAGGTATTCTTCGTTTGCATATTCCTCGTCGGATGGGATACGTTACACGCCGACTTCGGTCTGACGACCCTCTCTGCTACCCTCGTGCGCTTGCATTTTTTATACCTCCAGCCGCCAGAAATACTCGCCGGCTGCACTTGAAAATAATGGCCGGCACACATCCGCCAGCCGCATAAATCTGGTCGCAGCATTTGTCCCTGGGGGCAGAGTGGGTTCGCGGCATCTGCGTCTCTGCTTAGGAAGTTCCGCAGCCATACCGGACGAGACAACAGCAAAACAAAGTGACAATATCGCGTCGAGGTCTCCACTCTTGGCTATTGTGTGGTTCGCTGCGTGCACCGAGCTGGGTTTGTTTACCACCGAAGGTGTTGCTGTTGTTTCATTCGCCGGTGTGTAGGCATATTTGTTTGAAGTCCTCCCCATACCATACAACGTCTCTTAAAAAACAGACGAGTAATATATGTTCCTTTTCGATCAGTGGTAGCCAACCTTTTCAGCAGTCGGGCAACATATTAGAAATAGAATTTTCTAGTGGGCCGCACGCACTACTTTCTTGGAAAGAATACTTTTTTTACTAGCGAAAAAAACCCACTAAAATGAAACATACTTACGAGGTGTTTGAGAAAAGTAATGAGACTGGCAACGCTGCGAGCGATCCGGCAACGCTGTGTCTAACGGTCTGTGCTAGACCGGTTTGTTCATCCCTAGCACATGCTCAGTTCGAGTTTCAACTCCATTCAGTCAACACATTATATTTGGCAGCGCCATCAGTTGTGTGTTACGAAAATGGAGCATCGGAATTTAGAGCAACGTTGTGCAATCAAGTTTTGTGTTATACTTTGGGAATCCGCGAGTGTGACCTTTGAAAAGTTGAAACAGGCCTATAGGCAACATTGTTTATCAAGAGCACAAGTTTTCCACTGGCAAAAATTATTTTTGGAAGGCCGAGAACACGTTGAAGATCAACCTCGCTCAGGAATAACTTCAATTTTAAAAACTAAGGTAAAATTTGAGCGTATGAGGGCTCTTGTGAGATCAGATCGTCGTTTAACAATAAGGATGATGAGTAAATAATTAAATTTAAACACTATCACCGTACATCAAATTTTGACAGACGATTTGGACATGCGAAAGGACTGTGCCAAAAAACCTCACAACCGAGGTGGAACTTCTTGAGAGGATTGACAATGCCCAAGAATTCTTCAATCGTGTGATCACAGGTGATGAATCCTGAATATCTGAGTACGATCCTGACACAAAGCGGCAAAGCGAAGAGTGGCACACTCCGTCATCTCTTCGACCGAAAAAAACGTCAAATGAGCAAATGAAAGATTAAAACAATGCTTATTTGCTTTTTTTACAGTAGGGGTATCGTGCAAAAAGATTTGTTGCTCCAGGGCAAACTGTCTACCAAGTGTTATACAAAGGTGTCCTTGAAAGGCTCAGGAAAAGAGTGATTCGTGTGAGAACGGACATTGCAGACAAGTGGATGCTTCATCATGACAATGCACCGTGTCACATGACTTTTTCCATCAGTGAATTTTAGACCTCAAAACGCATTCCTGTTGTTCCTCAACCCCCCTATTCACCTGCGACTTTTCCCTCTTCCAGCAATTGAAACATGTCTTAAAATGACGTCATTTTGGAACTCTGGAGAACATTCAAAGCACTGTATAACAAGGCTTTATTATTCTATTCCAACCTTACCAGGCAAGCCATGTTATAAACTGCCGGTCATTCCTTTTATTTAATTCGGCAGTTGTTGCATATTAATGTAATGCATTAAAGTGAAATTAATATTTGCTAAACCAAGAAAAACCACACATATATAGAACACCATCAACATGAGACATTTATTCAAACTCATATATCAAAAAAAATAACACAACCTCTCGTAAACTTAACACACTCCTTGCTTGCTTTTGTCTTACTGCGATTACCTCTCTCATACCAGAGACAATATTACTTATATTATTCTTTGGCAGCGTCCGCTGACCAAAGATAATTGTCACTTAATGTCAACACTTAGAATCCAGTCTTAGCGTATATGCTACACCTGCCCCCACTTCGAGGCAGATTAAAAATTTATCACAATTTTTAATTTGCCGAGAAGTTATTGAACTACACAATGGATGACAACATTTTCTCCTTGAATACAATGTCCAACAGTTCTTCTCAAATTTAGTTTGCAATGGCCTTACTTTTTCCACATTATACTAATAATTTCGATTCAAAATCCAAAGTATTTTTACAGTTTATATCAGTTTACTATTTACAATTTTGCTTGTCACTAAATCTGGCATCATATGCACTATGTAGCGTCCAATTCTATTATTGTTCGTTCGCCCAGACATGTACACTCAGTTTAAATTAAACATGCTCAAATTTCAGACTTAACCATTACATTTATCATGCTACTTTTTTCATCACAATAAGGCGTTAACAATAACATTACATATTACTATGAACCGTTGGATTGCTTTTCATGTTTCTCTTATGATACTATTCTGTTTTAAGATCAATACAATATTACTTTGACAATTACTTAACATTTTATCTTTTCAGTCCTTTGTTCTATACAATTTTAAATCGATCACATTTCTTAATCCTAATATTTTATTAGATTTGGCATAAGCAAGCAAATAGGCGCTCGCATTTGGCTTAACAACAATCTTAAAAGGTCCGTGATATATTTTAAAGAATTTTTTAATCTCTGCATTTATTTCGCAAGAATTTTGTCTAATTTTCACCAAAAACATATCTCCCAAATCGAATTGATGATGGAAATACTTGCCCCCGATAAGCTTCTTGCATACACGTAGTTCTACCGTAGCTTTTTCTTCCGCCTCTTCCAATTCCTTTCTGCCACTTTTATATATTCTTCCAGCCCTTCATGTAATTTCTTTCTTGTTTTCCAGTTTTCCTTTTCATGAGACCATTCAACTACTTCTCTTGTACTTATATCAGGTGGGTACTCTTTTCTCAAATAATTTGAAGTAATTCGGTGTCGGCCGTCATCGATTGTGTCCTGTAACAATACTTCCATCGATCCCTTCTCATCTTTCCTGTCAAAAGAAACATATGTAGCGGCTTCTGTATTACCGTGCCGGAAAAATACATTCGTTCTTTTATTGCTACCTGGACCTGGTACAATATTCTTTTCTTCGGTTCCCATCTGCAATACATTTTCATCTTTTTCTTCGTCATAACTCCTTATAAAAAACATTCTTATTTCACTTTCATCATTTTCTTCATATTCACTACTTCTGCATTCGTACTCTTCTCCATAGATGCTAGGAACATTTTCAATTTCTTCACTTTCGTTAATACTTAACGGTAGCTCGCTATCATTATCTGCTAATTCTTCTTCCTCGAATGTATCTTTTAACGACTCGTTTCGTGCTTCCGCTATACTCATTCTTTCTTCAACATCTTTTTCATCATTGCTTTTATCCCGTACATCGATTTGCGCCAACTCCCAAATTCCTAGGCTCTCCCATTCGTTTTCTTTATGTACATGCTCGGCCTTGCACTCCATACTATCCATTAAATGTAAGCATCTCCACCACTCAAGATGCCTGTCCTTGCTGTTATGTTTGCTATAATTAATAGAATCTGCACTTGTAGTTTCCTCTCTCCACATACCGAATGGTCCTGAAATTATTACATCATCCGCCCCCGTGCGGACCATCACAGTTGCGGATTGAAGTTTTCCGCCACTGATTTATCATTACTTTGTGCTCTCTCGTCTTTTCTCACATACATTACTTGCTTGTGCTGTTGCCTATAATCGTTCCGTTCGCCTGTTGCGTTATTATACCGGTAATCACTGTTGCCTGCATTCTTTTCAAATTGCCGTATTTCTCTCTTTTACTGATGAATGATGATGCACTTGCACTCCTCCTCTTCCATATTCGTCACGCCCTTTTTGCGACCAATTACTCGACTTTCCATTATACCAATTATCCCTCGGTTTATCATCCCTCCGAACAAACTCTCTGTTTCTTTCAGCAAAATTTTCGTAAGTTTCTTGGCACCTATCTATTCTTTCCAATAAATCCAGAAAATCCTCCATTCTATCCCACTGTGTAATTACTAGTTTGTCTTGCACTTGTCTTGGTAGTTTTTGAATTAAAATTTCTATCTGTTCAACCTCTCCTACTGGTTGGTTCAAATGCCGTAGCTCTTTCCTCATCTCCTCGCAGAAACTTCTCATACTTCCGTCACTTCTGTAATAACGCCTGCAATTATAAAAAATCGCTCTTCACTTTGCGTTGTTTCCTTTCAGACCAGTATTTATCTTGAAATATTCGCAAGAACTCATTGTAATTGCCACATTTCTCCGAAACTTCGCAGCCCCACGAAAAAGCCTCGTCTTTGAGTTTACTTTGAATATACTGAATCTTATCTACATCTGACCACTCCATCGGTAGGGCTTGGAATATGCTTTTACGAAATCAGCGGGATGCACTTCACCGCCCGGCTCAAATACGGTCTCTGGTAAAATTGACTGATTATTGCTAGATACACCGTTATTTGCAGCGTTAGATCGTTTCTCCATCTTTTCTAATCTTTCTTTCACATGACTCATATTTCCGCATATTTGTCCAACTTCCGTCGATAACATACTAACTTGTCGTCCTACATTTTCAGAATATTCTGATACACTTTGTATTTTAGTATCACTTCGGGCTTTGCCTTTCAGAATTTCTTCCATTTTACTTTCCACATCTTTCTGTTTTTCTTTTATGTTTCGATTTAATGACCCTTCTACCGTTTCAACAATAATTTTCTCCTTTTCTTCCATACAGCGGTCCACATAAACAACGACGTCTTGCTCCATAGCTTTCTTGATTTCAATCATATCTTCCCTCATTATTTTCAGTTCTTTTTCTGTCTCCTTTTCCACCTTCAAAATTCTTTCAGACACACTTACTATCATTCCTTCTGTCCTTTTAATACTCTGATCAATACGTTCAGTAATCCTGTTCTCAAATTCTTGATTCCTTTGTACAACTTGCGTGATTTTTTCATTAATTATCCCGATGTCTTGTCTGGTTTTTTCTTGGCTCTCTTCAAATCCTTGTCTGGTTTTTTCTTGGCTCTCTTCAAATCTTCGGATGTCTTGTCTGGTTTTTTCTTGGCTCTGTTCAAATCCTCGGATGGCATTTAATATCAATTCAAGATCCGTACTCATTTCTCGAATATCGTTCGGTCGATCTGGCTTTGGTGAAACTGCATTCTCTATCAAATTTTGACCCCCATTAACATTATTCTCTTCATTAATTAATTCATTATTTTCAGTATTATTATGAAGTTTACTATTTGCAACATAACCGGAAGGCTTAACTTTACTACCGTTAATAATAATACTATCAAAGGATTCGTTTTGAATAAGATTGTTGTCGCCAAAGACTCCCATTAAATTTACATAGCTGTCATCAAAACTTACTATTTCTGAATTTTTCAAATCTATTTCGGAAACACTACCTTCAAATTCTCCTAAATCACCTTCAGCACTCATTCTAGCTAGTGTCATACAATTATTATATATAATACATATATTACAAGCAAAAAAAAATGTTACTACTCAAGATAGCCAATCCCCACAGCCAAAATCACTGCTTCATACTTAACTTCTTTACTATACACTACTCACTACTTTTCAAAAACTAACTAATTTAATACTGCAGAAAGACAGTCTCAAAAACAATCACTGCTTCAGTTTAAATTTCTTTACTGTACGTCATTCACTCAGTGTTCAATTTTTAATTACTTTTCTTTTCTTTTTTCTTTATATGACTGATGATTACTGCCACCTCAGAACTTATAAATGGAATGTTCTCTACTTGCCGTGCTGCGTAGAATGAAAATCTGGAACTCGCCGCTGTCACTGCGTCATCAGAAGATTCCAATCGTTTAGGGTGCTATTCTCATTAGTAGTACACCCATAAATTCTGGTCCAGGGTCGCCAAATATAACAAGGCTTTATTATTCTATTCAACCTTACCAGGCAAGCCATGTTATAAACTGCCGGTCATTCCTTTTATTTAATTCGGCAGTTGTTGCATATTAATGTAATGCATTAAAGTGAAATTAATATTTGCTAAACCAAGAAAAACCACACATATATAGAACACCATCAACATGAGACATTTATTCAAACTCATATATCAAAAAAAATAACACAACCTCTCGTAAACTTAACACACTCCTTGCTTGCTTTTGTCTTACTGCGATTACCTCTCTCATACCAGAGACAATATTACTTATATTATTCTTTGGCAGCGCCCGCTGACCAAAGATAATTGTCACTTAATGTCAACACTTAGAATCCAGTCTTAGCGTATATGCTACAACTGTGACCGACCAATTAACAGCCCTACCTGTTGAAGTCTTCTAGCGCTGATAACAAGAGTGAAAACAACTACTCAGCCAGTTTATAGCTGCCCAAGAAACTATCTTGAAGAGGAAAATATTTTTTTTTTTAAAACGAAAACTTTGGTAAGTAAAAAATCAGTCTCATTACTTTTCTCACACACCTCGTGTTTAATGATGTATTAAAATTATAATTATTTTAATACAAATTTTGACTTTGTTTGACAGAACTAAGAGCATCACTACTAAAGTCGAAAGAAATGTTAGCTATTCCCGAAAGGAACTCCGAACGTGGATCAGTGATTCGTCTTCCATGTTGGAACTTAATAGTCTTCATCCGACTGAAACGCTGTTCACACACAAGTGTTTCCATATAGCGAAATCATCCTAAAACCTTGTAAACGCTGTATATTTCTGCAGGTGAAGATATTTCTTTGTACAGTTCTTTCAAGCCAACCTGGTGAAATTTCCCCTTAATCTGTGCTTCCGCTGCAGTCCACAATTTTTCAATTGCAAATTTTCTGACAATAGATTTACATCTACGGAGAACGCCGATTAAAATGCAGATAAAAGTATTGGTTTAAAATCAGCTTATGTTGTGGTGTTGGAAATTTGGAATCGGTTTTCAAACTCAAGGATCAAGTTTGATATCAATGAACCGCATTTATTCTCCGACGTCTGTGTCACTTCTGCTTACAATAACGGTACAATAAGTGAGTGATTTTTTTATTTTTGAACTGTTGCTGCCATAGCCCAAGTTTCATTTGAAATGCGACAGCAAGATCAGACATATTATCAACTTTTGCCTTGCAGACGAATGTTCAGATTATTTAAGTGCCTAATTATATCTGCTAGAAATGCTAAATTGCAGACTCTTACCATGTCTTCAAACTGTGGGATACCTTTTTACTTGCTTGCATACAATGATTGTATTTCTTGATTCAAATCACTCTTTTAAAAAAATTTTAACGGATGAACAATCTTACTTCAGCATAAATGAAAGGTCCTTGTACTGTGACTCCAAATGTTTGGGGAATACTTGGAATTGATGGTGGTTCAACGACTTACAGAGTTCACTGTTTTGGTAACTACGCTCAGAACATGATCCATGTTTAGGGGCTTGGAACATAATTATCTCGAAGAATAATGGAATGTACACTGATCAGCCAAAACATGACCACGTGCTTATTAGTGTGTTGGTCCACCTTTGGAGCGCAATACAGCAGCGATTCGGCGTGGCATGGGTGCTAAAAGTCCTAGTTAGGTTTCCGGAATTGTCTGGCACCAGATGTCTAAGCACAGGTCACGCAATTCCGTTAAATTACGGGCCGGTGGATTGCGGGCGCAGCGCCTGGGAACAAGCATCTCGGAAACGGCGAGACTGGTCGGCTGTTCGCGTGCTGCTGTAGTACAGAGTGGTTGAAGGACGGTGAAACCTCGACGGGCGGCAAGGTGATGGACGTCCACGCCTGATCACAGAACGTGGAGGTCGGGGGCTTGCCCACTCTGTAAAGCGGGATAGGGTCCCTGCACCAGCTCTGTACTCTGTTGACAGATATGGCATAGATCGCCGCCTATCCCGCTTTACAGAGCGGGCAAGCTTCTGACCTCCGAGTTCTGTGATGAGGTGTGGACGTCCACCACCTTGTTGCTCAGTCATGGTTTCAACGTTCTTCGACCACTCTGCATAGATGCTCACTACAGAAGCACGCGAGCAGCCGACCAACCTCACCATTTCAGAGATGTTTGTTCCCAGGAACCGCTCCCTAAAACCACCGGACCGTAATTTAATGGAATTGCGTGACCGCTGTGTACACATCTGGTGCCAGACAACTCCGGAAACCTTACAAGGACTTTTTGAATCCATGCCAAGCCGAAACGCTGCTGTATTGTGCTGCAAAGGTGCACCAACACATTAATAAGCACGTGGTCATAATGTGTTGGCTGATCAATGAATATCCATAAGACATGGTAAGGTTCGGTTGCACACCAGCACAATCGACTGTCCATTGTCTCAAGATCAAGCGAGTGATGATATAGATTTGAAACCATCTTAACTTAATGATGTAGTGTTTGGTATTACAGTTGAAAGTAAGAGTTGACTTATATAATGATCTAGCTCCGCGGGCTGCGGATTGGCCATCCCTGTCTTAGAGGCACCGGAAACCTAACCGAGGAACCATACAGCGGTAACATCAGGAAAATAACGCTAAACGTTGTTCAGAAACAGCACTTCCACATCAACATATGGATCGTTGGTTCGAATATTTATTAACAGAAGAACCCTACTTCGAAGTAAATAGTAAACAAGTGACGTTATTTTCCGGCGTAGGATACTCCATTGTTCCAACTCACTTCTTGCAGCATGCTGCTGCGCTAACTATACGGTAATGTGCGAAGGCTTTTACGACTTGTTGCTGAAGTATAATCTTCACGGGTTCTCCGGCGGATGGTGTTGAAGAAAGACGACCTTTCGGCAGCGAGCTCTGCTGCCGCCATCTTCAGCTCTGGTGTTACCGTTGTGACAACCAGAGTTCGGCGCCGAAAGCTCGTCTCAACACCATCCGGAAGATTATATTTTATACAGTAGACCAATGGTTTTATGCAAGCAACAATGGAGGCAATAATGCGCTCAAATTTCATAAACTTTCTGTCATGGTTGCTACTTCAGTCGCAAACTGATAGGGAACCTTATATCATCAAACATTAATGTCGTTTTTGTGTGTGAAATGTGTTACTTTTAAGCAGAGATTGTCGACCGTCCCAGCATTTACCTCGGAGATTGCGGGTAAACGCCTATAAACCGCAATCAAGGCGGCCGGTATGCTTATACCGGTCTTATGTACCTCACTGGTCCAGTATGGCGGTGTCCTAACGCTGTCGGCTACGCTGCCGATTTAAAGTGAAGGGGAAAAATCACATAAAGAAAGCGAAACGAAAACAGTGATAACAGATTAAATTTCGTACCCTAACTTACTTCATAGGCAAAAAACAGATGTAGTAAAAATTATACTCTACACCTTCCTATTTCGATTCAGACTTTGCCCAAGATTGTAAGTAGCTGAATGTTGTGACTCTGCTAATGTTATTAAAATGTGAAGCAAGTATATACAATACAAGCAATGTTGAGACTAGAACAGAACGGTAAAATAATATGACAGTAAAGTCTTATTAGATTCCATTTAAGAACAATGGTGGCTTTGTGGGTATATAATTAACTAAGGGGTATCAGAATATACAAACACATATAAAAAATGTAGCGAATTAGCAAATATTAGGAACTATAAAAAGGACATTAAATAATATAACTAAATAATAAATGCACAATATATGATCCTAGATCTATATAATAATACAAGCATTTAAACTGACATGGGAAGTAAAAAAAACTAGATAATATATTTTTTTTTATTAATCAAGGGGTACGACATGAGTGTAGCTTATCATTCATGCGTTTTAGTATTTACTCACACATAGATGACCTTCTATGGAAAATGACCTAATCCTAATATCCAAATCAGCGATACGTCAACTTTTAATATAACTTTTAGGAGGCAACGAATTAATTATACAGGACTCTGAAGACAAACGTCAGCGAATGTGGACCTGTTTCACCAACTGAACTGAAGAATACAATTTTAATATTTCAGCCCACAAAACAAGGTTAAGGCATGTCGTGTACCGCGCCTAGGTTTCTGAAACCATCGGCCTATGATAAAGCAAGGCTGTGGAAATAGTGGCATTACTAGGTTGGTCAGTGGAAATTATGTGTATAGAGAGAACACTGACAAACAGAAGAGGCTGTGAGTGGCCATCGTCCCTAGTCGACGATTGAGGCGAGTCAAAAGCCGCTCACTGCGTAAAGCTGCGGGACGGTGCAGTCAATGGGAGTCCGGTTTTGAGGCAACGCGTCCTGGACCGCTTCTGGTCTGGGGAACCGGGGACTTCATGACTTGACCACGCTGCTCACCTTCTGCCAGAAACAATCGAGATCTGTTGGGCCGTAGACCATTGTACAGTAACCTGTTCTCCTTCCGTATTATTAATACTTTCTATGAAAGATGTCGTAAATATCCTTATATGTCCGTAAGTTCTGTCTCATTCCTAGAAGCAACGTAAGGCTCCACAACGCGCTGTAACAAAAGTAGGTGTTTATTCTTGTCCGAGTGAGCACATGCTACGCGAAATTAGTACCCAAAGTACGCACCCCGTTTGGGGGAAGATGAGTAGAATTTTCCCCTTCTAGCATACTACCTCTGGTCGTTAGGTCAGGCAAGTTTATAGAATCTATATTTAATCGTGATTGTCATTGATGATAGCCATTTAGTGCCTGCCAGTTCTCTGTCGAGGTTTCCCTTGACCTGAGTGGAATAAGGAATGCGACAGGTACAATACGCTTTGGAAATCGTGATAGACCATCTTACAGCAAGATAGCATGTTTTCTCACTTAGGATGTGAACGGAAGATAATTAGCGAACTGTATTTTGAAAAGAAACTAAACAGATTTCAAAAAGAAACTTCAAGAAAGTTCACAAAGAAACTCAGATAAGATTTTACAAAGTAACGACTTACTATCGCTGCGTGTGAAATTTGGATATAAAACCAAACTGGAAGCAGCAAAAAGGAAATTTTTCGAGAGCTGTTAAATGCTGTTCAGTACTGGACAAGATTCGAAGCAACGACGTTAGATGGGAGCTGTAAGTATCAGGTATCCACGTAGTAAGATCCAGGTACAAACCTAAGTGAATAAAATATCTAAGGAGAATGCAACCCAGCAGATTTCGTAGATGAAATAAGGGCCGTGGACTTCTCCGCAATAGAAGGCAAAAATAAGTTGCCTAATACTTGGAAGGGAAAGGAGATATATGTTCCTTGGTGAGCATCATCGAGTGGTTGCTGCTTCTTCTCATTAGCATTGCTGTGGTCTGTTCAAATCGATGTAGGAAACTTTCTCTGGGTCTGATACATTACTTAGTAGTTGGGCGGACACGTAGAGTGTAACTTCAAACTTTTATACTTTTCCTTTCTATCCCACTGAATTGTGGGATACTTGGAACATTTTGTGTTTAAAGGTTTGACACAAAAAATTAGTCTTTGAAAAGAAGAAGTCATAATGCTGTGTCTGGACACTTTTGGGCAAGAGTGCGGTCCTAAGGTTAGCTTTCGTTCGACGTATCTAATTTTCAGACTTTACGTACACGTTTTATCTGCAACTGTTAATGTACTAGAGTTACTCTTTGCTGAAAAATGAACTTATCAGACTCTTCAATAAATTGTTGGAAGAGTCATTTTTGCAGCATTTTGAGATAGGATTACATTCAGACCATGCTTGACTCGACTTTGATGAGGGATTCGTGCTCATGTCCTGCGGGTTTCTGTGTCTTCCAGGTTCTAAATATATATAATGTGACTCATTTACTTTGAATACAAGTAAAAAAATAATTGAACGGATATGAAGCCATCGTATTCTATGTTCGTTAACGTCGTGTCACCAAATTCATTCTTTTTTGCAACATGTGCTGTCATACGGCTTCATGATTAAATTTCGTCCTAACTAAAGATAGATGTTTGGTGAGTCACACGTTCTGGATTGTCACGACGATTTGACATGCTCGAGCTACGCATAAAAATGTTAATGTTTTTCTCTGAAGTCTGCAGTTTTCATGTGTTTTTCTCTTTATGTTGACAGCGTTTTCTGTCAAAAATTTCGTATCACGACCAATAAGGTTGGTCAAAGAAATGTTTGCCGCTCCACAATTACGATTAGATTTGCTGAACTGCAGGGCAAGTGTTGATAAGGGGCTGTCGGGTATTGGTGAGCTGAGATGGGCTTCGAGTGGCGGGGATTTTAAACATTATACTTCGTCCTTTCAATAGGTAAACTTTGATTTATTGGTGCCAATGTGGAGCAGAATTCGTGGTGCAACTGGACAAACGAGTTATCGATGTAACAAAACTTTCCGAGTCAATTTTCAAACAGCAGTAGTGCGGAATAATTATTTTATAGGCGAGAGTCACAGTTCTACCAAAAAGAAAAAAAAGTTGTGATTACTACTGAAATTTTGAGCTGATTTCAAATATATTATTAGATTCCCCAGCCAGATCTAGTTTATGAGTTATTGGGATTTGAATTTTTAGAGATATTTATACAATTTTAAGATTTATAATAACTCAATAATTCTAGTTGTGCGCTTAGGTTACTGTCTAAAATCTTATTACTGTTGTAAGTGACACAAAATATGTAATAAATTTATAGCAACCACATTCGAAATATCTCTTGATTTCTTTCTTTTATATTACTGTCTTTCTTGTCAGTAATAATGCTCAACAGTTGTCTGTTAGCATGAAAGTCACTTCTACATAATGTGTGAAGGATACTTTTCACTATGTTCCTTGGATTCACCGCTGAAAAAATATTCAATCGCTAGTTCAGAAAATGAACTTTTCGAGACATGTAACCACGCAAATTCCAGACATGTATGAATATCTAAATCACAAATTCCTAGTAGTTTTGAACTATTCTTCTTCCCAGGGAATTGTCTGATCCTTTTGGAAAGGTATTCATACCTAAATATTATGCAGACAGTTTTTAAAGGATTTATGATCAAGTAACTATCAGTAATGATTAACTGGGTCAATTTCTGTTGAGAAAACTTGAAATACTTAGTCTTAAATTAAAATACGAGCATCATCAAGATTGAAACTAACAGAACTGTTTTTTGGCTGTGGCATGTGTAGAAAATAAAAACAACAGAACTAATAATAAAACCTTGTAACTCTCTTATTCTTCTTTTTTTTTTTTAATGTTTTTTGGAACAGTCTTTCATGGGTTTATAAAGAATTAATTATGGCTGTGGTCTCTTGTTAAAATACGCTTTTGATAGTGCTAATACTATTATTTCTCTCCTTCCCTAAATTTAAATGTTATCCAGAAATATGTAATGGTAAACTTTGTTGATGGTTTTAGAGAGATCCTTAACTAAACCGTGCTGAACATTTGTTTACATAAAGGGAATCACTTAAAGCTTGGAAAATCTGCAGTTTTCTGATTTTTAACCATTCCTCCCCCCTCTCGCAAAAAATATGTTATTCTGTCTATTATAATATACACATTATATAATTTGGCAGTTGCGTGATTGAAGTCTGTCACGTTTCTTACCTGCAGACTTGATTACAGATAACTTTAGACTATCAGGAAACATACCTGTAGGGAGACGGAGCTTTATCAGTTCAATAAAAATGTCCACTATTGGTTCAGTGAATTATATGAATACCCTAGATGAAATTCCATACCAAACCGAGCTAAATATTTATTTACTGCTTTCACTTCGTTTTTCATAACTGGTTTGCTTATGTGAAGTATTAAAAGCCCAGTTGTTTGGATTCCTCCTTAACTTAAGCTGTAGTCATGTGATTTAACGTTAAGCCGCTACAGTCTCCATTTGGTGGAAAATTTGAACTCTAGCATACACACTGAGCACTGCACCAAGTTTGTTTCTCTACTGTTCATTAGATCAATTTTTCAGCCAGCACGTTTGCCATTCATAGCTGTGATCTCGTTGTTAATACTTTTGACTAACTTTACGAATTGTTCCTTATCACAAAAACTGTTTCGTCGAAAGAAAATGGCGCTGGGGCACGTTAAATTAAACGCTTCCCTCTCTCTTAGACATTAAGGGTACGCGAAGAAGTAATTAATTAACACGATATGAATTTCTGATCCTGCCAAGCTCCTTGTACATGCATTTAATTAGGAGTTTAATTTATAACTGGATTTAAACTACGATCCTAGCTAATTGAGGTTAAGCACTATTTTCTTTGCCCTGAGTACTTACTTTTATATGCAGCTGCAAGGGAGTGATATAACTAAATGGTAGGTTTTTGCGTGTACTGATTTTCCGTGCGTTGGTGATTAATTCAAGATCAGAAACTACTGCCATACATTCTACACAATCTCCTAAAAAAAGAAAGGTCTATTAATTCTCTGCCACGTTGTTAATGATTGAAACTGATGTTATACCCACGCCAACTTTGCTTGTACGAAGTTTTCAAGACAAGTTATGAATTTATGACGCTGATTTCTACTTGATATGAAAAGGAATAGCTCTCTCTCTGGACATTTTTTCGCTTATAACTCTATTGTACTATCGGTCCACAGAGATGTCTTCAGTTACGTTCATGAAATAGTACGACACCTCAGGAATCACACTGTAATTCCGTTCGTAAAATATGCGTCATAATTTATGTGAAAAATTAAAGCTTGGAACAAAATTGTATTATAGATACTAAAAGAAAAGTTGGTTCACTAAAAAGTCCAAAAATTGTTGTGCGCGAAGTGTCGTTATCTTTCTATGTTCACAATTCCATCTCGGTTCAATTTATGTAACATTAAAAATTATTTGTACCAAAATAACTAACCCATTTTTATATTTTGTTCAAAATGTTTGTAGAAATCAATACAAACAGTTGCCTATGACTATCAAAATAGTGTTGTTTGCTTAGTGTCCATTATACTCCCTATTAAATTCTAATATCTATTAAATTCTATCTAATACATATTAAATCCTTCACTTAAATCGAATGTATTCAATGACCTATGGTAGAACCAGTATTGGGAATAGTTTACATCGCGATACACGGCGCTTATGAAAGCAGCTTATTTATTATTAATAATAACTAAATTCCTCCTGCCTTATGCTGTTACAAAAACATTCTGGTCCTGGCTGCATTTCAACCTAACCACTATCTCCGCTAACTTTGCCGCTACCAAATCAAACGATACGGACACACCTAATACATTAAATGCATCTGAACTACATTTCGAGTAGTAGCAACATTTTCTATATCAGGATTCCTAATTAGAGTAGCATACATTATCACAATCAATTTTATCGTACACTTTCAGTATGAACGTAACTGAACTATAGCACGCGAAAGAACATAATCACTATATCGCGTTGTAAACTTGACCCGCAATTATCAACGTAAGTTGTGTTACGAGCTGTAATGAATTCTGGACTTTCCGTTATACTGCCTAAGTTACGAGCATATTAGAATTCAATTTTAAATTAAGTTGCTTTGATAATTGTCACGAAGCTAACACCATGGTTCATGTTCGACATGTGTTCAGTATTTAATTTACTTCGCTTTTATGAGAACCATTCTGCCAGCGTCATTATTCAGCTGTTGCTTTGGTATCACAATCTGAAATTGTGTGTCATTCTTGACATTACTAACATAAAATATAGTGCATGTATTAATGTTCGATTGATAGGAGCTTTGATACTATGGCGACAATATTAAGGAGTTTGTGGCTTGGTTGAAATGTAACCTGAAAAATAATAACAACTGAAACTTTTTTTAGTAATTTAAGTTGCTTTCATGAGCGTCAATTTAGTGGCATGTATCACATTATACCGAAACTGTACCAGAAAATATAATAACAGTTCCGGTTAGAAAAATCGTTGTTAACCTTGTTTTTTTTTTTTTTTTAATTCGTGCTGTCGGCAAGCTCACAAGATGTCTTCAGTAGCAGACATGAAATATTATGACACCGCAGGTATCTCCCGGTAATTCCGCTCTTAATATATGCGTCATAACATAAAAAATCTAAATTTGAAACATTTTTTCAAGCAACTGTATTAACGAAGTTTGTGAGAAGATTGAAATGCACCCTGGAACAGAATTACTGATAATATTCCATGGTGTGTAGTGGATTTCGAGTGAAGAAGGTGGCTCCCATGCCGAATTCTGACTAATGACCTCAGAATCTGCTCAAGACGTCTAATGCCGTTGAGTGAGTAATGTGCGTAACCATATATTTCGGCGCGCGTTACAGCTTTGTTACCTATTTCCTGGTTTTGAGTTACAATTTCCTTTGAAGAGTAAAAGACAAGGAACCAGTTATCCATATATTCAACCCCAAAGAAGAAATTTTTCTGCTGATAGTGCTTTGAAACAGTAACACACTTTCAAGTGGACGAAGTTACGGGTAACTGCTATTTATATGTAACACTAGTCCCAAAGCCCGTCAAAAATGACGTTTAATGGAGTGTTATGGTAATTTATTTCTCTGCAGTTGTTTCACTAAATAAAATTGTTATAAAATAAAGCTCATTGTAATTTATGGTCCCTTGTGCTGTAGTAAAAGCTTCAGTTGCCAACTTGGTCCAGGTTCCATTTCAGCCTAACCATAATCTCCACTAATATTGTCGCTAGAAAAGCAAAGCTTCAATCACACACGAATTAATACATTCCCTGTATCGCATGTCATTGTCATCATGCATCGCGATATAAACTTGATCCCAAATCTTCACAGGTTCTTACACCTTTCTTTCTTATTACCTGGGATGAAGAACGATGTTTTAATGGCGGACACAACTTACATCGGCTGAAATAATGATCCCAGTGAAAACGAAGGATGCTAAAAATAAATCTTAATAACTTACAGCGAGAGTGGTGGGTGAGCAGTTAACGCTCTGGCCTCGCATTCGGGAGGACGCCAATTCGAATCCCCGTCCGGGAATCCAGATTTGGGTTTTCCATAGTTTCCCCAAATCACTCGAGGCGAATGCCGGGATGCTTCCAAAAAAGGCCATGGCCGAATTCATTCCCGTTCCTTGCCCCAACCCTATCCCGCTTCTAATGACCACGCCGAAGACGAGGCGTAAAACCCAAGAAAAAAAAAATAACTTACGCTATGCCACGTAATATTTGATTGTGGTATAGGCCACATATATCGCGATAAATTTGGAACTTCTTTCATTCAAACGATGTAATGATTTCAAAAAAAACTGATAATTAATATACCAATTTAAACGAGAATACATACTTTTCAATCAGTGTTCTGACAATTCATTTCTTAGCAATTTCTTAACTAAAAATAATTGTTATAAAATAAAATTCAGTTTCATTCTTCGTGTCTTGCGCTATAGCAAAAGGTTTCCGTTAACATCCGGACCCAGGTTGCATTTCAACCGAACCACATACTACGCTAAACTTGCCGCCAGATAAACAATACTTCATTCTCACGCATATTAATACATGTACTGTATCTTTTAGTGGCAATAATGCATAGCGATATAAATTTGATCAAAAATCATCCAGTGATTTACACCTTTCTTTTGATATGACAACGTTTGAATGCATGACACAGTTACATGTTGCTCAAATAACAGCCATAGTAAAATTGCTTAGTGAAAGCAAAGGAAATTAAAATAAATCTTATAAATATACATTATGCCACGCAATATATTTTTTTTCCATTGTAGCGTAGGCTGCACTGATCGCTATCAGTGTGCAACTGGGCATGACACATTGGTCAGGTAGTAGGAAAATATTTCAAAATTTTGCACTTGTTGAACAGAGTGATGGGGGGATGTACGAGAGAAGTAAAGAAATTGGGTTACAAAACTTTGGTCAGACCATTGGTTGAATATGGTAGTGTAGTATGGGATCCATAGTATGCATATAAAATACAGGAGTTGGAGAGGGTGCAAAAAAGGGCTGCTAGATTCGTTTCTGGCAATTATCACAGAATGCAATCAGTAACAGACACGATAAAGAGCTGGAATGGGATTCATTGGAAGACAGAAGGAGGTTGAAGATGGTCATAGGAGTATAAAAGTCATATATTGGTGACGAGGTATGGAAAGATATTGGTGTAATAATTGAAAGTAATGCATGGAAGGAAAAGATGACCATGACCATAAGTTGGCATTTGATTTCAGGCACAAGGGTGTAGGAAGATTCTCTTTTTTGGGTAAGGGTGTCAGGTATTGGAATAAGTTACCAAGGGAAATGATGAATAATTCACCAAAAACATTGAAAGAATTGAAGGCTAAAATTTGCAGAGGGCAAATGTAGGTGGGTGCAGGAAAGGGGGAAGATGGGTGTGTAGGGAAATTGCCACCGGAGCGTGCGCTCCATTGCAATTTAATTATACGTATAACTATTTCCGTTAAAACGATTTAATAAATTCAGTAATAGGACATAGTTTAAATTATTTTGAAATTATTCATGCCCTTTGCTGTAACTTCAAATGCCTGTCGCAATTCTGACCCATGCTGAGTAACAATCTAATCAAAACTTTCACTAACATTGATGTTCGGAAATTAAAGCTTTTATCTTACATATCTATGGACAAAGAATTTAAAGAAAACTTCAACATATCCAAAAAATAATACGCATATATAAGCATCTAATGCAATATTTACTTTTATTCCAATGTTTTGTCAGTTAATTTATTCGCGGATGGTTGGAAATGTTATTAAATAACGTGCATAACCTAGAACAAAGGCGTAAAGCGTGATGTCATAGCGTGACGTCGTATAGTGACTTCATGGTGTGACAAATGACGCCATAGATGACCAAAACTTGCAATTTATAAGTGTAGATCCTAGTCGTGCGTAAACCGCATCATCATGGACCGATTCAGGCCATATTCACACGAAATGTTATTGACGTGGCGCGAAAAGTTTTTGTATATTAATCATTCTGACAGATGGCACTGGAGTCTGGTAAACATTTCGACTGCGAGAAAGCTGCACTATCAATAGGTCCAGTGGTTCATCATGGATGATGCTGTTTACTCACGCACAAAAGATCTTTTTCGAATGATGGTTTCAACTTTGCGACTCTATTATAGTGTTCATATCCCAGTTATATGTACATACAAATAAAGAAATCTGTTCTGTTTATATGCCAAGCAGTACCATTTCAATTATTCCTTGCAGAAAAACCATGTGAACAATATTGAAGTATGCCCGCGAGTCAACGAAAAACAAAAAAATTATAGTTGGTGGTAGTTCCAAGGAGAGGTAGAAACAAATGATGCCCTCAAACGTGATTAAAGCACTGCTTACAACATAATTTCAGAAGAGGGGAAGAAAGCAGAAAACACAGGGCTGCTCCTCTGCCTCTACCAATACAGCCAATATTTCTTTGACATTTTATCTGTGAATTAACAGCACAAATATCAAATTCAGAATCGACGAAGTCGCGGTAGCAGCTAGCGTTGTCATATGTTTCAAAATCTAATTGGTATAAAAAATTTGATTCTTCACTAATTATAAACTTAATATGAAGCAAGATGATTGTTAAGTTCATTTTCTCTAATATTTTTTTAGGTTCTTTAACGCAAATTTCACTAAGCTAAATTTGTGTATGACTGAGTGGATGATTGAATTTTGCTGGAGGAGAAATAAGATAATAAATATCAGGTACAGTGACGAGCGGGTGCTAACTGCGTTTGTGATTTAATCACCACTATTATTCTTATCCGTAGAATGTACAGCACAGTGCAAACAAACGATTTAGTTAAAACCCTCCATTCCATAGGCAGAAGGATGACTAGGAACGGATGATCCATCCAACGCAGTAGAAAGAGCGCTTTCGGTGACCACACCTTTCGAGTAAGTCAGGATGTCTTGTGTTATTCATTTTTCCGTGGAATATATTTACTCCATTTTAGTTGTGTGAAAATCAGTAGTACCTGGTTTGGTAACATCATTTAATTTGGACAACCAGATTTTATTGTTACCATTGTTACTCGTTTTGGGTAGAATCTAATGCGCATTGATTTAGAAAAAAATTAACATTAATGTACTTTTGACACTCTTGTTAGGAAAGCAGTAATGGAAACAACGGGAAAAAGAAGTGTAGATAATACACAGATACCACACAATTCACAAACTTACTAATTTGGTTTAAATTTATGTGTCAATCATTTTCAATTATTTCTCAGGGCTAAATTACTATAACATTTTGAAACAGTTTTTAACAGATACTCCAAGAAATAAACTTAACTGTATAGCAGATTTATAACAATCAACAGAAAATTTTGCCAATAGTCTCAAACTCCACCGATTGCTTCCACCGTGTGTACGACATTGTGTGACAAACCATGTGTTTTTACCGCAGTGGAAGAAGAATTTATTAGCCAATTGCGACAGCGTTGGAGATTATAAGTTTAAACTTCAAGCATAAGATGTAATTAAAACATTACCGGCTTTATCGCACAAGTAGAAACAAATAAAACTGAAACATTTGACAGTAGATTGCACAACACAAAAATGAAAAACGATATAATTAACAAGTGACCAAATTTGAGATTACTTTGGAGCTGTTACTGAAGGTTCAGCGAATACCAAAATTTACCATATTTCATTGCGGTAAAAATACTTCGAGGAGTTTCGAACAAGCGATCTTCTCTATCTGCTGCACAGTAAAAGTATTTACTAAGAAAAGTAAATTCGTATGGTCGTAATGACCTGGTGACAGCTTATCAGCTGCAAATTCTGACCCTAACGTAGTCGCTAATCCTACCATTTGAAGGGGACCTACAGTTTAATGTGGAATCCAAAACACGTAAGCGTTCTGGCGTACGTCACACTACACAGCAAGCTTTGCCAAAGGTGAAGGTCGGATTAAGGGCCTTTCAAAATACCCGTGAGAAAGGCATTTAAACCGAGGACCTTTCGATCTCCAGTCAGACGCCTTAACCACTGAGCCACCAGATCGCTCAAGTATTTACAATTAACTGAAATCAGTGGTTCCCGGCGGGGGCAGTACCGTCCACCGGTGGGCACTGAAGAGATCTTAGGGAGCGTTTCTGGTCCACAGAATTTTTGGGGAGCATTGGAGACCAACCGTCTGTCCCTTCTTTCCTGTATTATATCCGGCTTTAAGGGCTGCATCAAAGAAGGTTTTAATTGAATTCCCAGGATCATATGTAGCCAAAAGAGGATGTAGCGTAGTCTGCAATTTATTAGCTAAGAAAACAAACAGATTTACAATAATGGAACGCGGCGATTTAAGATTGCCAATAACAAATAAGGTACGAAACATTAGTGTCATTACTCCGAGCTCAGTCCTATAATCAATAATATTTTTGTGTATTTGTTAGTCAGACTGCGAACAATACACCAATATTTCTTCTAACTTTTAATAAAGTAATTTCTGAAATATCACCTTGTTTTTCTACAAATATAATATTGCAAGCGCTATCGAATAACTATTTCAAAAAGTATGTTACGAGCTAAAAATGTTGGATTACTATGGATTATATTATTTATTCCAAGATTGGCAGTCGGTGTGTTCTCTTTAGTGAGAAGGTGGCGATGAGTATCATTTTTTAATTTTTATTCCAATAGGGGATGCTAGGCCGAAAAAGGTTGGTATCCTGTGACTAAAATGATTGCTAAAACGTTAACGTAAATCAGTGCATAAAATAGCATCCAGTAAATAAATATAATTTTCGTAATATAAAAATAATATAAGGTTAAGTTGCAAGAATATGAAGATTAAGTGTAGTGGTCAGCGGTACCAAGTGCAAAGTGTTCATTTAAATTTTCTAAACATCCAACATGCCCAATAATATATTTTTTATATGCTTGATTTATGTATGCCATTTGAAAAACAATTCCACAAACATATAATTAATTATATTTAAAAGAAACTATTTTTTTTTTTTTAAAAGAAAAACATTTTGCATTTGTTTTTAGTGATACACAATCTGTGTACGAAGCCATCAGTGTGCAAAAGTATCTCGCACAGTGATAGTTTATACAAACTCTGCAAAAGCTTTTCACTGTACTTGGCAGTTACGGTTAAATTTAATTGTTGATAACTATGCCTGTGTGTACAGTTCCACAGACTGTCGAGGTGGAGAGGAACACCACATAGCTTTAGAGGATCACTTCACCTCAGTTAGTACAATTTGGAGTACGTGGTTTATGTAATTCCTTAGTAGAATTAATATTTCTAAAAATATTAAATTCAGTCAACTACTTTTCACATAAAACCAGTTTTAGTTCGGATTTGATCTCAAGCTTTTAGTGAAGACAGAAGGTGTAAAAACAATCTGTCAGCTCAAACCACACCCTAGAAGGGAAATTTTCTTCGGTATTGTGTATACTAAAAAACAATATATCATTATTGTTTCATTTTTTTTATAAACAACAATTCAATGAATATACTCTATCGAGGCTTGACCAGCGTCACTATTTATACTTGTTGTATAATTCATCATGAACATACAATTCAAAAAAGTAATATAAACTTAATTCGCTGGAAACTTGGTTAAATAAGTTTTTTTAAAAAAAATTATTAATATAAAATTAAAAACGCACAATAATTCGAAGTTTGTCACCGTTGCGCAGCGTCTGATTTTCTGTCCACTCTCTTCGTTATATAATATCTACACAACCACGTCGGTTTGCCTGAACAGCGTCGCGACGTCAGATTTCGTGACGATTTTCAAGTCTGTATTGCGCTTGAAGAAGTTTTACTTACGTATAGCTCGAGAATTGTTAAGACACCAAACGTGAAGCTGTTGGTTCACACGCTATATCACAGCAGACAACCCCGGACGCCATCCCCGCTGCAGGTGCTTCACTCGTCGTCCCCCTCCCCAGCCGTCGCGCAGTGTTCCTGACCCGCGCGCGCGTACTCCACCAACAATGGCCGTGAGCACCGGCGGAGGCTGCCGCGGGGAGGCCGGGCCGGCTGGCCGGCGTGACGTCACGCGGTGCTATCGACCGGCGGCGACGCGGCCAGTGGACCCGTCGGGCCGCGTGGCGGCGCGCGCATCGCCGCGACGCGGTTTCGCCTCCTGGCGGCCGGCGTCTCCCGGCGGGCCGGCAGTCAGTAGTGCGCGGAACGGCGTCGAGGACGCACCTCGACGCAGTGCCTCCCGCCGACTCGCGCGTGCGAGAGTGACGCTGTGGTGGTAGTGGTGGTGGTGGTGCTGGTGGTGGTTTGAGTGTGCAGTGCACTGCGGTCGGCGCGCACGTCCCCAAGGCGACAGACGGACACGTAAGTAGTCGGCACGCCGGAGATTGCCGACGCGCGTAAGCCGAGCGAAGCCGAAGCGTTCGACCCGGGCGCAGCCCCCTCGTGGCGGGTCGGCGTTCACGCCTGCCAGCACACTTGTACGGCTGCCGACACTGGACGTCCGAGGAGACAGAACGAAAACCGCGACGCTTCTCTGGCTTGTAACCTGTCCAGAGAGGCTGCGCTTACAACAGCATGTTACGAATTTTAAGTTTGTGTATACAATTCTTAAAGAGCTGCGCCTACCACAGGAAGCACGTTTGATTGTCGTTAGATGCAAAGTAGTTTTCAAGTCAGATAGTTACATAGTAGAACACTTTCGCACTACAGTTGGTATGGACAGCGGTGTAACAATAGACTAAAAGGATCAAGTTAAAGGAATTTTCGCATTATATTTTATAAAAAAAGATTGGGTCAGCATGTTAAAAAATTAATAGCAACAGTGAAATCGAAATACTCTGCCTTTATTCAGAAAGAGCAATATCCAGAACACAGACCAGTTAGATAGCCAAAGCTTCTTTATTTCATTTATAAGGGTAAACAATTGATTGGGTCCTGATATGTTTATTTCTTCCTCTTTGATGTGACTTAATGTGATTATTTTTGAACTTAAAGACAGAGATGTGTCACATTCTAAAAAGGATGAAAATATCACACCTTTTGGTCTAGGGCAATTTGAGGAAACCTTGAACTACATGAATCCGCTAGGTAGATAAAAATTTGATTTTAAACTTGTTGAATACCTTCTCAGTACACAAATATAAAATTCTATATTAGTTGGCGTCAGCGATTTGTGTGCACATCATGTCTGTAAAATCATTACATGATGTTTTACCGAAATGTTTTCGCTAGGTTGGTCTATCATAATACGATCGATTTTGCCAGACTGTACATAATCGATTGCTTATCACAGATACACGTGGCGTCTCAGCAAGAAATCGTAATGTATGCACGACTTACTGATAAAATGTATTAATTGCAGAAACTAATGGGAATTAGGTGAAAATGAATAGCTGAGCAGCGGAAATTTTGCCACTATCAAATCGTCTCCACTTATGACGTTCACATGAAAAGTTCAAGGTCTCGATCATAGATACCGAGCCATGAGCAAAATATCTAACGTTAAAAGTTGATGATCAGTATTCTCTCCAAACAAATATGAGATTATTAGAACATTTTCCAATTTGATTTACTAGACGACCCGTGCGAAAATTTCGCTAATAAAATGCGAAGAATAGTCAGGTTGAATATAATGTCACCAAGTTCAGTCATTACTCTTCATACTTCTACTTCATTTATCGATTTTGGTATGAAATCCAGGGAGATAAATGGCTCGAAACACAAAAAACGTATTTTAGAAATATTGACATTTTTGCGCTTTATGGGTCGAATTACGAAAAATTCCTTTCTTAGAATATAATGTTACCAAGGCTGAAACCTTAGTCTTTAATACGATATGTCATTTATCTATATCGATTAGATATCAAGGGAAATATAAGGCTCGTGACACAAAAATACGTTGTAGAACAATTTATACTTTTTCCCTTTAATAGTTGAATTCCAAACACTTCTTTCTTAAAATATGATGTCAGCAAAGCTGGGACATTATTCCTCACAATCGTACTTGATTTTTCGATTTTGGATAGATATCAAGGAAGATAAGTGGCTCGAGACACAAAAAACGCATTTTAGAAAAATTGACTTTTTTGCCTTTTATGGGTCGAATAACGAAAAATTACTTTCTTAAAATATAATGTTACCACGGCGGAGACCTTATTCTTTAATATGATACCTCATTTATCTATATCGGTTAGATATCAAGGGAGATAAATCGCTCGTGACACAAAAATCGGTTATAGAAAAATTTATACTTTTTTCCTTTAAGGGTTGAATTCCAAAAACATTCTTTCTTAAAATATGATTTCACAAAGCTGATACATTACTCCTTATATTCCTACTTCATTTATCGATTTTGGTTAGATATCCAGAGAGATAAATGGCTCGAGATACAAAAAACGCATTTTAGAAAAATTGACTTTTTTGCCCTATAAAGGTCGAATTACGAAAAATTCCTTTCTTAAAATATAATGTTACCATGGCGGAGACCTTATTCTTTAATATGATACCTCATTTATCGATATCGGTTAGATATTAAGGGAGATAAATCGCTCGTGACACAAAAATGCGTTATAGAAAAATTTATACTTTTTCCCTTTAAGGGTTGAATTCCAAACACATTCTTTCTTAAAATACGATGTCACAAAGCTGAGACATTACTCCTCATAATGCTACCTCATTTATCGATTTTTGTTAGATATCCAGGGAGATAAATGGCTGGAGATACAAAAAACGCATTTTAGAAAAAGTGACATTTTTGCCCTATAAGGGTCGAATTACGAAAAATTCCTTTCTTAAAATATAATGTTACCATGGCGGAGACCTTATTCTTTAATATGATACCTCATTTATCTATATCGGTTAGATATTAAGGGAGATAAATCGCTCGTGACACAAAAACGCATTGCAAAAATATTGATACTTTTGCCCTTTAAGGGTCGAATTCCGAAAACTTTATGGCTTAACATATGACGTCACTAAAGCGGAGATCTTAATCTTTAAAACGTTACTTCATAAAACGGTTTCAGATAGGTATCCAGGGAGATAACTGAAGTGTAACACAGAAAACAGCATTTTTAAAAAATTTACATTTTTGCCCTTTAAGGGTAGAATTTCGAAAACTTTCTTGCTTAAAATACGATTTAACCAAAGTGCAGACCATAAGCTTTAAAATGACACCTCATTCATTGATTTCGGTAAAGTATGAAGGAAGATATAGGCTTGTGACAAAAAAATACCTTATAGAAATAATATATATGATGGATGTAACGCCATCTAAGATCAAAGCCGAGAACGCTTTAGACAACCTTCTGAATACGGGTTAGCTGAAAGTATTTGAATTCCTACTTCAGTAATATCCCTAGCAAAAATGAAATGATAACTTCATTTATTAAGGTAGTATTAAGAAGATATTTATGTTTCCAAATTTTCTATTATGCCTTACGTACATAAAAGAGCTGTACGAATTGGAATAACAGTTGCGGGATGAAATTTGTTGACAAAGCAAAGTTCAGTGAGTGGCTGCCTTATGGAACAGCATCCATTGGTAGCACGTGGCTCCTTTTAATGATAACAATGGTGCTGTGTGGTATTAACAATCTGCTGAGAGGGTTTAAGATTTGTTGTCTCCTGTCTTATTCTAATACGTTAAACCTACTATTTTAAGACGAAATAAGGAGTACTTCATATATACAAAGCAGGCTTTGCTAGAGCTGGCGTTGGCATGCGAATTGTGCGATAATTGATGATTACGTCATCAGATTACATACTATGACAAAGTTGAGTACATTCACTCTAAGAACGTGGCGCAAGCAATAACCACCTTTTTTAAATGGTTACGATGCTTCTGGTACTTACTTTCATCGAGTTATGAACATTTTTTCTGAGTTATGTTTTTTGTGGAATGTTTAGTCATATTGTCAGTCGAAAACATTCATATTGTTTATTTAAAAACAAAATTTGGTGTTAAATCTCATTTGCCAAACACTATTTTTTGTTAGCAAATTAACATCGACTATACATACATTAATACCAACCGTTGCTAGTATATGCGCAATATTGAGTTGAAGGAACATTTTGCTTGTCTGTATTCCCACCACAAACAATCAAAACTCTTTTTATGTTTCAGTAAGCCAAAAGCAGGAGATTTGTGTTGGCCACAATATGCTGTAACACTATTTGTTACACAGCATAAATATGATATGTATCCTTGGATTTTTATGGCAAACATGGCATCAATCACTGAGGCTATACTACGCTATATAGTTCTTGACCAGTCTGTTTTACTAGATGGCTTTTCATGGCGACTGTTGGCAGCTTTGTTTCAGACACGAAAGCCTACTGCGAGGAAGTTGTTGTTTATTAAACCCTATGTCCTAACCTCAGTAAAACGGGACTAGAATCTGGACTCATTGAAAAATACTAAAACGAAGTTTCCATACGGACTAGTATAATGAGCAAGAGTTAAGGACCTATATTCCAATGGATATTTTGCGGCTGTGAGTGTTAGAATAAAATTTTGAAATTGTTCAAAAATTATAATATAAAGTATAAAGAAGCACTATTGCATATTAACCTGTAAAGCACTGCATTACTAGTATAATATTTTCCGGGTGATCGAAAAATCACATAAACTGGTGACAGATATGTTATTCATGATAAATTGTATCTTGGTGTGATTACACGAATATAGAAGATAGTATTATTAATCATCTACAAAAATATATACTAACCAGACAAGGTATGATATAACGTAGAGGGGCTTCAAATAAATTCATGCCAATGATAAAACGTAAGATATCATCTTCGTTAATATAGACTTGTGCAACAGCGTATCGAATATTTTCAGATAGTCAGGGAATACGATATCACACGTCTGTGTATCTCATCACGTCGTTAGAGAATAAAGCCTGAGGTGTTTCAAACGTGCGTTTTACCCACAACGCTTTCAGGATTAAAGAACGTAGTTTATTTTTGTCTGGAAATTTTATGATTGGTGAGTAATTATTACATTACCTGGCTTAGTGATAGCATTAGGGACAGTGAATCAGAAACGGGAGGGTCTAAACCGGATAACAACAATTAAAAATGAGCAGATCAAAAAATTTGGAATTCATCGTGATTGTATCATGAAGGAAATAAGAAAGCTGAAGAAACATAAAGGGTCTGGTGTAGAATCTACACTGTTGATAATATTACTACAGATACGTTAAAGATAGCCGGAAGTGACATTGTATCTTATCTGGAAATATTATTTAAATTGAGTCTGGATACTTGCTGTTTACAAGAAGAATGGAAAAGTGAGATAGTAGTGCCGGTACACAAAGGAGAGGTGAGAAATAGAGTAAAAAATTATAGGCAAATTAGTTTGACATCAGTGGTTGGTAAATTAATGGAGAGAATGATATGCAACCACAATAGAAATATATGTGAGGAGCCTAAGCGGTTTTCAAGTAGGCAACATGGCCTTAGGCAAGGATATTCATGTGAATCTCAATTTGTTGGATATATGCAAGATATTTCAGATGAAAAGGACAAGAGAGGGCCAAATTGATAGTGTAGCACTAGATCTTTCAAAGGTTTTTGACAGAGTGAGCCATAAAATGACAGTAAATAAGGTAAAAAATATTGGTGGGGATGAGATAGTGATTTGCTGGGTAGAAGAATTTTTCAAATGTAGATAACAGGAAATGCAGAATCAAAAGAAGTGGAAGTAAAAATGGGTGTGCCGCAGGGTAGTGTATTGGGACCATTGCTATCCGTTATTCTAATGAATAATTGTGTTGATTGTTTACTATCTGAAATTAGATTGTTTTCAGATGACATAATGCTATATAAAAGAATAAAAACGACAGAGGATTGTAAACAGTTGCAGGGTGATCTGGACAGGATGTCTAGTTGGGTTGGTAAACATGGGATGAAGATAAATGCAAAGAAGAGTCAGCTTATTAGATACACAAATAAAAAACTAAAGGTTGATTATGATTATAAAATGGGGAAAGAGTTGCTTGTTGAAGACCTGAAATGTAAATATTTTGGAATTACACTTGACAAAAAGCTACTGGGCTGAAAACATTGGAAAGATAGTAGGGAAAGGTTTCAGAATTCTGTACTTGTTGGAGAGAGTGATGAGTGGATGTACGAGAGAATTGGGTTACAAAACTTTGGTCAGACCAGGTAGTGTAGTATGGGACTCACATTTTGAATATCAAATACAGGAGTTGGAGAGGGTGCAAAAACGGGCTGTTAGATTTGTTTCTGGAAATTATCGCAAAATGCAATCAGTAACAGATATGATAAAAGAGCTGGAAGGGGAATCATTAGAAGAGAGAAGGAGGGTGAAGATGGTCATTGGAGTGTAGAAGGCGTATTTTGGTGATGAGACATGGAAAGATGTTGGTGCAAGAATAAAAAATAATGTATGGAAGGGAAAGATGACCATGATAACAAGCTGGCACTCGATTTCAGGCACAAGGGTGTAGGAATATTCCCCTTTTTAGGTAAGGGTGTCAGGGATTGGAATAAGTTACCAAGAGAAATGATGAATAATTTAGCAAAAAGGTTCAAAGAATTTAAAGTTAAAATTGGTAGAGGGCAAATGTAGGTGTTTGCAGGAAAGGGGGATAATGGGTGCGTAGGGAAATTGCCACCGGAGCGTGCACTCCATTGTAATTTTTTAATGAAATATTACTATCCGAGAGAAAAAGTTTCTACAATTACTTAAGACTAAAAGACACTAATGAAGTATTGTTTCACAGCTGGTTTTTATCGCATAATATTTGGCTCAGAAAAAATGAAGTGACACCTTGGGTTTGTTCTACCGAAATACAATTTCAGAGCCATACTACTATTTAATCATCTTTGGGATTTTTTTCTGTTTTCTTATGAGGAAAGATAGATTTTCAAGAAATATGTTAGTATAACAAGAACGCTTCTCAAATAAAATTCATATTATAATGGCTAATAGGAGCATGTATACTACCAAAACAGCATTAAACTGATTTAATATTAGTAATGGTTTTTAAAATTTGGCAGATTTTTTTTTTTTTTTTTTGGCTTTCAGCATGTTAGGCCATACAGCTAACTCAACAGTTATGTGTGATCCAGTGCTTTCAGTTTCTTCCGGAATGCATTTTTCCAATGGGTTATACACACCCCTGGACGGACATGACAGTCACAGACACAACACTGAAACATCCATGCCCGCGGCCGGACTCTGACCGGTGACTTTCGGCATGCGGAGGTTATCACTCCTACGCTACCGAGGCCGACAAAATTTCGCAGATTATAGCTGAATTTGCTGTAATGTAACAGCTATTTGGTTAATTATTTCCTTATTTCGGAATTTTATTTCTGTCCAAACGGTTATCTTTGCACGTCAATAATAATTTTTTTCCCAGCGTTTTATTCACATTTCCCCCTCTATAACTAAAACAAAATTATAAATTACTATTTAAAATATAAATAAACATGTTATGTTAGAAATACTAACGAAATTTGTAAGTCGTAATGTGTAGAAATATTTTATTTACAATAAAATGATGACATTTTGGTAAGGCAACGTAATTTAACTGTTGTTTGTTTGCATGTTTCAAGTTCACTTGTTAGTTTCGTGGCAATTGCGGCTAATTGTTGAATAATGTTTATGCCGTCACTAGTTGTAACTATGCAGAGAATGGTGCAATGGATACTGCTTGGTTCATATGCGTTAATGAAAAGAGACATATACCGAAAACAGAAATACACGATAAGCACATTAATAAACATTTTTAGTGCTGCCGCCGTCCTTTATGCACTCTTAGCGTTCAAGAAATGTTCACAACTATTTTTACCAAAGAAACAGCAACTTAGCATGTTTTCAGTAAATTCACAATGCAATTCTCTCGAAATAGTAACGAAGCCGGGCGGAACGGGGTTCCAGTCGACGTTACACGAAAACGCCTTTTTCTTTACAAAACTTCCTCAAAATTTTACTTGAAACTTTTAAAGACCAGGCGAGAACTTCATCGTAGCCGGAGCTGTCAACTGCAGTAGTACAAATGGTCAAGAAAAACTTAACTTAGTTCTCAAACCAAAGTTTATATGGACTAGTGTGTGAAAAGAGGGACGGCCAGTTCCTTTTCTGCGGGACCTACAGTTTGCCGTGGAATCCAAACCACAGGACGACCTGGTTACCTCACATGAACAAACGTCGTGGCCGCGCTGAGTTTTGAACCATGTACCGCGAGCGCCTCATCCACTAAGATTGCAGACCACATACAGCGATATAAAGTACTACTAAAATCACTCTGGATAAATGTAATCAGATCGATAATGTGTTTAGGTGAGAGCAACGCCTACAATCGTATACACTAAAGTGCCAAAAGTCACGGGATAGGAAGATACAAATATCCAGAAGGCGGAATAAACGTGCCATGCAATGACGAGACTTCTATTGTGCTCTCGTGAGTCGTGTGAAAGAGTTTCTGACATGTTTATGGCCGAACGAAATGAATTAACAGATTTTGATTGGTATTTGGCTGTAGCCGCAATGGGTATTCCATTTCGCAAATTGTTCGTGAATTCAACATTTCACGATTCATACTATCAAGAATGTGCCATGCATGAATGTCTAATTTCCGGCATTACCTCCCGCCATGGATAACGCAGTGGCCGAACAATTCTATTAAATGACCGCGACCAGCGACGTCTGCGTCGAGATATCATTGTTGACAGACAGACTACACTGTGCCAAAGAGCAGCAACACTGAGTGTGTAATGCGCAACAAATTGTTCATGCGGAAAGTGCAGCGAAATTTGGCATTAATGTGATATGGCAGCAGAAGACCGACGCCAGTACCTTTCAATTAAAAAAAAAAAAATGCTGTCGGCTGCTGCGTTTCTCGTAGCGTCGTGAAGATATCGAGTGGACCCTAAATTTTTGGAAAAAGGTTGCGTGGTGAGATGAATCATTATTCCAGACGGAAAGAGTTGACGGTATCATTCGAGCGTGGTGCAGACTCATATTGTCAGGAAGGCATTGTGCTAGCTGGTGGCGGCTCCATCCTGGCATGGGCATTGATTACATGACATGGACTAGAACCTTTAGTCAAACGGAATCAACTATCGACTAGAAATGTTTATGTTCAGATACTTGGAGACCATTTACATCCTTTTTGGCCTTTATGTTCCCAAGAAACATGGAATTTTCCAGGACGACAATGTGCCATGTTACCGCACCAAAATCGCTCACGATTGGTTTAAGGAACATTCTGTACAATTCCAGTGAATTATTTGGCCACGTAGATCATCAGAAAGAAATCCAGTCAAACAAATTTAGAATATTGTCAAAAGTTCAGTTCGTGCACAATGTCCTGCACCGAAAACACGTTCACAATTACTAACGTCTGTAGAGGAACCGTGGCTGATTTTTTTTTTTTTTTTTAGGGGATTGATGACGGGATGTTCTACTTCGCCGGGCAAAACGGGGTCCCACACGATATCAGGTGTCCCACGAGTTTTGGCACTTCAGTGTATATATCTAATTCATGTAACTGTGTTGACCGTGATTACGGCGCGAGCCCAGCTATGGTTTTCTTCTTTCGTGACTAAGAGGATGACTAGAAACATAGTATTTTTTGTGTACTGTTTTTCGTCGCTGCAGCCCTCCTCCATTCGATTTTTGATGAGATGAATGACGTGTTTATTTTTTATTTCCTTTCCTTGCTAATATATTTCCATATTGATATTTATAGCTGTAAGTGTTCTCACAGACGATAAAAAGATTACTAATTAAAAAACGCTGGATATTAGTAGCAATTTTCGTGATACTAATTTATTTATGTAATTTTCTGTTACCATGCGTATCACAAATAACCACAGAAAACCTTTTACGCAATTACATCATCCATTTAACAAAAGATAAATTTTCGAAATAATGGAATGGTATATAATCCAACATTTGGAACTGAACAAAAATTCACATAAAAAATTATGTTTAAGTTCAAGAAACTTTATTAATCATAACAGAAATGACTAATCAAAGTAATTACAGAATTTCAGTAACCTATTGGCAACATGTTGGTAAACGAACTTCGATTGGCTCTCTGTGCTTGTTTATGTGAAAATTTTCCTTTGAACCAGGCCTATCTTGGGCACGTTACAATTACAGTTTGAACAGAATCTTACTTGATGAGTTTCTAAATATAGCCTCGACGCGACAGTCTCTAAAATGCTCTTCCTTATTAGCTCTGTTTAAATTAGAATTTAAAGAAGATGTCTCTGAAGCAACTCAGCCAGTGAGTGACTTCACTGCTGCTACACGTCACAAAATTGCGAACTTGTGCTGAAGCAAATCCACCAGCTTTGTCTATGTTGGGGTGTTCGGGTACGAGCAATAATTTCCCAATAAGATAAAGAATAATAAAACATAACAGATCTCAATGAACTGAATAGTATAGCAGAGTAAATATTAATAAAAGCCGCAGAAATAAGATCACCGTTATAATTTAGTTTCAATATAGAGCACAGTACATTTTTAAATTTAATTTAATTGCTATGGAATGTAAGCTTTGGTGGAGTTTTCCCTAGTCATCTATTTAACTTTTCATTATTATCTTACATCCTTTGAGCTTAAATTCCCCAGCCAATCTACTTTTTCCCCTTACGAATTTTATTTTTAAATCATTTTTAACGTTTTTCGTAAATTATTCACCACTTCATCTAATAATTTACTCCAATCCCTGGCTCCCTTACCTGCAAAAGAAAATTTTACTACTCCGTTATACATGAAATTGACATCCTTCCCTGCACCACTCCTAATTTTGAGACCAATATCTTTCTGACGCAGTTGAGGATTGCGTGTAATAGGAGAGGAAAGTGAATTAATTTAAGTAGGAAATAAAATTACGACTGATGGTAGAAGCAGGAATTACGTTAAAAGCAGAATACTACTAACGAAAAGAGCTTTCTTGAAAAATATAAATCTTTTAGTTTCAAACATTTATCTAGGATCCAGAAAATACTTTTTAAAACTCTATGTGTGGAGCAGAGCCCTTTATGGTAGGGGATCATAGATTTAGGAAATACGAGAAACAAGGAACTCTGAAGCATTTGAAATGTGATGCTATAGATGGATGCTCAAAATGGGCTAATGAAGTACGAAATAAACATGTTTTAGAAATGATGGGTGAGGAAAGAAGTTTATGGAAGAGTATGACAGAAAGGAAAGATAAGGTAGTAGGCCATATTTGGAGACATGCAAGATTGGTTAATTTGTTAGTGGAGGGAACAGTCGAAAGTAAGAACTGCACAGGAAGATAAAGATTAGTATAAATGAAGCAGATAATTAAGGACGTGGGTTGTAGGAGGTATGTTGAGATGAAAAAGTTAGCACAAGATAGGATGAGATGGAAGATCGCATCAAACCAGTAGAGAGACTGGTGACAGAAACAATTATAGTTTTTAAATGCTTGAGTATTGTTGGCATTAAAAGTAATAAATATATTCATATTTGTATCAGATTTTGGAAATATATATTTTTTGATCCCTGGACTATCACTGAGAACTTTTCAGCCATTAAAAATGGAGAAACGCAGAATGCAATATGGTCAGATACCACCTGCAATCAAATTCCGTTCTCTTATTATGACCAGTACTCTATTTATTATTATAGGTAAGCTAGTTAACGAATTTTTATGATCTACAGGTAAAATTTTACGTAATAAATACAGCGGAAAATTTCGTTTTGAAGTTTTCAGTGACTTATAACTACTAAATATCCAAAGCGCTCTAGCTATGTACAGAAGGTTTTCTGTGTATTTTTGCTTAATGTTTCTTCTAGAGACCTTATTTATAGAAATATCGATTAGAACTATAAGGTCATTTAGATCCTTACCTGTTATGATTCTGTTTTAATTTTTTTAATACTAAGACTTCTATTTCTTGTGAGACATTTGTTTTCTCTTGAATAGACCTGTCTTAGATAATACCTGCTCAGGTGAACCTAGAAATAATCAGAAAAAGGAATGTATTAAGTTTAGACCGCAGTGACTAGAATGAGAAGAAGGGGGATGAAGTTTTGCGCGGTTAGAAAGCTAACGTGACATGCCAACTATCGCCGGTTGGAGTCTTTGATGTGACATTGAAATATAAAAACTGCATCCAACTTGGAAATAATATATCTGATATAACTAAAGATTTTGGTACTTCCAAGAATGACTGATGTTGGTTTATAATATCTCGAAGATATGTATTTTTCAGTTTTGAATATAACACATGAAAGTCAGTACTTATAATTGTTCCTTGAGAATGTTGTTGTTTATTATTGTGTTGTTAGATCCTTTTAATCTGTTTTCTTAATTTTTCAGACAAATAATATAGCAAAAGACAAATGATTGTTGTTGTCACTACACGATGCTTCCGTTAACAGTGTCGTTAATTTCAAAATCATGGAGGAATCTAGAGTATTCTATGAGAAGATTTAATCTGAAACTGAAAAGGAAATAACCTAGAACTCGTGATATACAAGCCCACCAGACACCTGGCACATGAATATTTTACAGACTGCAAATCGGCGTGATGTCTATGTGGGTCAGCTGTTTAATGCAGGAATGTGACACAGCTGAGATTGGCTGGCGAGACCTCCAAGGAGAGAAGCTTCCCTTTGTTCGCTGCTTGCTTGATTAATAGTGTACGCGTGGAGGACAGACAGCGCTGCAAGCCAGCAAGCTTGATGTATTGCAGGCTGCCTACTGCTCAGCGCGAGGGACTAGCTGTGTAGCCATCTAACATTATCGCCTCTATCTGTCCTGTGATAGTGTTGCGACAACATCTCACGTGTTCTATCAATAAAACAATTTTGATTTTTGAAATGAAAATTTCTATGGTAGCGTTAGGCAATGTTTGGAGGGGGGTAAATCTGTGAGTTGACGACTTCCCGTCACGAACATGCTATGACGTGTTGCGCATATGAAATGCGCGTTGGACACTTCAGCAACATGCTAATGTTAACAGTATATCTGTAACTATAAGTATGACGTATTGGCGCCTGGAAAGCAGCGAAAGTATAGATTATACTTGTATCTAAAATTTAAAAGTGCTTTTTCGCCAATTTTCTTCATACAAACACATCCGATTTTAATGGAAATTTATATACGTATACTTTAAAACAAATAGAAAAATACTATTTACGTTTGATTTTAAAAAAAAAAATCCCTCCTCATTTCCTCACATCACCTTAATTTCTGTCAACGTTGTTCATACAAACCCACCGATAGTACTTAGAACACGTATACTTCAAAACAAGGCGGTTAAGGCGCTTGCTTCTGAAAGTTCTCTCTCCGGTTCGGGTTCAAATCCCATGGTGAGCAGAAATTTTCAGAAATTGTATTTGATTATGTAAGCTACACCGGGACGATCCGTGGTTCTGATTCCACATCAAACTATAGGCCCCTGAAGAAAGCAATTGGCCTTTCTTCCTCTGACACAATAGTTTGATACATCTCCTTCTGAAAGATTCAACCAACTATCGGGTTGTGTAATAAGTTAGATTTTTAGTTTTTTAAGTGAAAATTTCTTTAGGTGCGTTGATTTACAAAAACTTAAAATTCCTCCTCATTTCCTCACATCACCTTAATTTCTGTCAACGTTTTTGGATGGGTGAAATCTTATACGTTCGCGTCATCGACACGCTAATGTTAACAGTAAATTTGTAGCCGTCTGGTGGCTCAGTGGTTAAGGTGTTTGACTTGGGAACGAAGGGTCCGCAGTTCGAATCTCTGTCACGGTGGGGATTCTTGTAGACCTGTAATCCGACCTTCACTTCTGACGAGCTTGCTGTGTAATGGGAAGCACGCCACAATGCTTCCGTGGTTCAGATTCGACTTTAAACTGTAGGTGTCCCGTACCTGGTAATACTAACGGCTTAGATTAAGGAGGGCTAAGACAGGGGCGGAATACGCAGCTATTAGAAACCTATATCAGACGGTCAGCAACCGTCGTGTATTATTATTTTGCTGAAAGGTATGTATGATGTGGAAGTATACCCCGGCAAGAAACAATGCACTTCTATTAAATTTCTTGCAAACTAAACGTGAAATCGTCAGGTATTCGAGAGGAAGACTTGGGTTGGAATATAATTTGGTGAGAATATCTGGTCTAAGAATCATCTGAAAGCGGGTTAAAGTTTTTAAAGAAGCTGAGAATCTTCTCCAACAAAACAACGTTTTACTCAAGAATCCGGCATAAAGATAGTTGCAGCATATTGAAACATAGGAAGACTGTAATAACAATACCAAATTATTTGATTTATGTTAATTTTTAATAAATAATAACTTAATTTCGGATACCACCCTTACTTATTTTATACACATACATCAGATCAAAAAGTAAATATAAAAAATTTACAATTATGGGATTTTATAGTTCTGGGTTCCACTGATGTCGTTTGTCGTCAAATTCATGTACATTTTGTTGCTTTCTATTTTATTTTATTTGGCTTTAGCCATAGGTTAATTTAGCCAGTTACATAGAAGTGATAATGACTACCCTTTATTTAAACATATGAGTTTTGTACATGATCTTTAGTTCTTGACAACACTTGTACAGTAATTTAGAGGACGTTTTATTGGGATAGGCAAGAATCTGCGTAAGGGATTGTATATCTTTTATCTGCAGACCTTCTTCTAAAAATTGATGTCTTTCGGCTTGGTAGTTACTGCATCCCAACATGAAATGGTATATGTCCTCCGTCTCTGCACAAGACGCACAAATTGAGGAGTCGATTTGTTTCATAATGATTTTTTTTTGTCGTTTAACAAAGCGTGGCCGGCTCTCAATCTGATCATGCAGGTAATCTCCTTTCTGACGAGGTACAAACGATCGTAGCATGGTTTATCCTTGATTATATTCATTATTGCCCGGAACCATCTGCCCACCTCCTGTCTATCCTCCCGCCACATTTTTGCCCATTCTGACTTAACGCAGGAAGAAATTATGTCCTTATAATCAGTAAATGGGAGGGGGATGTTTTACTTATCTTTGGAATTAAGTTGTTTCCTTGCCGTTATATCGGCAATTTCATTGCCCGCTATGCCGACATGGCTAGGTATCCATTGCAGTTTGACTTCTATTCCGTTGGCTGCAGTGTTTCTTAATTCTTTAGCGACTTCAGACGTTAGGTAATTCTTGCACTTCCTCTTTGGTATCCCTAAAACAGCTTGGAGAGCAGCTTGGGAATCTGTACATATGATTGTTCTGGTTCGACCAGATTGTTGTATGTATTCTATGTATTCTAGTGCCATTAATTTTGCTTAAGACTCCGTGGAGAAGGTTCATGAGGGTATAAGAACGAAGACTTTCCCGGCTTATGACATGAGGGTAGTATATACGTATTTATTTGGAGAAGATCCAACTTCTTTTCCAGACTTCATCTTCTTGGTACATATTATTTATCCCTCGTTTGTGCTGTTTTCTATTTGTACGCGCTCGAGCTTAAATATTCTGTTCAGTTCTCTTTCTTATACTGCCTCTCTTGTGCTTTTATTATAATTTGTTGAAGTACAGGACATGGGTACAGGACATGGTAGTATTGGATACAAACTTCAAATTCCAAGGTAATAGCGTTTCTGAGACAGACCTGGTTATAAACAATAACTTTGACTCTCCTCCAGTGAAAAAATATCCTAGTCCTTGAAGAACCCTAAAGTAATTGGAGCTGAAATAGTATTTTAGACCCGTTCTACTTGTACTGGGCTACGTTAAATATAATTTTGAAAAATTTGAAATACGATAATCTATTTTGGGTCATCGAAATACATAACGTGTGGAAGCTTAAAATCTATAAATTATTCCGTTTGCTGTCTGTAACAGACAGTATCCTTCAGACAATGGACTGAAAACAATTGGATTCTGGTATTAAGCACTCGGCGGTGCCAGTTTTTTATTCGGTCTCATACAGCGTTTCTCAACCCCAGGACCAGTAAAATATGAAAAATTATTTTACGTACCACTAACATATATGGGCCTAATTTTTTACCTAAATGTCTATTATTAACGAAATTTACAAATTTTGCATCTGCTGTGGTTCCTTACAACCTATACCAAAAAGATTCTCATTAAATGGCCATCAATTTAATCCTAAAAGGAACGCTGCTGTCTTTGATGCCAACTTGCAACGTATTTTTTTTTAGACAACAACGCAATTATAGTTTGGAAATTATTAGAAATTTTGTTTTATAAGCTTGAATGTTCTTATAATGTGTGTGTGTGTTTCTTTTTTTTTTTTAGTACAAGTATTTTATCAATTTTATGTGAACAACTTTTAATACTTTCAGTTTTTTGTTATGATATATTTAATTCAATTAGAATTAATGTTTTAATTTTCTGTCTGCGGATCACCTGTCCCATCTTCGTGGATACATATAGATTGAATACCCCTTATTGCTCTAACTTAACGTTTCATGTGTGTTTTAATCCTCTGCATTCTCACACTTTGCGTTTTTTTAAATTTGTTTATTTTATTTACTCGACACCAAAATGATGTGCAACAATAAATCTGTGTTTGTAGATTTTAGAGACACGGTGTTTATAGTTGACCATATACGTAAAATGTTTTACCGCCCGCTGGTGGGTGAAAGATAACGCTCTGGCCTGACATTCGGGAGGACGTGGATTCAAATCCCCGTCCGACCATCCATATTTCGGTTTTCTATGATTTTCCGAAATTACGCCATACTAATGCCGGCATAGTTCCATCAAATATCCATGGTGAAATTCCTTCCCTTTCCTTGCCTCCTTTCTCACCTCTAATGACCTCGATGTTGATAAGACGTTTTATTAGCCTTATACAAATATATAGAGGCCCAATAAACGAACACTTCAAAAATGGATCTACTGTTTTTAAAAAGGTTTTTTACGAGAAATCGTAGGGAGGGACTATGATCACTATGACAATGTACAGGAGCTTCAGCGTATTTTTGATACTCCTTAGAAGCCCATAGGACTGCAATTGTGGCGAGAATATTTGTTTGCTGTTCTTTCGTGCCCTAGATAAAAGTTGCGTGCCACTGAAAAGTTACAAATCACATTTATCAGTTAATGGCTCTTATACTGGTATCATCCATTTTTCCTACATCTTAAGTGCCACTAGCGCTTCTGTCCCTTGCTGTTCTGGGAAGAAGCCCTTTGTCTAATTTTATGGCACCATCGCCGGCCGTCAACCAATCTCTACTCTCAGCGGATAGGAAGCTCTTCCCCACTTCAAAAATTGATTCGCCCGCCGCAGTTCTACTTTGGCGGCAATTTACTTTGTTAATGGGCAGTAACGGTAAAACGGATAACGCGCCGGCGAAATTAACTGTTCGAATCGCCGCTAAGGGTCGGGCCCTAAAACGGCGACGTTAATATTACAGTTTTACTGTCGTCCGAATTGCTCCAGGCCCCTTTATTCGCCGTCATATCCGCAGATTGCTTTACCGAATTCATTGAAGCGCGCGGAAATGTTTTGCAGCGTAACAGCGAATTGAACAATGTTCGCCTGGAGGGAGGCATATCACAGCATTTCTATAAGCCCGACTCCGAAGTAAAATGTGTAAAGAGATGCCTGGATCGACGCTTTCATCCGGACTATGTAAAAATATAGACCTATATGTCCTAGAATCAACACAACCTATCTATGAGCAGTGTTCGATGCATATTTCGTGACATTAACATTCGTATGAATTATGTCAACAACATCCTATCGAAGGATAAATTATACGATTCTTCTGAATTTTCTGTAAGACGAAACATTTATCAACTGATTCCTTACTTTTTGCGTAAAAGTTAGTCAATTTATTTTAAATGCCATTTTTTTACTAAAATTACTCTATCACTAATGGGAAGAGTTTTTTTCCTACCACCAATAAGCAGAGTATTATTTATTTATTTATTGAGGCAATACTCTTGGCAGAAACCTGATGTAACGAGTCATCGTCGTTCTAAATAAATGTGAATAAAAAGATGAACGTCAAATTAATTACTGACGAAACTACCTTACCTCTGGCAGGTTTAAGAAATTAGGCATCTTCCAAAGTATCTCTGATCATGATGACTAGTTACACTACACAATCCATTCTGAATTAAAGCTCTTCGGCAAATAGAGGGGTGTATTGTGCATGGCACGGGAAGCAAACCATCAATGAATTTAAGAATTAACCACTCCGGCACCCATATCGAATGATTTTTGAAAACAATAAAATTTTTATGGCTAGACGTAGGGTTAAACGTGGATCATTAAAATTACCTGGTTCGAACTCTACATCTTTCCCAACATACTCGATAAAAAATGCATCAGAAACAACAATATTATCGAGCTTTCCACCGGGATAAAGCGTCAGTAGAAATACAAAGCGACGTTTCGGAGCCTGCCCCTGGCTCCATCTTCACCCAAAGCTCGAGACGATTTTACGCAAATGACTCACCGAGAAAGCCTATATTCTTTCAAAAACAACTATAGTTAGGAGTTAAGATTACGTTTTGTATGATTGAATTAGCTTGGTAAACTTGTACGAAAAAGTATATCAAAAAACTATTAATCTCACATCGCTTGATATCCCACATTAGCGTTTGGCAGTGATATAATAGGAGGTAATAGAACTAACAACAGTTTGGTGTTTCAAATTCCTTTGCAACTAACTTTTTGTAGACGTTCCATTCCGTTTTTTAAACGCTCTGAAACACGTTAAAAGGTAAACGTTCTTCTAGGAATTAGACACTGATTTATTAAAAAATAGTACATGCTATTTCACTGATAAGATTTTCCTGTTGCGGAAATGTGTGAGGTACGAACGACTTCGATTTCAAAACCCACCGCTGCCTGTGTAATGAGATCCTGTAATAATCTGGGGGATTCACGAAGACTACACGGTTAGCAAGAAGAATAATACCCTTACCGGGTTCGTAGATAGCTTTTTAGACTTACTTCATCTCCTGGGCTCTGCATACGACGTAAACCCCATCAGAAAAGTTTAAGTGCTTGCTTACTTACGTATATCCACTTCATGGATAGGCCAAAAGCCTGTTGCGTCCTCAGTTTTCTGACCTTCTCTACCTGGGTCTATCAATATCCCTTCTGCTTGAAGATCTCTCGGGCATGCGGCCGGATCAATTGATCGTAGATGAATGAAATTTCGACGGCGTAATGTGCCATCATCTTCAGGTTGCGTCTGCTGGCCGGTGTGAAGAGCGTAGTCCAGGACGCGACTGTTGGGCTGGCCCGGTCGGGTCCGAATTTATACCCTCCAATCCGACGCAACCTGAAGATGATGGCACGTTACGCCGTCGAAAATTCGTTCATCCACGATCAATTGATCCGGTCGCATGCCCGAGAGATCTTCAAGCATCAGATTTAATTTAATTTAATTTTAATTTAATTTAATTGCAATGGAGCACAGGCTCCGGTGGCAATTTCCCTACACACCCATCTTCCCCCTATCCTGCAACTATCTACATTTGCCCTCTACAAATTTTATCTTTAAATTTTTTCAAAGTTTAGGTAAATTATTCATCATTTCTCTTGGTAACTCATTCCAATTCCTGACACCCTTACCTAAAAGAGAGAATCTTCCTACACCCTTGTGCCTGAAATCGAGTGCCAGCTTGTGGTCATGGTCATCTTTTCTCTTCCATGCACTACTTTTCATACCTATTGCAATATCTTTCCATGCCTCATCACCTGTATATGCCCTGTACACTCCCATGACCCTCTTCATTCTCCTCCTGTCTTGCAATGAATCCCATTCCAGCTCCTTTATCATATCCGTCATTGATTGCATTCTGCGATAATTTCCAGAAACAAATCTAGCAGCCCTTCTTTGCACCCTCTCCAACTCCTGTATTTGATACGTAAAATGAGGGTCCCATACTACACTACCATATTCGAGCAATGGTCTGACCAAAGTTTTGTAACCCAATTCCTTGACTTCTCTCGTACATCCCCTCATCACTCTCTCCAACAAGTGCAGAACTTTGAAACCTTTTCCTACCACCTGTCCTATGTGTCCTGCCCAGTTAAGTTTGTTATCAAAAGTAATTCCAAGATATTTACATTTCAAGTCTTCAGCAAGCAATTCTTTCCGCACCTTATATTCATAATTAACCTTTTGTTTTTTATTTGTGTATCTAATAAGCTGACTCTTCTTTGCATTTATCTTCATTCCATGTTTACCAACCCAATTAGATATCCTGTCCAGATCACCCTGCAACCGGGAAAAACCTAGGATTTGTGAGATCCCACTCACAAAATCATTGTAATAAAAAATAATTGTAAATAAAATAGTTTAAATAGACTTCACAGCATGAGTAGTTTGTGTAGACATTTGGGGTAATTTTAAGTTTTTTTTAGAATTTAGTTTGTTGTAGTTGGCACTACTGTGATTGTGTATGGAGGGAGAGTGAAGATGGCAATATGGCGAGAGAGTACTAGGGGAGAGCTTGTATAGATAGAAGTATGTGTTGGCAGTATTTTGTAGCAGCGAACGTTTGAAATATAGAATAAAGTTTCTCAAATGAATGAGTGGAGTAATTGAATTATTTGACTATAATAACCGTTGCGCTAAAACGTATATCTTGTAAAGTGGTTTGTTGAATAGTAGTAATAAAACGCTAAGTGATATCACTACCGCCAAAACCAACAGTAGGGCCATATGTTGCGAGGAGCGGGATATCTACTTACTGCTGGTTAATGTAAAAAATTAGCAGTGGGGCTTAGCAAATTGGAGACCCTTAAGCCAGGATTAGGCAATGTATCGCATTGCTTACGAGCTGGAATAATTTCATCGGAAGCAGACGACGCGAGGAAAACGTCGACGACTGGTAGCAGGTATTTTCAAGAAAGAAGAAATAACGGCGCAGATGTGGCAAGTACAAAAGACAATTTAATTTTCTTGGAAGAATTTCAGCGTAATCAAAGTAGCAGTAATTACAGAAAAGACTGACGGAAATTAACGTTGTAACTTTTGCGGAACAATTTTGTTGCTTGATTGGAAAAAGAAGTGGTGTAAATATCAGCAATTGAACGGTTGAATTAAGCAGAACTATTTGAAAACAAGCATAAAGTAACGGAGTACTGTTTGTAAGAATTGAAAGTTTAAAATTTGTAAAATTGTCGTAAGAATAATTTTGGTCCGTAAAAAACTGTTTAAGCTAAATTTACATGCTGTGAAAGTCTTAGTTAAAGTAATAAAGAAAATAATTAAATACAGGGGGGAAGATTTTTTCTAAGTAGACGAATATAAAGCAATTTATGTATATGCATGTATGTCAGTCATTGTAACTTTCGATGTAATGACATGTTGTGTATATTTTGTGTTGCAAAATTTATTTTTTACAGGGGTGCAGCTGTTTTTTGGTACAGTAAGTAAGTCTGAAAAGGGTTTCTGTACCCGTTTGGAAGTCTAGCTGCGTTGTAATACGGCGTTGTAAAATTGTGAAGTGATTTTGTATGTGTAATATTGTCTTGTGATTTGGCGGAATAATTTTTGTAGCAGACTTAGCCCGTGGTACTGTGTTTGATTAAAATTTGTAGTTAACATGGCAGCAATTAGTGAAAAATTAGTCAACCGCGATGCTGAATTAAATATTAAAGAGGGGAATAATAATAATAATGCTAATATCAACAATGAAGATTCTGGTTTCGGTGAGCGCTCGATTGTAAGGGAGGGAAATGGAATTAGCGTATGTAGTGTAGCAGAAGTTAGTAGCGTTGATATCTCTGACCGCGTGGGGGGAAGCGGATTTGAGTCGCTGACCAGTGGTGATATTAGTGTTGATATTAAAAGTAGCTATATCGGTGACCATGAGTCAGAGAATTTCATGACAAATGTTACCTCTACACCAGTACCGGTCGATCAAGTTGAAATACGAGAAAAAGAGGAGGGTAGTGAAATAATTGATACTCAAAAACAGAAAGGTGGCGAAATGTTAATGCTGATTTCTTTAATGGAGCGTATGGAAAGAAAAATTGAATTAAATGCAGAAAATATGGAAAGAAAAATAGAATTAACAGCAGAAAATATGGAAAGAAAAATTGAATTAAATGCAGAAAATATGGAAAGAAAAATAGAATTAACAGCAGAAAATATGGAAGAAAAAATTACAGACGAAGTGCGAATGATAAAGCAGGATATGTTGTTGAAAATGGATGAGTGTATTCGGCAATCAGAAGACAGGTGTGACAAGAAGATAGAAAATATGAGGCAAAAATTAAAAGAGGAAGTGGACACAAGAATGGAAAAGGAAATAACGATGGTGTATGATTATGTGGAAAAGCTTGGGGAGACTAATAAAAAGAATGTAGAATGTTTAGTGCAACAGAAAGTTGAGGAGGAAGTGAAGAAAAGTAGCAATATAATACAAGAAGAGCAAATGGCCATGCGGGAAGAAAATAAAATAATCTATGAAAATCAGAGGGAATGTGCTAAAGGGATTGAAGAGTTGAAAGAGAAGGCGGAAACTAACTCCAAAAGGATTTCTCGATTAGGAGAGAGACTAATGGTTATGGACAAGGAGGCAAAAGGAGTGACATGCAAGGTGGCGGAAGTAGCTAACCAGGTCGACTTAGTTAAAGAAGATGTGAGAGAAGAGATATTACAATTAACTCAAAGAGTCAAGGAAGCAGAACGGCGAGGTGTGACTACTATGGGAAGCGGTAACATCATTACGAATCATTTCAAGTTACCGGAAGTAAAATTTGAACCCGAAGGAGAGGTTCATCCTGTAGAATTTGTTAGAGCTTATAAAAATGGCTTACCTTACGAGTGGTCTGACGTTGACAAAATAAGGTATATTAAGAACATGTTACGAGGGGATGCTTTTGCATGGAGTTGCGAGAGTGACGAGGAGTGTAACAACTATGAAGAATTTTTGAGATTATTTTTGAGCAAGTATTGGTCACAACGGAAGCAAAGAAGAGTGAGAAGGGATTTTTGGAATTGTAGATATTATAGTCGGCGTGATGGCAGTATGAAATACTTTTGTGAAGCAGTTATGAAGGAATTACGTTATCTGGACCAAGAAATAGATGATGATGAAAAGATAGAAGTATTATTACAAAAGTTGCCCAGACCTGTTCAAGAGAAGCTTATAATAAATCAATGGAATAGTGTAGAAGAATTTCTCGAAGCAGCTGAAAGACTAGATCGTTGGAGTAGTACAAATGAACATGGACCGAGGGAAGATAGGAGGAATGATTTCAGAAATTATAACAGGTCAAACCAAATGCCGTCGCAAGATAATTTTACAAGAGATAGAGGCCGTATGAACGGATATAACCGAGGAGATCAGTTCAACAGGAATTCGGGTGATAATAGGAGAAGGGAATATGAAAACAGAAGCCATGACAACCAGTGGTCGCATCACAATAATGGCCAGGCAGTAAGAAGGGAGGAAGTAAGGCATCATGATCCTGAGCGAATGATGGGAAACTCAGTGCCGCAACTGGGGCGGTCCGAACAGTAGCGGAAGAAGTCAAAACAGGACCGAAGGATCGAGAGAAGATGACCAAACTAGATGACGACAATAATAATCAATGTAGAACTGAAAGCATACGGGAGAAGACAACTGAATGTGATGTGCAAAATGTGAACTACGAAAACGGAACATATAATCATGAGAGAACAATAGAAGAAGAAGATGTCCGAGTTTTTGAGGAGGAGGAGCCGCTAAAATGGTGGGAATGTTTAAACTTGTTAAATGAGGATGAGCCGCAGAACATTACAAGGATGTGTGAATATAATTGGCACGAAGAAGAGGTACAAGAATTGGCTAGAATCGACGTGGGAAATCATGATAATCAAAAGAACTGTGAGGAGAATATAAAGAAATACACTGCAGAGGAAGAAATGTTACCAAATGAGCTTATATCAGAAAGGGTGGACGAAGATCTGTATGAAACTACATCAGTGGATAGTGATAGTACTAATGACAACGAAGAAGAAGGAAGTGAGAAATTATGCAGCGAAAAAGATTATAGTAGCGAAGAGGAAGAAAATAGTGAAATAGAAGAAGAAAATGGAATATTAAAAAATGATGAAACAGAAGAAGTGAGATTTTTCTTGGTGAAGAAATACGCCGTCAATGATGAAGAAGAAAGTATAATGCTAGAGGGGGCAAATGTTCAAGTTTCAGAAGAATGTGGTCATGATATGAGCTTAGTTATGGGAAACAGTGAATCCAATGTGGTGAATAATTTGTCTGGTAAAATAGAAGAAGAAAGAGATCTAGTAGGAAACAACAGTAGATGGAACACGGAAGACGATAGCCAATGTAGTAGCAGAGAATTAGATTTACAGCAATTGTGCCTAAAAGATGGAAGTAAAGTTGAATTGTTGAAGTGGTCACAGGAAGAACTTAAAAGGGATTTATTGCAAGAAGAGTTTTTAAAGAAGGAGGCACTGAAAGATTGGAGGAAAAGGAAAAAAATAAAACCTTACGTTATGGGGGCATAACATTGAGCTGATAAAAGAATGAAGAAAAGATCGGAAGAGAGAAGAAACAGGCACGACCGAAGATATAAACCTGTCGAATTTAATTTGGGAGATTTGGTACTGGTAAAGACTCAAGAGAGGTCATGCGAATTAAATGCGGAAATTAAGAAATTCTTTGACGTGTACCACGGACCATTTAAGGTAGAAGGGAAGCCACATAGGAACGCATACTGGCTAGTGTATCCTAAGTCTGGTAAGAAATTTGGGTTAAGAAACATAACAGACTTGAAAATGTACAAGGTCAGAAGAGATAAGTGACATATTGTGTTATTGTGAAATTTGGTGGTTTTGTATAACGTTGACTGGTAAAGATGCAGACTGATAGAGACAGTGAGTGATAATTGTTATAAATAAGGACAGAATTGTGGAAATGTATATAAAGACAATGATTTGTGAAAAAGGTTGGACTTTATAACAAGCCAACCAATTTTGTTAAAATAGGCTTGTTTGTTATAAAGTGGGGGCATATGTGAGATCCCACTCACAAAATCATTGTAATAAAAAATAATTGTAAATAAAATAGTTTAAATAGACTTCACAGCATGAGTAGTTTGTGTAGACATTTGGGGTAATTTTAAGTTTTTTTTAGAATTTAGTTTGTTGTAGTTGGCACTACTGTGATTGTGTATGGAGGGAGAGTGAAGATGGCAATATGGCGAGAGAGTACTAGGGGAGAGCTTGTATAGATAGAAGTATGTGTTGGCAGTATTTTGTAGCAGCGAACGTTTGAAATATAGAATAAAGTTTCTCAAATGAATGAGTGGAGTAATTGAATTATTTGACTATAATAACCGTTGCGCTAAAACGTATATCTTGTAAAGTGGTTTGTTGAATAGTAGTAATAAAACGCTAAGTGATATCACTACCGCCAAAACCAACAGTAGGGCCATATGTTGCGAGGAGCGGGATATCTACTTACTGCTGGTTAATGTAAAAAATTAGCAGTGGGGCTTAGCAGATTACATATCAATATCCCTTCTATCTACAGGATTGTATTGCAGGGCAAGTTTTAGAGATCTTTCTTGCCCCTCCTTAAAACGTGGTTCTTCAAATCTTTTTTTTTTTTTTTTTTTTTTTTTTTTTGAAATTCTATCATTCAGACAGGGCCTATTCATTTGTTGCTTTATTTCTTAATTCCTCCTTCTATCGTTCAGGGAATATCCTTTTACTGATCTTAGTAATTTCGCTTCGGAAGAGTGAATTTTATTTTTGTATTGCATTTTATTTACTTACGTTTCAGTGCCATACATCAGAATCACTATTCCACTGTTTTATAAAATTTGAGTTGTCTCCTCTCGGGTTTTACTTTTCAATGTTCGTTGAATAAATCTCAGAGTAAGTTTAAAAAGAAAAACACCAACTGAAACCAGAGGCTTCTTGTGAAGCGTTCGTGTGGATTAAGCTCAGTATGCTGATGTTAGATTCCACTCAGGTTGTTAATGTTTTGCACGAGTTTCTCTGGCGAACACGTTGTTTACATTTTGGAGGCAGACGAGGTTGCCATTACCGCACGGTAGCAAGAAACCAGTTTGATCTTCCCTCTGGAGAATAGCAGTGCTTTTTATCGGGACCCTTGCATCTATCACAACGTTTCGCATAACGGACGTTTGCTTTTCCGGGCGGAATTTACGCAAACACAGCGCCAAGAAAGATTATGTTCATTAATCGCTAGCGTTCTGTGAACTGCCGCTAGCTGAAGAAGGGAAGTTATCGAGCTGGTTGTGGTTGAGGATTAGGGAAGACTCGACTGCATGCCTCATTAGTGTACAGGTTATTTTAATCAAAACATTCGCACTAACTTCACTTGATAGCCATAACATTTCCATACTAAAATATTTACTTCTCCGCTGCAAAATGATGTTAAAATATTATTACCTTTAATTAAAATATCTTTTTAAATGCCTGTACAAGAGCTGAGGATAGCATTATGCTAGTAGAAACATCAATAAAAAACAGTTAGTTAAATCTATGTTTCTCAAATAATCATTAAGTATAACTCAAAACGAGCAACAATGTAGCTATTGATAGATCTATCGTGATACTCGACAATTATTAATGTTTTGAAAAACCCTGTATTTTACTTCATGTAATGAAATTTGAAAACTGATCCTCCAGTTTGGTCGTTCTCTTTTGAGGCGCCACTATACTTAGCCGCGGAGGTATAATGGGCCTTATGTACTTTAGTTCTATTGAAGCAATGTACTGTATTTAACGAACACACTAAAAAAATCAAAGCATTTATAACTATTAAAGTTTCGTCGTCAGACTCGGATGAATCAAACCTGCTTAAGAAAATGAACACTCAAGTTGGTATCATCTTTCATTCCTTAAGTTGTCGCGGTGTGTCACAGCAAGACCGAGACACTCTGTGGAAGACGACAAGGCAAGGCCACAGAAAAAATGTCGGTACTAACCGAGGAACCTTGCTAGGGATTGTGTCACTTGTATTCTGATCTTTGTTAAAAATCTGTCCTTTGCTTCATGGTAAGTCCTTGCCAGGCTGACTTGTTGTGGGTGGGGACGCTATACGTTTCACTTTCATTCCATGTGGAAAAGTTTGATATGTACACAATCCCTACTGGCCGTCCTTTATTGTTGCCTGTTCGTTGATGTTTGGGCCCGTCAGCCTCCTCCTTATCAAATTTAAAATTTTATTCTGCTTAGGTAAACAGACCACTACACAATCTACAGCAGGAAGGAGCCATGAGATTTAAATAGGAATGTGCTATACTAGCCGAGATGCTTACTTTTACTTGAAGATTATGAATATCCTAGCGGCCGCGACGAAAACATGTGAGTGGAATGTTTCGATTAGTTTTTAGGAAACCGAAGCGATAAAATTTCAACATAATTTGTCATAAACAAACCCCATATAAACCACTTACGATGAATTATTAAAAATAATCTTTGTAAACAAAATAATACAATTTGAAGTACTGTACATATCCAACATTTCTGTTCATTCATTACTACTTCAAACACCATTACACACTGTAAGTTTACCTGATTTATCTTGCTGGTATGAGCACTTTACTGTAGCTCTTCTTGATGTATAATATGCCCGTCGTCAAGCAGAAATACTAACTATAGAATTCGGCACATTATATTGTTTCACAGCTAGGAACAGGATCATCTAAGAACACTCGAAAGCAATTTTATTATTAAACACTTGGAATAGAAAACACTTCTTTACATTACACTACATTATAACAGACTTGTAAGTTCCGTTTTATACCACTACACGCTCTCTGTAGCTTACATTCTCACACAACCTCTCGCCATAATTAATTCTTGACCAAAGATATTCATTGTCTTAGACGGCCACTGTTCATAGATATTCCGGAACTCAAAAATTCACGCAACTTTTATTTTACACACAACGTTAACACATTTGTATCAACAAAGCAAGAACAATAATTAATTTTAACAAACATATTCATCAACAAATGTAAGGGACCTTGTCACCTTACAACACACAACTCATTTAAAATCCGGGTCTGAGGTTGTCGTTTTAGTGAAAAATTAGAAACATATTAATATGCAATAAGATATATAGCTTATCAGTTCCATCTATGTTACCTGAAAAAATCGTGATGTGTTCTTTCATTGCAGTGAATAATTCAACATTTAATACGCTAAAATTCGAGTTGAAAGAATTAGCTTTTATTTATTGTCATTAATGAATTAAATAATCATTAACCTTATAGCCAGCACCAGCCGTCATTAATTAATGTAAGATTGTATTGTTCAAAAAACAATTTAATATTAAATTCATGATTCGGAGAAAGATGTTTCTAAACCCTTTATCTACAAAAAACAATCAGTAAATCGTGGAGATTAAAAATGTGTACAGAAAATCATTTTTAGGCAGAATGTTAAGTATTTGGTGAAATAAAATGGGAAGGTAAAGAAAGAAGCATACATTAAAAAATAATAATAAAAAAACCGGGATTACATTCAGTTCGTTCTTGTAATAACAGTAATTGAAACTCAGATTTCGTGATTATTTTTATGCATTCACAATTTATAAGTTTCTGCTGTGTAGTTTCACAAAATTCAAGTGAAGTAAATTACTAATTGCGAAAATGCTGGGCTTCGCGAGAAAGTAAATTTTTTCCTTTCCATTCGCATCCAATTTAACACCAATTGTATGCGCCGTGTGAACTCGAAACGTGCCATGAGTTATTTGCCTTCCAGGGAGCATTCATAGAATTATCCATGCGCTGCTGCTCAAGATTGGCAGCTTCATAACACATAAGCTTCTTAAAACATTCCATAAAATACGTGTGTTGGTATTTGATAATTATACTATCATTTGGATTGCTGGATAGACTGTAGTAGCTTTTATTTCTCCTAGGGTCAAAAGACTATTATGGTAAATGCCAACAGGTGTTGTTGGTTATAAGAATTGTTGAATTGAACATACATTACATATGACGTGACACTGAAAAGGAGTTTTGAGACGCAGAAAGGAGGGAAGCAAGTTAGATATTGTTATTGGGTGCATGAATTCATACTTTGTTAGTGTAGGTACAAATGTAGATATTCCGTTTGATCAGATCTTCTATTATTTCAGAGTATTTTCTTTAGTGAAATTTAGCATTAATGTTTTGGTAATAGACCCGTATATTCAGAATATTTCATAGAATTTTCTTTAATGAAATGCAGCATTAATACTATGATAATAAACTGGAATAACTTTGAATTAAACCTCCATACGTTAGCTTCAATCTCATTTAAGAGCAGTATTTAACAGCACCGGATATGATTATTAGCACCCAATGGTTCTAGGTTAATTATTGAGCATTACGTAAAAACATGATTTCCAGTGTGTAATGTTATGATAACATCACAATCACTTTATTCATGTATATGAAGTACGCATAAACTTATTGCGCAGTGGTTTAAGTATATGGCGAGAGAACGGCTGTTAGCCGAGGGCCAGCGGTCACATGTCAGGCAATTTATCGGATGGAAGGATGGACTCGGCAGGCTATTGTCAGCGGTACGCTGGGCCGGAGAAATATCTGTGAATGGACTGTGTCGAATCGGTACATGCAGAAGTCAGAGTTGCGATGATTTAAGGCACGTGGGAAGCTGTCAAGAATTCTCCGTGTTGAATCATACTATGTGCTAAAGTACAGACACGGTGTGTTTCCGAGCTCTAATATCTTTGACAAACAATGAGAATAGCGAGAGAAATGAGATTCCCTGAAATGTGGACATGTAGGGAACACCCGCAGCCAATGAGAATAAGTCAGAGTGAAGAGAGAAGATGTGTGGGATAAGGCCATATAACGGCCCTGGAAAGATTTTTTTTTTTTTTAAATGCTTTACGTCTCTTTTTAACATCGAGGTCTTTAGAGACGGGAAAGGATGGGGGGCAAGGATGGGGGCAAGGAATGGGAAGGAATTCGGCCATGGTCTTTTGAAGGAAGCATCCCGGCATTTGCCTGGAGTGATTTGGGGAAACCATGGAAAACCCAAATCTGGATGCCCGGACGGGGATTCGAACCGCCGTCCTCCCGAATGCGAGGCGAGACCTGGAAAGAAACTGGCGGATAAGAATAAAAATCTATCGAACAGTTATGAGTTTTAGCCTATCGCGGGTAGTATGTTGTAGCATAGATTTATTACTTTTAAGAAAGGAAGTTTGCTTCCAAGCCAGTACAAGCAATCCTCTCTGTGAGAAAGTCAACCTTGACGCCTTGTTCACGAGGGAGACAACTACTCAGCACGTGATGTGCACTACCAAACGGCATGATATTCAGCCAACGGGAGAGTCGGATTCCCCATCTTCAGATCCGGGGACTCTTCTTGGCCCCAATCCGCGATGTGAAATTACGTAGGCCATACCTGTTATTGACCAAAATTGCCATTTTTAGGCAAATTCTATCATCCTCCCTTCCGCTGGTTCTGGAAGCAAATGGTACCACTTTGGCTCCTATGATCCTCTATTTCAGTATCGAAAAACTTCCAATTTATGTACCCATCGTTTTAATAATGCGATGAAACAGATTTCTGTAATAAATCCAGCTAGCCACAACTCTCAAGATCATTCCAAGGAGTACCTACGTCCTGATTCTAAGTAATGCTAAGTCTCTGTTTGTGTTTTTATCCTAGTCAGGTACTTAAAGATGCCGACTGGAACCTAAAACCTCAATCGACAGTAAGTTAGTGTTAGAAGGGACCCAGAAGTTGGGGTAAGTGTCGCAGTTCGCTCGGGTAACACGCGACAAGCTGGAGCATATATTTCAGTTGATTTTTTGTTTATAAAATCAACGCCGTGTCTTTGTTATTTCTTTGATTCATTAATTTTGTTTGTAAATTGTTAATGTCCCATATTAACTTTATAATGCTAGCTGAGATGATAGGTTCCTTTTGTACTTCTGTAATTGTGATTTGCCAATGTTCATACATACTGTAGTATAGACAAAGGTGCAGTATTTAATTGGAATTGTCATTAAAGTAGCTTCAATAACCCTTGTGGAATGTTTATTTAAGTTGAGAAATTAAATGTCCAGGTTACGGCAGTTTTATATTTATTTATGCTCTAATGTATTTTAATTAAAGAACCCTGTTCATTTTCAATAAACTCAAAATAATTAAGTTTTTGGTGCCTAAAATTATAAAAAAGTAAATTAATATGAATAAATTAAGGCACCCAGAAACCTTTAGAGTACATTTGGATCCCAACGTGGGGCCCGAACCCAAGACCCTGAGATTAAGAGTCTCATCTTCTCCCGATTGAGCTAGCATTAGCTGTAAATTTGGATATTCATTACGAAACATCAAAAACGATTTTTTTAAAAAAATGGTTAATTACTGCAACTGTACATATTTTCCGAAAAATATTAAATTCCATTATTTCACATGAAAAACTTTGTCACTTTCACTTATACTTCTCAACGCGTAGATTATTATCCAATTCGTCTTTACTTTTACAGTTCCGTGAAGAAATCCTTTCAAGAGCAAAGTGGTTTCTGCAGGAGGTACTATTTGAAGTTTAATTTAAAATTGTAAAGTTTTTGCTGATAATATTTCATTTCCCGTGGCAGTATGCTGAGAAAGAAAGCTGTGGATAGTTTCATCACTTTCTATACACTAGTTTGTTATCTTCGCGGATATTATATTCGTCCATAATTTCACGTATGTCAGCAATGAGATTTACATGTTTTGAATTTCCTGCTACGAATGGTATTAGGGAGTTAGTGTGTTATGCTTGGAATCTAAGCATCTAGTTTTCTGAACAGACTTCTGTTCAATGCGAGTGGTTGATGCCTTACGAATAAAAGATTATTCATTGAATGATTGTCATGCTCACTGATGCGAGAGGCGAGGGGATAATGGTGCCTGATGGGAAGGTAAATATCAAGCCTTATTCTTCGATATTAACTTATCTGATTAGTGAACTGTATTAAATCACAACAGTATTAAGTAGAACGCTGTGACGTCATAAGAGAAAGAAGAAAAGTAGGAATCAAGCCTCATAAATATTCAACAAAATCAGAACGGGTCAACTGAAAACAGGAAAACAAAGTCACACTGCTTTGACCAGTTGTAATTTTTGCGGAAACAAAAAAAAACAAAACTTTAAGGGCTGGTCAAATATAAAAGGCGAGAACTGTTTCCCAGAATCCAATTGTCATATTAACACCGAAATTATAGAACATGAAAACCAGTAGTTGAGCAGGGTTACAGTAGATGCTAAAGACAGTGGTTATTTCCAGCAGGATATTGTGCTTTGCTCGAATATCGCTTCACAAGTAATTGGTTGGGGATCAGCTAGAGAAGTCTGTTTTTACAATCTCCCAGAACTGGAAATGAGAGAACCTACACAACCGCATCTCATAAAGCAATATTTCACTAATAACAATAGTCGTTACCAGTATGAGGAATCCTGCTTTCTAGGTATGGTTTTTTAATTTACTGACATTGACAGAAGCTGAGAAACCCGCTGGCAGAAAATAGATTTGGTCACTGAAAAAACGGCATACCTGAAACGCTTTTAACAATGGCGTAAGAGTTCACTCTCATGGAGACTATTTTAAAGAAAGCGTTTAACTACACTTTCCTTGCCGAAAGATTTGATAATTTTTCGATGGTCTAATTATTAATAAAGAGATCCCACAGTGTGCTTCAAACTTTGATCAATAACGTGTCTTACAGTTTCTCAGAAATCCTTCCACGTGATTTGAATGGTAAATGAATTTTTAGTGCCAGGGCCAAAGTTTCTCTGCGTGTTTATGTTTTCTGATCTGCAAGAGAGTTGAGGTAGAAATACAGTCGAAAACCTTTTCTGTTGCTTTTATGTAGATCATAAATTTAATTTAAATACGACATTTCAAGAATAGGAAACTTTTTATCACGGAACACGCAGTGAAAATCTACTGTCCTGGTAGACATCTATGCTGAATGACTTGGCATAGTTCACGATCAATTCTCGTCCCCGCATTTTGGCGTAGAGATGAAATCGGGTCTCTGGGGCATTCCTTGTCTGATGGATGAAAAACGCCGATGGCTTTGAAGTAGTCGGGCGCATATGAATGAGAAAAAAATCACATGTGAGGAAATATCTCCGCCGATGCGGTCGCTGTATTAAGACCAGAGGATACTGTTAAGTCATCCCGTTGTTTCCCTTTTGAACTGCAGCTATGTCTTACACGTTTACCTGCTGAACCTTCCAAGTTATTATTAAAATTATGGTATGTAGTTAACAATATTTTATCTACTGTTATTTCTGGAAACACGACCAGAAATCCGTCGAACATCATTATGGCGCAGCAATTGTGTAAGTTTGCCAATCGCAATAGTAACTTATGAGTGGTCATGTACTACCATATATTATCTGGGGAACTCAACTGATGAAGAACAAAGTGCAATAACACGGTGAGATGAGATTTTTCCAACGTATGGAGAGATAGAGAACAATTAATCTTCTGTCCAAATATGGAAATTAGCTGCATGAAGGAATATCTAATTATGGGCTTTGAAACTGAAATTATTGTTGAAAAATTCTGGAAGAAAATAAAACCCCACAACCATATTTTACCACTGCAGCAGGTGTTCTGTATTGTCTACCCACAATTTTAGCACACAACACCAGAAAGAAAACAGTCACCGGTCTATTTATTAAGACTCTTTCTTACTGTGAACAGTTTGCCTTGTATTAATCTTGGTGTATATCATATGTTTGCAAGCTACCTCATTATTTCCCATTTAAGATGAAGGCCTCTGTATCACAACAGAGACAAAGAAAACCTGTAAAGTAATTGCACAAAAACGTTGGGAAATTAACTTTTTCGTAGAATAAACCAAAGTTCTGGTAAATTTTTTCCTGCAGAGATCATCATTTGATGGCCGCTAGCCTTTGACTTAGTGATTGTAACGAATGCATGACATTTTCTCTTTTCCCGCGGATCGAATTTTTCAGCATCAAATTTTGCACAGACTGTCAGTGCATCATTGAAAACCATTCAGAAATCTAAGAAGTCCTTGAACAAAATGAGGAGTGATATTGCAGGGGATCACATCATGCCATATTGGAGCTTAATAGCAAACTATTTTGATAAGATCGTTGACCGAGTGTGGATTTTGGTCATGCAGCAGTGTGTACCTTGATCAGAGAACGTTTAGGATGAAAATTGAATGAGCATTGGTTCCGTGACTCAAGTTTATGAATTTTCTCAAAAGTTGTTTAGGATGAAGTGGATGTTATTCTTTGTGGACGAATTATCGAACATGTTCAATCTGGAAGTCGGCAACCACCTGCTATCACGCTGATCACTGTGAGGAGTGGGAATGTTGCTGAAGAAGAGCCTTTTTCAGGGACGATAAGACGCAAATACCACCTGTACTCTTTTAGACAACGAGGTGTTCCTGAAATAATTGCAGCAATGTTGCGACCCATAGGAGGAACGATTAAATTTGCAAGGAGAGTACTTCGAAGGAGAACCGGAAGTACTAACATTTTTTTTTAAAACTGTTTTACGTCTCTCAACAGCGAGGTCTTTAGAGACGGGAAAGGATGGGGGGCAAGGATGGGGGGCAAGGATGGGGGGCAAGGATGGGGGCAAGGAATGGGAAGGAATTCGGCCATGGCCTTTTGAAGGAAGCATCCCGGCATTTGCCTGGAGTGATTTGGGAAACCATGGAAAACCCAAATCTGGATGCCCGGACGGGGATTCGAACCGCCGTCCTCCAGAAGGCGAGGCAAGAACGCTAACCGTTACACCGCCACGCTCGGTGGAAGTATTAACATTTGAAACTTGAAAATTGGATGAATTCGAACAAAGTTTGTTGACCTCGATAATGAGCGTATGTGCAGGGGTTGTATGTTTTACATTAAGGCTTGTTATTAGTTTCTCATTCTGTAGAGACTGAAATATAATATTACAAAAAAAATATAATTTCATAAACATCAGAGAGGAATCTCCTGGACGTTTATAATTAGTTTTTCAATAATCTTTATGCTTATGATACGTAATCTTCCACTTTTCCTGATGAAACTGTTCTGCGAGTACTATGTTAACTTGCTAACAGTTGCCTCACCTGCTATCTGCTCAGTCCCCCTCGCTAGGCGGATTAAGTCGTCAACCGATAGTGACTATGAGCCAAGAGCTGCCTCGTCTCCTGTCCTGATGCATCCCACCAACCAATCTCAGCTCGAAGCTTATAACGGACTTGGAAATCAGTTCATACTTACGACTTCTTTTAACGGTATGCAACTTTGTGATTCACCTCACCTGAAAAAGCAATTGTAAGCCAAAGATTTAACGGATAATCATAATTTCTAAACAATAATATCAAATAATGTCTTGTGATCTAAGTATGAATGAAGGAGAAGTATTTCCCAATACGACACGCAAAAATTAACTAAAACTGTTATTTAATGGTAAGCTGGTGCAATATGCATTAGCGCGTTTTGTTTTGTTTGGAAAGACTGGTATAAGTTCTGATCAGCCCCTATAATATGGTCGTTTCCTCATGAACTACTGTAGCTTCATACGAATTAAACGTTTTTTTTTTTTTTTTTTTTTTTTTTTTTTGTAACAGTTTAACGTCCCTTTTTAACAACGTGGTCTTTAGAGACGGGAAAGGATGGGGGCAAGGAATGGGAAGGAATTCGGCCATGGCCTTTTTGAAGGAAGCATCCCGGCATTCACCTGGAGTGATTTGGGGAAACCATGGAAAACCCAAATCTGGATGCCCGGACGGGGATTCGAACCGCCGTCCTCCCGAATGCGAGGCCAGAACGCTATCCGTTACACCACCACGCTCGGTACGAATTAAACGGATCTAAATAAAGCCGAGGATTTATCCTCGAAGCTGAAAATCCAGATCGGTCCCTCACGCCCACACGATCGGTTTTAAATCAATCAAATTCTGAAAAATATACAATTTCTCGTATATTACCACTTTTTACTGTTTTCTTATCGAAAGAATCAACAAAATAAACCAGGTGAAAATAAATCTTTTTATGTAAAATTTCAAACTATACCTTTAATTTATTTACTGATTTACGTGTCAAATTTAAAACCCTTTACTTTGAGTCATTTATTTTATTATTGATAACGCTACTAAGTTTGTCGAACAGCATGCAAAGGAAGATGCAACGTACGGAGATTTTATCTGTGCATTGTTGCAATAAAATCTTCATGCGTGAAACACGGTATGTCGACGGCTATCTCGACGTCTTTTTCAGATGTATGTCAGTGTGTACTGATCAACAGACGGATTGATGTCGGTTCGTTGACTAGTACACATAGATCTATACTTGAAGAAGACGGTGGATCTATCCATCGACATACAGAGTTTTTACAATAAAATCCTTTGGTACACTGGCGAAGGCTTCATTTCAACAGTAATAACATTCTCAAAAGTTTGCAGCTATTACTAAACCCGGCCACCAGAAATTTTTATTATCAATGTCTCATTACTCTTTTCGAAACAAAATATTGAACGTCAGTAAAATTTCTAGTTGATTAGAAGTGTTTTATATCACTCACTCCTTTAGCAATTAAAAAAATTTATAGTGTGAGACAGGTTATTTTATTTACAGGAATAACTTCTTATTTTTAACAAAAATAATACAATAATGGACATTTGCTTCAAATTCATTTTTAGATTCACGATAAAGTCTATCAATATTATCAGATTTCAGAACCTTCTAGGTTAGTGTTCGATACCGTCAAACCAAGATTTATCGAATAACTCCGTGCCAACCGGAATGGTTGCTTACAAAGGGCACATTACATTTTCTAAGTTCTTAAAGACTATGTCCCTGCCCTGTTGTCATTATAAATAAAATCCAGAAATTTGGCAGTTACATGATTATAGAAAACCTGGAAGGAGTCTTAAACTGTATTATAATTGGATAAATTTCTTATTGTTTGTTAACGGCAGCTTAATGCCAGAGAGACATCTGATTTTTGTGAGATCACTTATTCGACAGAATGACTCCAGTTGTTCAACACTATTGCGTGTAAAGTTCTAATTAAGTAGCACAATTATTTTGGTCATTTTTTATTTCCATTTATGAATCAATGTCACAGCTATTTTTAATAGCAGGCGAAAAACGGGAAGATTGAAATATGGCAAATTTTTGCGTTTTTTCTTTTCATTGAGTAGATGCAAATCATTAAAAATACATATTTATGAGGCGTGCGTGCGACTTAAAAATGTTTTGAGAATCAGGGCATAAACATTTCCGTATGCTTGTCATTGAAATATCCGGTAGTTTGATGATATCCGTAACCTGTTCCCTTTTTTTCCCCTGTTACAAAGTTCCCCCTCAGTATATTTTGTATATTAATCATTCACTATATTTCTTTTATCCTGTGTTATCTATTAAAAGATTAATGAATTCAGTACGCCTGGAAATGAAACGCAGTAGCCTATTTCTTCCATTTGTAACGCTATTCCATAAACTACTTGATATTACTTTTTTATACTTTTTGGGGAACATGTTCGTTTTTTCTGTTATATTTTGATTTAAGTTTTTAATATTTGTCGATAAAGCATATTTTAGATACTACAATTTCTGTTCTTTTTGGCGTCTCCTTTATCTCAACTTAACTTCCGTAAACTCAAATATCTATTGACGGTTGCAATGTTTTTTCTGTGTCTTAGATCAAAGTATAATACCTATTTTGAAGAATTTTGTTTTTGCTGCTACTAATCTCTTCTAATATTGTCCGTGGTTCGACTATCGGTTGCAGTTTTGCATTGTCAATTTCAAATTTATCTCACTTCTTTTGTTATATCTGTTTACATTTAGTGTTTTATTTATGAATTATTTCATCACCTTGGTTTTGCTTTTGTTTAAGTTCTTACTGTCTTTTCCTCGCAGCATTTAATTCTCATGGACGCGTTACCCATTTAAGTTATGACACAGGTTGTGTCAACTTTTACACGGCTGGCTGCCTGGCGCAGGTCTAATGACTATCTCTTCAGAGTGTGTCCCAGCGTCCGCACGGATAGTTCAGAATGGCGTAACCCTCGGCGCGAAATACTCTGTGTCGCGCTCGGCTGCCTCTTTACAGGGGCGAGTTAGCCCTGGCGAGGCGGTGACGTTATAAATACCTCGTCTGCAGTGGCGGCCATTGTCGATCCCGCCCGTCCGCGTATAAATAACCGAAATTAATGAGCCGCGAGTGGTGGCGCCTGCCTTTGAAAGGCTCACTGCCGATCGGTCGATCGATAGATCGATTCTTTCGGTGGGGCGGAGTTGGCCTCCTTACTGTGCTGTCCACTGGAACTCTTGCCAAAGCCTGGTAGAGGTGATGACTTATTTTGTTACAGGACTGAATTACAAAGAACAACCCGGTTCGCGTCTCAGTTCCGGAGAGCTAAAGTGGAAGACCGAAGTAGTTAGGATTAAGGAATGCTTTATGCTGACTGTGTTAAATACTCTCTAAGCAAATTTATGGATAAACTATCATATTCATAATTTTCTGGGTTGATATGAACTGAAACAAGAAATAATGTCATTTCTTGCGAAGTAAGAATGTTTAAAAAAACTATTACATAAAAAATTGCATGCTTGTAGATTGGTATTGCTATTTTAAATCCCTCTTATCTCTAATCTCAAATTGTTTGAGGTGGAAACTGTAGTTTTTTGGGGTTATATACTTCGTTCCTTCAAAAATCAGCTTAACGAGCTAAGAGGTTACACGCATATGTAATTTTGAAAGTCACCAGAGTACTGTTTCTGGCTTCTGTGTTTGATCAGATTTAGTATTTTCTTTCGTTTAAAATCATGTTTTGGGAGTTTTCGTTAAAAATATTTTGTTCATTAACACTTCTAAAATAAGGCAAGCCGATATAAATTCTTCTGCGGTGCGTATTAACATTTTCAAACTGATTCTTATGATCTATGTTTCTGTTTATCATTGTTACTTAAACGTACATTTCATTAGCATTTTGTATTCAATCCGATTTTGATGAAATTTTATATACTCCCGTTTCCCACTGTAACTCTTTGAACGTATTTTCAGTTTGTAATACTGGTGATATTTTGTTAATAACCCTGATTAGTTGTGATTTAACGGGAAATCTATAGACTGTCACTTAATTCGCTACTCCTAATGAGTCATTTTTTTATATCAGACTGACGATAAAATTAATGTAAGTGTTCGTAAAGTAACGACGTACGAAAGCGTATTAAAACTTAGGGTCACTGGGATGGCTGCCCTTGTGCGGTGACAGGCTGATATGTTATTGGTAGCCTGGGTTATGGGCTCTCTGAAAGCCCGTCGTTCCCTGTTAATCTCATCGCAAAACCTTTCACGGGATTGGGTGCAAGTTATCTCGGGAGAGTGGCTTTAAAGCTGCTTTTTAAAAGCTGTTTTACTCTTCGTTCAGCATAAGAAAAGACAAATAGTTTCTGAGCTAGTGCCAGGTTAATTTTTACTAATTCTATGAGAAACTGTTGAAGGCTAAAAGATGGAGGGGAGAGGGTGAAACCCGGTTCCAGTGCGTTACACTTTTGAAAAAACACCAATGGTATCGTCAAGTTAAACGTCCTCATCGAATGGACGAATCACTGCCCTCACTCCATAGAAAGACTTTGGTACACAATCTGCTGCACCACCTGTCGTATCCTGCTGAACAATGTCCAATGGTGAAAAGTATTTCAGCTCCATACTGGAACTAGTTGTATTTTAGGACACCGTAGTGGTGCTGCAACGACCTGAGCCAACCCGAAAGGCCATTGTTGCATATAACTATCAGATATGTTACACCTAAATTTTTAAACTTTCCACTTTTTAAATAGTTACGAAGCAAACGTATTCCGTTACTAGCTGTTACCCGCGACTTCGTACGCGTGGATTTAGAATTTAATTGCTAGAATTGGATACACAAAGCTGAAAGTTACCTAAGATACGTCGGCATAATATGACGGGAATGCTATCGATATACCATTCTACCGTCGAACCTGTCTCATATATTTATTCATATCTGAAAATAGTATCCTATTTCGTTCCTAATGGTACAAAGTATTTAGGTATATCGGTATACTCATATAGTAGCCAAAACGTAAAAAAAAGACGGAGACTTACTTTCGCATATATATTATTATTAGTTTAGATCACACAAAACTGCCTCTAGAACCAGTATACCCTGAATAAAGTAAACGCTTAGGGAACTATTCTATCGCCAAAGATTTTCCAGAACATGATATACTCACTACAAAATCCTAGTCTTGGCTCAGACTATGAAAAACAATTCATAAAATTTTTTGCTTCCAGTGGTGTTTGAACCCGAAGCCACACGGAAGTTAAGAAGCAAGCACATTTACCACTACGCTACCCTTCCATTGCTATCAAACGTTACGCATTGCAAAGACATATAGATATTATGCGTTTGTCTTTCACAGTTCGATAGTTTTCATAATTTAATGACAATATGTTCTTATATATACAGATTATGGTATCCCATGTTTCCGAGGGTGGTGGTGTAACGGTTAGCGTTCTGGCCTCGCATTCGGGAGGACGGCGGTTCGAATCCCCGTCCGGGCATCCAGATTTGGGTTTTCCACGGTTTCCCAAATCACTCCAGGCAAATACCGGGATGCTTCCTTCAAAACGCCATGGCCGAATTCCTTTCCATTCCTTGTCCCCATCCTTTCTCGTCTCTAAAGACCTCGCTGTTATGAGACGTTAAGCAGTTAAATAAAAATATCCCATGTCCATCCTCCTTGTCAAATTTCATCACGATTGGAGTAGCCGTTTAGCCCAAGAAACGTAACAGACAGATAGAGTTACTTTCGCATTTATAATATTAGTATAGATATAGCTCTACAATAACTTTAGAGATTGTATTTAATTTTATAACAAAAAAGTATTGAGAATCTGTTGGACTTGAATTGGTGGGTAATTTAATCCAACTGGGGAATATCTAGAATCATTAAACCAGATATTCTTGCTTCTGACCTAAGATACATGTTTTGTAAGTTTTGCGTGTAAAAAGTGTAAGTAATTTGTGTATACTAACAACAAAACCGTAGCCAATTGAGAAAGTGAAGAATTCCGTATTTAATGTACGAGTATTTCTGTTGGAATGTTTTCTCTTACCGCAGACACTAGAAAGAGTTCTCTGTCTGTTTGGTAAACGTAAGTGGTCTGAGGGAAAGACTTATGTACTTGTTGGAAAGCAGCACACTTGAGGCAATCATAATACTGGGACGGGGAGTAATTCACTTGAGTGTTTTTCTGACTGTAAGTGAGCAGCAGTAATTTTACGGCCTCTGGAAGATAAAGGAGTTAGCGCTCCGTTTCCTCGTTCCACTCCTTGTGAGGCGGCGTCTTCAATGGGAAATCGTTAATCAGCAGTAATGACGGCCACTTACAAGTCTGACGGGTGGCGGCGAAGGGGATGAGGTGAACCAGCTGCAGCAGCGCCTCTCGCGGACCGATTGGACATTAATTAACCCACGAGGAGAGCCTCCGCTGATGGGATCTCTTTTGTTTGCGTCGGATTACGCCCGACGCCCCACTGAAGCATTTTTGTTAACGAGTGATCATCCCGACTAGGAACTCGAGAATATTAATCTGGAAACTAGTAACCGCGGTGTGGTCTGCGAGAGATAAATTTAATGTACCATAGGATGGATTTCTTAATACCGTTTGCAGCTAAAGGAGGAAGAAAAAAAAAATGTGGAAAATTTTTCTTTACGCCTCGTCGACGTAGAGGTAGTTAGAGGCTGAAAAGGACATGGGGCAATGAACGGGAAGGAATTCAGCATGGTGTTTTGAAGGAACCATCCCAGTATTCGGCTGGAGTGATATGGGTAAACCATGGAAAATCAAACTCTGGATAACCGGAAGGAGATTAAAGCCTGTTTTCTGCCGAGTGTGAGGCCAAAGCGTTACCGCTCAAAAGATAGGAATCTTCCCAAAACTTAAAAAATTTGAAAAGGAAGCATCTTTGTGGGAACAAAGTAAGACAACGTGATCAGGAAAGAAAAACTTGATTTACCATATCATGAGCACTATGTAAGAACATAGCGATTTCTCCTCTGGGGGAGGGGGGGGGGGGTCGTATTAAATAACAAATAAAGTTAATAGCTTTATTTAATAACTTCGTTGTTAATTTACATTCTTAATAACTACTAAATTACTATGCGCTTGAACGAATGCACTAAATTTCACGATAAATTAAACGCAATTTTCTATCTCAACTTAAACTATTTTCTAATAAAATAGGAGGCTACATTGAACATAAACAACTAACATTTTTGATTTGTTTCTATCAAGAAGCTCATAGGTAAAATACAAGCACCGAAACTTTTAATTTCTCAACTTATACTATTTTCTAATAAAATAGGAGGCTACATTGAACATAAACAACTAACATTTTTGATTTGTTTCTATCAAGAAGCTCATAGGTAAAACACAAGCACCGAAACTTTTAATTTCTCAACTTATACTATTTTCTAATAAAATAGGAGGCTACATTGAACATAAACAATTAACCTTTTTGATTTGTTTTATCAAGAAGCTCATAGGTAAAACACAAGCACCGAAACTTTTAATTTCTCAACTTATACTATTTTATAATAAAATAGGAGGCTACATTGAACATGAACAACTAACCTTTATGATTTGTTTCTATCAAGAAGCTAATAGATAAAACACAAGCACCGAAACTTTTAATCTTTTAAGTGATTTATTAGACAAGACCAGTAAAAACTAGTACTAATCTCTGATTTCAAATTCGATAGTTGCTATCACTGGCTAAACTTAACTAAAAATATAAATCACAATTTTTAATTCATTAATCAATTGTGGTATGTGTAGTATTGTAAGGATTTTGGAGAAGTATTAAATGAATGATTTGTAGCAAAAAACGAAAAAAAAATTCTCAGAATTCATATAAATACCGAAATCTATTCTTTTAAGCTTTCTACAGCTGAAATGTTGCGTAAATGCGCGCCTGGAATTATGAGTAACAAGATGAAACTGACAAAGACACAGTCAACATGCAAAACAAGTCAAAAATGATTGCAGATATCCTTAAATTGTAAGTAACTCTTCAATCCTCAAAACAAGTATTTTCCTCTATGAGGTGAGGTTTCTATTCCAAGATGTTTGGAGAGATCAATACATATTTATGCCATGACGAAAGGAAAAAAAATAATTTAATAGTGCAGTGAATATCTGTAAACAATTATACAAGACAATTGTCAAAAAATATTTACTCGTATTTACGCCAGTTACCACTTCAATTAGAGTTAAAACACTTATTTTCTACATATTTATAAGTCTCTTTGCAAGGAAGTAAAATTCCCAAATATTCCCAAGATGACTGCAACCTTGTTGATACTTTCTTTTGGCATATTGCTTCGTCTGCCGGTCTGCTCCTCAGCACATTGTGACGACTCAGCGCGACTTGCCGCGCGGGCTAGTCTATATTTAACTCCGCAGGACCGCAACGTTTCGCAAGTCGGTCACGTAGCGTCTAAGGAAACTTTTTTTTTTTTTTAATAACGCTTAGTTACTTATTGTTAGTATTTTTTGGGGAATATCGTCTGCCGTTGCCTAATGTGCCTATTTAGGTAAAAATTGTGACTTTTCTACGATGTGATAATACCTGTAATTGTATGAAAGTTTTGTTTTACTTCTGTCCTGTTACCTTGTTTCTAATTATTTCTTTTTTGACTGAAAGAAGTCATTAAGTCATTTGTTATAAGGGCTACGAAATGGTATAATCACTGCACATATAAATATATCAGCGACCGTTTTTTTTGGATTTTTTTTTTTTTTTTTGATAGCGTATTATGCTAAAACTAACGAGTAGATCTAGATCTGGTTTTCTCAGTTTGAAAGGTTAGGATCTACCTTTAAAACTGCGGTATGTCTTATGACTCTATACGAACGGTGATTGGAGAAATAAACGATAATTTGTTCGCAACCTAAACAGACAGTAGCCAAAGATCACACTAGAATAGAGGTAAATACTACTTTCTTAACCTGAAGAAATACGAATCAAAGATCACACCAAAATCAGAGATAAACACACCGCCCTTTCGATTCTGTTAACATTGTTGTTTAATACGTAACTTGTTTATTGCTTCAGTTTTGTGAAAAATAACACGTTCAAAAACACGTAAATCATATCTTTCAGAGACCTAGAGGAACCCCAGATATATAAAGCAGGTAGGACGGTGGAAACGTATAACATGAGATTTATGTTTCATTTGTTACTCGGGGTTAATAACGCGACCAAATGTGCGGACAATAGTAATGACGTCAGTTACACAAGACTCGTGTAGCCAGCTTAAGAAATTAAATATTTCGTGTATTATGATGTAATATAGAATGTTATTTCTCATTCCGGTGCAACCTACATTTCAATGATATTACTGCTTGATAATCTTACGCGATCACCTAGGTCCACACGGGCGAAGCTAGTATTCTATATTTATATACGTCCTAATATTACAATGAACTACTAGTGTTTCTGAGTGTTTGCAGCGAAATACACAGTCCAGTCACATTAATGTGACCACCACCTACTTTCGACGTCAACGTGAAATAACCAATCACAGAAGGCAGGTGACAGCACATTACAGAGGAGTGTATATAAAGGATGTCCTAGGGCATCGGAAAGCATTTCAATCGTTGGCGTAATGCAGAAACGTAGCGATTTATCCGACGTCCAAAAGGGCATGATTATTGGCTTTCGGGCCAAGGGTGGAAGCATTTCGGAAACGGATAATTTTGTGAAATGGTCACGTGCCGCCGTGGTGAAAGTATACCGTGCATGACAAAATGGCTCTATTCAAAATCAGCGGCGTGGAACATGTGGTGCACCACGGGCTATAGATGACAGAGACGAACGAAGGCTGCGGAAATGCGTTCGGGCAAATAGACGTGCAACTGTTGACCAACTGACCGCCCAGATGAGCCAAGGGGCTACCAAGAGTGTATCCTCAACAACGGTTCAGCGAACGTTGCTGTGCATGGACCTCCGCAGCAGAAGCCTGGTTAATGCACCTATACTGACTGTTGTTCATCGGCGACGAAGGCTGGAATTAGCACGGCAGTACCGCAACTGGACGTCCACAGAGTGGCGACAGGTGGCTTTTTCCGATGAATCACGTTTTATGCTACATCGGACAGATGGAAGTTGGCGCATACCGCGTGAAACGTCTGAAAGCAAACACCCTGCAACAATCGCCGGAAGGATCCAGGGTGGAGGAGGGAGCATTATGGTTTGGGGAATGTTTTCCTGGCATTCACTGGGGAACTCATCATTGTGGAAGGCACGATGGATCAGCACAAGTACGTATCTGTCCTTGCAGACCATGTCCACCTCTACATGCGAATAATTTTTCCTCAGAATGATGGCATCTACCAGCAGGACAATGCGAAGTGTCATACAGCTCGCAGTGTATGTGCGTGGTTCGAAGGAGGATGAGTTTACCTTACTCCCCTGGCCAGCAAACTCACCGGATTTAAACCCAATCGAGAATCTGTGGGACCACCTCGATCGGGTTGTTCGCGCCCTCAACCGCGTAATCTAGCGCAGCTGGCCACGGCACTGGAGTCGGCATGGCTCAACATCCCAGTGAGCACCTTCAGAAACCTAATTGACTCTCTTCCTGCACACTTCGCAGCGGTCCGCTCTGCCAAAGGTGGTTATTGCGGTTTTTGAGAGGTGGTCACATTAATGTGACTGGACTGTGTATAATCAACAAGAAGCCAAGGTAAGTTAGTTAGTTCTATGCGATATTGATGTAACTCGTTATAGCAATCAGGTTGTTCCTTTATAACTTATATCGCAGTTAAATATCAGTGCCTATATGAGCGGAAAAGTTCGGGTATTCGGGTGGACGCGAGTTCGATCCTCGGACTGGCCATTTAGATTTTGGAATTCTTTGGTTTCCAGAAATGACTGCAAATCGAATACTGAAATGATTCCTTTATTCTTTACCCACAATTTTTTTGCGGTTCTGATGACCTCTACGTGACAGTGTGGTCATACGAGGGTTGTTTTTGAACAAGTTCCGTTTGTGAATGAGAGTGAGAATGACGCGCGATGGACGCAGTGCGCATGCGCGTGTGATCACACGTTTAGATGTCATTTGCAACCGTGTCGTCTGTTTGTGTTCTGAGATAAAAAATTTATAATGTTTAAGAAAGTTGACTCACCCGCCGCCTGTGAAATACGATCTTGAGTGCAAGAAATTTGACAGCAGAGTAAATTCACAGTCAGATTTGTGAAGTTAACGGTGATAATGCTACGAGTGATAGTAAATTTCGAAAGTGGGTGAAAATGTTCAATGACAGGCGGCATAATGTGTATGATAATTCATGCCCAGGCCGACGTTTACTGTTTTCTAAAGATCTGATTCGTGATGTCGATAACAAAATTCGAGAGAACCGACGAAATACTATTTAATTGTTATCAATAGATTTTACGCGGGTTTCAAGGTCAGTCTCGTGCATCATTGTTTCGTAGAAACTGAATTATTGAGAATTGTGCTATCGGTGGGTTGCAAGATAGTTTCTAACGATTACAAAACAAAAAGATTAGGCTGTGCTTTATGTTTTTGATTAGATACCATGAGGAAGGAGATGAATTTTTGTACCGCATCGTTACAGGAAATGAGACTTAGGTGTCTCACGTGACTCCTGAGTCCAAGCGATAGTCAAGGGAACCAAAGTGAAAGCACGAAATATTATGACAACAATCTTTTTGAACATGAGGGGGTTTTGTTAGTGGACTTTATATACAATAGGCACAACAATCAATTGTGACAAGTGTTGTGTAATGTTGAGAAAACTCTGTCTTGACATACAGAACAATCGGGGTGATTTTGCTCCATGAGAATGAAAAGCCACATGTTTCTGCACAAACACAAAGTATGATCAGGTATTTTGGGTAGGAACAACTGGATAATTCACCTTGCAGTCCAGAACTTGCACCCAGCAATTTTCACCGGTTTCGGTTCATATAGGAGTTCCTTGGTATCAACAGTTAAACGACAACTGTAGTTGTGAATAACGCTTCTTCACAGGCGGAAGGTTTCTTTGACGTCGGAATGCAAATACTTGTCGAATGTTATGAAAATATGTAAATCAACGGTGAGCATGGTCAGTGCTTGGATGGATGACCGTTTTGGTTCCATACGCAGTCCACAACACTGATACCCTCAGTTCCGGCGCGCTGATTGGGCGTCCTGGCAGCCTTCTATACACGACATTCGAATTTCGGCGGCAGCGAAGCCAGTCTGTTTGTGATTTCGAGAAGCAGCATCTAAATAGACCCGATGAAGACAACCGAGCAGGTTGACGAAACGTCGTCGTTTTATGACACCATCCGGCTGAACACCCGTGAAACTTTCATTGTTATGACAATTGTTTTATCAAAAATGGAAATTATGTATTAAAGTTGATAAAAGTATGGAAATAAATATATTTACAGTATTATTATTCTTTTTTTAAAAAAACGAATCCTATTTAAAACAAACAATCCTCGCATTTGATTTGCTTTTATTAAAATGTGCTTCAACCCTCCTGATTTTGTAAACTGAATGTAAATGTAAATTTCTACAGAACGAACAGTCACTAGTCTACCGCATTCCATATATCAGTTTATCTTTTTACGTATAAATACAATCAACGAGCGTGGAAATTAGCGGCCTGCTGTTAACTCAATTGTGCATAAAGTAAATAGAATCTGCGGCATTCATATTCAACACGCAGAAACAATACTGCGGCCACAACTCGAAAATTATTGTTTTTACTGACTCATAGCCTGGTGAGTAAGCAGTTAACACTCGGACTTGCATTGTGAGGACGCGGGATCGTTTTCCAGTGCTTTCCCAAGCCTAGTTGATGAGCGGTTGCGCCATGTCTGGCGGTGGGTTCATATCCCCGCCTGACCATTCAGATTTTGGTTTTCTATTTCCAGAAATCACTCCAGGCGAATACCGGGATGGCTCATACAATAGGCCATCGCCAAATCCGTATCAGTCAATTCCCCTCCATTCTCTTCCGGTTCTGATATATACGTAGATGAGCCGAAAATCGCGGAAAAATCTGTACTGTCATCCAGTTTTTGTTTTTTCATTATTTCCATTAATCACTCCATTCCGGGATAGTGCCGTTAGGAGTCCGTGTTCGCATTTCTTACGGTTATTTTCTCGAAATTCTCTCCAGTCTTAAATGACTTTGATGAGTCTAAAAATGACTTTGATGAACCTAAAAAGTTTTCCACAAGGGAGCTCTGAATACAAAACCATCTGTTCACACGAAATGCAGATCGATCCTTTAGTCTCCTCCCATTTTTTTCCCCGTCACCAGGCAACGAAGATAAGGACTGTCCTCATATCGTATGTTCTGTTTGTCTATCTCTCCACTGATATTGTATTCTGAAACGACACCAAGCATACCCTTTCCTCTCTAGCTTTGGCTGGTTGCGTGGCTGACTGCACTGTGTATATCTGTACAATGCAATGCTTGTTTATTAAATCTAACTTTCTACAGTCAAATCATCCCTTATGTATGAGACAGCTTCTACAACGTGAAACGATGGCTTCTAAAACAATTTCTGTAGAACAAAATAGAGCTAAAATTATGCTGCAAATCTACAAGAAAAGGTCAGATACAAAGATAGCTTTTGAAGGCAGAAGCTACAGCTGATCCATCGTGGTTTAGGATCCCTGCGTATAACACACTCCGTTTACGCTGTGGGTAACAGAAATTACGCATGTTGAAGCTAAATTCTTATAATTTTTTTCGGATCGTAGTGATGTGACGTCATTACAACCAGCAAGCTGCTTTGCGCGGGCCTGAATATATGTATTCAAGTTATTTGACTCAGTCCTTTACAAAGCGAGTTTGAGTGATAAATGCTCATAGTATTTTCATGGTTCAGCAGAAAGGATGGTTATGTTTAATTCATTGATTCCTGGTGAAGATAAACATTTCGTTCATCCACCTCCATCACAGATTTTTTATTTTAGTTCCATATTATTTATAGAAAAAATAAATTCAACTGTTTTATCCGTCATTGACAGCCTTTTCCTAAATAAAAACCACATTGGATTCATTGTAAGACAGGAGGAAGGTGAAGGGAGTCTTGGGAGTGTACAAGGTGTATACTGTTAATGATGCATGGAAGTAGTGCTTGGAACGGAAAAGTTGACCATAACCACAAGCTGGCACTCGATTTCAGGCACAAGGGTGTTGGAAGATTTTCTTTAGTAGGTAAGGGATTGGAATAAGTTACAAAGAGAAATGATGAATAAATTAATAAAATTTCTGAAAGAATTTAAAATTGAAATTCTTAGCGGGCAAAAGTAAGTGGGCACATGAAAGGGGGAGAATGGGTGTGTAGGGAACTTGCCAACGGAACGTGCCTTCAATCTCAATTAAACTAAAAAATCGTTCCCAGACGTGTTTTGACTTCCCGTCCGTGAATCAGATTTTAACTTTCATTGGCTACCGCAGGCAGGGAAGGTTAATGCTGGAATGGCACATGAATACATTTTGTGATCATTTTATTTCCATTTGGTCAACAGCTGCTTTCATCGCGCAAATTTTTGGTGAAAATGTAGTACCCAAGATTACGTAAGAAGAGTTAAAGCTAATTCATGTCGTCGGGATAACAGCCAACAGGGACAGAGCTACTGTAGACAGTAATCCGAATTCCAAAAACTTTGGCGTTACGTAAGAGGTCTTATGTTGTGGTGTACTTCACGGTTTTATTATTTACAAAACACACTGCAGGAGTTATTTTGTAGCATGCTGAATGGAAGTTTCTTGAAGAATCGTTGGAGTTTAAGCTGTGTTATAAGGAGTTTCCATTCTAAACTATTTCACAAAAGTGAGATTTAATACACACCTGGATTTGTGCAAGAGCAACAAAATTGGGTACACTGATTAAAAGTGCGACACTCAGGCAGAGCTGTGATAAATGAATGAAATTTGGCGCGAAGTATCCCAATATGGAGATTATTAAATTATTGAAAACTGGAAGCTTTACACACAATAGAATGAAAATTAGTGAGCTATTTGTTATGCGAAATTGCTATGTTTTTTAGCATATAAGTGGTGAACTGTGTGGTGTACTTGTTTGTCCACAAGTTCCTGTTGAATAAGTATGCTGAGGCGAAGAGTCGCTCACGTTATCTACTATATAATTTCGTAAGGTCACTCATCCACTCACCTCGATAGCTGTTGGCTGGAGAACCCTGTCACGTGTCAGCTTTCGCTCACAAAACAGCGACCAGAGGTACCATTAGAAGGAATTCGTGGTTATGTCTTCAATTTGATAGCTACCAAATTAATTGGCATAATACATTCATTGAGTTTGCTTTTAACATCCTATCTTAGTTTAAAAAAACCTGATAAATTTAGCGGCTGAAAAAACGCGGATATGCTTTTCAGTAATGTGTTACTAATTAAAGCAACTAAAAAAACTTAAAAAAATTAAATTACTCATGGTCTGAAACCACGATAAATTTCAGTATAATTACAACTTTCACTAAAGTTGTTGCTTGACCAAAATTTATGCATTAGGGATTATTAGCTTTCTAAGCATTTTACTGACCACTTTCGTTTTTGGTCTTTATTCATGTTCGCTATATGTGAGTTATTAGGTTATTTTAAGTAGACATCAGACCAAATGTGTCACCGACTCAACTATTCTGGCAACTCATTTCTGCGGAGTTGCTCAACTGTTTCATAATATGGAATGTGTATTAAGTTCTCTGGCCGTCACAGATACTATTACCAATACTTACATTATGAGTGTTTACCCAGTCTCAATAATAAACAACGTAATGCTTTCGGAGCAAACAGGTTTTTTTTTTTTAATTTTGCAGAGTGAAGGGTCAAATACAAGTCAAGTTCGTATTTAAGCAAGTTTTTGAATGTATAAACTTTGAAACAGTTACACGATCGCGCGATCGTTCCTGTCCGTGTTTAATACCTACCACTATTAATGCTTCTGAGTTCTTCAAGCTCAAGAGAATTTATTCACCCTGAAAGACAGGTCAAGCTTATATTTGGCCAGATGAGATCAACCTGTCATAATCTTTCATCTTAAAAACTGAAACTATTCTAGACCCGTGACGATATGCAAAAAAACGGTCACGGGCTTATACTAGTTTCAAATAACGACGTCAGCAAATCAGCTGTAGCATAACATTCTTCTGACATTGGCCACCCAATTTTATTCAGTGACACTAGTGTATTGGTTCAGGAAAGCAGATGGTGGCCCAAGCGTGTCAGAGAAGCGTTGGAAATAAAAAAAAAGACCAGATAATATGAACGCGGACCGCGTGCTACAACTTGACCAAATATGGTCATCCTTGATTAGGAAAACGCGGGACGCAGGTCCCCATCGGACCGGCCACACTGGCGGCGGTAGCTTGAGTGATGTCACTCCAAAGGGTTAGCGTGTACTTCGGGAGCTATATATTGGCGGCAGCAGATCCAGCCGTGACAGTCCTCTGAAGAAGGCCACAAAATGATGGCCGAAACGTTAGGTTTCGATAAATTGACGCGGTTAAACCCGGACAACCAAGATAACACCTCCAACATTGTTGCCTGGGTGTTGCACTTTTGATTTCCACCACTGTACATATTACATGTGTGTCATTATTTTGCAAAAGAATCATTTCAAATAAGTATTCCAGGTTGTATCGTTGTTCTGTTCCCTTAGCAGTATATTTTAGATCATTAGCCTAAAGAACTTGATATCGAACTTGGTACCATTTTTAGTTTTGTAATCATTCTTAATGATACGAAAGGAATGACATAAAAAAGGAATATCTTCTTAATAAGAAATCCAATCAGATTTTTAATTTTACAAACAACAAGAATTATACCCTGTATAACAACTTGCTCAAAGGAGGATAAATTACAGTAACCATAAGAAAGTATTATCCCTGTTTAGACGGTTAATAACTATTAATTTTGGTTAAAATAATTTCAGGTTAAGAGACGTAACACCAAAACTGTTAGACTCTAAAAACTTTTGTAACAAACCATTTAGACTACACTTTTTTTCAAAAGTAAAAGTATCTATACAATTAATTGTTTTCCGCTATCTTTGCTTTTGGTGGTATTGGGCGTTTCATGAGAAGTTTTTTGCCAATTTCTCGTGATATTTTCCTCGAGATGTCTAAAAAACAGCAGTTCACATTATTGAGAAACATTTGAGTTTGGGACAAACGTGCATATGACAAAATTTTACACAACTGTTATTCTATTCTACGCATTGCATTTTTACATCTTTATTGGAGAAATATATTGTCACAGATCTTCATTAACCAGTTTTCAATAGTTCTGCTTAAATAAGGATATACTATATTTTCCATTTTAAGCGAATTTTAAGATTATGAAAATTATCTTTCAGTTATTTGCCTTACGTTGTGGCAGCTTAAAGTCGTCAAATATGTACGTGCGTGATAGAAAAATTTCAGAAGCTATGATAATAGAAACTTACTTCGCTTTTTAGCAACATAAGAAACTGAATTTAGTTAAGAGAATAACTTTTGCAGGAACTTAAATTTTGATGGAGTACTTCTTTTCCTGATCAAAATTCTCTCTCGGCGTCGTCATTAACAGAAAGGTGAAAGATACAGCCCATAAACTTGAAGGTACTCTTATATTACCCTGGATCCTGACATGTATAGCTCCGAGAGGCATTAAGTCCTGTCGAAATGGCCAATAAAAGTTCAAGCGAGTTTCTATCTAGTTAGCCTGATGACTGCCCAAGTGTGTTCGTTAAATCATATTAATGCAGTAGCTTTCTTTCAAATTGGATCATTCGGTCAGTCATGCCCAGTATTTCCACAAAAACTTGCGCTTTTATGTGGAAAAAATGAGGTAAATTGTCTGGTGCAGTAGGAAGATGCTAAATTTCCAGGAACCTAAATCACAAGCTGAGGGAATGCGAATGTTTGCAGGAAACATTCCACATCGTTAAAGAAATTGTTCCAGGAAATGTTTTCCTCCCTGGAATCAATTTGTGCGAGGACGAAGAAAGAACCTGAATATTGTAGCGTTATTTGGCCGAATAAAATTAATGGACTGAAATTGTTTCTCTGCGACATTGCCAAACAGAATATCAAAGTGTTATTGCTACCTTAACTACAGGTACAATTAGCCACGTTCATCTTTAAGGGATATTATATCTAGACTTCGGATTTTTAGGTTTTAAGAATCTTATTTTAGATACTTAAAATAGGAGTTCTAAAAATACCAAAATAAGCTATCAAAATCGTGGCTGAAATTAGATTGTTTGCAGATGACATAATGCTGTATAAAAGAATCAAAACGATAGAGGGTTGTAAACAGTTGCAGGGTGATCTGGACAGGATATCTAATTGGGTTGGTAAACATGGAATGAAGATAAATGCAGAGAAGAGTCAGGTTATTAGATACACAAATAAAAAACAGAAGGTTAATTATGAATATAAGGTGGGGAAAGAATTGCTTGCTGAAGACTTGAAATGTAAATATCTTGGAATTACTTTTGATAACAAACTTAACTGGGCAGGACACATAGGACAGGTGGTAGGATAAGGTTTCAAAGTTCTGCACTTGTTGGAGAGAGTGATGAGGGGATGTACGAGAGAAGTCAAGGAATTGGGTTACAAAACTTTGGTCAGACCATTGCTCGAATATGGTAGTGTAGTATGGGACCCTCATTTCACGTATCAAATACAGGAGTTGGAGAGAGTGCAAAAAAGGGCTGCTAGATTTGTTTCTGGAAATTATCGCAGAATGCAATCAGTGACGGATATGATAAAGGAGCTGGAATGGGATTCATTGCAAGACAGGAGGAGGATGAGGAGGGTCATGGGAGTGTACAGGGCATATACTGGTGATGAGGCATGGAAAGATATTGCAATAGGTATGAAAAGTAGTGCATGGAAGGGAAAAGATGACCATGACCACAAGCTGGCACTCGATTTCAGGCACAAGGGTGTGGGAAGATTCTCTTTTTTAGGTAAGGGTGTCAGGGATTGGAATGAGTTACCAAGAGAAATGATGAATAATTTACCGAAAACTTTTAAAGAATTTAAAGATAAAATTTGTAGAGGGCAAATGTAGGTAGGTGCAGGATAGGGGGAAGATGGGTGTGTAGGGAAATTGCCACCGGAGCCTGTGCTCCATTGCAATTAAATTAAATTAAATTAAATTAAATGTTTATAAAATATCATCAATAAAAGTTCGTGAATTTAAAATGTAACGCCGAGAAGCGTAATTCATCAGAAATGAATCATATTTTAAAAATAATTGAGGTAATACGATACTCCTTGTGTCGTTTTTTCAAGATACTATTTGTAATAATCAGAAGAAATATTTATATTCCAGAAACATTTCTTAACAGTGGGAATAAGCATCATTCTCTCTAAGCAATTCTAGACGCACAAGTTCAACCAAACAGTTCATGGCATAGCGAGACAGGTTATATAAAGCAAGGAGGGATATAATATCTTCAGCAATTTGAAAGTAGCAATCATTTATATGGCTGAATCGGTATGGATTACTAGTTCTTTATTCTCATCCATGCTGTTGGTAAAAAGTATTTTGAAACATTCGTTGTCAAACTGGGCAAATGTCTCCTGGTGGTTTATGTTAGCTGTGTGCAGCAGATCAAATAAGGTGTAGATGGCGCGTCAGGATCTAGCTATCCGACACTCAAATGAGCTATATAACGGACTAACTTTCTGTTATCTCATCAACGGAGGTCTAAATACATAAATCCCTATCATTTTTCTTACCCTTGTATCTACATATAACGCATTCAAATAGTTGTTTCTCCTGGTTGATATTGATGGAATGCTGCGCTGCCAATATGTCTGCAGGAAATTGTTTTGAAGTGCATTGAAGGATATATCTGCAGGAAATTGTTTTGAAGTGCATTGAAGGATATATCTGCCGCGAAAAGTACTCGGCACAATGTATTAATTCACTTTTATTTGTTTTATTTTATATAGGGGAAGTTCGGAGTGAATGCTTTAAATTTTATTTTATTTTTTACATATTCCAGGTTTTTTAACCACTTCAGCATGCTGGATCAAATTTAATTTACTTTCACTGAACACATAAAAACAGTTAACATTTATTAATTTCACTTGCAATCTAAAAATAATAAACAATTATTAATTTGATTTAAAAACTAAAAAAACGCAACTTATATCCAATATTTAAAATATTTTGGTAATATTTTGACCTGTAATTTGTAACGGGTGACCTCAAAAATATCTGGATTTAGATTTTCACTTTAAAATTTTGAAAAAAGGATGGAAAATATATTTTTTCTAATGAAATGTATTTCTCATATTTTTAAATTAAAACATCTTATAAAAGGTAATTTATAATTCAATGCGATTAATAAACTACTATTTTAACATTTTCGTATGTCCGTTTATAACTTCGAAAATAAAAACCATTTCACATAAAAAAACAAAAATTCGCCCAACGAAAGTCTCAGTGTGAAAGGTAGTAACGTTAGATATTACTGTATTGAGTGTAACGTGGAGCCATAACTGGTTTGAAAAAGAAACCTTAACTTGAGCTTAATTTAAAATTATTGAATTTGATTGATTATAGCTTGCTGGGATCATTTGAAATCAGTAGAATTCCGAATGTGCGTTTGTAACGTGTTTTTTATTGATGAAGAGATAAATTTGGAATACACATCTGTTGGATATTTTCTAATGATAAAGAATCGTACATTTATTTTTAAGTATTTTTATTATTTTTTACTAATTTTATTGCATATATATATATAACACCATTTATTTATTATTATCATATTGAATTACAATTTATTTATTGTAATAATTGTAAATGAGTTAAATTTACAATGCAGATAGTTATTTTAACATCCCCAGATTGTAAATTCCACAATTTTTATACTGTTAAACTATCGACCAAACATTATCAGGCATTAATATGGAACAATCAAATCTAAGCATCTACGTTTTTTTAAAAAATCGACGTTTCGCAATTTGGATTGCTCATACTGGTGATTTACAAGTAACCATGTCTAACTGCAGCCTCTGTGCTACTCAAAGCAGAGACCACGTATACAATGACCTGAATCGTTGACAATAAACACTTGGCAAAATATTTGAGCTTTTCTGATTTAAAAATATTTTTACATTCGAAAGAAAAATGCGTAAAATGGGAAAAAAGTTCCTAACGCATATAAAAACACAAATAACTACCATAGATGGATATTCATATACAGGGTGTTACAAAAATGTACGGCCAAACTTTCAGGAAACATTCCTCACACACAAACAAAGAAAATATGTTATGTGGACATGTGTCCGGAAACGCTTACTTTCCATGTTAGAGCTTATATTGTGGACTGCTGTGATACAATACGCCATTCTCCAGGGCTGCATCAGCGCATCAGGGATTCCATGCGACGGAGGGTGGATGCATGTATCCTCGCTAACGGAGGACATCTTGAACATTTCCTGTAACAAAATGTTTGAAGTCACGCTGGTACGTTCTGTTGCTGTGTGTTTCCATTCCATGTTTAATGTGATTTGAAGAGAAGTAATAAAATGAGCTCTAACATGGAAAGTAAGCGTTTCCGGACACATGTCCACATAACATATTTTCTTTGTTTGTGTGTGAGGAATGTTTCCTGAAAGTTTGGCCGTACCATTTTGTAACACCCTGTATATTAATTAGAAATATTTAATTCTCTGATTACTATCGAATAATTTAGATGAAAAATTAACTAAATCTTTAGGAGCTTTTTATATATAGAGCGGACATAAATACTTAAAATTGTTGTACAGCACGTATTATCTGTCTGATTTTAATGTAACAGGCTATTTAGAGCTTTAATTTAATTCTAAATTGAAAGGAATTAGACTAATAATATTTTTAACAAGTAAAAATGATATAAATATCTGCAACATTAATATTTTGTATCCATCCACTAACTGTAAAAGCTGAAATGAAAATGCTGACATAATAAATAATCAGTAGAATATTGGTCTTCATTCATTTTTGACTGGAAAAACGATGACCCTGTTTAATATTAATTAAACTAAATTACATTTTTTTTAGAAAATTTCTTTCGCACTCATTTTCAAGAAAATTTTCTGTTGAAGTGTAATCTTTCTATTATGTCATGTTTTATGTCCAATTAAATAGCGACTGATTTGCTTTCGTAATGTCTACAATGTGTTCAACAATATGTCTACTGGCAATTTAATTTGCGGTTGTCAGCTTAAGAGACGCGGCTGTCAACATGTGGTATCAGTCAAGCCTCTCACACTGCAGTCCGTAATGCCAACGCTTGACCGAGAAAGTTCATAAACATTTTAAACAGTGTGGAGACTGAAGTGTATCTATTAATAATCTCTACTGGGGAGTATTGCTTACTATCTGCCAGTAACACTACTTTTGTTGTTCCTGCGAGCGAGTTATTGTTGCATGGAGAGATTATTCGCATTCATCACTGCTGATAAGAAAGTCGTTGGCCAAGAACGTAACGGCTATCGTTGAACAGACCTCCGCATTCACCTGACAGATACAGAACTCGTTTGTTGTTCCGAAACTGAGATACACTCTGGAAGATTGTCATCTCGGATATGTTCACACCATTAAGACAAATTCGCTACCGGAGCAAGTGTTCCATGAAAGTGTTTTTCAAGGCAGAATATCTGTTTGTTTTCAGAGAGGAACAAGGTATTCAATGGCGCCTGGATAAAAGAAAGAAATTTCTGGACGTTGTTGGTCATTTCCTCAATTGTGATATAGTAAACTTGTATGAATAATTAATATCATGCCAATGAAACTGAATTTGTTTATTTCTTAATTATTTTCCTGAACGCTTTTCACTCCATTTTCTGAAGCATCTTCAGCGGTTCTATCTATTAAGCGTGCATACAAATAATTATTTTTGTTTTATGCTACTACAACTTACACAACGACGAATAAATGTAAATAATGAAAAATGAAAGTAAGTTTATGGGAGCGTGCATAAACCACGTAGCTCCATTTTGGCCTCCTGTGAACCCCCTCTTCCTCTCACGTAGCATTACGTGGCTTTCGCCTTTACCCCCCCCCCCCACGAAATACGTAGCTTTTTTTCCTTTTGATTCCAGAAGACATTTTGTACTGTTTTCTCTTGTCAGACGAAGGTAATTAACTGAGGGAAATAAATATTCACATGCTGTTGTGAGTTCTGTTCCTCATTTTAACTGTGAAAAATGTTGTGAAAGAAAAGCTACGTGACCTGGCTCGGAACCCCCCTCCCCCCACGTAGCCTAGCGTAGCCTTCCAGTCAACCCCCCCCCCCCCCCTCCTTGGACCGAGCCACGCAATTTGTGCACGCTCCCTATACTTATATCATAATTTCAATATGGTAATTGTAGCATAAAACAAATTAATTACCTGTAAACACACTCAACAGTTACAGCCTTTGAAGAAGCTTCAGAGAATGAACTGAAACGCATTCGGTACAGTAAGTAAGAAATAAACAAATTCAATTGTAGTGGGATGAAATTAATTATCCATAGAAATTGATAAAATTTCTGTTTGAATAGACTGCTTCGTGTGTGTATCGCTCTCACGGCTCGTAGTGTTGTCAGAAACAAAGGTAATAAAGGATGATGTGTACCATGTATGGGAATCCTGCAAGTTTTCAACTGATCATTTCGTTTTCTTATGCCTGTTTTTGAGGCGAAAAGTAAAGAATTTCCCTCAGCTTTCTAGGTTAATTACCATAGTTATTTACATTGACGCTTTTTCTCCCGCATTTTACGTATCTGACCCTCGTGCCAGCATGGTTCTATGCCTGCGTTTCTTAACCATTTTCATCCCGTAAAATGTAAAAAATAATTCTACTGACAACTAACGCCGACGAGACGGTCATTAACTTAATTCCCAAAGGGACGCCGCTCTATTTGAAGCCAGCTGCAGTTTTTTTTAATAAATACTCCAATGCAACTGTGGTTGGATTTTATTTATTCTCTCGTCGAGGTATCTTTAGAGTTTACTGTTTTCTCATGGCATATACTAAAACCAACAACAGATTGACTGGTCTTTGAAATATTTATGACTTTTACAAAGTTTGGTTTATAAGTTTATGGCTTGTACTTCTCGATAACTTTATGCAGTATGAATACTGTATCCATATTAGGTGAATAATTTTTACTAACTTTATGTTTTATTATGGCATCTTTAGATCTGTTAGAATTAAATTTTTATTCTCTCTGAGGACCACCTGTCGCCTCTTCGCGGACCAAAAATTGAGAAACACTGCGTCTAGACCATTGTACCTACCTCTACTTCGTGGGATGACGGCGCTGAAGCAAAATATCCGTGGCGCGAAATAGGGGCCGTAATCTACAGGAACCCGTTACTCGATAACTTCTGTCTGCCCGGTTTTTCTACCTTGCACAGGTAGCAAAACTATCATTGTACTTTCTCTGGAATTTCTGTCACTAATTGCAGTGGAATCATCGAGCTGTCTTGCTGTTTACGTTTTACAAAATACGATGTAAAAAGTCAAGTTGAAAGTTTAGAACTTTCCAGTTAATGACTTCAATAAAAATAATTATGAACTATAAATGTCTGACTTTATTGTAAAAAGTTTTTGTAGCTGGCATCCCTTTTACACTGCTGAATACAATGCAATGCCATTAATTTTGTTCATCGATTCTGCACTATCTCGTAATACAATCGTAGGCGAGTATGATGGTTACCTGGGGAAAGGTTCCATCCTTCAATGTTTTGGAGAAGCAAAGAGGGATAATGGCTTGGGAGGCCATCGGGTACGACTTCAGGTCAGGGTACGACTGGCAGTCATTGAGGGAACTTTGACGGTAGAACCATACGTCACGGACATCCGGCGTCCCCATGTGCTACCTCTCATGCGACGGTATCTCGGTGCCATTTTTCAACAGGACATTGCTCGTCCACACACAGCACGTATCTCTATGAACTGTCTGCGTGGTGGTACTCTCGTGGCCAGGAAGATCCCCAGATCTGGCTCTATAGAAAAAGTGTTGGATCAGCTCGGATGTCAACCAGTCCCAGTGCCAGTATCCATGATATCATGGATAGCTACAACAGTTGTTGGCCAGCCTGCCTCAGGAGAGGATACGACGGCTTTATAACTGGCTTCAAAACCGAATCAGTGCGTGCAACCAGGTTGGAGGAGTGAATCGCCATGCTGATAAGTAGAGTTATACTGCCAATTTGTTTGTAAATTTGACTCGATTTTTTAATCACTGAAACAACATCGCAAACAATCAATCAGTGGAATTTCGTTTATTTTCTCCTACCCTTGAGGATGATTCATTTTTTTCGGAAATGTATTTACCCAAGAGTAGAGCTGTAAAAGCAACCAGAAATTGTGTACCCGTAAGTATTCGTTACTAAAACAATCAGTACTCGTTACTCTCGTATCGTTACTTTTGGTACAATCGAACGCTCCATAAAGCATCGTATCGAGTCGCGCCGGGTATGGAACGACTTCGTTACTATCGTATCGTTTCGTTACTTTTCACAAAATCGTGCACTAGTATGAAGCATCGCATCGAGTCGCGTCTTGTACGGGTTGCGGGATGAATTCATTCGTAGTCTGTCAAGTTTAAATAAATTGTTAATTTAATATAGTAGGTAAAATTGGCAGTGTAAAATAAAATAGAAGTTAGAATATCGCATTTTATAAATGTTTGAATTTAATAAAATATCACTAAGGTATGATGAATAAAAAACAATCTCAAACCATCTATCCAAATTTTCTATTTAAAAATTATGCTCTGTAAATTTTTATCTTAAACAAAAGCAAAACTACAAAATAACTCTTTACGTAACTGTGAACGTTTTCGCGGCGGCAGCACTGTAGAAAACACTCTCGGGATTCTAGCCGCGTCAAATAAAAGTCGACTGGCGACGTTTCGAGAGCCGGCACTGCTCCCATTGTCAAGCCCTGCTTAACTAACTAAAACTGCCTAGCGGTAGTCTCTATATAGGGCTACCGGGCGGGAGAGGAGGGGAACTCGCGCGGAGGGCGGGTCTGCTTGGTGACGTCATGTTCCGGTTGTTGTTATGCCCAAATATGGTCCGCTCCCGTGTGTTTCGTAATTGTTTAATAACTGGCCTCCATGTTTGACTTATGTTAAGTCCTTGATCCCGATTTATCACATTGTTATTAACTCTGATTTCAATTGCCTCTTTCACGACACTATCCCAAAAATTATTAGCATGGCAGAGGCGTGTCGTCTTGTCAAAGCACGGCTCATGACAGTTTTCAAGGGCGTGCTCTACTATAGCCGATTTTTCTTTCTGCCCCAACTTAAAGTATCTTATATGCTCTTTGCGCCTTTCATCGATCGTTCTCAAAGTCTGTCCTATGTAGGAAGAGCCACACTCACAAGGAATTTTATACACTCCAGGGGCCCGGAGATTTATACAATCTTTCGGGGTTCGTAATAACTGACGGATCTTAGGCGGGGGCCGAAAGATGGAGCGGATGCCTTGCTTGTTGAGCAGCCTGGCTGCTAGAGAACTAATGGGACGCCATTTGCTATTAGCAGCAGCCCTCTCGCCGATGGATTGGGAATGGGTCGACAACTTCACCACCGGACAACAGAATTCTATATTAAGGACGGCCACGCGCAGGCAGTGCTGTAAATTCAACCGCCTGTCGCGTGATCTGCGCGACACCCAGCTACCCGAAGACAGACGAACCGTGATTAACCTATCGGGGAAAGAAATTGACGAAGGTGCTATCTCAGCCCTGAAGAAAGGATTGAACTTCGCACCGGCTCCACGTTCCTTGCCTATCATGAACATCATCAGCGGAGTGGAACAAGCTGTGCGTAATATTCCAACGGACGCAGCGGAAGAGGTACGCCGGGAGACAACGCGCATCCTGACGAGGGCCAGACCACCTAAGCCCAATATGACCGCAGCTGAACGAGCCGGCTTACGTGTTTTACGGGAAGACACCGAAATCGTGGTTTTACCAGCAGACAAGGGAAATTCGACCGTAATTCTGACAAACACTGACTACCACCAGAAGATGTGTGAAGTTTAGATGATGAGGCATATCGTGTGCTTCCGCGCGACCCCACGGCACGGACAGTCAGAAAAACCAATATCTTAATAAAAGAAGCTGGATTGGCGGAAGAAACAGTGAAGAATTTGACAGTCCGAGCCCCAAGACCACCAAGATTGTATGGCCTACCAAAAATACACAAAGAGCATGCTCCGATGCGGCCGATAGTTAGTGCCATAGATTCGCCGACGTACAGGTTGGCCAAATACCTCACACGTCAGTTAAGTCCGTTTGTGGGTAAATGTGCACACCACGTTAAGAACTCTGCTGCGTTTGTGGAAGTGGTTAAAACAATGAGACTAGAGCGTGACGATATCATGGTCAGTTTGGATGTCACATCGTTATTTACGCGGGTGCCGTTAAGGGAAACAATCGAACTACTTAGTGAACATTTTGACCAAAAACTCGTGGAATTATTCAGACACACGCTCACATCGACGTATTTCGTGTACCAAGAAAAGTATTACGAACAAACGGACGGCGTGGCCATGGGGTCCCCGTTATCCCCAGTGATTGCCGATTTTTACATGGAACATTTTGAGCATGTAGCTCTTGACGCGGCCCCTTTAAAGCCCAAGTGTTTTTATAGATTTGTTGACGACACATTCCTCGTGTGGCCTCATGGGATACCAGCCCTATATGAATTTGTGAACTATCTCAACGGCGTTCACCCCAACATCAAGTTCACGATGGAAATCGAAAAAGAAGGCGCACTTCCTTTTCTGGATGTATTGGTACGTCGAAAGCCGAACGGAAGGTTGGGGCACAGTGTGTATAGAAAACCCACACACACTGATCGTTATCTAAACGCCCTTAGTTTTCATCACCCATCTCAGAAGCGCGGCGTACTGAATACGTTGGTCCACAGGGCAAAGGCGGTATCCGACAATCAGCATCTACAAGAAGAGCTGCGACACTTAGAACGCGTGTTTAGGGCCAATGGTTATAGTTCCAAAGAAACTCGACATGCGATTATCGGAAGAAGAAACAAAAACAAAACGGATGACAGGGAACGAGAAACCCCACGTGCCTTTTTGCCCTTCTGCGGAGCGGTGACATCGAAAATAGCCAGGCTGCTCAACAAGCAAGGCATCCGCTCCATCTTTCGGCCCCCGCCTAAGATCCGTCAGTTATTACGAACCCCGAAAGATTGTATAAATCTCCGGGCCCCTGGAGTGTATAAAATTCCTTGTGAGTGTGGCTCTTCCTACATAGGACAGACTTTGAGAACGATCGATGAAAGGCGCAAAGAGCATATAAGATACTTTAAGTTGGGGCAGAAAGAAAAATCGGCTATAGTAGAGCACGCCCTTGAAAACTGTCATGAGCCGTGCTTTGACAAGACGACACGCCTCTGCCATGCTAATAATTTTTGGGATAGTGTCGTGAAAGAGGCAATTGAAATCAGAGTTAATAACAATGTGATAAATCGGGATCAAGGACTTAACATAAGTCAAACATGGAGGCCAGTTATTAAACAATTACGAAACACACGGGAGCGGACCATATTTGGGCATAACAACAACCGGAACATGACGTCACCAAGCAGACCCGCCCTCCGCGCGAGTTCCCCTCCTCTCCCGCCCGGTAGCCCTATATAGAGACTACCGCTAGGCAGTTTTAGTTAGTTAAGCAGGGCTTGACAATGGGAGCAGTGCCGGCTCTCGAAACGTCGCCAGTCGACTTTTATTTGACGCGGCTAGAATCCCGAGAGTGTTTTCTACAACTCTTTACGTAGTCAAAATTACTTACCTCGTTAAAAATATCAACACTTAACAGTAAATAATATTAATTATATCAAAATAATGTACGCGCAACATATTTGTACTTAAACATTTTCATTTGTAACGAAATGAATTCAAATCAAAATTACAATAAATACGTGACGTACGATGTTCAGATATTCATTCTCTTGTTCAGATTCATCTAGTCGCTGGGCGAATCGTTCCAGTTCTCGCATGATGCGTCCTATTTGTTTATTTATCGAATTAACCTGACATTCATACGACAGATGCGAATAACGAAATGAATTTTTGAGTGACGTTTCGGTACTTTTCGAATCAGGCTATGTTCTCGTAACTCAGTGACGAATACAGACGGTTTGCTACAGCTCTATCCAAGTGGCTCTGTACATCTGTAGAATTGACCGCACTATTCAACTCCCCAAAAAAAAGTTTGTAGAAAGTAGTTTGCTGTGACAATGCGACCACCGTGTAGTTTGTGGTACTCGAGAGTAGCCGTTCCGACGTTGGGCCGCTATTAACGCCAGTGGCCTTAGAGTCGGTTCGCTATCTGCTCTCAGGCAGCCGCTTCTAGCCACGCTCAACTGCCTCGCGACAAGAGGTCTAAATGGCACTGTAACTGTCTGACAACTTCTCTATTAGCCGGAGAAACGGCGGCTCACCCGACTCGGAGCAGGGTCACAGCCACCCTTCTTCTCAGGTCCGACGCAGCACAATGACAAACCACACGCGGTTCTCCGTGATACATCCCACTCATATCCAGTTGCGGAATAAATGTAGAGTACTAAACGTCTTTTTGAAAAGTAAAATTTGTTTTAAATCGTTAGGCAAAAGACTTGGGAATAACTCCTTAGCGTTGTGCGTATGTTTTGCGCTATCACAACACCTTAATCCGTTAAAAAAGATTTTATTGTTTTCGCAGCCGTCATAATAATAATATATAAAATGGCTTACATGATTAACGCTGCTTTGAAATATCCCTTCTTCGTCTACCCAACGTTTCGACCAAGGCTTAGGTCTTCTTCAGGGGCCCTCTGCCGAATCTGCTACAGACTTGTATCTGCTGGAGACAGGCGTTGTTTACGTATTTGTACTGTCGATTGTCTCACAATATAGATTATCCAGAGATGCTGTTCATGATTTAATATCTGTGGGTCCAGAGTTAATTATTATCTAACACACATTTCCAAGACTGACTAAGACCGTAACCACCATGCTTGTTGAGGTTGTTTGGGTGTTTGAAGATTTAAATAGCCTCTCTTACCTTTTTTGGTGGATTACCTTCGGTTCTAGCTAGCAATCTTGTATTTTCCCACAGTATTTCATGTTCTTCTTCCATCTGGTGTTTGGCAATAGCTGAATTTGTGGGATGCCTCAGACGGGTGTGACTCTTATGTTCATGTATCCTCACGGCTACTGCTCGTTCGGTTTCGCCTATATATACCTTTCCGCAATTACAGGGTACTTCATAAATTCCACTGCTTTGTAAAGGAGACCTTCGATCTTTGACCGTTCGTAGTTTTTCTTTCACGTTGTTTCCACTTCTAAATATGGGTAGAATCGTATATTTCGTTAAAATTCTCCCAATTTTTTCTGAGACACCTTTCACGTATGGTAGTACTACTTTTTGTTTCTCGTCTTCATCAAGACAGTTTTTCTTCTGCTAAGATGCCGTTGCCTTTATTATCGTATTAGACCCTTATCCATTATGTCTAACTGCTAGTTTAAGATGTTCTTGTTCGCTCCTTAAATATTCCTCGTGCGCAATTCTATCTGCCCTGCAGAACAGCGTTTTAATCAAGGCTCGTTTTTGTGATGGGTGATGATGTGATAAAGCTTGGAGGTACCTGTCTGTATGGGTTGGTTTTCTGAATACCGTGTGTCCAAGTCTGCCTCCTGAATGCTTTTTCACTAAAACATCTAGGAAAGTCAGCTGACCATTGTCTTGCCGCTCCACTGTAAACTTGATTTTTGAATGGATACTATTGATGTGATCGAAGAACTGTTTCAAATCTTCTTCTCCATGAGGCCATATCACAAAAGTATCGTCTACATATCTTAGCCAAAGGTTTCTTGGTTGCAGTATCAATGGCTATGATGGGCGACAGAGGGCTGCCCATTGGCATTTCTTCTTGTTGTTCGTAAAATTCATTGTTCCACTGAAAGTAGTTAGAGGTCAAATAATGTTTGAAGACGGTCTTCCATTCCACAGTGAATTCTTTATCTATTATTTCCATCACGTCGTTCAGAGGTATGTTTGTGAACAATGAAGTAATGTCAAAACTTATTAACAAGTCATTGTCAGATAAATTAATCTTCTTAATTTTTTCTACAATGAAGTTCTTATATCCCACCAGCGGTTCTATTTTCTGGCTAGGAATTTTGCTAACCCATGTGTAGGTGAATTTATTGTACTCACAATAGGTCGGAGAGGCACCTCGGTTTTTTGGATTTTAGGCAGACCGTACAGGAGAGGGGGAACTGGAGTTCCACTCAGTATATTTCGTTTCACTGTCCATTCCATGTTCAAACGGCTAACAAATTCTTTAGTCTGTCTTATAATTTTTGTTATGGGGTCCTTATACAGTTTTTTGTACTGTGGGAAAATACAAGAGTGCTAGCTAGAACCGAAGGTAATCCACCAAGAGGCTATTGAAACCTTCAAACATCCAAACAACCTTAACAAGGATGGTGGTTACGGTCTTAGTCAGTCTTGGAAATGTGTGTTAGATAATAATTAACTCTGGACTCACAGATCATGGAGGAAGGAAATATATGGAGGAGAAGTGACGTTAAATTGGTGAAGCAGGCTCGCGCATGCGCAGTGGCGGCAGCGGCGATATTGCGCTTCCAAACAATTGCGATGTTCCCAGTGTATCCCGAAAACTAAGCAAGATATCGAAAAATTTTATTCTTTATTTTCGATTTGTCTCGTCGTGTTACATAAGAATCGATCATTAAATTTGACTTTTGCGAAATTTTTCTTCTCCATTTCAACCTCACTTTTGATACAGTATATCTCTAGAACTAGGTGAGATATCGAAAATTTTTATTCTTTATTTTTCATTTGCCTCGTCTTTTTAAATAAGAATCCATCATCATATTTGACTTTGACCAATGTTTTCTTCTGAATTTCAACCAAAACCATTTCACATTTGGGACGGAATATCTCGAAAACTAAGCAGGATATCAAAAAATTTTATTCTTCATTTTTTATTTGTCATATCGAGTTACATAGTAACCCATCACCAGATTGCGGCGTCACCTTTATCCTAGAGTCCCCTTGAGGTTTTTGTAAATATTCCCCGTGTCTGTATGGAAGCGGCCATGCCCCCTCCACTCCGGCCATGCCCCCCCCCCCCACTCCTCCTCACCCTGCTTCACTTCAATGCGTGGTGAAGGTCTCTTGCGTCGTCTCCATATATTTCCTTCCTCCATGTCACAGATATTAAATCATAAACAGCATCTCTGGATAATCGATATTGTGAGACAATCGACAGTACAAATACGTAAACAGCTAACCACGCCCGTCTCCAGCAGATAAAATTCTGTAATAGATTCGGAAGACGGCCCTGAAGTAGACCTAAGCCTTGGTCGAAACGTTGGGTAGACGAAGAAGGAGTATTTCAACGCAGCGTTAATCCCGTAAGCTATTTTATATATTATACCTTACGAATATCAGGTATTGAGTGCTTGAAACTATATATGGCATTAGAGTAGGATGTGAGTTCTCACTTCACCAATCATCAATCTGTAAATATTTATATGTAATTAATATATCATCTGTATTTTATATTGAGCAAAGTAAGGATCCACAACATTAGTATGTTATGTAAAATATTGTATTAATTATATACAAATATTTACAGATTGATGATGATGGTTGGAATACGGCATCCGATTTCAGCAGTTATTTATTTACTATTTTAAACGTCCGTCGAAAATGACGAGCATCACCTATTCTGAAAGTAGGAATTTGTTCTAGAAAATTTTCTAGGGATAAACGAAAAATGATTAATTATTATCTTTTTTATTAATGTTTTTAGTAATGTCAGTAAACATCCCTCATTAGATTTTCGCAGTATTTGGTTAGGATCTTTTTAAATAACTCCAATTGATTTTATTTGACAGAAATATTTGTTGTAAAGAAAAATTTTCTAAGTATAATATAATTTAAATAACGAATAACTATCATCTGTTTGATTGATATGTTTCGTGAATATCCACGATTCGTGTGAACTTTAACTGGAGTTCAATAAACTTCCCTGTTTCTTACCTTCTGTCAAAAAATTCTTATCTTGCCACTTGATTTCAGTAACTGCAACGGAGAATACAGCATAAATATTTAATTTAAACTAACGTCACATTATATTTTATTATATCTCTGTCTCGCATTATAATTTTTATCTCTGCAACACAACAGACAGTTACCTTTAACTGGTATCGCAATTACACTTTCTTTTTACAATGTAAGTGCAAATAAAATCAAATTCAATTATTTATTTGAAATTTACGTTTCCTTTCAACAGTATAAATGCAAATGAAGTTAATACTGTTTTTGATTTGCTGATTAGCCGAGCAGCGCTGTGGTGGCAGGCATTGTAACTAACACTTCGGGTATTATCGAGGTTCGCCGAAGGTTGCCGATCTATTGAGGTGCGTAGTCTCCAGGCTCAACGCATTTTACTAAAGTGGAATTATCGTATGATGAATGTACATTTTTTTTTTTACAAGATATACAGAATGTGTGAACAAATACGCACCTCACAGCCTCGTATAATCTTATATCTCTAGATTAGTGCTTTGATCCAATCAATTGCTTTGATCGATGCATTACGTACGACCATTGTTGTATCTTTGTAAGCTCGAAGAGCACTGTTAGAAATGATGCCATGAATTGTCTGTAAGTTGGCTCCACACTCACAATTTGCAGAAATGATCCAGCCCCATTTATGAAGTAAGTAACCGTATCTGCCTTATCCTGTTTGAATCTGGGTGATGATTATCCACTCACGTCGAGAGCGATCGAATGCTTGTATCCGCATGGAATGGTTTTCGATTAGATGTTTATTGACTAACGACGACTGCACCCATACAGTTATCCACAGCTTGTTGAGGTTGAAAGAGGACAATGCAAGGTTGATTTCTTTGAGCCACAGCTTGATTGCAAGCGTTGGCTGTTTTTCTTGTTTAATATACCGATGTATTGTGCAATAACTAACTCTCATTCAGCCGATTTTTCGCGAGATTGTGAATTATTTGCATTGAAGCTCTTTTGTGACATTAGAAGCAGCGTATTCATAGCGTATAAGATCCTCAGCAGAATAAATAATTATTATAAACTCCGTAAAACAGGGGAGAAACTTACTGGATCAACAGCGTCTGAAGGAAAATTCGAAAATAAGTAATTAAAATAGCTAAGGAATAGTGAACAAAAGTATTCTCTCACTGCACAAATTTTTTATTTTTCTGTTTGTTATTGCAGTTATTCGTTTTTTACAATACACGCGTACTTGTGACGTTTCATGTAAACTGACGTAAACTATGTTACAGGATTTATTTAAGATGAGCTCTGTAATTAAAGGTTTTTCAAAGGAGAGCATACAGATATCAGAATCCAATGACTTTTCATTGCTTAGGCTTTACGTCTCTTCGACGCCGAGTTCATAAGAGACGGGATAGAATTAGGGTGAGAGGGGTGGAAGACACAAGAAATGGAAATCTATACGGCCCTTTCAGGAAACTCTCCCGGCAGTCACCCGAATTAAATTCGGGAAATCATAAAAATCGAAATTTGGATGACCGGACGGAGATTTGAACCCACGTCCTCCCCTATGCCAGTCACGGATGTTACCACTCATCCACCAGTCTACGTCTAATGACTTAGAAATCCCTGTTTCTATGCCTCTGATTACTGGTTGTTTGGTAAATTTCTGACAGATGCATAGAAACATCCACGATGCAGAAAATAATGATAAAAGAACTGCTACTGGGGTTCAAAAAATGTGCTAATAGTCATGTTACTTACGAACCCCTCCCAGCCGCAGTAACATCAATTACTAATTTGAATGTGATTTTTGTACGATTTTTCTCTCTAGGAATCATACGCGTATTACTGCAAATGGTTCCCAGAAATATATTACAGGAGAAGTACTTATTAGGAAGTATACGATACCTTGAGGGGTTCGTAATAGAATTGTATATGGCACACCGTGAAAACCCTGCTAGAGTAACTACATTGTTAGCTAACTAACCTGCTGATCAAATAGCTTCTGCTGAAATTGTATTCAACTGATGATTAATTTGTCAACCAAACGTCGAGGTCACTTCTGCTAATTGGTTTATTGCGCCAGCAGGAAGCAAACAACAGGTTGTATCATAAAGTGCGAAGTTTATGGATATTCAGCTTCTCTCCAGACCACATTTAGCGACTAATTTATAGGGCAAAATATCTCCTCTGTAGGATAAGGAGCAATTATGGGTTTTAAATACGAAGGACGTATGTTGGAAGAACATGCTTTATGCAAAACGCGATTACTTGAAAATTACTTCCAACTTTTTCTAGTCTCGTTTCAATTATGACAGACAGGTTGTTGTTGTTCGTGATTCTCTAAGTGTTTTTTGAAAATACCAAATTAAAAAATACATAATAGGTGAATAGGATTGTACAGAACTCTGAGAACCTCACACATACTGATCCAGATACATGAAGATATACAGACAGAATGGCGAGTGAAAAACAGAATCTAAAACGTTCTCGACAGTTCTTGGATTTGTAAGGATATATTTCTTATGGCTTTACGCCTTATCGACTTGAGCTTATTACAGTCTGGAAAGGACTGGAGACAGGGAAAGCAATTCATCCATGGCCTTTTGAAGAAACCATACCGGTATTTGGCTGGAGATATTTTGTAAAAGCATGGGGAAAGAAATCAGATTGGACGGACGGGGATTCAAACCCTCGTCCTGCGCATGCGAGGCCGCAGCGTTTGTGCTCAGCGTCTTCACTCTGAAGGTTTTTCCTATCGGCAAGATGATAATTAGTCATCTCGAATTTTAAACTTCTGATCCATGAACATTGTAAATAATTATTTGTTATACTTCGATAATATTGGTTTATTTAATTTTATATTGTTCTTTTGCTTTGTTTTCCATTTCATTCTTTCTTTGTTCTTATAGTTTCAGTGTTTAGTTTTTTTCATATTTTGACGCTGCAACTAAAAATAACAATTACGAGCTAAGTATCCTTTTAAATAATATCGCTTCAAATTAATACTTTTTTAGAAACGTAAATGAGCCTTTCTTATTCACAGTGTGCTTAAATATTATTTCTTTTAATTAATTATATTAAAATGAACGTCGGGTTGCTGTTGTTTCGGAGTCCCACACGAGAGTAAGAGATGTCTTATAACTTCTGGCACTTTAATGTATACATTTTACAAACCAATGATAATGTCAATTATTTATTTCGTATTTATTACTGGGGATTCCAAAGTAAAAAGTCTCCAGAATCTACTAAAAATGCGTAATATTACATGTTAGTATATGAGAATGCATTTTATGCAAACTATTTTTAAATGTTGCATTTGTAAACAGTTTCAAAAACCATGCACTACGTCTGTTTATCACTCTCTCTTTCCATACCACAAAACTAATATTACTCAATCCGTTAAAATTACGGTGTCGGAAGAAGAAAATTCTTGTACAGGGAAAAATTGATTCTGTTAGATTTATTCTTATCTCTTTGCAGAAAACTTTTTAACAAAAATCTCTATACAATACCTTGAAAAACTTGTGGATGTTATATTTGTTCTTAGTATTATAGCTTTGTTTGTCGGAGTTGAGACTGAAATAGTCTGTTTGAGGGTTTATTAAAATTTTTATTCCCATCACGTACACTACTGTATAGAAGTTGACATATCACTGAACTACTGCTGTAGTTTTGGAACTTGAAATGTGGTGTAGATGCAACGGCAGACTACGTCCGAAACACGCTGGCCACTTTGCCGTTTACCGAATCTGGTGTGTGAGCAGCAACGCTCGGGTTTGGAACTTGTGAAGATGCGGGTTGAAATCCCTGTCAAGGTATCCAGATTTCATTTTATTAGGGTTTCCTGAAATTACACCAGGCGAATGGCTCTTCAATACGTCATTATCAAATTCCTTCCCATACATTATCCGCAGTCCTTTTCGCCTCTAATGACCTCGACGTCGACGAGGCATAGAGCCATACACAAACAAACCAACAAAAAACAAGAAAGAAAAAAAATCCTATAGTATGTGTGAAGGGATGAAGTTGAATAGATACAAGATCTATTTTTTAAATATGTTCAGTTTTTTAATAAGAAGATAAATATTGTTAATATCATTAAAATATATTTATTTCAGTATTATACATACTTTCATTTACTTTTCTATATAATTTACATTTTTGTTCTACATCTTTTTAATCTCGACAACAAACAAATCTTCATCTAAACGCGCGCAAAGCATGCTGGGAGCAGACGCGCATGCGCACTGCGGCGATCGTACATCATTCTCTCTCTAATTCACAAACGAACCTTATTTAAACAATAACCCTCGTATATAGAGAGAGAGATGCACGGAAGGGAGTGTGTCGCCAACACGACCTGTAGATGTTTTTACTTGGGACTTTACGATAGTCTATGACGAAGTCATTAGAGCCTGCAGAGGATTTGGGACAAGCAACGGGGAGGAATTTGGCCATTGACTCTTGAAATAATGTTCTCGGTATTGATCTGAAGTGATTTTGATAAACCACGAAAAACCGAAATCTGGACGCGTGAGCTTGGGGTCAAACCCACCTCCTCCTGAATACCTGGTCCAAACTTTGCCACCTACCCTAAACGTAAACCGAAGAAAACGCATCAGATATTGACAAAATGGGAATGGTATAATAAAATGAATGGTTGTGTCGATGTAATGTACTAAACGATCTCGAAGAAGAAGGGGAGAAATGTGTCAATCATAATAAAATACTTACTACGAGGGATATCTTTATTTTTTCAGTGAAGTATTGAGCTATCAGAATGTTACATCTACTTTATAATCAATGATAATTAAGTAATTGGCATTATCAATCAGTGCTTGATATGTAAGCATGTATCGCTCCAAGAGTGGGTTCAAACAATTAACCTGTGTGATTGGTGATATTGGATTTTGTGACGTGGAGATACAAGAAATCCCCAAACTGCAAGAATCATAGAAAGATAAATGAGTAGATCAGTTATTTTCTGTGTACTACTTTTTGCTACCATTTTCGTGGAACTAAGGAACTCCTCTCTGTTAGGTGGGAAGGACAATAGGATGTTTAGAGATCCTACTAATGAACGTAAGCTACAAGGTTGCCAGCTGGGAGAACGCCAGCTCACACACTGACAGCTGTGTGGTGGGTCACCATTTTGTGATGGCGGAAGGTACACAACGCTAAAGTGGTATCTGACTTAGAGTAAACGAACTGTACCGGAGATGTTTTCCTCGCTGCTCCATCTTTCGCGCTGTGGTGAACACATTGGAAGGTCGTTTCAAAGAGTCTTGGCAGAGAATGATATACTCCAGAACTGGGTTCGAATCCTCGTCCGACCATCCAGATTTGGGTTTTCCATGGTTTCACCAAATCACTCCAGGCGAATGTCTGGATGGTTCCTCCGAAGGTCATGACCGAATTTTTTTCCGTTCCTTACATCCAGTGCTTTCCCACATCTAATTACCTCGATGTCGATGTCGATGGCGCGTAAAGCAGCTGTACTCCAGGGATGTCGCCTCAGGTGTGGGGCAACTCTAAGTTAAGCAACCCATAAGTCTGTGTGGTAGGACCACTGCTGTTCATATAATACGCTAGCTTTTACCCCTCGACTCTAAACGCATTGACTTGGAATTTTGTTCTAGAATTGTAAGTGGGGTAAAAGGCGTCTCAAAAAGCATGTAGTCGGTAGAACATGACCTGAAAGCCATATCATTCCTGCCGGCAAGCGCAAATCCAAATCTATATTTTACAGTAAGGTTGTTTCTCCTTTTTTTTTGGTTTTTCAGTCCTCCCAGGTAAAGCCTGGTAGGCGGGAACTTTTTCAGCCAACTTAACCTAAAGGGGTGAGAAGGGGGATGGAAGTCGGCAGTAGCCTTGTAGGGAACCATCCCGGCATTCGCCTGGAGTGACTGAGGTGATGGTCTGATGGGATACAGATTTTTTTTTACTGTTTCATTCCTCCCAGCCTTCAGCTGGGAGGCGGGCTGCTGGAGAGTCGCGAAGACTCTTTTCAGCCAACTAGTCTACGGGGAGGGAAGAGGGATGGAAGGTCGGCCGTGGCCTTCTAGGGAACCATCCCAGCATTCGCCTAGAGTGGTTGAGGAAAACCATGGAAAACCTCAACCAGGATGGCCAAACGAGGTTTGACCCTCGTCCTCCCGAATGATAGGTAGGAGGCCGAAATCGGCCTCCTCCCATCTCGGTGGATACAGTAAGGTTTGCCTGTACATTTAACAACAGATAATACACAAACTGACTGTGAGGGAACTATTTCTTGCTTATGGCTTTACGCCTCGTCGATTTCGAGTTCATTAGAGGCGGGAAAGGACTGAGAACAGGGAACGTGAAGGAATTCGACCATGGCCTTTTGAAGGAAACATCCCGGCATTCGCCTGGAGTGATTTGGGGAAGCCATAGAAAACCCGAATCTGGATGACCGGACGGGTGTGAGAGAAATAAATCCAGAGTGACTGATATAATATTACAGAGGCCTGGACACGCTATCCGTTTGTCTGTAGCAGTTAAATTAGTTTCCAAAATTTCATGACAAAATATGTTATTTTGAGATAAAAGTATCCTATGCCATTCCTCATGATTCATAGTAGGCTCCATTTCCTTTGAAAATTTCATCAATATGGGCTTAGCTATTTAGTCGTGAAAACTTAATCCCACAAATATAATTATTGTAAAAATATGCCAAGTCTCGTGTTCGTGTAGTGACAAAAAGTTATGTGACCTTCTTCTGAACCAAGTCTACACTTTAGAGTGTGTATTCACTTCACTTTGTGAAACAGAATGGTTGCTCTTAGTGTCATAGATCATTTATTTAGAATAAAACAAAACCTGATGACTTGGCGCCGTATTTTAGTTAACCTATATAAATACCTTAAATGTGTTACTTAATCAAACTTATAAATACTTTAAAGCTAAGATTTGACTCTTTTTTCGAATTTGACTTTCATACTAATCATATAAATAATATAATCTATAAAATTCGTTGATCTTCGAGCAGAGGGAAAACTCAATTGACAAGAAGTAACAGCCTGCATAGAGACCGTCATTGCCTAGGAGATCAGGTAAGGCACTGACGTTTGCTTCATTTGACGAATTTCAATTAAAAAATATATCTACTCTCAGATTTGGTTCAGCTCTGGAATTAATTGAACTATTTTTATTAATACCAGTACTTCAGATTCCGCCATCTTCGATGCATTTTTTGTTTGGTTATTAACATTAAATCTTACGTCTGGTATTATTTTTCCTGCAGAAAATCAGTTTGAAACTTAGTAAGGCCGTAAGTAACGAAAACGTGAGGATAGTCTTTTTATTTCTTTTTTTTATTCCGGTATAAACTAGCGGAATACTTAGTCGTCGACCGTAAGACCGGCGATAGTTTTACGGTTTGTTGTTTAAAGCTCTTTATCCTCATCACAGATTATTCTATATTCTATTCTAAATTAATTCCCAGTACAGTAAAAACAATGTTGTACAGATAGATGACGAAATTTTCGTAAAATTTTATTTTTCGCATTTTGCAAGCGGAATAACCATCTGCGCTTCAGGCCTAATTTTTTTTTTTTTATGACGCCTTCGTGTATCGCAGTTACTTCTTGTTGAGGAAAAAAAATTTCGCTTCTTCTGTAGAATGGAGAAAGTCGCATGACTGAATCGGCTCAGGCTGACCTTCATATTTATAAATAAAACGTCAGAAGAAGAGTTAATTTGTTTAAACTAGGTGGCACTACTGTTAGAACGAAACGAAGTGTTTCTCACACAATATTATTTTCAACACGTGAAACACATATTTATCCATTTTGTGATTAGCGGACATGAGATATTTAATAGGATTAAAAAGTTGATGTTTTTAAAGGCTGCGTGCTGTTACGATCTACTTGTTCTTAGTTCGTCATTACATTTCTCACTCCACTTCATTAATAACTCGGAAGTAAATGTCTCCATAAACTTTTTAAAAATATAGCTAAGGAATCAATCAAAATGTAAAGAAGCAAGAATCCATTGCATACCAGTGAGTTCGGTATGGGTTTGTAATACTGTTACATTTTACATCCACTGCAGAGCTGGATTTTCTTTTATAGGGAAATAACAATTGTAGAAGAAATTTAATCGCTTTTCAGACAATTAATCTTTCTGCTAGGCGATGTTACTTTTATCAATGTTTTGTGAAAATTTCACGTGACAGTACGGCCTGAATGATTATGTGCTCTTCTATGACGAGCCGTTAATGGGTTTGATTGAACTTTGCACACTTCGCCCCATATTTAAATTGAACCAAAGTGTCGTCAAATGCTTTCACTGTAAATCACCATCTTCAGAAAATTTGTATTTCGGTGTTGGTAATCCCTTTGACAGAAAATAAATCACGACCGAAGAGGGAGTAAAGACAAGACGAAGACTTTAATGTCAGACATTAATGCCAGACACTCGCATTGGACTTAAACGTTGCAAATCAACGAAAGACATTGTTTATGTAATACAGATAACCTTCCTGTTACTAAATGAAATGTAATAATTATTCTCTTATCACAGTTACAGAAATATAAAACAGCGAGAAAATATTTTATTCATAAACATAGTTATTTTGTTTTTAAGAACAAAGGAACAGAATGAAATCGGTTAAAACTTAAGTAAGAAAACAAAAATTAAATTAAACAAGGAATATAAATTTACAATGTTGCCTGAAGTTTATTGCCTGGACAAAAACGAACTGAAATTAAACAGAGACTAAAAGAAAGAAAGACAGTATGAATATATCTTGAAATATAAAAACACCAATTTTCCTCTATTGTAGTATTTTTTATATAGTCGCACAGTAGAAAAATAGAAAGGACTGAATGGAGGATTTCCGGATTGAAAAATTAAGAATCATATTACTATAGATTTACTTATTAGTATCATCATTGTTTATTTCAAAGAAGTAGCAAAATGCGTTATTACAAAACATTACTAACATAAAAGGCAGCTACAATTTCCTTCAGTAAGCAACTACCTGGTACGAAACACTCGATGTCTCATGTACTGTACATTTGGATTTTTATTGATCTCTGTTTCTTTGTATATTCGTTAAACATATTTCCAGTCATACTTGAAAGCTAATGTTTTATGAACTTGAACTGTGTTACCAGGGAAAGGTGGCTGGTATAGTTACGTACGCTCTCTGTCAAATACTTATTTGAATTTTTAATCATTTTAGCAGGTGTACTTAATTTAAGAATAAAGTAGCCTTCTGCCACTGCTTCGGTTGCGCAGACCTAGGTGCATTTGCCTTTTTTTCTTCGATTATTGAAGCATAAACGTTTGTAGTGTAGTTTCTTTGTAACTGTTACTGTAAATTAAATTCCAAAATTTGGTTACGCTTATTTCAGGGCTAATATTCTATAACGTAGTTTGGTTAACGTTTTATGTGTATACCAACCCACTATATTTCAGAAAACAGAAGGAAAAATAACCGAAGTTACACTGTGAAAAAAAATCGAGAAGATGAAATGTTTACCTTTGTTGAAACTTGATATTTGGTAAGTATTTCCTAAAAGGGTGTTCATTTGAGATGCAGTACGATCTGTGGCACCTATCTGTTCTCGATCCGAACGAGTTATAATTTTTTACTCCGTTCCCTGGTCGCATACAGTTATAAATTATACCTCAGATTTTAAGCTGTACCATAAGCTTTGAAACTGTGAAAACTCCTCCCAAATTGACGCTGTAGTTTTGACGTGATGCTTCTACAATCTCTCTGACAGACACAGTTCGCTTACAGATTCATTATTATGTGGATATACATGTGTACAGCGCTGGTGTAAGAACCAAATTTCATCTAATTCTACAGTTAAAATTAGTTTATTATGTTCGAAAAATCTGTGACAATCAGGCAAGAAAATACTACAAAGATCAATTTAGTGCTGAAAATATTCAAAAGTGCGTCTGGCAAATGTTGAAATTTACCACTGATGTGATCTTTGGATCTAGAATGCAGTGGCTTCCCTTTGTATTGTGCACCCCCATTCCGTTGTTAATTTCTGATTCATCTGCTTTTAGCAGAAGAGACAAAATGGTGGTTCACATTTCAGGACATGTGGGATTGTTTAATTTATTAGTGGAGGGGCAGTTGAAGGTAAGAACTGTAGAAGAAGACAGAAATTAGAATAAAAACCATTGAAGTAGGAAGTTAAAATTGTAAAAGAATTAAGGCCAGTCATACTGTTCGATTTGCCAGTAGGTGAATTTATATATGACTAGTATATGCTCGGTAAAATACGTAAAATTCAAGTATACTGTAATGTATAAACTTTGGTCTAGCAGCAACATTAGCAGAAGTTTTAATTAAATTGAAATTTAGCCTAGGCCGGATTGAAAATTCTCTATTACAGGAGATACCTTGAGTAATTTAAGTTTTTTATTTTGCTTTCATTAACGACATGTTACTGAAAAGTAGTTCCACGTTTTTTATCCATTAAGTTTTTGCATAATTTATTTAGAACGAAATGATAGAAAAGCAAACTAAATGAATGTATTATGGTAATTAATTTCGTATCAGTTGCTTAGCTATTAAACTGTGCACATAACCTTTAATTTCTAAAAAAAATTGTAGTTTAAAAAACTAAAAACACGCTTCCGTAGTAATGTGAACTAAAAGGTTAAAAATAATCTTTAAATATAAAGATTTTGTTTAACAGTGATGGGACGTCCCACAATACAGGATAAATTAATTTTTTTGAATAAGCTTAAAGAATAAAGTCACTGATTACAAAATTAACTTTAATGTAAAAAAGCATGGGGTGTTATATAATTTGTCTTATATTTTTTGTCGTTCGCTGTTTGTAAAGGTAGAGTCATTGTCAAAAGTTGTGTAGAGAGCACCCCACGCTTTTTTTTTTACATTAAAGTTAATTTTGTAATCAATGACTTTATTCTCTAAGCTTATTCAAAAAATTAATTTATCCTGTATTGTGGGACGTACCATCACTGTTAAACAAAATCTTTATATTTAAAGATTATTTTTAACCTTTTAGTTCACATAACTACGAAAGCGTGTTTTTAGTTTTTTAAACTACAATTTTATTTTTAACTTTTTAGTTCAGATAGTTTCAAAAGTATGTTTCCTACTGTTGGTTTTTCTTCACCAATCTCTCTTTATCTTTGTGTTGTAGTTTCATTTTTAATTATTACTTCCACGAGTTAAATACAATTAAATGGCAGCTCAGCCCAGAGGTCAAATAGCAGGGTAAATGTGGAAGACTACTCTTCTATAATAGTACGAAGTAATGTTTCGAATACTCACTATTCAACATCACGTTAAGTGACTGCAGACAGAGAAACCTTTCTGGATAGGAGACAGTGGAAGACGATCGTCGTCAGCAACCAAGGCTCGTAAATCACACCTGGGAAACTGGAGATTTTCAAAGTAACGAGAATAGTAGGACGTTGCTAAGAGACTGCTGTATTGTCAACGGTTCTTAAAACGTGTGCAAATTTTTTCTGTTTTTACTGCCAAAGTAATGATAATATCAAGATATAGCTATGAAATTATTGTATTGTAATCAGTTATCAATACATCAGCAAAATTTCAAACAATTCGGACATCTGGAATTGGGTTAAAATTAAATTGCAAAATTTCCCGACATTCAACCATTTTTCTTTTGTTACTGTCAAAGTAATGAGAATAGCAGGATATTGCTATGAAATTCTTGTATTGTCACCGATTATTAATATGTGTGCCAAATTTCAACCAGCTCGGGCATCTGGAAGTGGGTCAAAATGGAGTTGTAAAATTCCGTTACATTCATACATACATACAAGTCAAGCTAATATAAAGCGTGTAATATCTCTGGTCGCTGTTAATTTGCGAGCGAACATTTTCCAGCCAATAGCTATCGAAATGAGTGAGTGAGTAGGCTTACGAAATTATGTAGTCGATGTGGTTTCCTAGTTTTTTGACACCTTGTGACGTCACGGAGGAGCAAAGCTCGTGATGGCGCAGTGTTGTGGTGGGCGTGAAGCAGCGAGGCACGTGCCGCAGTATCGTACACTGCTCGACACAGCTCTGCGGCACGCCTGCCGGCCATTCGTCCGCCGCAGATATTGCTCGCTCTTCTCTCCAGTATTGTCGCAGCGCGCTCCCGAAATGCAATAACGCAGCCGTGCCGCGCCAGCAGCTGCAGCAAGTATACTGCGGCGCGCACGGCGGCTTACAATCAGGGGCAGTTATCCTTACTGAGAAGCCGAAGCTTTGCTTTACGAAACATAATGCGTACAACTCAACTACATAATAAATAAGGGAAATATCAGAGCGGGCATTTCAATTATGCTGCAGGAAGCACTTACTCATACTAAATTTGGTGAACTTCTCTCAATGCGAATGCAGTAACGCAGAAAATTTAAACATATGTTTTCGAATGTCCAGGTTTGTACCAAAGAACCTAAGGCTGTAGAAAAATCGAGTAAAACGCAACCAAGCCCGATAAGATCGTTATTTGGGATTTCAGATGTATTTTCTTTTTGTTGATAGGGCGTTGCCATCCAGCAAACAGATTTTTTTTGGAGGGGAAGGGGGGGGGGAATCAAGGAAAGGGTAAGCATTCGGCCATCGGCTGGAGTTATTTCGTGAAACCTTGGGAAACTGAAATTTGAATGGCGTTACCGAGAATCGAATCCACGTCCTTCCGAATGCCAGGGTGAACGTTAACCACTTACCCACAAGGCTTGGTCAGATATTAAGATATATTTAAGACTGGAGGTTTTCTCGGCCGTGTATATAAATAAAATTCTCTCATTTTACTAGCCGAGTTTCGACGATCATGGACTAAGTCTCCAAGCCTGATTTGACAGTATAGGCAGAACATAGTGTTTTATCAGTCGACTCGCCCAGCTAGTTGCCCGAGAGAATTTTATCTCTTAAGGTACATAGTTTTCTTATAATTTTTTTTTATGTATGTGTCACATCAAGTCCTAAGCATATATTGCTATGCTTTATTGCATTGCATTGTATTCATTTCGTTTATTTTAAAATAGTTTTCGTCATGCTGAAAAGATAATTTTTGTATTGTGTTTAGAAGATGTATTTTAGTTATGTTTTTATGTTAATCAAAAACATAGGAATACCTGTATACTGGATATGTTGATGGTCTTTTCAGATACAGCCTTGAGATTGGCTCATCCTATTCGCCACATGCGACAGATAAATATATATGGACATTGCATATATGTTCACTACGACATCTGTATAGTGCAATGTGGTGTACGTAATTACTACATTATGTAAGCTGCCTGTTTGGATCTTCTCCGAAACAAAATTAAACAAAAATATTATAAAATAAACATGACAGATGCGATATACGGTTTACTCAATGTGTTTTGTAAAATACGGACTAGTCGCTGCTGATGCATTTGACAGAAACCACTTCGGAAGAAGTTGACTGAATTCCGCAATAATTTTAAAAATGTTTTGTGACTAAACAGTACTTAAACAGTAATTCTTGGTTTAAGATGTGTTATACAAATCAACTTCGTAACCGGACGTGGTCACGAAGAAAATTAACCATCACGCTTTTGTTGTAACAAACACTCCTGTATTTTTTAAACAGGTTTATTGTATTTGTATATAATTTTCTTGAAACAAATTAGAACAATGTTGTTAAACAGTTAGCAGAGATACGGGAAAACGTATTTCCCTCCTTTAATCTAAATAACGGATAATTCTTTCAGTCATTGGAAGGGTTTTTAAATTAAAAACAACATACTTGTAATAGAGTGGTTTCTACGAAGTTTAATACATACGTATGCTAATCTAATTGGATGCTATTATCGTAATTGGATTTTTTGTTTCAGATTTACTTCATACCTTCGTTCTCAATTTTTTTTTTTAAAAAAACGTGCCAAAATGTTTACATAATTTCTGAATAATGTGACTTAAAAATGCGGTGAAAGTAATATCATTGCTACTAATAGAAGAAATGGTTTGTTTTCCACTTAATGATTCTATTGAATTTGAAAAAATTATAACCTGAGCCACCAGAAACTCATATATTCAAATTTGTATTAATGTTTTTTATATAGATAGAATAAAAAATTCTGGAAACATTTTATAACGTTTTAGTAGCAACATTTTCCCCTAATAGTGATGAGGCAGTATTGGTAATCATTATTTAGGTAACATCTGTATTGATTTTTTAAATTTATTGGTCTGCGTTCTAACCTTCTTATCGTTACACTTCTGTAGGTATGAACGAGCTTTATCAGCAACCACCACACCAACATCCCTTTGGTCCTGCGTTACATCAGTTGTCTTAACTACTTCTTCTTTAACTTTTCGCTGGCATCATTTTTTCTTAATGATTTATATCGGAGTATGTTTATCAATGTTGTACCAACGTTTGGTTGTGCTCATGTCTGGTTGCTACAGGTGTGAGGGTGGTGAATCTGTTTCTTCTACAAGTTCACTTTTCAAGTCCGCCAGAGGCAACATTTAGTTTTTGCATATTGTCTGGTTTCCAGGAAAGTGCATACGCCTGTACGGCTTATTCAGATGAAAGTAAATCTTAACTAAGGTTATACTACCCCAGCAAATGTTTATTTATACATACATTAAATACTCCTCCCGGAATTCTTCACTGCAGTGGGGGTTTGAACATACAGATACTGCTATTATGGAGTTTTTCCATATCTTTTATATCTGTTTGGGTATAATCTTCATTAACGGAAATTAGAACTTTTGGAGAGATATAAAACCCCAATTAAATTTCGTTTTCTTTCGCTCATTTCTTGCAGTGTGGTTCTGCATCTAAGTGTGCAGTTCCCATCGTGTATACATAGTTTTGTGAGAGTTTCACTGCGGCCACTGTAATTAAAAGGAAAACAAGTTATAGCCTATTATTTCCTATTGTTTGCAAGGCAAAACATTATTTCCTTTTCCGATGACCATAGGCAGGAAACTGAAGAGTATCGAAGTCTCGACTGGAAAATTGTTTAATTTTGGACATATAGCATCAATTGACTAAAAGTTCTGAAAAGGTTATTTACTAAATTTGCGACTATAATATGTGGGTTGGTAGTCTCAGAGTTAGTCTGGTATTAGGATAATCATCAAGTCCCGTATCTGCACCACTTTATCTATCTGGGATAATTTCGGGGTCCAGTAAAAAAATCGCTGACAGAGTTTTCTTCCTTGTAGACTTATATGCATCCATTTAACGCAACAAAACCACAGGATGGGAGACATGACGAACGAAGAGATGTCGTGCCTCTTTGTAGGAGTAAGAACTATTTTCTTTTCAATTTTCTGCTCTTTTACTCGTTTTTATCTAGTGTTATCAACCCCTATAGCATTCTTTCTTTTGCTTAAGGAGCGATTCCTCTTCCATGTTTCTATTAACTTCCAGACTTTTCTCTCAAGTTAATTGAAAATTTGCTTCTTGCCGTCAAAACGTTAACTCAATCCTCAACACGGAAAATTACTTGGCTAGTTGTTGGAAGCTGCACTAATGCAATGACTCTCATGTGCGGCAGTTCTATGCACAATATGGTCAGTCTTCCACATAGTTAGGCATCGTTTAGGCTTAGATTTAGCTTTAATTGTAGCTAGGTGTTGATAATACTTTTGTTTAAGTTTAAAAAAGAATTACAGTTCGAAATCGCCAAAGACAATTATTATTGTACTTCTAAGAAATTTGCCTGACTCAATAAAGAGGTTATAACATCACAGTTACCTTCCGCCGGCTACGAAGTAGTGCCTGAGAGGCGTAGGAACACATTGTTTCGGAGTCAGTCGGTAGCCGGCCATCGCCGGAGTACGATCTGGATTATTACGGAGTGCGGCTAGCGGTGAGCGGTGCAGTGCAACTCAGTGTGTGCGAACTTTGTTTAAGAACAACTTTATGTCGTCGATAGGAACTGTGATTGTAAAAGTCAAGTTTGAACAGTATTTACATGAACATTGAACTTCAAGTTGTGATAGTGGATGATTAGCTGGAAGGAGATATGAATTATAATTTTCCTTTTGTCTCAAGAACTCTGTAATCTTTCGGATACGAAGTTTCGATTAGCTTTTACTTTGAAATTTGATGGTGGCCAAACCGTTCACAAGTGTTAATGTGCATTATTAATAAACTTGTCACAGACTAAATTTTTCTTATTAATGAACTTCATGACATTTATTAATTGCTGCTTAGGACTGGTTTGGTTTCATCATGTGGCGACCGACGGCACAACGAACTATATAAAAATCAAATTAGGTTGCTTCTAGAACTGTCTTTGAGAGGACATGTTTTCGCGAGTATTAATATACCGCTAATTATAAAAGAAACAAAAAAAGTGTTCTTACATGGCTTACCGTGATCAGGACTGAAAATGTTAAATAAGGTGTATGACATGGTCGAAAGTTGAAGACACTTCAAAACGATAGGCAAGCAGTGTTACTGTGTATTATTTTTCATTCGTCAGTTAATTTCGATTTGTTATTGGAAATACAAGATCAGTCTGGGCTTTCAAAAGTGTTGCATTCCTTGGAAATTGCTGTTCGCGGTGCAGAGTAGTTGTTGGAAGAGGGCTCTCGGAGTCTACATAAAAGAGAAGCGAGCCGAGTTGTGTACGCTACTTGTAAGGAAGGCCCGCCCACCACTTGCCGCTACTCGAGACGGCGGCAAATGTTGCCCCCGCTGATTGGAGTGGCTTCGCCCGCCCACTACCTGTGTACACTGCGCCCCGCCGCCTTTCACCCGCTATCGATTTATGTTAATCGCGATCGGAGGCGCGCCTTCCTCTCCAGTGATCCTCTTCCAGGCGGGCTGGCCCGATAGAGGCGGCAAGTGTCTCCCCGCCACCCCCACAACCCTCTCCCACCCCAACGCCACCTCGTCCAAAACACCCGCAAACTACCTTCTCCGCTCTCGATTGTGGTCGCTGTCTGCGCCATAAGAAGCACAGTCTCTCAGCATACGATCTTCGAGAGCAACCAGAGTCGGCGGATACTGTTTCTCTCCATTTTAATAAAATACGTTGAACCTGAAGACTGGACGTCAGCTGAGTAGCCCGGCAACGTTCGGCGATTCTTGATAACGCCTGGAGTATTAGTTACCCCGTCTGCCACCAAAGCGCTGCTCGACTAACCAGGAAATTTCAAATAAATAACTGCATTTAATTTTATTGATACTTTTGTTGTTGAAAGGACGTGTAATTGTGATTCCTGTTTAATGGCAATTGTCTTTTGAGGAAGTAACTGCACACAAATAAGAAGGAAGGACAAATTTAAAAAAAATATAGTGCGAGACAGAGATGTATGCGATGTTCGTTTACCGAGCGTGGTGGGCTCTGGCTTCGCATTCGGGAGGACGCTGGTTCGAATCTCCGTCCGGGCACCCAGATCTGGTTTTTCCGTAACAGAAGAGTTTCTTAACAGAAGATAAGAAACAGAAAAGTCTATTGAAAACTCAGAGAAAGTTTGCACGAAACACAAGAAATCACGAAATATATCAAACAAATAAATAATCATTATTCGTTTTTGAATTGTGCTTTCCTTAGATACATTTCGCAACAAAAACTTCCGTCATATTTGACGGACTTTATTGAAGTAATTGCTAGTAGTATAAAAACGGAGTGCAGAGATTAAAAGACGTTATAATGCCAGACAGGGATGCTCCGTTCATTATCCCTCTGAGAGTCTGCTTTAATCATTGTGTGTTCTGGTTTTCGTCTATAGCCTTTAGTGGAAGAAGTAACGAATAAACGAAGGACGGAATGGAAATTTACTACGTAGAAGAGTATTTCATTTTAACCACAACTTATAAGATGGTTATCTGTATCCAATTTAGAAATTTTTCAGTAGCCTCGTGCACCACCCCTGTAACAGGTTTTACCGTAGTTTAAAAATATACAGGTACTACGTACTTCACGGAACTGGGTGAAAAATTCCGCTGATGCTCTTTCTCAGGTGATATTGATACTCATCAACATCAAAAAAAGCTTCTGAGTTAGTTGCTAACAATAGATTATTAAAGAAGCTTGGCACTTTTATATCACATGGATCTTGATTGTTAATATCTGGAACGGTGTAAATCACTCCACAGTCTTCATTACTAAACGCTGACAACGTTGATAATTAATCAGGTATGGAATTGCTCAGAGAAAGGTTATAGGAGTTGAGATGCGTTGCGTAGGTTAATTGTGATGACGTTTTGCCCAAATCATTTCTATGTTGAATCTATATTAACTCCTACCCTTAAATTACCAGGTTGTCAAACAGTTAATACACATTCAACCTAGAAGATTCCCGGAAGTTTCCAGGGAAACGTCAACAGAATTAAGAAACAGAACGTAGATGAACGCCAGGTTGAACAAACGAAGATTATAGGGCTCTCGAATTTCTTAATTACATAAATTAATTTTTGAATTAATCGAAAAAACCATAAGGAAATAAATTACGAAGTAATTAGCACCAGATAAAATCAGTACAATTGCTGGTTGTCACGAGGGAAACTTGTTATGGAATTATTTTAACGATTTAAATAAAACTTTTGTCTCTGACAAATTTTTCTGAGTAGGAGAGCGACTGTATCTCTGTCTAACGTGGAGTAGTGATTGTCACTGGCTGTCAAGTCCGAAAGTTTGTTGCATTTTTTGGAAATCTTATGGAATGTCGTTTTATTACAACTAATTGATCTAATATTGTAAGCCAGAAAGAATTGGAATAAAGTCATTGGTCTGTTAAGATATGAAGTACATACACAGTTTGTGAAAACTATAAGAATTGAGAATTTCGTTGGTAATTGTGCGAATAAATGCTGTAATACAAAGAACGGAGACATCTGATTTGTTGTGAATAAAAAGGAAAGTACTCATTTAAACATTATTAAATTCAAAATATAATGAGACTCTTTTACGAGCTTTTATTTTAGATCACTTAACAAAGTAACGTTACATGTTATACAGCTGGTATAAGTAACAAATCAGACTTAGGGCCACTTGCGAGAGCCGTACACGGTCTTATTGTTAACGGTGATTGTAAGAAGGAATAATAACATCATGAACTCCACAACATTAGGGCTTGGTGGAAGCGTTTACAGTAGGAACTGAATACTATGCGCTAGAATTACCAGGTTATTTTAACTTCAAGGGTAGATCCTACAAAATTTCATTAAATTATAGAGGACACTGTTTTTACTGCTGTGGAATGAGCTAAGCACTATGGTGTAATTCTTAATTATGACTTGTCTTGAACTCAGGATACTGAGACGATCATAGAGAAACCCATCAACATTAAAAAAAGTTTTAATTGGAAATTATATCCTTATCGAACAAGTCGCTGGTACTTTGACGCCTCGAATATTTCGCCTGTGCTATCACTATCATACACGTTGCAGAGGAGCCGCTGGCTTGACGTAATGTTAGAAGAACAGCTGCACGCCTTTATTTGAGAAGAATCTGAATGCAAAAAGCGTCATACATTGGAGTAGCTGGTTCTAAAGTTAGTACTGAAAATTTCGAAGTCGATATCACGCCACGGTACTAATCGGGTAATAGTCGCAAGTTTATTTTCATCTCCAAGAATAAGGGGATTGCAGATACCAAACCTAACTACCGAAAAAAGTCGGTATATCAAAACAGTATGAGTTAGGGCGTTAAGAGCAATCGTAATGGTGACATGCGCTATTTGAATTTCCGCCTTGTATGTACCATCATTAACACCGAATGATTACAACATAATACCTCAGATTTGAAACGTTTTGTGTTCGCAATCAGACTACTTAGATCGCCTTCCTGTAAATGATTGTGAGGAAAACGTTCTGAAATTTCCAGCGCCCTGCATCGTATCGTGGACGTTTGTTTTGTCAGTTATCATATAGATTGAAAGAGTACTACAGAAGACGTTCTGTGTTACTAAATTTGTTAAAAGGTGTTGGGTTAAGTTTGTTGGAATTGTGTTTCGCTCTAAATACGGAATTCGATCTTCCCGTAGGTACGTTGTTTTGGCCTCTTTTGTGAAAACGCTACGTGTGATTGAAGAAAATGAGGTGTGAATTCAGCAAGCGTCCGCTGGCAATCGAAGAAAATCAACTCAACAAGCAAGCAGGGAACTGCCAATTCTTCAAATGACGGCGAATAAAGTTTTTTTAGGAAAAGATTGCTTTTCAAAAACATACAGCGTACAGTTGGTACAAGCTCATAAATGATAAAGAATAGAGAACTGATTTTTACGGTTTTTTTTTCTCGATTAGATCAAGGTAGAAATTCTTCCTAGGAAGACATTGTGTAGCGTAAGCATTTTTAATACATCTAAATTCCTCCAAATTCAACAGAAATTCTTCAGATTCTGCAGAGCAAACAATTAGTGTGAAATGCAGATCAATTTCGTATTTCAATCAGATCGGATCATGCTGTAACACTATCACTTTTAGAATCTGTGCAACTTATTTTTTGCTTTAATCGACCGTAAGAAGTCCAACAAATATCAAATTCATGACCAATGACCGTACAGACATTTTTTTGTCCTAAAAACTCATTTTTTGTTGATAAATTCATGGAATGGTAATTATTATATTCAAAACGCGTTCACGGGACTACACGAAATGCTTCTATATTCAGGCTCGTTTCTACCGATGAAGCAACATTTCATACCTACAGTAAAGTGAAACCGTCGAACACAAACGCAATTTCCCACGGGTGAATGTGTTTTGCGCTGTATATAGAGACAAAATTTTCGGCCCATTTCTTTTTTCAAGAGACTGTTAAAGGAAATTCTTACTTCGATATGTTAGTAATTTGGTTGTTACCTCGGATAGAAAAAGTAATTGGGGGTTTCATTTTCTAAAAGAATGTAGCGTCACGCCATTCGCAATTGTCTGTTCGCGAATTCTTGAACGAACAATTGCCGCAGCGATGGATTGATCGTAAAGCAATTAGTGACCGGGATCTTGATTACTTGCCCTCAAGAAACCTTGATAACCCCCCCCCCCCCAAATTGTTTGTGTTAGAGTACGTGAAAGATGTATGGTTTTATGCACTACTGCCGAGCGACATCGACGAACTGCAAACGAGAATAACCGCAGTCATCTAAATCATAGCACCTGACATTCTGCACAAAGTGTGGGAAGCGTTGTAATATCGAGTAGATCTCCTTCTTTTTTTTTTGAACAAATACGAGTTATGATGTTTAATGGGTTACTTTTGGAGTGATTGGTCTACCAATTTTCTAATTTTTTGTACGTATAGCCTATCAAGTTTGTGGTTATTATTTTGTAACCATTCTGTAGATAAGGTTATAAAAGGTTTTCCGTAATGTTCTTGGAAAACGCTGTGATGGTGCTTCAAAAACATAAGTTAATTAAACAGAAAAACAAAAAATACGCTGACACAACCATAAACCATCCATGCTTAGCTGTAAGTTGTTGTAGATATAAATTTGTTGTTAATTTCTTTAGTATTTAGATTTACAGCTATTTACATATGGCGCCAGGTGATTTATAACTTTCACATGAAATATGATATTTAATGTTTAAACCTTCCTAATGATAGGGTAGACTTTTTTTATTCCACCGAAACCCTCGTAAACACATTCGCGGGTAAGATATCAGCTTCTTCCAAAGATTATAAAGCATTTTATGAAAACAAGGAACACAGCGTCCTGTTAACACTGTTTGAAGCGAACACGACCATTTGCGATCTTGGGAGCTTAAGTAGGTGCTCCAGAACTTTCGAGAAAAGTTCCGACCGATGCTTCTCGATCGCTGACAATCGCTCCAAACAGTTGAAACAGTAAAAAAGCACAATCATAACCTATACAACATTAATTAATGTAGTAACATTTTAAGATTAGAGAAAATTAACAAGCAGTTAAACATAAAACTGACAAATTGTTTAAGTTTAATCAATTCCATGTAGCCTACAATTATACTCAAAACACAACATTTGTAACTACCGTCTATTAATTAACATTTTAAACATTATACTGCTTATAATAAAATTACACTTCTTTTAAACAATTTCCATCCATCAAAATTATACTAAATCATACGAAAAAAATATATATATATTTACTGTTTGTCTCCCTCCGACCAAAATATACTTAATTTATAAGACTAAAATTAATAGGAAGCTGGGTCTTAGGGCAATCACAACACGCTTCTCAGTGTAGTTTCATGAGCTGTCTATAGGACATAAAAAATAAACTTATGTTAAAAAACGGCGTATGACTTTGTTGGCCAGGAAACCCCGAAGAGTAGTTCGGCCGCCTGTTGGCAGAGTTTCGATTTGCCGTGCATATCCCTCTGTCGTGGCTACCCTAATTCTACCAGGTATAAGGGACCTACAATTTTATTTGGAATCTAAACCACAGAGCGTCTAGCGTACTTCACGTGACAAAACAAATCTTGCCGTAAAAATTCCAGCCAAGACCGAGATTCGAGCCAGGAACCTTCCGTTTCTCAGACACCAATTGAGCTACCAGCACACTCTACCCACGATTAAAGTTTGAATTTACCTGAATCTTCTCCAATCACCATTATCTACGTTTAGCATTATCTATTCTATTATCAGACCTAAATCATGTTCGCCATGTATTAGAACTCGACAAAGGTCACATTTCCTTCCACACCCCCCCCCACTCCCCCTTCCCGTCCTTTAGAGCGCTGTCATTAATGGTGAGATATACAACACTGATCAGATTGAGTAATCTTTACATAAACATGTCTTCCCGACATGAGAAAATAAAATTTTCCGATACCTACAGAAGCTCGTTTGTTTCAGTATCAGGTGAAACACTACGCTTAATTAACTTTTAGCTCTGGCGTGGTGATACTTAGCGGTACCTAATACTTGTACTGAAAAGTGGATAGTTGAACGACTGTCACAAAGTTCTCCGCATTTAACGTATGCGAGAAACAGGACCCCGCAAGGATCAATGTTGGGTCCATTGTAACTGATACTTCATTCACTCGAACTTGCCTAAGTGCTGCAGGCTGTAGTGGTTAGAGTTGTGTAATGCTCTAAGTTGGTGCTGCAGGCTGTAGGGGCTAGAGCTCTGTAATGTTGCAGGTTGATGCTGCAGGCTTGAGTGGCTAGAGATGTGTAATGTTGCAGGTTGGTGCTGCATGCAGTAGTGGCTAGAGTTTTGTAATGTTACAGGTTGGTGCTGCAGGCTGTAGTGGCTAGAGTTGAGTAATGTTGCAGGTTGGTGCTGCAGGCTGTAGTGGCTAGAGTTGTTTAATGTTGCAGGTTGGTGGTGCAGGCTGTAGTGGCTAGAGTTGAGTAATGTTGAAGGTTGGTGCTACAGGCTGTAGTGACTAGAGTTGTTTAATGTTGCAGGTTGGTGCTGCAGGCTATAGTGACTAGAGTTGAGTAATGTTGAAGGTTGGTGCTGCAGGCTGTAGTGGCTAGAGCTCTGTAATGTTGCAGGTTGGTGCTGCCGGTGGCGTGGACTGCCGTAGCGGCGTGCTGCGGCCGCGCGGCCCGCGGATCGCCTGGATTTGCCGGCTGCGCCCACCGATCGATCACGGAGCGACCAGAATGTAAGGTGAGACAGCCAGCGTCGCGAAAGAGAGAAGGGGAGAGAGTGGCGGAGACGGAGAGTGTGTGTGTGACAGAGAGTTGCAGAGAAATCACTTAAATCAGTTCTACTACTACGCCTGGGGATCCATAAACTATTCATCAACCTTTGTTCCAAGCAGGAGAGGTACCAAAACAAACGGAAGAATTCTCAGTACCAATAGTTATAGTTATGGTAGGGGAATATGACGGAGAAGTGTAGTATGTACAATACTATGTTAGTCTGTCGATTTTGTCTTTAGTTTCATTTTTACATCACGGATTCAATAAACCATCTGATCAAAGAACACTAGCTGAAGTTTCCTGTAGCATTTTATTCCCTTAGTTAAGTAACAGAAAATGAGACTAGTTACAAGTAAACTTTTATTAATAACTAGCTGTTACCCGCGACTTCGTACGCGTGGACTTGGAGTTTCATTGCCAGAATTGGATATAGAAAACTGTTAGTAACGTAAGATTTGTCCCAAACACCACCGAGTCGACATAATATGATGGAAAGCCATCATTATATCATCCTATCGTCTAATCTGTCTCATGAAGAGAATCAATTTACAACATATTTAAAAACAGAAAAGTAAGCGAAGGTGCGGGGATGTGTGTGTGTGGGGGGGAGGGGGGGGGGGGTTAACTGATGGCAGCTAATTTTCAGCTTGGTTTTTTTCTTCTTTCTTCAACCTGAGCATCTGAATCTTATAATCTAATAGCAGCACATTGTCTTCTAGACCTGCACCTTAGGCCAGGTTTACGTCCGTAAGGCATGTCAAAAAGGAAGACAAATTGGTGCCAGAAACTTTTATACAGACACAAATGAATAGTACAGTGCAGAGCAAATTGACTTCTATACCAAATAATAAGTTTTGTTTCTTATCGAAATTTATTAACAAATCAAACACTAACAGACTGCGCTACTGAGCAACCAACATAACATTACAGACTAACACACGAATCTGTCTGTCTTTCATCATTCGATAAGTTCTTAAAATTTCGTGACTAAAACTGTTATTCATATCGAAAAAATGTCCTGTGTCCTTCCTACACTATTTCATTGTTAAATTCCATCAATATTGATATAGCCATTTAGTAGTCAAAACGTAACAAAAAGACAGAAACTTACTTCCACAATTATAATATAGTAGCTGGTATCCACAACTTCGTTCGTGATTGTAATGTATTCATATTCACAGCTGTAGACATCTAACCACCATAGTGCACGATGGGAGACTGGATACTATTACCACACACAAATACCAGTCTTCTGCGCTATGTAGTTTCCGGCAGCAAAGTAAAATTTACGGATATACACAAGTCTTTGGATGAAATACGAAAATATTCATGATCGACCAATTTCCAACACCATATCTCACACACTCCCACAGTTACCGAATTTCGGGCAACGTTGTGATCGATGGGTGACTCTGTGTTACTACCACACAAAAACGCCGGTAATCTGCGATTGATAGTTTTCACTCAAAACTGATACACCGTGACACATGCGTCTTTGGCAGAAATATGAAATTGCCGCAGGTCGACCATTTTCATCCCCCATATCTTCCACACCACCATAGCTACAGACATCTAACAACCATAGTGCACGACAACAGACACGATTTTACCACCACACATAAACATCAATGCTCTATGCTATGTAGTCGTGGCAGAAAACAGAAATCTGCGGAGACACATGCCTTTCGTCGAAATACGAAAATATCCTTGGTCGGCCGCTTACAACCACCATATCTACCACAGTACCACAGTTTCTGAAAATCGGCCGCTGTTGTGTTCGAAAGGTGACTCTGTGCTACTACTACACACAAACGACAGTAATCTGTGATCTATAGTTCTCGCTGAAAAGTGATACACCATGACACTTTTGTCTCTGGCAGAAGTATGAAATTGCCACAGGTCGATCATTTTCAACCCCCATATCTCCCACACCCCCATAGCTACCGACATCTAACAACCATAGAGCACTACATGAGATACGATTCTACTACCAAACACAAAAACCAATGATCTACGCTATGTAGTTGTGGCAGAAAAGTGACATATGCGGAGACAGTCGAAATACGAAAATATCCTTGGTCGGCCACTTACAACCACCATATCTACCACAGTACCACAGTTTCTGAAAATCGGCCGCTGTTGTGATCGAAAGGTGACTCTGTGCTACTACTACACACAAACGCCAGTTATCTGTGATCTATAGTTTTCGCTGAAAAGTGATACACCATGACACTTTTGTCTTTGGCAGAAGTATGAAATTGCCACAGATCGACCACTTTCAACCCCCCTTTCTCCCACACCCCCATAGCTACCGACATCTAACAACCATAGTGCACTACATGAGATACGATTCTACTACCAAACACAAACACCAATGCTCTATGCTATGTAGTTGTGGCAGAAAAGTGGCATATGCGGAGGCAGTCGAAATACGAAAATATCCTTGGTCGGCCACTTACAACCACCATATCTACCACAGTACCACAGTTTCTGAAAATCGGCCGCTGTTGTGATCGAAAGGTGACTATGTGCTACTACTACACACAAACGCCAGTTATCTGTGATCTATAGTTTTCGCTGAAAAGTGATACACCATGACACTTTTGTCGTTGGCAGAAGTATGAAATTGTCACAGATCGACCAATTTCAACCCCCATTTCTCCCACACCCCCATAGCTACCGACATCTAACAACTATAGTGCACTACATGAGATACGATTCTACTACTAAACACAAACACCAATGCTCTATGCTATGTAGTTGTGGCAGAAAAGTGACATATGCGGAGACAGTCGAAATACGAAAATATCCTTGGTCGGCCACTTACAACCACCATATCTACCACAGTACCACAGTTTCTGAAAATCGGCCGCTGTTGTGATCGAAAGGTGACTCTGTGCTACTACTACACACAAACGCCAGTTATCTGTGATCTATAGTTTTCGCTGAAAAGTGATACACCATGACACTTTTGTCGTTGGCAGAAGTATGAAATTGTCACAGATCGACCAATTTCAACCCCCATTTCTCCCACACCCCCATAGCTACCGACATCTAACAACTATAGTGCACTACATGAGATACGATTCTACTACTAAACACAAACACCAATGCTCTATGCTATGTAGTTGTGGCAGAAAAGTGACATATGCGGAGACAGTCGAAATACGAAAATATCCTTGGTCGGCCACTTACAACCACCATATCTACCACAGTACCACAGTTTCTGAAAATCGGCCGCTGTTGTGATCGAAAGGTGACTATGTGCTACTACTACACACAAACGCCAGTTATCTGTGATCTATAGTTTTCGCTGAAAAGTGATACACCATGACACTTTTGTCTTTGGCAGAAGTATGAAATTGCCACAGATCGACCACTTTCAACCCCCATTTCTCCCACACCCCCATAGCTACCGACATCTAACAACCATAGTGCACTACATGAGATACGATTCTACTACCAAACACAAACACCAATGCTCTATGCTATGTAGTTGTGGCAGAAAAGTGACATATGCGGAGGCAGTCGATATACGAAAATATCCTTGGACGGCCGCTTACAACCACCATATCTACCACAGTACCACAGTTTCTGAAAATCGGCCGCTGTTGTGTTCGAAAGGTGACTCTGTGCTACTACTACACACAAACGACAGTAATCTGTGATCTATAGTTCTCGCTGAAAAGTGATACACCATGACACTTTTGTCTCTGGCAGAAGTATGAAATTGCCACAGGTCGATCATTTTCAACCCCCATATCTCCCACACCCCCATAGCTACCGACATCTAACAACCATAGAGCACTACATGAGATACGATTCTACTACCAAACACAAACACCAATGCTCTATGCTATGTAGTTGTGGCAGAAAAGTGGCATATGCGGAGGCAGTCGAAATACGAAAATATCCTTGGTCGGCCACTTACAACCACCATATCTACCACAGTACCACAGTTTCTGAAAATCGGCCACTGTTGTGATCGAAAGGTGACTATGTGCTACTACTACACACAAACGCCAGTTATCTGTGATCTATAGTTTTCGCTGAAAAGTGATACACCATGACACTTTTGTCGTTGGCAGAAGTATGAAATTGTCACAGATCGACCAATTTCAACCCCCATTTCTCCCACACCCCCATAGCTACCGACATCTAACAACTATAGTGCACTACATGAGATACGATTCTACTACTAAACACAAACACCAATGCTCTATGCTTTGTAGTTGTGGCATAAAAGTGACATATGCGGAGACAGTCGAAATACGAAAATATCCTTGGTCGGCCACTTACAACCACCATATCTACCACAGTACCACAGTTTCTGAAAATCGGCCGCTGTTGTGATCGAAAGGTGACTCTGTGCTACTACTACACACAAACGCCAGTTATCTGTGATCTATAGTTTTCGCTGAAAAGTGATACACCATGACACTTTTGTCTTTGGCAGAAGTATGAAATTGCTACAGATCGACCACTTTCTACCCCCATATCTCCCACACCCCCATAGCTACAGACATCTAACAACCATAGTGCATGACAGGAAAGACGATTCTACTACCACACACAAACACCAAAGGTCTATGTTATGTAGTTGTGGCAGGAAAGAGAAGTATACGGAGATACGAATTTATGGTCGAAATATGAAAACGCCCTGCACTTACCAAATTTAATCATTATATCTCCCACATCCCCACATCTATCGGCATTCGGCCAACGTTGTGCACGACAGGAAACTCCATGCTACTTCCACCCACAAACATCAGTGATCTGTGTTAGGTAGTGTTGGCTGAAAAGTGAAATATAGTAAAAAACACGTCTATTTTTATATATGTATAAGATTACGGAATAAGTACTCTGCTGCAGGCGGCTTAGAAGATGTTTCTGACGAATTTCTCAAGAATTTTTTAAATGTCATTACATAAAAATGGATGTGGTTATATGTTTTTGTATGTTCTTTATACAAATCCGATTCGATTAAATTTTGCACGTATATACTTTAAAACAAGGAAAAAATACTGTCTATATTTGGTTTACAAAAACACACCCCCTCCCTCCCAGCCCTCCCTTACGGAAAATATAAATGTGTAACGGTTCAGTTTCTTTTTTTTGTTTTTGTTTTGGTTTTTACGAATAACTCTAAAACGATGGGGAAATCGGCCAAAGTGGATAGTGATATTCTGAAAGTCCATAACTGACAAAAAATTCGAGTCTGAAATTTAAAAAAAAATTTAAAGTTGGTGTGGTGACACAAAAAAACCAGTTGTGAAACGATCCTGATTAAACTTTGCATACGTATAGTTGAAAACAAGGGAAAAAATACTGTCTACATTTGGTTTACAAAAACCAAACACCGCTCCCCCATCACCACCTTTAAGGAAAATTTACACGTGCAACGGTTAAAGTTTTTACAAATTTTTCGATAACAGTAGGGAAATAGCGGTTATATTCTGAACTCCCATAAAATGTCCTGTTTATTGCTGCTGTACTGGTTCCGATAAATTCGAGCTTGAAATTTAAAAATTGTTTTATAGTTGGTATAGCGAAACACAAAGCCACCGTTTTTATTCGATCTGGATGAAACTTTGAATGCTTTAAAACAAAGACTAAAAAACTGTTACATTTGGTGTTCAAAAAACCAACACCTCTCCCGCTTAACCCACCTGAAGCAAAATTTACTCTTGGTTCTATTCAGTTTTTTTTTTTGTAAATCTTCTGTGTACAAACCACAGTTTTTGTTCAAAGGAACCTTACGCACGTATGGTCTAAAAGAACTTCAAAAATAAAGTTTACATTTTATGTAAAAAACTGTACCCATGTTACGGATAATGTTTCCGACAATCCGATCAAACGGGATAAGACATAAGAACATTGATATCCAGCCTCGGAGCATCTCCGTATTATGATAATGGAAATGAAATCCTCCCTTACGACAGAGTGGGAAAGAATATTAAGTGAGTAAGGATATTGAAAAGTACTGTAAAAAGTATAATTTGAGCTAATTATTGATGCGAATGTTTAAAAGAAATTTATGATTTTCAAGAAGCAATTAAGAAAATGTAAAAAAATGGATGCCGAAAGTGACTGCAAAATTAATAAGACAGTCTTCAACATTAATTATTTTCATTGATGAAAGTTTTTATGAAATATACTTATTTCCTCCGTCATGTTATAACAAGAATACCTACACCTGTTAAGTTGTGTGGTTATTATTTCAACTACTTAAAAAACGTAGCAGGCAGGTACTCAGTTCTTCAAATATTTTATTTTTCCATATTATAGGCAAATTAATTGTAGATTATTTGTTGCATCAATGAATTACAGAATATCATATGGACGCTATAACATACTTTCAGCGAGTACGTGCGTGCAGCATTTCTTAAGCAGTATAAATGATAGCTAAACACACTGATACAAACATATGACACTGATGCAACATTTTGGAGGGAATTTTTAAGTGTCTCAAAAACTTTCATCAGGTAAAATCATTAATATTGGAGTGCTTGTTTTTAACTTTTAAGTAATTTTTCAAGGTCGTATTTTTTGTTTAGTTTCAATATTTTTTTTATTGTTCATTATAGTTGACTGCAAGAGACGTTTACTATAAAGGACGTATTTAAATATATGGTATACTTAATGTTATTATTTTCACAGATTTCTCAAAAGCGTCGATAAATCTAAACAATTCTGGTAATACGGGGCATTTATTAGTTAGCTAGATTCAGGTGTGCTAAATTGCTAAGTAGTCGAGAGACCTAACTCGGTTTAAAGCGACATTAGCTTTTCCTTTCTCAAATATGCTGATACTCAGGACAATATCTGCCCAAAGAGAAGTTATACCCTGCAGTTTATGAATTCTGACTCTCCCCAACAATAGATTATTGGTATAATGGTATGCTCTACTATATTCTGGCTGCGCAGATCCATTGAACTCCATAGTGTAAAAATGTCAACACCTGGTCTGTTTCCTTTACATTTGACTCATAAAACTTAGCTCTTTAGGATAACTTCTGATCCTAGATCGTTAATGAGGGTACTCATAAAAAAGACTTGTATTTATATCTTTAGATGTGTATCATTTTCGTGGACACTGTTCACAAGTTTTAACTTCTAACGCCTTACCCATAGCATCTACTTGTTAAAACGTATCCGTATAACAGCCGCTGACGTGTTAGGCTGTCGAGAATATTCTGACCGATTGCTCACTATAATGCCACCCTCCGACTGCCTGCTTGATCGATAGAACGTTCTCTTACACTGAGGATGTTCGCTGAATCTACGAAAGTACTACCTTCACTTGATTCATATTATCTGACGGTTTGAAAAACTAAAACGACTGCTATGATTTTCGATGTTGACACAACGCACGGATAGTACAGAATTTCGTTAACCTTTAAGTTTTTTTGTCACGAGCCATTAAACCTTTTACTCCTCTGAAATACGAATTGAGCAAATAATATTTGTTTATAACTTCCAACATAGCCACGGAAAAATTTGTTCCAAAGGCCATATTTCCTTTTACATCATTTGAAGGCAAATATTCCAAACTAGAAACAAGTGAAGAATAAAATATTCTTCCAGTATTTTGGTATGAACACCTGCGTTTGAAAGACCGACACTAATACTAAGTTCTTATTGATTCACTGTACACAGGAGACCTAATGGAAGAATGCTTTATAATATTTAACTTCAAGAGCTAATTGCAAAATAATCCGGAAATGATAATTATTTTTGTTTATGGTTTTACGCCTCGTCGACGGGGAGGACATTAGAGGCTAGAATGAACTGTCGGCAAAGAAGGGAAGGAATTCGGCCATGGCCTTTTGAAGGAACAATCTCGGAATTCACCTAGAGTGGTTTAGTGAAAGCATAGAAAACCGAAATCTGGAAGGCCGTACGAGTATTCGAACCCGCGTCTTCCCGAATTCGAGGCAGTTGCGTTTTCGCTACCGGAAGTAAAAACTTTCTTCACGCGGACAATATAAAAAACGTTCGTAACTCGGTCATTGCAGGAGTTGCTTTATTCCAAAATGAATATCCACTTCCTGGTTTTTCAATGTACTACGATAAATGTCTTTCAAGAGATTAAACGACTGGGTATATATGATCAGCACTGTATTAAAATGTCGGACAGGATATAATTCAGCGATTATGTTGGTGTCTATGGCTACTTATTTTTTAAATTTTCGATGACTGTACAAACTTTTACATTGACGTAATTACAATTTATCATGTGTTTTAGGTTTGTGTGAAGAGAAAATTTGATCAGAACCCCAAAGAGTAGTTCTGCCAATTTATTCAGATAGTCTTCGACATTTGTCATTGTCGCCTGACTTAACACAATACTGTAATAGCTGAGAGCGAAAAGGATATAAAATTTTACGTCTAATCCGAACCACAGACGCGTTCACGAAACACACACACACACAGGAGTTTTGGCTTAGGTAGTGAACAGTTTGAGGGCTTATAAGAATCCCAGTAAACAGCATCTAACTCCTTAATCTCCATTAAACCGTCATCCTAACTGTTAAATGAGTACCAGAGTTGCTGAAACTATATTTTTTATAAAGACATATAGCTATTCTGACGCGTTCCACTATAAATAAAATTTGGCTGTTATAGGCGGTGTATTGCATCGGGTCATTTCGAGAGAGTTTGTCTAAAACGAGGAAAACGATATTAGGTCCAGAGAGTGTGGATCATCTTCGGAGTATTGGCGGTTTCTGCGTTCACTACACTCAGTCGTTCACAGGCTCACTTTAAGTGATTGAAACTACGCGTATTTCATACAATACCGTAACAAAAAATCGTTCTTTGAAATGTGTGACTCACTAAGTAAGTTTATTTTCTATTCCATTAGCATCATCGACATCCACGGTTTTAGCGATTGTATGCGGCTGTTTTCTTTCTTATTTTCATTAACGGCGCATCTAAACTTTGATCCCGTCCTTTTTTATTTCTTCACACGAACCTAAACTCGTCACATTGATTCCTCAATATATTTACATAACTTTGTGTGGTGTACTTTGTGCCTTATGCTACGAAATTACGGAACTGATATTTATCTCCTAAGTTTTGCTTACGACTAATTCGTTCAGCACATCCTGCATTTCATTTCTGGCGCATCTCAGAACGTTTGCGTTTGCGGCGTCCTTCAGTTAATTGGATTCTGCAGCCACTGACTTCTGATGGCCATCCAAGTTAATGTCGCTCCTCCACACGTGTTCCCATTGGAGTTAATTGCTTCGCACATCAAGGCGTGTGTATAACATAGTAAGCAAATGCGCTCAGACCACTGCGTGTCTGATGCAGTCGTAAAACACGAGTTCCGTATCAACAGCAAGTTCTATCTCTGGCGAAATACTGTCAAAGCTCCTTAGGTTCCTTAAATATGCCGCCAACATAGGAACCGTGAATACTGAATGGTAATTTGTATAGGATTATAGGTGTGCGATCCAAGTTTTCAGAACAATCTTAATGTTATGGATATGGAGTAATCGTCGTACTTTAAAGTTATTAAATCAAATTTCAGTTACTTTAAATCCTGTCAGAATGTTCCAGCGTAATGGTCTTTCAAATATACGTAAGGATATTTAGCTTCCTAACGAATTACAGCGCCCCGTACGAGCACTCTCTTCTGATATGTTGTTTTCGATCCATGTGGTTAAAGCAGTTGTTGGGCCAAGAATAGTTTTTGCTGACACACCGAGCGTGGTGGTGTAACGGCTAGCGTTCTGGCCTCGTATTCGGGAGGACGGCGGTTCGAATCCCCATCCGGGCATCCAGATTTGGGTTTTCCATGGTTTCCCAAATCACTCCAGGCAAATGCCGCGATGCTTCCTTCAAAAGGCCATGGCCAAATTCCTTCCCCATCCTTGCTCCCTATCCTTTCCCGTCTCTAAATACCTCGCTGTTGAGAGACGTAAAGCACTTTAAAAAAAATTGCTGACAGTGAGGTTCTTCTTCTGCGAACGCCTTGCCCGAGTCCGGCGTTGGTGATTACAATGGGTGATATTTCGTGCTCCATGGCACCGTCTGGGAAGAAGAACTGCGGTGGTTTTACGTTGCCTACTGTAAGGAAACATTCTTTTTGTACTTAAAGAATTAACAATTAATGTTCCTTTTTCCCATTTTTATGTTACTTCTATGACGGTCTATAGGAAAGTCTCTGAACAATGAACTGTGATTGTAGAAGAAGATCTTTGGGCAGAGAGAGCAAAAATACAGATGAAAAAGTGAGCACGGCTGGTATTATTTAAAAACTGGGTGGTTGTACGTAAAAACTGTTGATTAAAGGAGATTAAAACAAAATAAATGACGTTCTTTAACGTTTAATTTTGAATTCATGAAGAGTAAAAGAAAGAAACGCACAAATATCTATAATACTAACAAGAAGGAAAGGTTAGTAAGTAAGTAAAAATATTATACTACCAAAGTGTTTAATAAGTCCCGGGACTCACCCACAGATGGCGTTACTAATATCAACTCGACTTCCTGTTTCGAAAGAACTAACCTTCAAATGACACGTGTCTGATTTTCACGACAGTCGGACCATAAACAGCAAAGCTATTGTGGTAAAAGTGACGCTACTTGTGCATTTGTGGAAAAAATTGACAAAAACGAATTTCGTGTGTTGATCAAACATTGCTATTTAATGGGAAAAAATACCGTGCAAGCTCAGCAAAGGATTGAAAAGTGTTATCCAGATTCTTCTCCGTCTAAAACAACCATTTTCCGGTGGTATGCTGATTTTAAGCGCGGTCGCACGGATACAAATGATGCGAAACGCTCAGGTAGGCCAAATGAAGCAATCACTCCGGAAAATATTAAACAAGTTTTGAAAACCGTGATGGATGACAGCAAAGTGAAAGTTCGTGAGATTGTTGTGATGATAAACATATCAACTGGAAGTGCTTGGATGATTTTACAAGAAAAGTTGGGCATGAAAAAAGTCTTTTTCAAAAGGGTGCCGCGTTTGCTCACAATGGAACAAAATTAAAGAGTCCACCATTCAAAGAGCTGTTTGTCACTCTTTACTCGCAATAAACAGGATTATTTGCGTCGGTATGTGACAATGGACGAAATATGGTATCACCATTTCACTCCGGAGTCGAAGCGGCAGTCAGCTGAGTCGCGTGCAGCCGGTGAAAGTCGTCCGAAGCGTCCAAAAACGCAGCAATCAGCTGGCAAAGTCATGGGGTCGGTTTTTTGGGATGCCCAAGGTATAAGTTAGATCGAATACCTTGAAAAGGGAGAATCTATCAATAGCGACTATTACATTGAGTTATTGGTGCCTTTGAAGGACAAAATCGCAAAAAAATGACAGTACATGAAGAAGATAAATCATCTTTCACCAAGACAATGCACCGTGTCACAAGTCAATGAAAACAATGGTCAAATTGAACGAGTTTGGCTTCAATCTGCTTCCCCACCCACCATACTCTCCCGATCTAGCCCCCAGCGACTACTGGCTGTTTGCTGATCTCAAAAAGATGATCCAGGGAAAATGATTTGTCTCGAATGAGGAAGTCATCGCTGCAACTGAAGCTTATTTTGAGGACAAGGACAAATCGTTTTACAAGCATGGTATCGAAAAGTTAGAAAAGCGTTGGACAGCGTTGAAGGTGATTATGTTGATGAATAAAAATGAATTTTGCGAAATAAATGTTGTTTTCTTAGTTAGTCCCGGGACTTATTGAACGATGTGTTAAGTGTGGACGCAAAATGTGCCTGTTCAGGGTAGAGTTATGTTTGTGTTGTGGATGAGAGATGAAAGAAGGTACAGGGTGAAAACAGGTGCCTACACTTTCGAAAGATTCCAAGGGGGCCGCCAAGCTTAACGTCCTCATCCTATGGACGAATCACTATCAGTAGAGTCGTGTGGCCTCACTCCATAGCATTTAATCCAGGACTTTGGTGCACAAATTGGTGATTAAGAACTGCGCGTCACCACCTCTCCTACCTCATCTAATGATGAAAATTTCTTCACCACCAGGACTCCAAACAGCTAACTCAGTGTCAACGCCGGACACCATAACGGTGCTGCAACAGACTAAGCCAGCGGGATTAAAGTGAGGTGAAGCCATAGATAGATTTCCTTTTATCCGGATTTTTTTATTTATCGATTTATTCATTGATATTAAAAGAAGCAACCCACCAAGACTTAAACGGTATTGCATTTCTATTTTTTTAAGTATTGATAGATCTTTTTTCCAAGTAGTAACTAAAACTATGAGAAAGATTTTTTATTTTAGTCGATATAATAAACTGCAAAGAAAACGAGTGGTTAAAGGAGCATGTATTTTTTTTGGCTATCTTCAGTCTCTCGATTGGTTTGATACAATCCTTTATCCCATCCAGTCTTGCGCTAACCTCTTCATCTCAATATATCCTTTACAACCAAGGTGTTCAAGTATCTGCTTCAAATATTCTACTCTCTGTCTTCCTTTACAATTCTTCCCTTCAACTGTTCCCTCCGCTAACAAATTAATCAATCCCGCATGTCTCAAAATATGACCTACCTTACTGTCTCTTCTTCTGTTAAACTCTTCTATACACTTTATGCTTTTAAAAATACTATTTTGTGATGAATGCCCAAATTGCGGTAAGTAGTTAAAAGAGCAACGCGAGCGGTGACGCGGGATTTATTGAAAGGCAGAGCGTCGAGTGTGACCGGGCGCCCTTCGTCAAAGAACAAGTGTTTCAAACGCATCTAGTAAAGGAATATGCATTCAATTGTTAAAATTACAGTAACGTTAGTTTAGGATACGCCTATAGTGATATTTTTAGCCGCGAATACAGAAAGTTGTCATAACTATTTTATCCGCGAATAATGAAAACGCGAATAGCGAAACCGGGAACAAAATAATTTTGATTGCACTTACTGTATTTCGCCTTTTCAACAATGACATGTTTCGTTAGCGATTACTACTATTCTTAGAAAATTGTACCCCCAGATTTTTACTGTGTGGTCTGTCTGCTCTCGACGCTGCTACTAACTGAATTGATACTCTCGACTTCACCCAGTAATTCTGATAATTCACTTGCTGCGAATGTATTAATGTTGTTAATCATACAAGAAATAAATAACAAACCTTCAAATGCTATTCCGATATTCATTTATAAATATAACGTTCCTTTCGTTTTTCAGACTAATGTCGCTCATTAAGATGATTCCACAAATCGAAAAGTCCCGATCTTAGTGAAGGTAGAAAACGATTAGGACGAATCATTACATATTAGGAAAGGGACATTCTTTAAATGCCTACAACAGTTGCAGTAGGAAAAATTCGTGCAATTCCAAAGAAAGTTTTTGAAGTGAAATTGGTTTTCATACTATATTTTTGTTTTATTTTTCTACGACTGGGTTAGAAAACCTGAAGGAAATCGACCATGCCTTTTCTGAAGGAGCGATCGCAGTATGCACTTTGAATGATTTCAATAAACCATAGAAAGCCGAAATCTGTATGGCCTTACCGGGATCCTCCCGAAAGCAGGGATCTGGCCCTCGCATTCACACGCCAGACTTGTCTCGAGATTTCTGATGATTTTGAGACAAATTTCATATGCACACACAAACACACACAACGTTAATACAATGTTGATTTTAAATTCTTTCTATACTTTCGAAGAGGAACAACCTGGAAAGCAGATGCAAATATAAATGCGGTGTTATGGAAAAACTTATGGCGGGGGAATCATTTTTGTGGATGACTACTTTACGTAAGAAGAAACGGGGATGTTTGATTAACAGTTACTTCAATTAATGCTCTCAGCATCGAAATTTCACATAACTGTAATTTCGAATAGTAGTAGATATCTCCGGAGTATAGTTCGCCACAAATTTGCTTCCCCTATCTTTCCAATAATTATTGATACATTACGTCACTAATGACACTTGGGAGCCGCAAATCGCATGGAAATCGGTAGGAAAGAAATGTCTTTAGCCTGAATGTCTTTCTGCTTCAATATGAATCAATTTATTGCTGTGAAATAACTGTTTTACATCGCTATACTTGTATTTCGATTGGTTATCAGCCGAATCAATTTTCAAACGTAGTTTCTCTTCGGCTTTCCTCAGATGCCTAACTCTAGCTGAGGCTTACAAAAATACGGATGCCTAACTTACTGAAATAGCTCCTGAGACGGTTTAAAGAAAAAGCTATCAAAACAATGCCAGTGGTAGACAGTTTTATTAATGGCAGTGGGTTACATGTTTAGTATATACTAATGTTTATATCCGGTGATGGTTTTTAATGGTTCCCAAGAATGGCTTGCGAGCTAACATATAAGAAGATCAAAGTGTTCCCGTCTTGTAACTATGGATCCTAGAGCTGTTGTACTGAGGAAGAGTGCCGTTTCTTGATCATCAGAAAATGGGTGATGGGGTTAGCGCCACCGTAATCCGTTTCTTGACCAGCAGAATGGAGGCGACGTTGTCAACCCCATGCTCAGCCGATTCCACATTTCTCCTCGATGCTCATTTCACCACTGGCTGAGTGGAATTTGAGGAGTCGGGAGTATTTCCAGATGCTCAACTTCGGAAAAGAATACTTGATTCCATCTGGGATCAAAACTCAATCGTGCATGTCACAGTAAAACGCTGAACTAAGCGGCTTGCCAACATCCGTATAAAAGGAATGAGGAAACATCAGTATCCAGAAAAGTGGCTTGTTAGGGAGACCAAAATTAAATGACGACCGAATCATCATGTGTTTCAAAGCTGACGAGTCTTGAATAACCCAAAACCTTGGGTCGACAATTTGCTGTCGTTTTATAAGTATTCGGAAACATTTATTCGCTTATTTGGTCTTGTTTCCTCGTTAATAGACAGTCAGAGAAACCGTTACGAAAGAAGACGTTTCTGGAAAACCATGCATCGCAGTTCCGCTACCGTAATTTAGTTAATTGTTTAGATGTATTTAAAATAACGGCCTTTGATAGTGGATTTGAGTATGTTAAGCAAAAAGTTAGTCCTCTACGTACGTAGTTGCAGGCAGGGAGTTATTTCCTCGCACACAAACTCAATCATTAGTAAACATGCATTAGGAGACAATTACTCGACGCTAGAATCGTTTACTTAGCTTCAGAGCACAATGACAAAAAAAAAAGAGAATAGAAGTCAACATTTTGCAGGAAATACCGTAGAATTTCATCATTCAGAGAGCTGTAAAAATGTCTTCAGATTCATTCGCCAATTATCATCTAATTTAATATTTAATCTGTTTTTTAACTTTTCGGATAATGTCCTAAATAAAAGTAGGCAGAAAATATTTTCCAACACCATTGAAAAACGTTAGAAATAATTAGACAAACGGGATTAGCGATTACCTGTTCTACTTGAGTGCAGCTTTTAACAACTGAAATCTCATTAGTTTGTGCCATTTAATAGCATAATTAAAATCCTGGCTAATTAGCAACAATTTTAATGGCTGTATTAATAACTTAGCTTCTAATTCCAATATTTAATCTAAATATCGTATTCGTAACAAGGAGATTGTTTACACCAATGAAATTGGGATATTGAAAGGCTCATCTGGTTTTAACGAGGTACACATAATTTGAGTGCGGAAGTTAGTTAACCGGAATCGAATGCTGTGTTTAGACGTGATACAGTGCACGAACTATGAACGAATAATGCTCAGCAGTTACAGGTTGATGGATGTAAATGTTTATACGATGTCTGGCAGTTCACTTTGGAGATTTTGAGTTTTGATAGTCCGAGAAAACAAATATTGTGCAGATATGAAACAAACTGGTATTAGTATAATGGTGCGAATAAAATCACTAACTTTACAGTTATTAAATTTAGTGTGATAACTCTGATGAAGATGATTTCAGTCAATTCAAGTGTGTTAAATTTCATGTACTAAGGTTTCGGAATAGAATTCAATTTCTGTTTTGTTTTGCTAACGAAAACCTTTTTGCAACTGATACAGTCTTTATTTTCACGCTGTGCTTATGCCACGGAACAGAGAAAAACGTCGAAGTGAATAATCCGAAACTTCAAACTCACATCGACAAATTTAGAAATAATACGGAGGTGTTTTGAATTATTTTAGGCTTGTATAAACTGCTCTCGGGTGACTAGCCGAGTCAAGAGTGCGTTGTCACACGATATTTTGGCGACTAGATTCATTGCCGCCATCATGGCGGCAATGAATCTAGTCGCCGAAATATCGTGTGACAACGCACTCTTGACTCGGCTAGTCACCCGAGAGCAGTTTATACATTCTCAACGCCGAGAAAGACTTCGTTCTTATATATTTTAGGCTTATTTTGGTCTTTAAATATTTGATAGATTTTCAGTTAGAAAAAAAATTAACTAAGCAATTTTAATCGTTATTCCAAATTTTAATGTAAATCTCAGAATCACTGTATAAAGTGAACCGAAAAAATTTTTTTTTAAAATGAGAAAATTCAATCGAGATGATATGCCACGAAATAGGTACCTGATTTGTCTATTTCGCATGAGTTGATTAATACGTCCAAAGACATCATTCAAATATCATTTTCTTTTTCTTTGTGGCTTTAAGGCTCGTCAACGTCGTGACAGTTAGAGCCAGGAGAGCATTATGGGAAAAGAACGGTAAAGAAATAGGACACGTATTTTTGTAGGGATCATGCTAGCGTTTCCTGAAATGGTCTGATGAAACCGTCGTAGTATTTGGATTACCATGCCAGGAATCACAAATATCGATGACAGATACTTAAAAATAACCCCAGTACAGAAAACTGTGCAAGAGGGCCAAATGAAACGTGGAAATTGATTTGTGTCTCTAAAATGAAATTTTTCATTCGGTGTTTTATGTTCTACAAGGTATGTCTAGGAACTTCGTTAAAGCTTGAATTTAAATTACGAGCTAACTGAAAATTTAATCTGATAAATTTTTCTTTTGACTACGGAAGATCTGTATTGGGTTCTGGAGTTTACTGCTTTGAAGCCAATAACACTGAGTGCCCGTGAATTAAAGCAATTACTGCTTTAAAAGTTAGCGAATGTTCCAGGCAGACTTCATATACGAGGAAAGTAAAAAATTCGTGAAACGGATGGCAATGAAACTGTGAGATCTGGTAAGAAGATAATGCGTCGTATGTATTCTATCAGCTATATTATGGCGCAGTCCAGCTGTTTGTTTTTGTTATCAGAGCTGATTGGTGACAGAGAGATAACAGTTTCTTGATTGAATGAAAATATATCACTTGGTTATGACGGGCATGTTTGGAAGTTTAGACCGAGCGTGGTGGGTGAGCGGTAACGCATGGGCTTCACATTCTGGAGGACGCGGGTTCGAATATCCATCCGGTGATACAGATTTAATTTTCCCGGTTTCCCCAAATCAGTGTAGGCGAATGCGAAGATCATTCCTACAAAAAGCCATGGCTGAATTTCTTACCGCTGCTGCCCCTAACCCTCTCCCGCCTCTAATGACCTCGACATCGACAAGGCGTAAAGAAAGAAGAGGAAAATATGGAAGTTTAATTTTCATAACTTTATGGTCAACGAAACTTTGAGATAAACACACTTTAAATTAGTTTTTTTTAATGATCTTTTTTAAGTGCGCAAAAAATTGATTAAAGTTCTTCTGGCTGACAGAACAAATGAACGGTTTCTTACCTCAGTTGTTACGGTTCAAGAGTGGAGGCGAAGAGTCCTCGGTTCAAATCCTACACCTCCTATAGCTTACTTATTACAAATAAACACTATACGTTATACGAGCTTACGAATAAAATTTTGTATTTTTTCCCGATACACAAACGAAACGATGGTGAACATCTGCTGCCAGAGCTTCCCTGCCTTGATTTGATCCAGATGTGAGAGTCATACAACTACCAGGGATCGGTGCCCGGTTGCTAGGAGGAGTCTTGTATTATGGAGACGTAATACGGGACGTGGTTAGAAGTAGATGCAGATACGAATATACTGGGGGTGTGCGTTGTCATCAGATACTCACAAAACAATACTGCACTGAAACTTGATTTACTCTAAAAATATGACGTTGACATCACTGCACATACTTCAGATACACGAAACCACATTCTTTTAGTGGTTTATATTAATTGTTGGCAAAGTACTAATAAACGAAGGCCAATTTTCGGCTCCTAAATAGCCTCGTATTAGAGTGTTGGCCACGTAAAAACTGTCCGTTACTCACTGCTTCGTGAATTGTTCTCTTTGTCAGCAGCTGCGACAATGCAAAGTTCGGTCAACAAACAGTATCACCGAGATGGAAATCACACATGTTACCAACTTAAAATACTAACCAGAGACTAAATAAACTTTTTCACACATGAAACCTCTGATTACATTAATACCCTAACACTGTATTTTATTTGGAGAATTTACAGTAAATGACGGGAGGCTCATAGTGTCGAAGAAAATATTTCTGGCTTGGAGTGATTCTAAAAACAATGTAAACTCGGAATCTTCGCGTTTAGAGCGGTATTAGAACGCGGTCCTTCAGAATTCCGAGCTTATTCAGGAACAGTAAACAATGGGTCTCAGTTGAACGTTCAAAATATGCTGTCAGTTTACAATAGAATCGTATTGACTGACTAGGAGTTATGGATGATACGCCTCGCTGGGATGAGCATTCTGCCCCACCCCCAGCACTACACGTGGAGAGGTCATAGAGGCGGAAGATGTGCGCCTCAATAAAAGCGCTGTAAAAACTTTAGAGCTCCTTTTGTTCTGAATAAAACCGACCCTTGTCCGATCGCCAGATGGTCGTCTACATTTATTGGAGCGGTAGTAAATGTCTTCCACGGAATTACCGTTACTCTGATTTATCACTGTATGCCGGGAAAACTATGGCGGATATTGTGAAAATAAACTTTGTTATTGCGCAACATAATAGAAAGGGCGTGTTATTTCGCTGTTAGGACAACAGAATCTTCGAATTTTCTATGGATTTTGATCTTTTGTACTCGTCTTAAGTCTTTCATAAGAATACTAGATGTTACCCGCGACTTCATACGCTTGGAATCAGAATTTTATTACTAGAACTGGATATAGAAAGCTGTAAAGTACGTAAAACGTGTCCCCAAACGCACGGAGTACGGATAATATAACGGGGAAGCTATTCTATCAATGAACCTGGCGCAGCGCAAATCCACATCTATACTACGTAATAAGTTGTGTCTATACATGAAATTTATAAACAGATAGTAGACAAAAAAAAAAAAAAAAAAAAAAAAACAACGAAGGATTTAACAGACTGATATAAGAGACTGACACACTGTAACAGCCCTCAAACTTAAATGGAATGGTATTTTATAAAGCACTTACAGTAAGCTAGAGTTTGGTTGAATATGATCTGATAGGTTTGTTTTGCAATTTCCTTTAAATCAATGTATATCGACTTTGTTTTATGAAAAGAAATTATTTAAAGGCCATTTAGTATGTTTAAGAACAGAATTGTGCAAGAGAATTGTTTAAATGTTCGTAATTCCAAGTATTAATGCAAGTTAAGATGTCTAAAGAACAATTTGCTACAGTTTAAAATGATTTCTGCGAATAATTTTGTGCTTAAGTATTTTTAATTTCCATTTTGTATTGGTTGTAAATTATTATGCATTAATTCTGATTGTTTTTAATATGTTTCAATTGTTTATGTATTGTTAACATTCGAGAAATATCTGTCGGAAGCTTTTGAAGTGTTCCAGAAATTTCGATGGAACTTATACAAAGCAAATATCCGAGACCGAGAAACAGTTTTCACCGACCCAATTTACGACGGCCAAGAACTATATTGTCTGTGGAAGAAGTGTCGTATACAATCACTGGATTGTATGTATTTACGTAAACAGTATCTTTGACGTCGTGTTTATGAAAATAAAACCAAGTTTAAACTAAACCGTATCGTGGACTAGTTATATATCATATTAATTAAACAATGAACAATCTAATAACACGCTATCCGTCTGTCTATCAGTGTTCGGTAAACTTTCAAAATTTCATATTGAAAGATGTTATTTATCCTGAAAAAGTATCGTTTGTCAATGATACATAGTATTTCCTTGTCAAGTTTCATCAACATCGGCTAAGCTGTTTAGTCGTCAAAATAGGTAGATAGACAGAGTTAGTTTTGCATTTATATATTTTTATTTTTATTTTTGTATTAGTGTCGATCCAGCATGATGAACATGGCTATGCATATGTTTACATTAGAGTTCTTTCACGAATAAACTTTTAAATAAGATTACAGCATATACTCAAACCTAAATCCACTCTGGTGACAATTATAATAACTATTTGTCAGAAGCAGTTGTTTTCTATCTGTCTTCGTCTTTTTGTTTCTGTTGTGTGTCTTAACGCATGTTTGTTACCGCTAGTGAAAGATAATTACCGTCTCCTCATTGCAGATATTAAGAGCTTTAGGCGAAGAGGGTCACTCAAAATTTTTCATTAACCTCAGTTTTCCCCTGAAATATCTCTTACAGGATTGGGTTTTGAAATGGAAACGTCCCAAAAACACAATTTCCTCTGATTGTTGCTATGAGGAGCGGTCTGGTAGCTCAATGGTTAATGCGTCTGACTGGAGATCGGAAGGTCCTCGTTTCGAATATGTCTCTACGAGGATTTTAATAGACTCTCAATGCGACCATTACCTCTGGTACAGCTTGTTGTTTAATTTGAAGTACGACAGAACACCCGTGGTTCGATTTCAACGTTTAACTATAGGTCCCGTTTACCCGGTAGGATTACCAGGTTAATTTGGGTAAGACGGAAAGGAACTGACCGTCAAACTTCTGATATCAGGCATAGTATGCGTGCTATTGAGAAAAATTCTGTAGCACATCTAAGCAACTACTTAGAAGCAGAGTTCATATCATGAAGAGAAACTGAATTAATTGCAGAGATTCTGGATGAAGCTTTGAGTTTAGTCGAAAAAGTGTGTGGTTGTGGACCAGTCGACAATGATTCTTTTTGAACTTGGAAAATGTATTGTCAGTCGCTAATAGAAATGAATAGTTACTATTCCTCTGACCAATATTCTGTGAAAAATGAATTTTTGGTTCTTCTTGTTTGCAAAACCGCTAAAAAAAAATTCAGCCTATAGGAAAAGCGAAAGCTGAAGCTTCGCTCTGGAATTTTGTGAAGCGATGGCGATATATTAGTCGTCACATAAAGCACTCCGTCGTTGGTTTATTTGATAATGTTTATCTCGCCATTCGCTGCGAAGCACTCTCGACTGCACAGCGCCGCATTCAGCGTGAATACAGCTCAGATCGATGAATAGCGCTCGCATCCGCGCGCTGCGCTTCCAGCGTCTCCGCTTAGCGTGAAGCATACGTCGCAGGCGTTGGTATTGAGGACGACGCTTGGCTCCATAGAGGGTGTTACATACGTTTATTCGACTTGATATTCAGGAATCGATATGATATGACGTTCTCACTACAGTGAACTGATTTATGATAAGAAGCAGAGAACCACCGAATGGGAATTAACAAAAAATGTGGGTACCAGTATCGAAAGTACATGATGATTTCCTCCGATCCCGGTGACACAGGTTTGGAGCGAAGTTATTTCTCCATTGAAACTTTTTTTGGAAATTTACCTGGGATGGTTCGCCCTTGCTTTCCCCAGTGATGGATGTGTGTGTTCCGAATGGATGATTGCGAACTGTGGATGTTCAGAATAGTGCATTAGTTACGCTGTGATTGAAGTAAAGATGGAAGAAATGAGGATGTGAAAGCCCGTGCCAGTCCAATTAGATCTGCTCTTGCGAAATACGCCAGGAAGCAGCCAGTCTTAACTTCCCGTCGCGCGAATCACCGTCAATAGGTCGTATGTTCTAACTCCATACGCACTGCAAAGAGATTTGGTATTTTACCAGAACTTTAGCGCACAATCTGGTGATTAGGAATTGTGCGCCGCCACCTCTTCTGTCCTGCCAGCAATGTCCTAGTGATAAAAATTTCTCCCACCATCAAGACTCTAAACAACTAACGCCGTGTCAGCAAACACCTACTATTAACGGAGCAGGCTGGAATATGGATAAACAAATCAAAACAAAGGGCATTAATTGCAACTCCATAAAAAAATATCAATTATGAAACCTCTCGGAATTTGATGGTTTTGTATGTTGGTTTGCGTCATGCCGCCAGGTGATTTTGACTTTCACCAAAGTGTATTACTGAATTATTTCTACTTCTAAATGATGGGTAACTTCTTAAGTAAAAACAGGGTCGATAGCTCTTAACCTGACTTTTATTGCATCGAAACACTCAGAAAAAAAATACAGGAAAAAGTCACCAGATTTCTTCAAAGACTTAAAGCACATTAATAAAAAAAATTACGAAGTATCGCTTGGGTATAGTTCCGAACGAGGTTTCACATGGCTTCCGCGACAAGACTGATTAATTAGTAGCTGTTTTCTACAACAGTTTACAGCGAGTTGTTTCGTACAGTTATGCACAGAAGTAACGGAAGACGCGTCAGAATTATGTTATGTAATAAGCAAATTCGACGTGGCCTTTAGAGGCAAGAGAGGACTGTGGACAAGTACGGGGAGGAATTTGATCATGACCCTTTGAAGGAAACATATTGGCATTCCTCTGGAGTGGTTTCGGGACACCATGGAAAAGCGAAATATTTGTGACTGAATCGGCAATTGAAGCCGCATTATCCTGACTGGCAGGCCCAAACGTTAACTGCTCGACTACCAGGCTAACATGAGAGAGAGGGAGTTATCGATCGTTATAAACTGGAGGATACGTGTGTTATTGAACCAGAGAGGGAACAGGTAGAACTGAATGGCGGAAAGCGAGAAGAGAAATAGATAGGAACGATCGAATATAGAAAGTTTTTTTAGGGAATATACAAAAGGAAATAAAGGAAATAAATATCATTAAATGAAAATAAAATTATTAAAAATGGAAAACTCGTATTCGGGAGGACGGCGGTTCGAATCCCCGTCCGGGCATCCAGATTTTGGTTTTCCATGGTTTCCAAAATCACTCCAGGCAAATGCCGGGATGCTTCCTTCAAAAGGCCATGGCCGAATTCCCTCCCATTCCTTGCCCCCATCCTTTCCCGTCTCTAAAGACCTCGCTGTTGAGAGACGTAAAGCAATTAAAAAAAAATAATAATGGAAAAGTAAATGTATTATGCAGTGGCTATAGAAACAGATAAAGTTAGAGAGACATAGAGCTGATTTTAAAAATAATAAGTGGTGTAGTAGATTAGTGGTTGAGGCGCTTGGTTTCGAAAGTTCGTTGCTCGGGTCCTGGGTTCAAATTCTGGTAGAGTAGGAATTTTCACAAGTTTTGTTTGATAATACGAGCTACGCCACGTTGTTCTGTGGTTCGGATTTAACGCTGAACTGTAGGTGCCAGAGGACAGGAACTGGCCGCCCTACCTCTGACACAATACCTAAGAATGCTTCCTTCGAGAGGATCCAACAAACCTTCGGCTGTGGATTAAGTTAGTCAGTTTTTATTTAAGAGAAAATTAGACGTAAACAATAAAAATACGAATTGTCACGGAATGCTTAATTACCACGATTTACATACTTTGCAGTAATCCCATTGCAGTACCAGTGTTTACGGTAGAAATGCCGTAACGAGGTAGATGGAACAGACAAAGAAAACAGGAAACTGGGCGACTAGTTAGTGCTAACGGACACTTACCATTGCACAGCGAATGTCAGCTGAATACAGCTCCACGACTGTGTGGGAAGCCACTCTGGGTGATTAAAAAGGAGGAATTCAGTCGACGGAGATGCTCGTGGCCAGTTCCAATGGAAGTGCGACTATTCCTATACGAATTGCCACGAACATGATTTTATTGAACCATTTATTAGTTCGTAGAAAAGCTATTTGTAATCTATTACGTTAGCATAGTAGTAGCGATAATATGCGTTACACATTAATAGTTTCATTAAACTGTAATATGGAACTTGCTTTCAGGAAAAAGTATGCTTCAGACGCATTAGAGCAGTGGTAGTCAACGTGGTCCTTATCACCCACTAGTGGACGTTCTAGGTTTCGTGGTGGGCGGTAGGGGTTTCACCCCATACTGAAGCACTTTCCTTTTTTTAATTTAATTGACTTTTTAAAGAATTTTTGAGAAGTTTAATGATATCGATTTGCAGCTTCAACTCTTATAGATTGACAAAGTATTGTATTATTATTTGTTGAAAAATTTGACCTACTTCATTATTATATCTCGAAAAAAGAATTTAATCGTTTTCCTGAATTATCATTAATAAAAAATAATACAATTCGGGAGAATTTTGAAAGATTCAGTAGTCACCTCAGTGACCTTAAACTGGACATGGAAAAATGATTTGAAGATATTTTGAAATAGAAAGTGTATGACTGGATAAAAAATTGTTTTACACCAAATATTGAAGAAGATGATAAAACCTACCTAGCAAAACTGTGATAAATTAGATATGATGATGAAAATAGACGTAAATCGACATTGGTGAATACAAAAACCTGTGGCAAAATAAAAAAAAATGTATGTCTTATATCTAAATTTGTGCAAAAATGATATTCAATTTAATGATACCTTTCCCTATCTCAAATTTCGTGTAATCAAGCTATAATCATATTATGAACAAAGAGCAAAACCAGCTGAATATTTCCGAAAGACTATACCATCGTCTGTACCTTGCAAAAATTTATCCAAATATCCAGTATTTAGTTTCGACTTCATGCTTATATGTACGCAGCGTATACATAAAAAGATAGATATAACTCAAGTAAGTGGTTTCATAAAGATTTATTCTGCCAAACGCAGCGAAAGTTTAACATAAAATATTTGGTAATTAATTATTTGCTTTAGCTTGCTGTAGCTCTGCTTCATAAATTTTATAAAGTTACTTCCCTACTAGATAAGTCACTATTAGTGGGTGGGGATTTCACTGCTAACAGAGATACAAAAGTGGGCGGTAGGTAAAAAAGGTTTACTACCCCTGCATTAGACGATTCAAATCACGATCGTTAATCACACGTCTTTCTCCACACTACGCCACTGAGCCTACTTTTGAAAAAGCGTGTAAGGAGTGCACCTTAATCAGCTCACCGGCAACTACGCAACATCCGAAAATCAAAAAGTTGAATATGGGCCACCAGTTATGTTTGGCTGATTAACGGTAACGTCCTATTTTTAAGTTGAGATTTACAATAACAAAAGATTTATAATTATTGATATGAAACTGACTGGAAATGATAATTTCAGCATCCGTATATCTGTAGCTAACCAATATAGTAGGAGCCATAACTGTTTCCGACAGAATCACAAATGGCCTTCCACATTGGGTTTATACAAATATATACAATAGGTGTTAACCTCTGATCAGTCTAATGCGTCGGCTGCCTGTGTTGTAGTTCAAATTAAAGTAGCGCTTGTTTGAAAGCGTAGAGTATTGCTGACTAGTACATCAGTGTTTGTTATCACCGACGTATCTTGTAACCTCAAATGTCGGTTGATGAGAATTGAAGGAATCTGATGTTAAGAGATGAGCAGAGAATACTACACCTGTTATATTGCTTTACTATTGAGCAAAAATTTTCAGTGTCGCTAAACGGCCCTTTGTGTCCCGCAAAAGTATTGTGTATTATCGCACGGTGTCGTAACGGTTCGCGTTATATCACTGGATTTTAGAATCAGTTGGCCCATTACGTCAGTAAATTCATTATGTCACCGAAGGGGAACATATTTGCTTTATAGATGTTCAAGTAGACCAATCATTTATTCTCGTACAGACCAAGTGATTTGTTGGTGTTGCGCCCTTCGCAGTGACAATGTTCAGTAAATTATCGAAATAAATTTACTCCGCATTGTCGATTATACCTTGTAAACTATTTGGATGGTTCCCAATTAGGCCTAGATTATGGAAATTCGTTACCTGATTGTGAGCCAGAAATATGCAATCTTGATCATTTGTAGATGATAATATACAATTTTGATCATATGTAGCTGATACATTTCTTTTGGTATCCTTTATTTATCGGTACTTTGTGATACTAATTTTCTACAAACCATGGTATACGTGCAAATGTGTAAATGTGTATCTGTGTAAATGGTTAAGATATATTTCATATTAACATGTAAAACTGAAAGTATATGTATTTTAGCATCTAAAACGGAAAGTACGTGTTTCGTCAAACTGAATCAATCATTTTACAGTTTTTGCAAAATATCACATTTAGTAGTATATTTTAAAATAAACGATACTTTGTTTTTGTTTGTAGTTGAATTAAAATTCTTTGTTAGGTACTAATTTTTTATTGGTATCACTAAATTCTCACCTTTTTAAACAACAATTTATAGTCAGAAAACTTAAATTTTGCAGGAAATGCCGAAATCAGCACAGAATTTGCATAATTTTTTGGATCTAATGAGCTCAGCCATACTGAAACACACACTGAAAACTGTGAAAACAGAAAACAATTAGTTAAAGAAGTTATGCGTTTGTGTTTCACTGTTAACATTCTGTTTTGCTATGGATTTGAAGTAGCAGGCCTAACGTAGACATGATTTGAAAAAAAAATAAAAAAAAAAAACGAATGTAACATAGTTTGAAAAAAATTAAGATCGTATAAAGGAATGTTGGTTTAGACGCGCAATAATATTTTTTTAACACTTTCTGACTTAAAAAAAGGTGTAACTTCTAGGATATTTTTTTTTTAATATTACTTAACCAAAGACGTCATATTAGGAACCATCCATAAATTACGTTATACCTTAAGGCGGAGGGAAGAAGTCAACAAAATATGACATCATGTGACCAAGGGGGCGGGGAATTCATAAGTGTCATAACGTGTTTAATTGTATCACAGATGACGGCTGTGCTAGTTCACGCTCGGCCTCATTTAACATACGTCGAAAGACCAATACCGCTTTTGAGGTTTTGACAAAATATGACTTCCGCATACTTACGAGTATTTAAACGATCTTGTTTCATCTGCGGTCTATATCTTCCTTCATACAAAGCCACTAATCAACACAAGCAATCACATAAGAGGCAACAAGAGGTTTTACCCATGACGAAAAATCGTCCTCAAAGAATTGCAGCTAAACGTGACAGGGAAGTTCTTCCTTTGATAAATGATGACGATTCTGTATTGTTGCATGTTCCTAACATCATTCAAATCGAGAACAAAGTGACTGTAATGACAGTCATAAATAATATAAAACAATAGGTTCAAAGTCCATAGACCCAAGATGATAAAATTTCATATCATTTATTTGATTTGTTATGTTTTGTCAATTTTCTAAAATGTTTGATTTATTTTTGATTTCATGAAAAAAATGTTTTAAAAAGAAATATATAAATATTTTGGAAATGATGTTTTAATTTAATAATTTCTAAATTTAAAATTGGAAAATATGTGACGTCACACCAGGGAAAGAGGGGTCACACAAATGTGATCACCAGTAACAAGGAAAGGGGGGCTCCAGAAATTATGAAATTCGTTTGACGTAATTTATGGGTGGCCCCTTAAATTAAAACCGATTACCGTAATTATCAAAAAATCAATGATCTATCAAAACTAAATTTTTGCATTCTGATCCGAAATAGCAAGAGAGAAAAAATAATTAATATAAATATCACTCCAACGATATTCACTAATCTTATCTCCCTTGGCACTGTTACCAAAATAGGTTGGAGGAGGAAATATTTCACCACTGTTTGTAAATGAAAGGTGTTGTTAGCATGTTTTTCAATAAATTCTAACTAAACCTACTTCGTCTGGCTATCTGAAAGTTCCAGCCCAACCCACATATCAATTCTGTGATAATTTTGGAAGGATTTTGGCAAACAATTACGAATCGAGCGGCTCTTCTTTCTACTTTCTCTAAACTGTCAATGTTTCCCTTGCGGTACGGATCCGAAAGTGCACAGCATTATTCCAAATGTGGTCGTATGGGTGTTGTAGTTCTTAAAAATTCGACTTGTGGTAGTCTGAGTTTTTTGTACCTAATTATGTGCAGCCCGTTTCTTGTTGCTTTGTACTATTATGGCCAAATATTTCGGCCGTGATGTAGTAATAAAATTAATCGTAACGGGATGCCAATTAATCACCCATTTTTCATGATCTTCAAATAGTATTTTATCAGTAAATGTATTTCGTATTTTATAATCCTTAATTTATCTGCAGTATGGTCTGAGCACCACAAGAGAAATAATCTGTTAATGACAATCGATAATACTGATTCAAAAGGTTCGTTCTCGAAACGTCACTTCTGCTGCCAATTCCGAAATGTCTATGTTAGAAAGCATATTGACGTGGTATTCTGAACAAATACGTTAACCTTGTCCAAACGGCTGGTATATCATTGGTTGGTTGGTTGTTTGGTGTTTTCGGGCGCGTCGACGACCGCTGGTGTGCCGAGCTGTTGTTGTCTTCACGTTATTGTATAGATATGAGACACTGAACTTTTACCCTCATGACACAAAGAAAATGGTGCTATTTCGTGACCAGAAACTTCACTCCATTAAGTACATCAAATGGGATGACAGACTCTGTTGTTACTCATACAATGAACATGTCCGATTTTTATATGGTGAGCTCGGCTCTGGCAAAAGACCTCGTGGTGTGTTACAAAGACGTATTTAAAAAGACCACGGAGAACACAAACATAGACTCAAACATCTTGGACTACCTTAACGAAGACCGCGCTCTCTGGCGCAAAACTAACTCTGCGGCTGTCGCAATATTTGAAAAAGAACGTTGAAGACGGAGAAAAAACTACTAATAGAAAAAAATAAATCAAACAAAAATCGACAAACCAAACCACATCCACCACCTACTGTTAGGTGCAACGTTTGGGGGCGATTATTTCACCCCAGGATTGGCGTGATCAGCCATCAACGACGCTTACAGAAATAAGTGGCAGGAAGTGAGACACATAAACTCGGGAACGAGTATTGGCTGACGGCGTCAGATAGATAGCTACGGTCGAATCGCGCCTAGCAGTTAGATGTACAGCGGCACAGTGGAGTGGCACGGGTGGCGGCGGGAGCAAGTGCAGGCGGGAGGGTGGCAGCGTGTGTGATAAATGCGGCGCGCTGAGGTCCTGGCAAATAACCGGGCTGACCTCACTCCACCCTCCCCTCCCCGCCCCTCTCTCACGCGACTGTGTGTACACACGATGGCGTGGGGAGCCAGAGATAAACGGCGGAGGGGCCGGCGGCAGATAGCCGGGGCGTCGAGATCCAATACTGTGCACCAGGATGGGAGCGTGGTGCAAATACGGGAGCTAAATATCAACGCGACGATTTTGAAGAGAATACTCCAGTAGAGCAGGAATTTTACACCGAAACCTCTGTCGGGGAAAGAATGGCTGTCACATAACAGTTCAAAGTGGTTATCACTTACCAGGCTCCGATTACACTTCTGCAGTTAATACAGATTCAAACATTTCACATATTCCTAATAATGGGTTCGCCAGGTTAAAGCAAGCATAGAAGGAGCTAATTTTCTCGTGTGTCACTGGAAACAAACGTTCGCGACAATTTGTGGATTATGTGTTAACGCAGCACCATAATAATTTATTTAACTCTCTAGATGGGTAGCATTAGCGATCAGCCATGTATTATATTAGGAAATTATATATTTTAATACGAAAAATTGCAGATTCTATTTGATAAAGCTTACACTTTAAGTAGGTATACAGTTTTCTTTACAATAATGGGCAATCAGATTCTCGGCTTTTACTTCTCCACAGATATGAATTTTTCTTGCATTCTTAATAATAATAGCAGTTCTTCGCAATAAATATTAGATATGTTAATCTGACGTGAAAATATGTTATTTGAAATAGACACAGAATAACGAAGGCAGTGGGAATATTTATTTAAATATTCTACATCACAAAACTATCTTCTCACATTTCTGAAAGAGCCATATTACTATGATATGCCCACAACAGGTCAAAACTAAATAATCGACAGTTATGATGGCAACTGTAACACCACTTAATTACAAATAACCTTTTATCAATAAAATACATGAAATAGTCTCTGATAGGGAGCACCCATAAAGCTACGTGACTTGGACTAGGGGGGGGGGAGAGGTTGGCTGGAAGGCTACGCTGGTTTCGTGAGGAAGGGGGTGTTTCCGAGCCCAACCACGTAGCTTTTCATTCATATTATTTTTCGTCAAAATTAAAATAAGGTTCAAAACACAAAACTGGATGTGAACATTTATTTCCGTCATTTACTCATATCCGAATGTAATTTACGATAGTCTGACAAGAGTACCTGTACAAAATGTATTCTGGAATCAATATTGAAAAATAATCTACGTGCCACACGGGGAGGGGGTGGGATGGGGGGGAGTTGAGGCAAAAGTCCCGTCTAGCTACGTGGAGAGGAGGGGGAATTCACAGGGGGCCAAAATGGAGCTACATAGTTTATGGACGCTCCAATTCAGCTTAAAGACATTTAAATGGTGTTTAATCGAGGGCATCATCAAAGCACCTGCATGCGGCATGGTGTAAACTGAAGCTGTTCTAATTTCTGTCTTCCAGGGATTACGAGATTAAGAAAATATTACTAAATTATAATTACTATATGAAAATTCCTTCATCAGAAATCACAGATACAATGTGCACGTGATTTTATATCCGTAGAAGCGCAATGTAATACAAATAAAGTGAGCTCTCGTTCTCTGCGAGAAATTCACTTATCAACGTCATATAAAATAAATTGGAGACAGTTCGTTGAAAATGGAGGCGCCTTCTGTCAGTGGTGATTCTGGCGAAATGTATTTCCCTTTGCCATCCAGCAATATACTCGTTTGTGTTTTGTTGGAGAAGTCCTTTCACAAAACCCAATATAACGAAATAATGTACAAGGAATAACTTCAGTTACCGGAAAGTTTTCAGATTTTTCACAGAACTGTCCTTAGAAGTAGTACTCATTTTTGGAGAGACAAATGTCAGAAGGTTAGTGATGAAGGATGCAGTTAGCCGTGCGTGGGATATCGGTAGCGTGTATGTCTGTAGTTTAATTAAAATTCCGGCGTGCTGTACTATGTCAAAAGCTGGCACAAGGTCATTAAGACGGCACTAAAATATTATTATTTAGTAACAGTTATACTAAAATGCTATCAGCCCCCTTCCCTCCCCTAGGGGAGGTGCACGCAAACGCTGTTGTTAGAAAAAGATCGATATACTAGTGCATTTTACGGATGCTCTTTTTTATTGTGGGTGTAGTAGGCAACAGACAGTTCAGAGTAATTCTAGCTAAGCCTTACCATATCCCCTCGTTGATAAATCGTGAAGAGGTAAAACATGGCATAATCCTTCATTTTTCACAGAAAATGATGGGAAAAGACAAAGGAAATGTTAATACCGCGTAGCTACAGTGATGTTCCGATACCATCAAAGTATCGATACCTACTTAAATGAGAAGTACTCAAATTGTCTTACAATACTTACTCATATGAGTACTGCTAAAGTATGGATACTTACTCATACCAATACTTTTTTTAAATTAATGTCGAAATATAAAAATATACGGTACATATTACTAAATTATTTATTTGCCTAGCGTAATAAAATCAAATAATTATCAAGAAAATATTTTTATCTATTTATTAAAATTATAATAAAGCTCACATTGTAAGCAAATTTTGATGGTTTTGTCTTATCTTTAAATATTTATTTATTATTGTTTTAACACTATTAAACAATAAAAAGTCCGCTTATAGAAGGTTTCTAAAAAAAGCGATTGTTCCAAATATTTTGGGGACAGCTTGTTTCTTTTGTTTGTCATTGTTTCACCCGCATTAGAAAACAAACATTCACTCAATACTGACTTTGCTACAACGATAAGATTCTGTTGTGCATATTTATACAGACAAGGAAATGTAAGTTTCATTTCGTCCCATTCTGTAAATGGATTGCTTTTTAGAGACATTACAATGTTTGACAAGTAGAGAGAGACTTTGTCACTACGGTGCGTTTTCATTTTCTTTGTGATGTTTCCAGAAGTGATATTTCTGTGAAGCAGCTTCTTCCGATTCACAAGGAATGCTTAGTTGTTCATGAACCATATCTTTTAGTTTTTGTGTGAGGCTGGGCGGGAGCGACTATTGGCCAGGTATAGCGAAATGCGCGCCAAGTACAAGTTTATTACAATGAAATAGGGACCTAAAACAAATTCTTTCAGATTAGATTGCCTTTTATAAGACTGATTTTGTTTGATTTTCAATGCTACCATCATGACGTCAGCGGAAATTAATTTCGCAGGCACGACTGAGTGTCGCAGCAGGGATGATGCGTTTAGAATTTAACACCGGGTGCGTTTCGATACTTTAGATTCGATACAAGTACTTTTCTTCCGATACCGAGTAAGTATCGAACGAATTAATTCGAATACGAAAAGTACTCGGTATCGAAACAAAGTATCGAGTACTTACTCGTATTTACTTGTATCGGATCATCACTAGCTACAATACCCGCCGCGCATATCCGGTATGATTATTAGTTGAAGTGGTTGCATAGTTTTACGTGGAATCTGAATAAAATATTTCACGCAGAGACACAAAAAATGTATAGATGATAACTGCTCAGCATCATCGCAAGTAAAAATAAATGTGCCATTGGGAAAATAGTTGAGTGATTAAATGTGCCATATACTACAGGTCTATACGAAACGCAGAACCGAATGCTTCTGGGACATAGCCAGAGGGCGAACACAATGAGTGAATTTTTTTCTTTTCGCTTTACGCCTCGTAGGCGTCGAGTTCAGCAGAGACGAGAGAGGACTTGGATAAGGAACTGGAAGGACTTGACCATGAGCCTTATAAAAGAATCCACCTAGAATCTGTCTAATGTGATTTATGGAAACCATGGGAAACCATTTTCTGATGGCCAGGCGAAAATTTGGACCCGCATCCCTCCCGCGTTAAAGCTCAGCCACCGGGCTCGACTCGTGACTGAGGAATATCAGGCCTAAGCGAATGGAACGAGTATTCGCATTGCCGAAGATAAGGAAGCTCTGTCCATTACATTCGACAATGTTCAAAAGACTGGGCAGGTCTCGTAGAAGGATGGTTATTATAGCCCTGCAAAATCGCTTCTAAAACCTTTATCAACATTTCATCATATTCAGTTGATGACTCAGGCTGATGATTGTTTCCAAGATCTTGCTAATGCTTGTGGTTTACAAATCTGCGGAATGGTTTTTAAAATTAGAAACTTTGGTACGGAACCGCGCCCGGTAGGTGAGCAGTAACGATCAGGCCTGGTATTCTGAAGGATTCGGGTTCAAATCCGGTCACAATTTCGGTTTTTCATAATTTCCATAAATCACTTCAGGCGGTATCCGTTGCCGAATTCCTTGGGGTTCCTTGTCCCCGATTCTTTCCCTCAAAAAATCACTAATAAGGAGCCATTCGTCCTTAATATCTAACAAATGTAGATGCACAGCAATAAAGTAGTTTGCACTCTTAGATTCAACAATTAATTTCGGTTAATTCACCGTGTTTTTACAAGATATTGAATACAACAAAAGCGAGACTAGTGAACCATAACCAAGTAATTTTGATATAAAACGTGATGCTTAAAGTTTGCTATAATTGTTCATGTTGTATCGCCTATGGTGAAGTGCTAATTGTACTGGACGGATACTATACCTCATTCAAAAAACTTACATCTAATTCGGAATTCGAGTTGACAGATTGCCCCTTTCTCATAATGCTATACCACAAATCTGAGTAATATGGTGGCTCATAGGTAAGGAATCAGATTGGAGATCGGTAGTCGATTTTCAAACCTGGTACATTCTGTGTGCGTAAACGTGTCAGCTCTGGTTTCACGAAAAATGTAAGTTATCATTTCAAGACAGAATTAATATGTTTGATGTTTACGATGGAGGAGGCCTCTATTTATTGTATGGCCGAGTCGGCAATGAAGCCATAGGATTATTGCTGCGCCGCGTGGTCCACTGAGTGCAAGACGGGGCGGCCACTTGCTGCCCCTTTTTACGGCCTCCCGCACGACTCGAGGCCGCCATGTCGCAGTAACGGCCCGCCGCCTGCGCGTGTTTAGAGCTCGGAAATTGCCCGGCTGGCGAGCTATAATGGCGGCCGTCACCCGGCGCCTCTGAATTGATCTCGCCGGAAATTGCCGCCGAATATGGCTCACAGCTGCTCGCTCGCTATCGCCTCGTCACTCGACGCTGCCGTAGTTGGGACAAGAACTTCCGACCTGCGGCTTGGCACGTCCACCGCGACGCTGATGGAACGCCGATAAAGCGGTATCGGGTTCAGATTAAACCCTCTGTGCTGGCGTGTGGTTGGGTAACCACACGAATAGTTTGTTCTATCAGATCAGAAGTCACGTGATCAAAATTTCAACCGTATGTACAGTAAATCAATCTCCATAGTGCCAGTTACAAAGAGGAATCGAGAATTTGGAAAAGGAGAAACGGCGTGATGAATTAATATACTACATGGCTTTTTTTTTTTTGCTGTCGTCAGTCTTTCGACTGGTTTGATACAATCCTCCATCCCTTCCTATCCTGTGCTAACCTCTTCATTTCTACATACCCCTTACATCCCACGTCTTCAATTATCTGCTTCATATATTCTAATCTCTGTCTTCCTCTACAGTTCTTACCTTCGACTGTTCCCTCCACTAACAAATGAACCAATCCAGCATGTCTCAAAATATGACCTACCAGCCTGTCTCTTCTTTCTGTAAGCTTTTTCCACAAACTTCTTTTCTCACCCATCATTTCCAAAACTCTTTCATTTCTTACTTTGTCTGTCCACTTAATTTTCAGCATTCTTCTGTAGCACCACATTTCAAATGCTTCAATTTTCTTTATTTCCGGTATTCCCAAAGTCCATGTACATGGCTTAAGACTCGTATAATATTACGAATATATCGATGAAGGTGTGGACGTTGCAAGCTGCCTTCAGTATAGACATATTGCCCACTTTATCTCGAACACATATTGGTAGGTTTCCCAACTTATTTGGATGGAAATAAATTATATTTATCTTTGGAAGAGGAAAATATAAAGTATATAAAAGAAACAAAAAGTATTTTTAAGTTTAGGTAATTACTGCTTTAAATAAATATTTTTTCCGTGCTGATGGAACTAGCTACCAATGTTTGGTTTCCTTTCAAAATGTTATAGATGGTACCATATCGTAAATCTTGGTTTATAAATAAATTAACAAGGGCATTCCGTACTAGAAATAAAGTATATCCGCATAATTTGTGGTTATGGTAAGGTGTACCGACCAAAAATAAAGTGTGATACTTTATAATAAAGTATGACTGGCCACCCTATATATTTGCTATTATATTCATTAATAAAACATAGTTAATTAATATCTGAGTTCGATTGAAAGTGCTGCTGTCACTGATTGACTACTCTTGGTTCCATGATATTCATTTCGTTCCATAAACTCGCAGCAAATTTTAATATGAAATCTCCACGACACACTCTTCCACTTAACTCGCTGACATTCGTAAGTATAAACTTGCATCTTCTACCATTGCCATTCATACATACTAAGGCCTTTGGCCTTAGACCATCCATATGTTTCCGCGGCCATACTCTCATACATACTTGACCTGACCGAGTGTGAATAACAATACTATGCCCTTGTACACCAAGCTAAAATGTTCCGGAATAAACACGCGCTTCTCCAACAATGTAAACCTCGGCAAGACAAACGATACAACATTGTCAATATTGTTGGCAACAATCGGTAAATGAAAAAAGGTTTAATCTGGCTTTAAAAATATTTTAATAATTAAAATTATTTAAGCTTTGGGAAGACTGAAAGAATTGACAGAATGTCAGAACGTATCCAGATTACCAGTTAGCTTCAATAAAAATAAGTGGGTTTCTAAGTTATACCAGAACATATACTAACCACCACGAACGTTCGTGACAATAGCAGGTAAACTAACAAGCGGAAGCCGCCAATTGTAAAAATAAGATTAGGTTCATACTGTGTGTAATTAAAGTTCATGGTCAGAGGTAGTGTTGCCATGTCCGGTTTGATAAAAATCGGGATGGAAGATAATAAAATCGGGACTCAAGATTACAAATCAGGACAGTAAAAAAGTTTTTATATAATTCACATTTAGTGTTTTAATTTATGCAGGGCAGGGGTAATTTCTACAGTTATCTGTCTATCATATAAGGGGAACTTATGAATCTTATTACTAACAATTATAACACTACTCGACTAGGATAAATAACAAAATATTATGAAAAAAGTGTATTTCGAAGTTGAATTTTAAGTATTTATTTATGCTGGTAATAAATATGTATTTTTCATTAAAATTGTATTTTGTGTTAAATTTTACTGCATTAAGCATAGCTTTGTTTTTCGTAGTTACAAAATTTGTTACAAGACAGATTGAAGTTGGTTTTAATTTGTATCTTTGCTTTGACATGCTCGAGTGATAAACGGTTTCGATTATAATAACCTGGAAAAATATTCTTTCAGCCTCCGCGTTTGAAACCGGTATTGATGCCATGAAACCAAATATTTTGTGCAGATTGACAGGATCTTTATTTTGAAATATATTGTGCCAAGTTTTTTTTCTGCACTGCTGCCTTTACTACGTCTTTAACGTTAAAACATTCTCATAATGTTCATCCTTTTCTAAAATCGTGCCAATTTTTAGTTTTTAGGTACGTTAACCATTAACGCTTAAGTGAAAGAGCCATCATGTAGAGAATGTAAGCTGAATAAATCGCATTTGCTTTCTTTTTTACTTTTTTTTTGTTTCTGGCTTTACGCTGTGAGCAGAGAAAATATGTAGGGAAATGTATTTCGATTCCAACACTAACTGAAAGAAGGAGCATGCTCCTAGCGGTGAAAGAATAACATCTTGGAAACCTATCACCGACGCTAGCGTTATAGGAGTCAGTTCAGTGAACTATTACGATATTCAGGATGGGGTTAGTTCTACCATAAGCCGTGAGTGGCACTATTGGTTATAATGAGCAACTACGTTTTATTGCGTCGTTCAAAAATCGGTACATTTGGCGTCTCGATCGGGACGCGTTCCCAACCCTCCGAAAATCGGAACGTCCCTCGCAAATCGGAACACCTGTCGACGCTAGTCACAGGTGTAATGTGGCAAAGCAGTAACATGTCATTCTTCGCCGTTGTCTAGAAAATCGGAATTGAAATATTTCGCTGCATTCAAATACTTTCTACGTTAGGTAGATTTGAAAGGGTGAAACGGGCAAGCTCTCTGTCTCAGAAGTCCGTCGTCGGCGGATCAAATCTTGCTGCAGGAATTTTTTATTTATTTGTTTAATTATTCAAGTATGTATGATTCCCGGAAATCAGCTTCAACAATAATGCATATAATAAGTTTTTTTTTAAATGCCTTTTGTTGTGGAAAAACCGAAGGAGTCTCGCTTCGACCCTCTCTTCCCCTGGTGCGAGAATTAACATCTGTCCTTCAACTGTAACTGTCGAATAACGATATTTGTATTTCATATTCTATTTCTTAAATATAACATTGTTTTGCAAACGACATAAACTCAAAAGAAACGAGCTTTTTTTTTTTTTTTACATCAAACCTCACTTAACAAAACTTATCATATGCATCATTATTGTAACTTATTACCGAGAATTATCTGTTTACACATTTGAATAAATGCAAGATGTGCAATTAGACAGTTCACAAATTAATTATGTTACTTGTAAAGTATATTAGATACGTGATAGCGCGCTTTCTAAGACACAGCTGCCTATCTGTTACCTGTATTGCTATTACGTTTAATATCTTCTCGAATAGCCGGAAATGTTTGTTGGCGAGACTACCAGCGCAACAGATTTTTCATGAAACCCACGTTTCTAGAAGACACTAGCATATATTTTTATACCAATTCTTTGACAATGTCCCTCTGTTTTAAATGTTTTTTTTATTTTTTTTTATTTGTCCTTAGCTCTTGAATAAACCATACAGTCAGCCTGGTAAAGTTACAAGGTAATAATATTAATAGTATGTAAAAATATGCAGATATATAGATACATTAAATATGTAGGTCACTGTCCTTAATATAATCCTTGATGATACCATAGATTCTATTGTTATTTGCAGCGAGTAGTACTGTAATGCTAGTTGGAAGTGGCTGCTGTGCTCGCACAAGAGACTTGATGAATGTTGATTGCTGTTGCTGAAAATTGGAACAGTTGAAGAATAAGTGATTAAGGTCCTGTAGTGCCTGTCCGTTGCATGTGCAGTAAGGTGTGTTTACCGCCTTGATGCGAAAAAGATGACTACGGAAGGCGCCGTGGTGGAATCTCATACGAGTAATAGAAGTATTCCATTTTGAAAACCAAGGTTTCCGTGGAGGGCACGTCAGAACTAAAGCGTACTGTCGGCCTCTGTATTGTTTACATTCATTCCAGCTCCTCGTCCATTGGTGGTATGCATTGCTGACCATTGTTGCATGATAATCAGTTGTATTGCTGGGTGTTATTAAGCTTCGGCCTAGCTACATGCCTCCTTGGCTAACATATCTACGTACTGGTTATGCCTAATTCCAGAGTGCGCGGGTATCCAGATATAATTAACGGTGCAACCGCGTTGATTAATGTGTTTCCGAAACAACATCATATTTTTCTACTACTGAAGCAGTAGATTTTGAAGGATTTATTCTTATTTAGTTATTAATCGAAGGTTGTGCTTATTCAAGACATTCAGACCCGTCAAACGTTTCGTTATTAATGTCTGAATCAATGTTTGACAAAAAGGAACAAAAATTGAAACCCATTCACTTAAATTCCTGCTTAGAAAACAATACTGATCGAAATTTCTGAGAAAAGAGAGAATATTTGGAAATAATCCAGTCTGATATTGCTCGCGCAGTTTCGGCGATATAGCGGATATAAAAGTTTGGTCCTTCAATTTTATACCTTATGTATGTATCCATCAAACTAAACCAGACAGTAACAAAACTCTGGCAGCAAAAATGTAGATGGAGTTTGATAAACGTCATATGTATAAGAAAGTTTCACTCCAGTAAATTCAGTGTAGAATATTAAGATATTGACCGCTCCTGCAGTGTAGAACATGAACTATGAAGTGTTCATAGCATGATTCACATAGTCAAATGAAGATCATAACTGTTTTTGTTATGAGACCACATGCAATTAAAGAATTTTTTTTAATGGTATACGCATTTCGTTTTTATTTAAGACATTCTCGATGTCCTAGGTAACATATATGCGTATATTCAAATTAATTGACATCTCATTGTATAGTCTCTAACAAAAGAGGTATTTTATCACTGTTGGAAGCGTGTGAGGAAACCGAGCGTGTTGGGTGAATGGTTAACGCTCTGGCTTCGCATTCTGGATGACGTGGGTTCGAACACCTGTCCGGGCATCCAGATTTGGGATTTCCATGATTTCCCCGTATCACTCCAGGCGAATGCCGGGATGTTTCCTACAAAAATCCATGGCCGAATTCCTTCCTGTTCCTCGTCCCCCATCCTTTCCCGCCTCTAATGACGAGGTGTAAAGTTATAAGAAATAAAAAGCCTGTGAGGAAGATCACTCGGCTTCTTCCACATCGTAATTTCTTACCAACATTGACTAACATTGCAGTGAAATCTTCAGGGAAGTGCAGCCGGATAGTGTCGTAAAATGACGACGTTTCTACAACCTGCCCGGTTGTCTACATCAGGTCAAATCTAAAATAGACCTGATGAAGACAACCGAGCAGGTTGTCGAAACGTCGTCATTTTACGGCACTATCCGGCTGCATTACAGTGAATATTTCACTGCAGTCTGGTTTGTGATTTCAAGCCATAATATCTAAAATAGACCTGATGAAGACAACCGAGCAGGTTGTCGAAACGTCGTCATTATACGACACTCTCCGTGAAGATTTCACTGCATCAATACGCCGGGAAAGGCTCCACTCTCATATTGACTAACATCGTTGCTCAGTAATTGATTTTGCTATCTGTTAACCCAGAATTCCCACCAAATATCACTACATGGTTGCAGAGGTCAGTGATCGACTCGCAAACAGCAAACCTCCCCAGAGACCAGACTGTCAAGCTTTTGCCAGCCCTCTAGCGACTGACTAAGCACGACAAAAAGAAAGAAAGGCCCAGTCTGGTTCATACAATTCGTTCGTTGCTGCTTGTGGGCATGCTCTTATTTCACAACCTTCCTTCTTTAACTACACGCGTGTTAAAAAAAAACACAAATCACTAAGTATCTGTGCATCTCAGACACAGATACAACAGCAACAATAGCCACACAGTAGAAAGGGAGGCGTATGAACATTTATAAAACATAACTTGCCATACGCCTCTTCAAGCAGGACCCAAACAATTTTCAGGCATGCAACATCCAACAACTGATAGCTCTTTGGATCAAGGACTGACAAATGTCTGCAGAACTGTGTGTTCCTCAATGTGTCGCTTGCTTGAGACTCCAGTAAATCGTGTTTCTGCCTAAAATGAAACAGTTTAGAACTCTTTTCGTTTGATGGGGTACTACTTTGCATTTGGTACAAGTTTGCGCCTAAGCCATGTGATGTTGGAAGGAAGTAACAACTCGTATATAACTAATCAACTATTTACAAGGTGTCAGTACATTTCAAGTAGATAATGACACAGTAGAAACTTAGTCACTCAAAATACAATAATCTACAGAATTAAAACGGGGATGAAAATTTCATTGAATAAAATCTAGTGAATTCCCAAAGACAAATGAGAGAGCGTAGCGGTCATTGCGTTCAGTTTCCTGATTAAAGTGATAAGACCAATATATCTCCAAACTGTGAATGATTTTTGCTGACTTCTTTTGTATTTATTTATTTCACGAAATGTATTATTTTCAGGCGGGAAGTTGGCACTGTTCCAGCATACGGCAGGCCTGCCAATATGACGAAACATATATCTGAAATCGCAACAGTTGTATTCGCCCATGTCCAATAAGCCGTTTTAATACGCTCTGCCAAACTGTTGCTTGATTTACGCAGCTTCCAAATAGCCTACGTGAACAGCTTATTAAAAAGTTGTCCTGTTAACGTCAGGTGTCACTAACTAATTAATATTGTGTAGATTAATTTATATGAGCAGTGACGTTCTGATAAATCACTTTAGAGCTGTCTGTTTGGATAAAATATTTATATTTTTCCTTTGGGAAAGGAAAAGTAAATCGCCGAAAAGACGGGCGAATGTAGGAAAAGGAATCTGGGCCGCCTTTTAAGCCTCTTTATGAAGGAACTGGCGCGCTATTAATCTTTTCGTAATGAGATGTCGAGATACATCAAAGCGAGGCATCGGATAAGCCGTTAAGCGGCCTATAAAGTCAGATGGAGCCAACACAAGTTAACGACCAACAGCTCAAGCTGGCAGCCTGCGGGTGACGGTCTGAGTCTCTCTCAGGTGTACCGGCGAAAAATTAGCGTCGGCCTCTTCAATCACACACTACGACTCGTATCTATTTACAGACAAAATATGAAAAAACCTGGAGATTTTTTCGATAAATAAAAACTTTAGGAGGGGAGAGAACTGAGTCTTTCCCGGCTAGAGAGACACCGCGCATTGTCCCTTGAGGGCCTCATATAAAACTTGGCAGACAGGATTGACAAATAGCGGACCAACATTGATAACGTGTCCCAATGCGTCCACAATCGACCATCTACACTAATATTATAAATTAAAAATGTCTCACTGACTGTTTATTTGGTTTACACGACTGAAAGGCTAAACCAATCTTGATTAAATTTTAAAAGGAAATACTATGTTTCATTATAAAGGATACTTCTTTGGTGATAAATAGCATTTTTTGTTATGATTTTTTTAAAACTGACCAAACAGTGACAGACAGAATTTAACATTATATCGGTCACTCAGGCTTTGTTTTACTCATACTCAGTGGGGTACCTTTTAATAGCACACAGCTTTCTATATACAGTTCTAGAAATAAAATTAGAAGTTCACGCATGCGAAATAACGGGTAACAGTTAGTCTGGATATATATGAGTGCGTATGGGTAGGAGAATTTTTAAAAGGTAGAAAACAGAAAGTTTGTGTAGGAAATGCAATATCAAAAGAAGTTGAAGTAAAAATGAGAGTGTGACAAGGTAGCGTATTGGGACCATTGCTATTCATTATTTTAATGAATAATTGTGTTGAGTGTTTACTATCAGAAATTAAATTGTTTGCAGATTATATAATGCCATATAAAAGGATCAAAACGGAAGAGGACTGTAAACAGCTGCATGATGATTTGGACAGGATATCTAGTTGAATTTGTAAACACGGTATGAAGATAAATGAAAAGAAGAGTCACCTTATTAGATACGCAAATAAAAAATTAAAGGTTGATTATGATTATAAGGTGGGGAAAGAATTGCGTGTTGAAGACTTGAAATGTAAATGTCTTGGCATTACATTTGATAACAAGGTTAACTGGGCAGGACACATTGGTCAGGTAGTAGGAAAAGGTTGCAAAATACTGCACTTTTTGTAAAGAGTGATTAGGGGATGCACGAGAGAAGTAATGGAATTGGGTTACAAAACTTTGGTCAGACTATTGCTCGAATATGGTAGTGTAGTATGAACCCACATTTTGTGTTGCAGAGGGTGCAAAAAAGGGTTGCTAGATTTGTTTCTGGAAATTACGGCAGAATGCAATCAATAACAGACATGATTAAAGAGCTGGAAAGGGATTCATAGGAAGACAGGAAGAGGGTGAAGAAGATCATGGGAGTGTACATATATTGATGATGAGGCATGGAAAGATATTGGTGTAAGATTTAAAAGTAATGCATGGACTGGAAAAGATGACCATGAGCACATGCTGGTACTCGATTTCATGCATAATGGTGTAGGAAGATTTTTTGGGTTGGGTGTCAGGGATTGGAATAAGTTACCGAGAGAAATTACGAATAATTTACCAAAAATGTTGAAATAATTTAAAGCTAAAATTTGCAGAGGGCAAATGTTGGTGGGTGCAGGAAAGGTAGAAGATGGGTGTGTAGGGAAATTGCCACCGGAGCATGTGCTCCATCGCTGTTTAATTAAATATTATTATTATCATGAGGTAGCCAGATAGTGTCGCAGTATATTGCGGAACTCTCTTCGATGTATTTCATAACCTGATGAAGACGGTGTAGGAAGCTACTGAAACGTGAGAGTTATTTAGTAGAGCTGTTGGTGCACAATTCCTAGTTACGAAATTGCAAATGCAAACATAAGAAAGTGCATGATTCGCACGCTGGTGGTACAGTAGAGAGTCAATAATCCGACGCGTCAATTAGCCGAACAACTTTTTTTATAATTTTTTAAAAACTAATTATGCACTGTTTTACAGAAGCATCAGATTTGTTTCTATTTACAGAAAATTTCACCATCAAAGAACTAGGTGCAATGAGTTTTACGCCTTGCCTTTTTTATTGTATTATCGCCGCAACCAAGCCCTTACTGGCTTTGGTGCTATGTGTAGTAACCGCGGTAACAATTTTTTCAGTGTGCTGGTATTTTTGAGTTTCTTAGAAATTTTAAACCCACCGTTTTGATTCTGCGCCTTTGTTATTGATTTGCTGTGTTAGTGAGTTCTGTTGTCTTTATTATCTTCTACCAACATCATACGCATATAATGGCATCGTGTTCATCTTCTAAAAGGAGAGTTCCAAAATGAATCAGAAAAAAAATAAGAGACTTCTTTTTCTTGGGGCATGTAAAATTATAAGGTACCTTATGAAATTTTAAAGGAAAAATTAGAACTACACAAACCAAAGCTTTAACAATCGAAAATCTGAACAAATCGATGATCTGAACCACTCCCGGTCCCAATTATTTCGGATTATCGGCATTCTCCTATACTAATTACTTCCTTTAATAATATTACATCGCTGTTGATGACCTTGTAATTTACAAGAGGTGAATCCTGTCTGGAGAAAGCAGAATATACTCGTACACAAATAGGAAGGGAAATGATCTTCCCAACTCCAATTCATTGCTGGCACAGTAACAAGTACCTCACTGATTTTTGTTGATAGTCGTAATATATAATTAATTGCATGGGTTCTGTCGCAGAACTTGCGATACTAAGTAATCAGTGGTTTATAGTGATTTGTGAAGATTTACAGTTTTTTTCTCTTTTTTTCCCCGGCCGCCAAGTGACTTATACTTTTACTAAACTACGTTATTTAATCTACTGAACTTTCCAATCGCAGGCATCGTTTCGTATAATGACACCATCGATAATGTTCTAGCTTGAGTTTTATTTCGTGAAAACAGACGAAGAAACTTGACATCAGACTTCTTACCGAAGATTACAGTACATTACGATAGACAAATGACGTACGTTCGTGTCAGCACTGTTCCGAGAGAGGTTGCCCATTAGCGATTATCGGAAGCTACCATAGCCATCGTACAATTTTCTGGAAGACAACAAAAACGTCGAGAAAATTTTCTGAAGCTCTAACGATTATGTTAATTATACAATTCACAAAAAAATTTAAAACTTACTCAAAATCAGTTTAAATTATAAGATAAACACGGTTAAATGAAATTAAAAGACATTTACAATAATTTAAAAGTACATTTACCGAACTGTTTCAAACAGTCAAAATCTCACTCAAAACATTATAGCTTACATAATATTCCGAGTTTTTTAATTAATATTCCAAGCAGTGTACTGATTTTTATATAATTATAATAGTCGTTCAGTCTATTTACAGCACTTTCACCCCCAAAATACCACACATTCAGAAAAATACTCCTAATTATATAAATTTACAATCAATCACCTCGCTTCCATTTCAGACAAAAATTTAGCTATTTTCAGGGATTTTAATTACTAGGAACTGATCTTAGTAGCTTAACATTAGCACATCTCCTGTTAGAGATTGCAGATTGTCTTCATCCCCAACCTGGGGAGCGCGCTCCCCACCAGAGGGGCGCGAATACATGTGAGGGGGGGGGGGGGGGGGGATGCGAGGTAGCTTCACCGCCCGTGTGGACGATACTCTAGCGTACAGCGTCGCAATTACTACTGTATATATCCTTCACAATTATTCTAGCATCACATATTTAGTGAGTATCCCCTGAGACGTCATTGTTAGTAATGAAAGAGCGGTCTGGTGGCTCAGAGGTTAAGGTGTCTGACTGGAGATCAAAACATCCCCGGTTCGAATCCCTGTCTCGGTGGGGATTTTCATAAGCTCTTAACCGGATCTTCACTTCTGGCACATCTTGCTGTGTACTGTGAAGTACGCCAGAACGCTTCGGTATTTCGTATTCCACGTTAAACTGTAGGACCCCTGTACCCGGTAGGATTGCCGGGTTAGGTTAAGGCGGCTACGACATGGGCGGAATGCGCAGCCAATAGAAACCCTGTCACCATGTCATTACGATGACATAGAATTATTATACAGGGTGGTTATAGTTAAAATTTACCTATTTATCTAGTTATAACACCGAAACTACAGTAATTACCATACAAGTACCAAACTTGGTAGCATGAATGTCCAGAGTATGGGGTGTATGATTTACATCCGTCACAGCTCCACCATCCAGCTCCAACAATGGCCACCAGGTGCCGTGATCAGTCATCGTGATTCATAGTCTCACACATCTGACCAGTGGAAACGATCGAATTATCAGCCGATCGTTTCCAAATGCTTGGCCGGCACGATCACCCGACCACACTCCCTGTGATTTCTGGTTGTGGGGCTACCTGAAGGACAGGATTTACCGGGGAACGTTCGCACATGTGCAGATCTGAAGGGCAGCATATCAAGGGAGGTAACCAGCATACCTACGGACATGCTTCGTTCTCCTGCGCTTTCAGACTCTTCTGGACACTGATGGGTGCCATATTGAGCCCCTTTTGTAGCAGTATTGGCACCGGTATGTAATGGTATGATGTACCGTAGCAGCACATTAAAATTGAATTGATTCTGCATTATTTTTCTTCCTCATGTCCTTGAAATTAATGCTACCAAGTTTGTTACTCGTACCGTAATTAGTTTCCGTGTTATAACATGTTAAATAGGGAAACTTTAATTATAACCTCCCGGTATATAGTACTGAAAATGAAGCAGTTACATTTTTAATTATAAAATTATGGTTGGGGGAGGGGTGTTGGAAAAATACCTTAGATTGAAGGGGGTGTGGTACGAGAAACATTGGAAACTCCTATTCTAAGGGAAAGGCTGGTTTCACACGATAGGAGTGCAGTACAGGCGGTGCCTCTGGCCTGGATAGTTAATTCTTCGTGCTTATGTGCCCTGTGTCTCCACAACAAAGCACTGATTTACATCACAGAGAGAAGCGTCGATTTTCGATTCCGGTGGCAGTTGGTGCGTCACTTTGCGCTGGACTTGCCTCGAATCGCTCGATCACGCATCAAATATTCAGCAAGTGGTACGTGCCGCACCAACCGGCGCTAATCCGGTTAGCTCCACACGCCTTAAACTTTCATGCCGTCGCCACGCTGACTCAAACCCTCGGCGTCCTTCAGCCACAAACGCAGCGCCGCCTGAACACAAGGTTCCGGGAAGACGCGAGGAGCAATCGTTCGAGGTGTTGGAGCGCACCCCGGCAGACCGCACGGCGTCTACCCTTAAAGGTGTGGTGACCTACGCAGTCCCAAGTTTTGGGCAACGGATGCTTGCCAGTATGAACTAGATGTGCTGCAGGGGAATGACGTAAGAGATCCCAACGGTAACTATTCAAACGTTGGTTTTATAGTCAGCACCATGCAGCCGAATTGTACGTATCAGCATGCGCCACAGGCTAGCCGTCGCCACTTCGCAGCCCACTATCTGCGACCTTACCTAGTGTCGTTTCAGCTATCCGGGCGTTTGATGTTTACCGACTGGGTGATGGATAGTGGCGCGCCATCCCTTCGCACGGCCCGCTGTTGAAAGCTTGACCGGCGCAGCCGGCAAATGCACAGGCCGTGGAAAGTCACCTTTAGAGGCAGACAGATTTGTTGGGTGGTGGAGTAGCCGTGGGGAACCGTAGTTTCCCGGCGACTGCAAAGTTGGACGACATACGTTTAAAGGTAATATGTGTACATGAGATTGTGCATTGCATGTCTCTTTCGTCATTTCGATGCTTCGCTGGCTCCGATTTAACGCAGAGTTATCTGACGTGGACGGTTCGGTTTCAAACCATAAAGTGCTGGCGGCCTGATGTTTTGCACACAGCTATGCGTGATACTGTAGCGGGAAGCGCTGTGTTGCTCGTCCGACAAAGCAGGAGGGAGAATGGCCTCCCAGCGTGATTGATCATTTGGGGCGCTACCTGCTAGCTACACGCTCTGACGCGCTATTATTAATGACTTGCCAATTACAAGCCACGTGCAAAAACGCTTGCACTAGAAAAAAACAAGCGGAAGCCGACGCTGGAACGTTGTTGCTGATGGGCCCCAATGGGGATACTTTGCGGCGTTTTTTCCTTTTCGTTTCTGTAATTTCTGAAAAAAAAAATAAGTGCCACCTTAGTTTCATCCTTCGAGCTTCCTCAGAAGCGGAACGAAAGAGAAGCGGATTTCTAGGAAATTCTAAAACTAGCGAAATGTTAAAACTGTTACACATGCTATGTTGGAGAGAGTATTTGAGATTCAAGTTCAAGGTGTAATGCAGTACAAAATTCGCGTCTAGTTTGGTGCATTGCGGGAGGTATTACAAATGTCTTTATACCATGCAGTGCCAACAGACGTATTTTCTGGAAATACGTGAAGTGTGTTGTTAGAAAAAGATAGGTATTTGAAGACATCTACCTGCGGCACAGAGCCATTAAACGATATTTTGGCCAAGTTTGCGATGCTGTTTGTTTCTGACCTCTCTATCTACTTGATCTTAGCATCAATAAGATTTCTTTTTGTTTCAGGAAGTAATATTCCTTCTCCAAGGTTGTCGTTTTGATTCCAGTAATTAGCTGATGAACGTTTCATCTAATCGTGAAAGAGTTGCATTCGGAGTGTGTAATATATAGATGACTACTTCCAAGGCAACAACTCTGATATTCTTTTGGATCTTCAGAAAATATAATCTTGGGAAATTATCGGGGAGACCTGATATAAATTCACTGCATCTAGCTTTAATAGTACTTTGAATTATGATAAATTGTTACTTATAACGCCGTTAATTGTTCTCTCCTAAGGGAGAAATTCAAATGCAGTGGACCTTTGGGACCCTGTGTGTTAATTCCAATTTTTCGAAACTGGTGGTCACTTCGAAAAAATGCAGTTTTTTTCATCAGCCTCTATGTCTGTGCTGGAAGAAATTGTCGAGCGTACAAAATTAGGGATCAAACTAGATGTCATATAAAAAACGAAAATATGAGATAAAACAACGGTTTAGAACCTATACGGCACAAGGTAATCCGTTAGGTGACAGTGAAAACTACATGAACATACTAATCTGCTTTTGGTATCACCTTGTTTACGGGAAATTATTGGATTATTTGCGTCCATTCGTATTGGTGCTGCGTCTAAAAATACTGCTCCCCGCGTTACGTACATGGGAGCGAAATACATCTATGATAAACTGATTGGCGTGGAATACCACATGTATGGATGTGCGCCCTTTGTCCATTTTACAATCAGAGAATTGAATGAACCGCGTGTTGCATTACAATATCTGTGTAAGCCTCTCCTGACAGGCAATTCATCGTGTTATACGCAGAATAAAGATGATTATTACTATCCAACCGAGCGTGGTGGGTAAGCGAAAATGCTCTGGTCTCGCATTCAGGAGGACACCGGTTCGAATCCGCGTCCGGGCATCCAGATTTGGGTTTTCCATAGTTTACACAAATCACACCAGGCGAACGCTGGCATGGTTTCATCAAAAGGCCAAGGCCGAATAACTTCCCGTCCTTCCCATAATCCTTTCCCGCCTCTAATGACATTGACGTCGACGAGGCGTAAAGCCGTAAGCAAAAAAAAAAAAAAAAAAAAAATCTTTAATGATTGCAATTGCCGCGGTAAACATATTTAATACTTTCTGCAATAATCGAGTTTTAAAATTTAGCTGAAACACTAAGATAATTTAAGATAAATATTTGTAAAATGGCAAAGTTGGTGAGAAGGTAATTTTACATCGAGTTTAGTGCATCGCAATTACATGAAAATAAATTAAATGTTCAGTAAATTTCTCGATAATTTGTTGCACTGCATAGCTTCACTATCCGCAAATGAAAACTTTCGCAAACTATCGCCTGAAATTAACTCACAGTTGTTGATCATGGTCATCTTCTGTCTGACACACAGTATTGGTTAACCTTCGTCCAATATCGATGCAGTTCTCATACTCACTATGCGAGTGCGACCCATACAGTCCCAGCCCTCTCTACAATTGCCTCTTGTCTATCCAACCTTACTAGTTTATCACATCAGTTACTGATACCGTTTTATGACGATTTTCGGAAACTGATCCAGCTTACCCCTTTACACTGAAATGTAACTCTCATTTGGTATATAATGGTAATGAATAAATTAGTCATTATGCAAATAATTTAGTCTTAGGCACTTGTTCTGGGAGTCAATGAAATGTTACTTGTTGAGTTGTTAGGAATCATATAATTTTAAAATTTTAAACATGGCTGCGTTTCAGAAACGGTAAGAGTTGTTAGGGTGAGAATAATAGCCAACCAGTTGCATCAATTAGGTTTATTTAACCTTGACCACGGTTTGGACGATCGTAATATCGTCTTCTTCAGAAGGACGTGTAGAATCACATATACACAGAAAAGAGCCAAAAACAACTTATCATATCGTAGTGCGGTGTACACTAATGGCATTGGTTAAAACATAAAATTATAAACTACAATTATATTGCCAAACACGTTAAATACATCTGTGTGCTGACATATTTGACAGTGTAATTGTAGTTTATAATTTTATGTTTTAACCAATCACATAAATGCACACCACACTATGATATGATAAGTGATTTTGGCTCTTTTCTGTGTATATGTGACTCTACACGTGAGTATCATATAATATTGTATATCTAAGTATAATGTACAGGTGTTTATTCGTTTGTAAAATAATGGTCTTAAAATGTCTAATAGGTCATTCTGAAGAAGACGATCTTACGATCGTTGAAACCGCGGTCAAGGTTAAATAAAACCTAAATGATACAACTGATTGGCTATTATTCTCACCCTAATAATTTTTATAATTAATATTAGCAGTGTCCCAATATTTGCGTGACAGTGAAATATAACTTAGATTTTTATATATAAAATTTATTTTAATTAGGAAAGGGTGGTTAACTTTATCACGTTAGAAATTGAAAAAGCCAACGAATTTACAAACAAATATTGACATCTTTATTTTGTTTTTAACGAATCAAAGTAAACGAACTTTATTTCTTCCTACGAAATAAACGACATACGTGACTGAGATTACTCATTATTTACAACAAAAGATCTTAGCAATTCATGTTTGGTCTCAGTGGAGGATATGAAATATCTCGCAGGCGTTACTGAGTGCGTGAAAAAACTGTAATGGCACAAACTAGGGTTCCGTTACCGTTCATAGGTAGGAGCGGTTTACCGTGGCGTGGTACTGTATAACGGCAAACTGTCATGGCGTCTCGACTCTGCAGTCATGATGGCTGAGACATGTGAAGTGCAGGCGATGAGCTGCCCGCCCGAAACCCATGTGGAGTCGTGATGAACTGCGACCAGCAGTCAGAAGCAAGGGGCCCAGGCCAACAGATTCAAGACGCAACCAAAGATCGAATGAATTCTCGATCGGCATCGTCCAATCATTTTTATCCCGGAATCATACTCTGGACCAAAAGTCAGCATTTAGCGTACTTTCCAGCCATACCGTCGTCTTATTCGCTATTACGATTTCACTTCTCCACGCATAGCAATTACCCGCATTCATTCGTAGCCGCTGTTTCTCTCCATATCCTATCATACGTCACTGTAATTTTCCGAACATTTGCAAAATATGAAAAAATGGCAATAAATCATATTTAGCGTCTCTTGACTTTAATTCCAGATGTCGCTTTTAAGGCATAGAAGTATAGGTGTTCTCCCCTAATCTCTCTGATACTGAGAAGACCTTTTGTTGGCTCGCAGGTAGCGGCTAGCGGAGACTCCCACGCCGGTGGTCAATCTCTTGTGTTCCCATTTCTGCAAGCGTGAATAACACGCAGATATTTCCTACGAATTCTTCGCCAGCCGCTCTAATTGTTTTGATCACATGTAACACCACAACATATGTAGTTAAATTCATAACGGAGGATACAAATATTGAAAAATCTGCTTGGTAAGAAGTTATTTTCTTCTTTGTACACATGAAATGAGCTCACTTAAGTTTAATAACTTTAGTAATTTTTGGAGAGTTTTTACGCTAAGGGACTGGGGACAAGGAGCGGGAAGGAATTCGGGCGTGGAATTTCGAAGGAACCATCCAAACGTTCACCTGGAGTGATTCCGGGAAACTCTGAAACACTGAAATCTGGATGGCGAGTTGGGGACTTGAACCCGCGTCCTCCCGAATGACAGCACCGAGCTCACGCACCGGGCTCGGTAACAATCGAGAGATTTATCTGTATCTATAAAACGAAAACCGGGTATATTTGTACCAGAAAAACTAATGAACTACTGCTCAGATTTCGATGTGGTTTTCACCGTTTTAATGATTAGAATCTCAATTAAATTGTTTGGTATGTCTTATGCTCCAACGTAACATAACGCCGGAGCGGTAAATGAAAATCTGAACGTACAGCCTGAAACAAAGAAATACGATCCATACGTCATACATCGTAAAAAATAATAGCCATACTATCGCATGTAACTTTTACTTTCTTAAATTTTTGTTTTTAGTCTTTAAACCCTATAAATGGATATATCGAATGCGAAGAGGAAACTACGTAAAGTGGAAAATATTAATTTTAATACTATAATGAAAAAAACCTTTTGATATCTTCTTTGTTTCTTGAAGTTACTGTCTAAGGCCGCACTGCTGCAATCTCTGATGTTTGTGAAATTATATTTGTTGTTGATATTTAGTAATGCATATCTGATAGGGTTGAACATGAAAGTGAACTGTTTATAACCTTCAGTGTAGAACCTTCTGAGAAATTTGTTGTTTTTTTAAACTACGATCTCAGACCGCACAGCTAGGATCTCTGATGTTTGGAAGTGAATTAAAATCGCTGTTAATAGTAAGTAATGCATATCTGGTGGCTTTAATCATGAAATTGAACTGTTTAAAACCTTTAGTGTTGCCATAGTGTTATTTTTTTGTAATTTATTGATGAGCGATTCTGTCTTTACCACATTTCCTGAAAAAAAATCATCGTTTCTATTGCTGCACGAATCGCTGTGGTTATTATTATGAAACTTAGTACACATGTTTCTGATATCATGACTAAACTTTTCTGTTACACCAGGGGTTAGCCGTTTAAATACGTATAGAAAAATGGAGCGACTAACATGAAATTTAATCCAAAAGTGCAAAAAACTGACCTTTTTTATGAGCTTCGATATTTACTGTGTGTACAAATCAACCTAGATCATACGCGGCAACGCTGGGAACTCTGCTAGTTTGTAACTGAAAGTAATGTTCACTGATTAACTACCTGCCGAAGCCAGTAAATGTGAACTCTAAGAAATCGGATTCACGTTCTTGGCGAATGTAGTGACGGGCTGTGAAAAAAAATCGCCGAACAAATTGAATAGGTCAAAATGAAGAAAATATGTAGAAAACAAATGATTTCCCGTTATATTGTAGGTCGAAATGCGGTTATAGTTAATCATCTTCGTTCACCGAGTAATTTAACATTTATAAGCTCGCTGACTTTCCATACATACATCGTAGCACCGTATCTATAGGAATTTAAAATTAAGTTGTTTTGGGAATTTACCAGTGATACATTTCGATTGTTAAAGGCTATTGCGCTTTATTCAAACGGCAGGTATCTGTAAGCGTCCCCTCAGTTTGCTGTTTGTATCTCTGCAGATAACGGAACCAAACAAAACGCAATGGCACACGTGCGTAAGCAGCGCGTGCTATCTGTGAGTGGTGTCCGGGGGTCGCCATATCTCTGGTGGACAGTGAAGCAATATTCGGAATCCCTAAGTTTTAAAATCCTTATTTATATTTAATTTATTTAGTGGTGATTTCGACGGAAAGGCCTTCTGTACTACCTACCGCAATCAGTAAAACTGTATCTACTAACTGCCGAGCGTAGTTAGTTACCATATTAGGATCACAGTCCTGTCACGGTCACCATGCAAAGCTACTGTGACGATATCAGGTGATTAATTGAAGGTATCATTGTTAAATAAATAAACTCTTGTCGGGCTTCCAGTCGTGTAAAAGTCACACTTGTGGGACCTGTCGAAAGCGTCTATCTCACCCCTCATTTTTTCCCAGCTGGAAGTTGAAGAGTTTATTTATTTACAATGCCGTGAAAAACTTAGGCCTTACATCACTAGTCTTTACGGGAAGGAGGTTCATTGTTGTTCACAGTTAACTGAAAATTTCGGAAAATTATTTACTGTCTAGTCGTGGAACAAGGATGTTTAAACTCACGACCAACAGTATCTATTGCTCAGCTGGTATGATGAATTATCAAAAATCTGACTGAAAATGTAACACTGAAATTGATGTTGTTCTTCTTAAATGGTCGTAAAAACTGCTAACCATTGTACTGTAGTACACAAATATACGCGATCGCTCTTTAGCCCGAGGGGAGTAGAAAGTAAGTTGTATACAGCGAAGCCTTTACTACTTTCCGAACGCAACATCATAGGTCATCGACGACTGGATCATTAGATCAGTGAACAAGATAAGGAAACATAAAATTTGATAATAAACTTAATTGGGAAAGACACATTGGACAGAAGGCATGAAAAAGTTTCAAATTGCTTCATTCTTTAGAAAGAGTACCAAGAAGTGAGGATATTGGGTTACAAAACTTAGGTCAGATCATTACTTGAATATAGTGGTGCAGTTTGGGACCGATATTTTGGGTATCAAGTACAGTAGTTGGAGGGAGTGCTAAGATTTGCTAGATGTGCTAGATTTGTCTCTGTAAATTACTGCAGAACACAATTAGTAACTGTTATGATAAAGGAGCTGTAATGGGTTCATTGAAAGGTAGGAGAAGGGAAAAGAGCGTGGTGGGAGTGTACAAGGCGGGCGTATGTTGGTGATGAGGCGAAGAAAGGTATTGGTGAAAGAATTAAGAGAGGTACATAAGGGTAAAGATGACGTTCACAACAAGCTGGAACTCGATTTTAGGCACAAGGGTGTGGGAAAATTTTCTTTCGAGGTAAGGGGATCAGGTATTGGAATAAATTACCAAGAGAGATTATTATGAATAATTTACCAAAAATGCTAAAAGAATTTAATGTTGAAATTTGTAGAGTGCAAAAGTAGGTGGGTACAGTTAAACAAATAAAATTAAAAGAAATTTGGCGTACTTCACTTCAAGGAACCGTATTCTTATTAGCTCGGGGTGATTTCGTCAAACCGTAAGAACACAAATTTCTTTTTGCTGTACCGTAAATAGTAGCAGATACGAAGTTTAATACCCATCTACCAAATCAAATTTTTCGAAATACAGCTGAATTCCCCTGCAATAGGGAACTCATTTGATTGCAATACTTGAATAAGCATTACATACGTCATTATGATTTTGAAATTTTGTTTTAAGAGTAATTTTTTTTCCACAAAAGTAATATTGCTAGTGAGATCACACCCACACGTGATCAATCAAACTACACCTAACTGATTAGTATCATGAAACTGCTCTATACGGGACGAATAGGTAATTGAAAAACTATCGGACAGAAAGTGCGAAGGATTTTAAGGCTAAGCACTTTTATCTCATAAAGGAATTTTTCCGGCCCGCTAATATATCTTAACTCAGACGTGCCGTAATTGCTTTCCGATAAATTGATTACCTCAGCGCATGAGGTTGCATAAGAGATTCAGCCACGTTATAGGAGAACCATCAACACGTGTGTGACCGACTATAGATTTCGGATATCCGGGAAGACAAAAATTTGTTTTGTAGAACAACGATTTGTGTACTAATGAGTTGCATAGATTATAAACAACTCGATGAATAACATTCGGAAACGGTGTGGTTTGACAGATGTAATTTTAAAATCTACCTGTCAAAATCTCTTCTGTAACTTACTCGAATTTTTCTTCACATTGAGGCTGCACAAACAAGAGAAGCTATATTTGTTTGTGGAAATCATCGCAATACCCAGTCAGTAAATGGATAAAGGAGCTGAATTGGGGGTCACTGGAAGAAAGAAGAAGGGCGAAGAGAGGGCTGGGAGTGTACAAGACATAGGTTGATGGTGCGACTTGGATGGATATTGGACAAAGAATTAGTAGTAGTGCATGGAAAGGAAAAGAAGACCCTGGAAACAAGCTGGCAATCGGTTTCACGCGTAAAGGAGTGGGTAAGGATATCGGGGATTGGAATAAATTACCAAGGGAAGTGATGAATAATTTACCAAAAAAAACGCTGAAGGAATTTGAAATTAAAGTTCATAAACGGTAAAAGTAGATGGGTGGAGGAATTTAACACTCAAAGTATATAAGATAATAGACTAATAACAAAAAAGAATGGGATAATTAGATGACTAGGGAAATTGCCCCAGGGCATGAGCTCCCTCACTAATAAATTAAATTAAAATTTTCACAGCCAGTGGCGAAGTAATGCATCTAAGTCAATAGCAACGGTTTTAATCGACACAACACTCCAATATTTTAAATGGAAATGTCTAAACAAAGAACGTATTTTCTCTTTACTAAAGATGACGTTTCATTTAAAATTCTTGGCAATTATTGAAATTAGCATCATATATTATAGTTTACGAATGGATCACTCTAAGCCTTGATTCACATTATGGCTTGTAGTTAAGAGTTTGTGAAGTGTTTGCACTGGGTAGTTAGGGCCAGGGACTGCCAGTTCCTGGAGCAGTATGTATTCTTATGTGTGCTTTTGGTGTCCCTTAATTAAATAAATAAATGAAATTCCTGTAACCTTACAATATTATTTCAAAGGCAATGAAGGACATCTTAAATATTCTGCGTGTTGTATCTATATGTTTTGTGTTGCAGAGTTGTGTATTACATTCCAATTCCTGCTATAATAAAATACGTGTGAATGATATCTCACACTAGTTCACATTTGAGATTCCTCGGTTTGATAAAACCTCAGTTTGTCTACATCTATCTATAACTCATTATTTTTAGCTATTTTTCTAAAATAATTTTTTTTTTAAAGATTCCTCACCAACTTGATAAAGGTATAAGAACGTTTTTAGTACTGTATTTTTATTGTGTTGTGAACGGTATGAAATTGTTTGTCAGAACTGGACGAATTGTGTTTTTATCGGAGCAAATGGTAACGTGTTGTAATCACTAGGATAATAACCAAGCCATCATCATAAATTCTGCACTTGATGAAAATATTTATCTGGAATTTCGTGCTCACGTAATGAAAATAATAATACGCTGTAGTAATAACATTCATGAATATTGAACAATCGAGAGCCATAATTTACTTAAAACACGTTGCCAGAGTTGTTAATTACGTGTGAACTATACAGCGATCAGCTGTTACGCGTCAATGCTTGTATCACCATTGATTATTGTACTGCTGACAGATTAATTTTGAGGTTCTATTGTTTTATACTGGATGTAATATACCATCATTTAATGCAAATGGGTCAGACGCTTTAGTATGAAAGAAATGATATGGTGACAATATTTGATAATATTTGGGATGTCACATGGTGAACTAAAATAAAATACAACGGCTCAGTTGAAGTGGCTACCTGAATATCGTGAAGAATTAAAAAATCGCAACTATTTTGTTAAAATGTCTTTGTTTACCTTAGGATGAGACTTGGAAAAATAAATAGGTCCAACTATATCGAAAAATAATTATTTCTCTATATAGTTAAACTGCTGCTTTTCTGCGAATTATAACCTGTTAGGAAATAGTTAAAAATTAAATTACGGTAGCGATAAGAAATAACGAACAGTTGGGGTAGTAGGCTTGCGTCCCGTTTGAATTTTATTCCGTAACTATTCAGGGTCCTCAATTCATCTGAAGAAAGCTCTGGTATAAAAATTTTAAATAATAAAATGTTATATGTTATTTGCCGTTTATTGACACTATCAACAAATACGCAACCACCAAGCTAGTTCCCTTAAAGCGTTCGAAAGAACTCCAACAAATTCAGAAATAATTTTTTTAATTTCCTGTCATTACGATAGAATAACTCATCTTCATTATTCTTCCTTGGCCCTAATATTTCCTGGACCTTACAAGTCGTCTTCTTAGAACCGAACCTTAGTATACACTTCTCTAGTTCCATATATATCGCACTTGGACAGAAGCTCATTAACTCTTTAAGTAACACTTCATTAAATTAATATGGGCCCTGGTGCGTGATATTGTAACACCTCATAACTATTTCACACTTTGAAAAACCTGTCCATGCAGAAATTCTCACTGCGGCGGTCACCGCTGTTGAGCGTTTCATGTAGAACCTTTACGATAGACCTTTCTCTGGCAGCTAAGTGACGTAATTCTTTTCAAACACTATTCTTGGCGACTGTTGCGTGAGTCATAGTTGCTTTTTCCGCAGACCTCAACTCCCCGCACGTATAACTGTTAACTGTAGACTGGACTTTTTTTTTTAACCGTTCCTCCACTTTAATTTTCTGGTCTGTATATACCCTTCATGTCACAATCTCGTTATAGTTGCACCACTGTGTAACGTTTCCGAACCTTGTAAATATTGCAACGTATATTGACAAAATTTCCCAGTAAATAATATTTTCCAAGCCTTTGTGGTATTACAGTACCATCCACGAATGCTGTCATCTTTGCGGTACCAGCCTATCTTCAGCATTATGCTTTTTGAGTCTCACCAAATTTTTGAAAAGGCCCTTCCAACTTGATTGAAACAACTCTTATTTGCTTCGCGCGAAATTCCGGAAAAGAAATATCTTCTTATATATATATACATAAAATTAAGTTTTGTTTTTATGCAAATTAGACTCCTACAAACACTGCGCCATCTGTTTCTAAATCCTTAGCTTTTCGAACTCGCCTGTGGTCATTTTATAGTTTATGGTATGTTTCTTGAGTCTCATCAAGAGGCATGTTCCAGTATCCGGCACAATAAATATATACTAGAAGACCCATCCGAAAATTTCGTGAATATAATGAATAGCAAGGTTGGGGGTTTGTAATAAGATGATATAAGAACCGCCTCATTTTTTTCAATTGTTTATTTGTTTAGTGTAATAGATAGGTACAAAAGTCGACCTAGTGGAGCAGTTTAATAATATCTATGTGATATGTGCTACTGCTGTCTAGCTGCTTGGCTCCGATCTGTCTCATATGCACGACTTTCACATTTATTACTTTTGTCCTTTAAGGGTCAAATTCAGAAAAAAAAATCGTTCTTAAGAAATGATGTGAACAAAGCAGAGACCTTAGTCTTTAATATGATATCTCATTTACCTATTTTGGTTAGATATCAAGGGAGATAAATATCTCGTGACAAAAATTATGAAATGGAAATAATGATAATTTTGCTCTTTAAGGACCGAATTCCGAAAAATTCATTTTTTATAAAATGATGTGATTAAAGTGGGGACCATAAGCTTTATAATGATACCTCATTCACACATTTCGGTTAGTTATCAAGGACGATAATGGATTGTGACAAAAAAATAATCTATATGAAAAAAATTAAATTTTGCATTGTATATCACACCAAAGATTCTGTTTCTCCATAGAATTCCTGGTTCTTTACTATGTTTAGAATGCTGGTCGATTGAAATTTCTTTATGGGATTCAGGAATATTTGGTGAGGTGTAGTTGATGTCTTAGAAAGAGTCAAAATGTGTTGTATATTTCGCAATAGATATTCTTGATAGTAAAATTTCTGGTGTCTACTATCTACGTTTAATTATAGTCTGATGGCGCATACATCAATTATTCCCTTACTATACACAGACGACCGCGTCAGTATCTTGGTAAGAATAAAAAAGCATACCCCTGAAGACAGCCACAGCTTAAGGCTGAAACTTAAACCGGTGACGCAGCATTGTAACCGACGAAGGAATTGTAATTAATATAGCGGATGCCAAAAAAAGAATGATTCTACTCTTCGACTTACTTAAGCATACGGGTTCATCCATAGTTAGGACCAACTGTGAGAGAAATTTTTTGGGAGGATTATCGGTACTTCTGTGGTGTTGCCCATGAATTCGTCTCACGAAACTTTCGGCGGCTTTAATACTCCAGACTGGATTACAGAGTAACCATAGTCTGTATTTTGTGCTTAGAGACTTTTTTTTATAGGAGGACATCTGGATAAAATTATCTGATAACTGGTCCTACAATCAATTTTAGTTAATAACTACCTTCTAAATCAGTCAAAAATGATGGATTGAACGCATATTTCTGGCACATCACATAAATAATTTTTAAAATCTTAAATAACTCATTCTATCTGCTGTTAACACGAATGCTAATATTTCTGTATGAAAAGGAAAGCTTTTTTCATACCTGCATTAAAACATTCACTGTATCGCGATATAAACGTCATTTGCTATTTGTCTTCTTACTAAAACAGCTATCATAGAATATCAGTAAGCCATCTCCATCCAACGAATATAAACAAACAAAATGCATCTGATAAACCAAAAAAGCAATTAAAAATACTGGCGCATGCCTTATTGTGTAATAATGGCGGTTCCCCAGAAGTAAATGTACTTTCCGAAGTCGTCACGTGATTTGCAGAGAGTATTAAAACAATTTAAGCTTTGAAATTTTAAGTGCGCATGCGTAGAACGTTAAGTGCGGATGCGAACTTGAAGCACAACGCGAAATTCGTAAAGCTAACAAATTTCACGTCAAAAAAAAAAAAAAGGAGTTCTTAACACGCTCATTCGTTACAGCTATCAAACGACACTAAATGACACTAACTACACTGGCGAAAGCAAAGGTAATGGCAATAAAATTTCTGTGGTGGCTTGTAGTAAAAGTTCATCGTAGTCCATTTTAACCGCCCGTCTTGAGATACTGTGCATGGTCTTCATTTTTGTCATATAATATACTGAGAGATTTTGCTGAGTTTTAACTGTCGTTGCTCTGAAGTAAAGACTGCGACGGCGTTTGCTTGATACCAGCACTGCAACGGCGATGTTGAGTAATTGGTGATATGCCGGTTGCCAAAGATCTGGGTTGCTGAATATCGAAATCACCGCCCACGACAGGAAGCGTGAAAGAGCAGCATCCGACAAAGCAGCCGACGAAGCATCATCCACCGTCAATTTAGTGAAGATATGCGTAATGACGTTTCACCTGTTCCCTTTACGAAATGCGTAGCGTTTAGCGACTGTGAGATTAGAACTGTCGTGGGTTCCACTATTGGAGATATCGACCTGACAGTAGCGCAAGGAGCCTGAAGAAGAGCCGTTCGAAATTGGGTCTTGCATCGCCGGACTACAACCAGATATGATACGGCCCTGGGAGACATTTGTGAATAAGCCAGAGCTCGTCATCCGAAATGAAAACTAAATCTAACACATTGCTTACAACCGTCTATTAGATTACCAGCAGCTGTAGAATAATCACAGATTACTCACGATACAAACAGTATTATCTTTCTTGGCTGAAATTGATGTCTGCGAGATTGGAAATTAATCATGTGTGTTAGAACTGGTTAAAATTGAAGAACTGATGGCGTAGTTTAGTTACTTGCAGCATACTAAAAATCGCCACCATATGTGCATTAAGCATATTTATGACTGTCACGTTTATACATTGATGAATGGACAGTATTGTTTATAAACCAAATAGGTATTAAATGTGCAGTGAGATCAAACACTAAGCAGAATTTTAATCACCAAAATGTCAATATGTGATAACGTTGCTATACTTCGTAGATCAATTGCTGCTACATTACTTATCATGTTCAGAAAAAGAATTGTGCTACGCTAGATTTCATTTCTTCCAAAGAAAGCACGAGCCGACAAATGTGAGAATTATCGCACCATTAGTCTAACAACACATGCTTCAAAATTATTGACCAGAATAATATACAGAAGGATGGAAAGGGTAATAGAAGAGATAGTAGGCGAAGATCAGTTTGGGTTTAGGAAAAATTGCGGTACAAGGGAAGCAATACTGTCATTAAGATTAATACTTGAAGGGCGGATCAAGAAAAATAAAGATACTTTTATGGCGTTTGTTGATTTAGAAAAAGCTTTTGATGATGTTAGGTGGGGCACGATGTTGAAAATTTTAAACAAGTCAGGTCTAAAGTATCGAGATAGAAGAATACTCTATAAACTGTATAAGAATCAAGTGGCTATAATAAAAGTAGAGAATCACGAGAGACATGCCTCAGTTAAAAAGGGTGTGAGACAAGATTGTAGTCTATCCCCGTTAATATTCAACTTGTATGTAGAAGAAGCAATAAAGAAAGTCAAAGAAAAATTTCCATGTGGCATACGTTTTCAGGGAGAAAAAAATCAGTATGCTACGATTTGCTGATGACATTGTCTTGTTAGCAGAGTGCTGAGGATATTGAGATGTTACTGAATGGCAGGAACAAAATACTGAAGGAAGATTTTGGACTGAATATAAATCAAAGCAAGACAAAAGTGATGAAATGTAGCAGAAATGATACCAATACTAGTAGATTGAATATAAAAATAGGATCGGATGCAATAGGAGAAATAAGTGACTTCTGTTACTTGGGAAGTAAAATTACCACCGATGGCCGAAGCAGGAATGATGTTAAAAGCAGAATAGCACTAGGAAAAAGAGCCTTCATGAAAAAGAGAAACCTTTTAGTTTCAAATATTGATCTAGGAATTAGAAAAAACTTTTTAAAACTCTTTGTGTGGAGCACAGCACTTTATGGTAGTGAAACATGGACTTTAGGAATACCGGAAATAAAGAAAATTGAAGCAATTGAAATGTGGTGCTACAGAAGAATGCTGAAAATTAAGTGGACAGACAAAGTAAGAAATGAACGAGTCTTGGGAATGATGAGTGAGAAAAGGAGTTTATGGAAGAAGCTTACAGAAAGAAGAGACAGGCTGGTAGATCATATTTTGAGACATGGTGGATTGGTTAATTTGTTAGGGGAGGGAACAGTCGAAGGTAAGAACTGTAGAGGAAGACAGAGGCTAGAATATATGAAGCAGACAATTGCGGACGTGGGCTGTAAGGGGTATGTAGAAATGAAGAGGTTAGCACAGGATTAGGAAAGGATGGAGGATTGCATCAAACCAGTTAAAAGACTGACAAGAGCAAAAAAAAAAAAAAAAAAAATTAATTTGGTAAATATTCTTTCAAATTATAAATTACTGTTATTTTCCCGCTGCTTTGCCCGCGTGGAGTTTGGGGTGTGTAGCAATGAGTTTGGCTTATGTTTTTCTTCTATTAGAAAATCATAAAAGTATGTAATATGGTATCCTTTTAATTCTTACGATAAGTTCATTTTTCAATTTGGTTAAGCCTATTGTAGTGTTAATCTTTGATGTAATGATTTGATTAACGTATTTATTTTGGGTAAAACTGAAAAATAAATAACCAAAATAACGTAACAACTAAACAATATTAACAGAATCTAGGGAATGAAGTGTTTATCAGGTTTTAGTATGTTCTTTGCTGGATGTTATGCAGAGGAATTATCACCTAAGGTGCAATATGATCTGTGGTGTCTAGTTGTCCGCGGTACGAACGATTTATTACTATGATGCTTCTCCGTTCCTCGGTGACCTAGTGTCATTAAGATATATAGCAAATTTTAAGCTATACATAAGCGTTAAAGAAGTGAAATGCCTGGCCAAACTGGGTCGCTAGTTTTTGCGTGATACCTGGACAAAATGGCAGTCAGAATCAGCACGCTTACAGATACTTTTTCTCTCTCTCTAGGGATCACGTAAACACTGGCCATCACAGTTGACCAGTGTGAATAATTGGAGGGAGGGGGAGGAATTGAGTTCCTGCCAGAACTCTAACTGGACTTGTTAGTCGTCATACATAATCTATTGGAGAAAAGTCTGTATTACTATCTATATGCGTAACTTTGTATGTTCTGTATTGTATAGTTTTTGAGCCGGAGATTGTGGGCCGTGTCAGTATTCTCCTACCTAGATGATTGCAGGAAACCGTCTAAAAATAAGAATCAGGACGGCAAATTCACGGGTACCTTGGGCTCATGCCCGGTCCCGTTGTACCTCCCAGATGCAGTGTGCTGTGCACTGAGACACACTGGCGGGTTTGAAAATTTATAATAGTATAGATTATTTAGAGAGCAAGTTGTTTGCTGTCTTGGCATGTCAACACTTCTTATAGAACCCTGTTATTGCGTTAAGATCCTTCGTACATCCTGACAGCATCTTGATGAGTGTTGATGATGTAGAAGAGAATTGCACAAATCGGAGTTTCCAGCAACAGTAGCAGGCATACCTAATACCATCTGTCTGCCCGTGCGAACTGGTACATGCCTGCTGGCGAGCCATCCGTTACTAGGACCCTGTGTTCTCGTCTAGGGTTTCTTGTTGGCGATGGACTTAATTTGATTAATCTCGGCAGAGAAGTTTCGCTGAAGCAATACTTGTTGGGGACTCAAAGACGAGCCTGTCGAGCTGCTGGCGCAAAACACAAAGAGTGTTAATTAAGACAAGTGGCGGGCGCGCAGCTCCAAGGACAATGCTCGACAGAAATTACACAATTAGTTAGCAACTGTGAGGATATGAGAGCGGACGCCCGCAGCCAGGTGTGTCCGTCTGGGTATGAGCTACTCTTCCAGCAGCGACGTGACGTGCCAGGACAATTCATCACTGCTCTAGTTCGTTTGTGTGTGAAGAATAGGCTTCTCTGTTACAGCGAAATGCATGGATGAAGAAGATCTCGACAATTACATACACTAAAGAACAAATGAAAACAAGTTATAAATGTTAAGGTATTCCTTCAACAATGATGTCGCTTTGAAACCCGCCAGTGTGCTGAGCCGCCACATACTGCATTCGGTAGGTACAACGAGACCGGACACGAGCACAGATAACCGCGTACCAGCCGTCCTCACTGCGGTTATTAGGCGGTTTTTCAGCAGCCATATAGCCAAATACCGTGACTGTTCCCAATCTCCTCCTCATAAACTACACATTTCACAAACAAACCGAGGGCATCCAGATTTGGGTTTTCCATGGTTTCCCAAATTATTTCAGGCAAATGCCGGGATGCTTCCTTCAAAAAGATCATGGCTGAATTCCTTCCCGTTCCTTGTCCCCATTCCATCCCGCCTCGAATGACCTTACCAGTCAACAAGGCGTAAAGCAGTAAGTAAAAAAAAAAAAAAAAAAAATTCACAAACATACAATACATCTATCAGACATAGAACATAGCTACACTTCTCACAGACAAATGGGAACACTTCACTTCGCCTAATAGTACTTAAAACCAATAGGTATGAAATGTTTGTCGTCAGCACGGGCATGCAGCTGTAAGTCCGAAGCTTCAAATTTGATTATGCCAATGATGAGTAAAACTCCCGATCCGAAAATGTTGGGAAAAGGTGGTGAAGAAGAATGAATTCACTTCGAACTGCTGCACTTCGCAATTATGCAAATTATGCATTAGAAAAAGCAATTGAACATTTGTTTTAGACTCTGGCAAGTTGGATAGCACGGGTTCACAGCACGATTCTCGAGATTCACATATACAAAGTGAAATTTGTCAGAAGTGTGAAAAATCCTTGTTGAATGTGGGTCTTTCAGATAATCCTCACCTCTGAGGCACCAAATGGCTCGAACCTACAAGTAATTTTTTGGACAGTATTCTGAAGTTGCTTCGTAAGAGTTTATGAATGAAAACCTCTCAGTTAACATTTTTTTTTACATTATTTAAACTCAGACACGTTTCGGTCTTGTGCTGTAGGGCATCTTAATTGGGAAATTGGAAAATCAGTTAAATTTTGCTGACCAACAAGGTAATTAATGTGTTCTGCACCAAACGGTAATTTTCTGACGTCCAGCCATTCTACCACAGCTAAGAGATAAAGAATAAGTCTTGTTTTAATTTCTGCAAAGTCCTTGAATTTATGTGCTTGAAGCAGCTCATAAAAGTCAGATGGAAGGCAAATCTCTTTATTCGGGATTGTCAGTCACTTCCTTCGCTTTACGAGACATAACTTGGATTCTGACGTCAGTTACAGCTCCGCCGACAAGTTAGGCTGCCAGCAGTGTGTTAGGTGACCACTGGAAGCCAAACTGGAAGCGATTTCACGAGATGTTGGCGTGCGGGAACAGAAATATCTCTTGGCAATTTATAAAACGTTTGTCAGCGCTTGATCTATTTCAGAAGTCTAGAAGTGCTCACAGCATGCTGCGATATTGGATATCCTTAAGTCTGGGTTTGCTACAGCCAGACGTAAATAAATAAATTCATTGGAACATCACAGGGTCTCTTCGGTAGGGTAATCCCTCTCGGAACTTGCGGATGTGGCACTTTTTTGTAATAATTATTATTAATTCAGACAACACAGTATGCTCTTATGATTACTCTTCAGGTACACAGTATATGTTCATGTATTTTGGTAACATTTTTATTCCGGTCGCTCATGACACTGCAATACAACTTAAAATAAAGATTATGTTGCTGGTGAACAGTTTACGTCAGCAAAGGCCAGTTGCGTTGATAGTAATTAATAATTATGTCTCAGAGCTGTCCAGGTAGCGATAAAAAGTGACACATTTTGGGACGGGAAATCGAGTTGGATTATTCAAGTTCATTATGCGTTTGATTAAAGATAGCCCTACTATGACTTTACGGAGCGAATACTCTGATTAACGACTCTAAAATTGCAAATGATACGAGTATTTCCACGGATTTCCACAGTGCTTGTTCCAAATTGATATTTATTTTTATTGTTTGTTTGTTTGTTTGTGTGTGTGTGAGAGAGTATGTGTGTGCGACACGTAATTCTAAATACGATGCTACAGGAGAGGGGTTGTATAGAAAGCTACTCTTGCCTACGTGGGGGAAGGGGATGTTCCGAGCCAAGCCACGTAGCTCTTCTTTCATATTATTTGTAATATTTAAAATAAGGTACAGAACAAACAACAGCATGTGAATATTTATTTCAATCATTTAACTATCTCAGTTTGTAATTTACGATAGTCTGACAAGAGAAGAAAGTACAAAATATTTTCTGGAATCAACAGAGAAAAAAGCTACCCGCCACGCGGGGGTAGAGACAAAAGCTACGGTGGGCTACGTGGGGGGAGGGAGGCCAAAATGGAGCTACGTGGTTTATGGACGCTCCCTTACAAATTAGGTTACGTACGTTAATACAATTATTCAGGGTACTTATAATTAATCAATGGAACATACTTCATTATTAATAATAATTATGGTAAATCAATAATAAAACATGACTGGGGTGTTAGCGATAATGTCAGAAGCTTTACTGACGGAATATATGAAGTATACTTTGAAATAAATGACAAAATTCTCTCTCTAATTTTTCTGTAAATATTTTCATCAGTTAATTGTTTATTGAATTTTACCCCAGAACAACTAATTTAATAACAGTCCTTGTAAGTGTCCGCTGTGGTTAGTGTTAACATTTTAAAAGTATTTTTGGGTTTCTGAATTCAATACATTTGTTTTGAAATTATTCTTTGTGATGTTTCTAATAGATTTTATGTAAAATTTGTAATTGTAGTAGTCATTTGCAGAGTTCAGTTACCGTTTCCACTGTTTCTCTCGTCTCGACGTTATAACACTTTGATATTTTAAAGCCTTAATATACATCTTTCAGATGTTCAGTAGTTTCAAAATTTATTGGATGGAAATGGTTCAATACCTGAAAATTGAGTAACAGGATTGAGGAAAGTCGTTTTGTTTCCCCCTCAGTAGAGCGAATTGCAATTTGTATCGTCGATTTTAATCATTGTATTCTGCTTTAATCAATAAAAGTTCCATTTTACACCCACGATTTTGGTGGTATATTTCATTTCAAAATACGTTTTACTGCAGAATTATTAAAATCTGGGGGAGAGAGAGAGGAGTTAATCTTGAGGTACCCACCGAGCGGGGTGGTGTAACGGTTAGCGTTCTCGTCTCGCATTCGGGAGGACGGTGGTTCGAATCCCCGTCCGGGCATCCAGATTTAGGTTTTCCATGGTTTCCCAAATTACTTCAGGCAAATGCCGGGATGCTTCCTTCAAAAAGGCCATGGTCGAATTCCTTTCCATTCCTTGCCCCCATCCTTGCCCCCCCCATCCTTTCCCGTCTCTAAAGACCTCGCTGTTGAGAGACGTAAAACAGCTAAAAAAAATTTAAAAAAATTGGGGTACCCTTTTTTTAAAAAAATGTTCCGGATATACTCATTTGTTTTAGTAACCCCAACAAAATTTAGAGAAGGAAGTAAGGTTAGGCTGTCAGACAGGGTAACAATGTATTTTCGCATTTTGTACAGTAAGAGGATTGCTATGATGCTGCTAATAAAGAACAATAAGTTGTAAGTTCCTTTAATTAATATAAGACATTTTATAATACCTATATTATTTTAAATAATAATATATTTGGTATTTATTTTCAAATTTTTTACATAAGTAAATTTTTTAATTTATGACTAACAAGTAATTAGAAAATAGTTACGCACAAATCCGAAAACTAGCATTTCTCACGCACTAATGGTTGAAAATAAAAATTGTGTATTAAACTGAATGTACTAAAAAAGTTTGAAAAAGTATTTATAAACCATTTTTTTTAAAAATAACTGCAAGTAATGTTTAAATATAGTTCACTATAAGTTATGTGAATTTTTCATTTAAGTAGCACATACAAATTAAAGAAAAAAAAGTTCAAATGAAATAAATGATAATGGATCGCAGAAATTTTTTGAAAATTTTCGGAAAAAAAATTCTGACTAAAAGTTTATAGTACTTTCTTCTTGTTATGATGCTGTACCTGATTCAGGACGTTGGCGGCTACCATGGAGGATGTACCCTCCATGGAAACTCGCTTATGAAGATGAACAGAGGTGGTTTCCACTTTCCAGCAGTGCGTGTTATTGTGGGTGACTATAATCAATATAGAGTGTTGTTTGCGTTGTACAAAATGAGAGAAGAAGAAGGAAGAGACTGAAACCCGGTGCCCGTCCATTCAGGCTTACTCTTCCGAAAGACACATATAGTGGAAAAAAAGGAAAATCTTAAAGAATTTCGAGAGTCATTGGGTTCCTAGCTTTCATTTGATATGCTAAAGATTGCCTAAAATAGCCTTTCCCAACCTTTTTAAAAGACGGATCCCTTAAATATTAGCCGCGGACCAATTAATAATAATAGTAATAATAATAATAATTGGAAATTGGTTATTGTAGAACTGTCATTTGACAGCTCGACTCATATCTCACACATTGTGGTCGGAGTTCTCGTGTTCTAACGGCTCCATTTCTATTTTCGTGATTATTAATTTTATTTTCATTTAGTCTGCGGACCCGTCAAGATAGGTCCGCAGACTCCCTGGTTGGGGAACCCTGATCTAAATCGGATCTTTACTTCGTCCAACACACTAAACCCCCAGCTAATTATTTCCACTCACCATAATGTTTCGAAATTTTATTTTATATTCCTGTTAAGACTAGTTCTACTTCTACACCCATACTCTGCAGTTCACAAATATTGTGGGTGACAGAGGGTGCTAAGCACCAATCCTAATTATGCGCATTGCAATCCCGAACAGAACGAGGAAAGAATACATAAAAGTATAAGTACGGAATCTTATTTCTTTAATCTTATCCCTCCTGTCATTGTTGGCTAAATAGGTTGGCGGAAGAAGTATTTCATTGCACTCGTAAATTTAAGATTTTCTCATATTCTCTAACAAATTCAAACGAAAGCGACGTCGTCTGTCCGCCAAACAATCCCAGCCCAACCCACGAATCAGCTCTGTGACGCTTACGTAAGGACTGTAACTAGTCACGAATCGAGCGGCTGCTCTCTTCTGTACTTTCTCTAATGTGTCAATCAATCCCTTGCGATACGGATCCCAAATTCCACAACAGTAATCCAAATGCGGACGCACTAGTGTTTTGTACGCTATTTCCTTTGTATGAGCATTACAACTTCTCAAAATACGACCTACGAATCGTAGTTTAGAATTAACTTTGCCTACGACGGAAGTTAGTTATAAATTTCTGTGTTACAGGATTCAGAAATCGTGGAGGTGTAACATATGGACGGACTAAGAACCTGCGGGAACTACGAACTGCGAATACTTCAAGATAATTTAGGTGCAAAGAAAGTCATGTATCTCCTACGAAATTGACCGTTCCCCTAAAGATTATCACATACACAAAGAAACCTATGTATTCGTGTGGTAGTATGTTACAAAATTGTCTTAAAAAGAGATTTTTAAGTTATGGGGGGGGGGGGGAGGGGAGGGAGCGCAGTATTTGATTCCAAGGACTTCACCGCAGTACAGCATTGTTGTGTTTTGTCCTGCAGAAAGCGATACGAGAACATTGTTCGAGATAGAGATTGTAACGCCGCGAATAGTGTGGTAGAGAGAACTAATATCTCCGTCGCCGCTGGGCACATTGTCCGCAGAACTCATTAAAGCGTAGCGCAGAACAAGATTCCTGCTCTCTCTTTTTTTTCTGTCTGCGACTAGTGCAGCAGCGAGGACGCTTACAATGAACGCGAGTTTACGTCTTCCAACGGGAAGTTATAAACACGCTGCGCAATTGCGGCCACATTAAACTTTCACGCAGCAGTCGCGATGATTTCTGCAGCGGCGTCGCAGTAATAAAGTTTCCGAAAAATTAATTTAGTTCGCACTGCGCTGCTAGTGGGCGCACGCTCTCGCCTTCAAATTGATAAACGGCTCCGGAAGGCAACACCGCACAATCGACTTTTCTAATTCGTCTTCCTCGCTCCAAAGACTTCCGCATTCACTCCCCTCCTCCTCAACAAAACGCTTTCTCCTTTATTTCCTGCACACCCGCTGAGTGTAGACGAGTCTAGAAGCAATTATATGGTCAGTTCATTCACCGAATTTCAGTATGAGTGTTAAAAGAATTATCACACCGAGCGTGGTGGGTGAACAGTTAACGTTCTGGCCTCGCTTTCTGGAGGACGGTGGTTCGAATTCCCGTCCGGGCATCCAGATTTGGGTTTTCCACGGTTTCCGCAAATCACTCCAGGTGAATGCCGGGATGATTCCTTCAGAAAGGCCATGACCGAATTCCTTACCGTTCCTTGTCCCGAGTCCCATCCCGCCTCTAATGACCTTAGCCGTCGACGAGGCGTAAAGCAATAAGTTAAAAAAAAATGAATTCTCAGGCTTCCGCAGCCGTCTTTGTTAGTAACAATTAGAGTTTGCAGGAATGACTTATTTCAAGTTATGAGGGAAAATATGGTGAGTAACCTCTGTTTTGGATTTTAGTGATCTCTTCTGCATTTGATGAATCGGCAAAAGTCTTCAGTCGAAAATCCAATATGGTGTTTGGAATCTTTCTCTTCTTCCAGCCACATATTACTGCCTCACTCCCAATACCAAATTATCTGCTGAACTCCGGTACAGTCATTTACTCTTTTCCCCATTTTTCGATTCTCTTATTTACGCATGTTTTATATTCCATTACATTCTGTTGTACAATCTACTCCACTGTTTGTGAAAATAGAAATATGCGTGACGAATTGTCTGAATAACATCAAAATCGAGAATTTGTAGAATAGCTGAACCATAGCAAGTGATTAAAATTTCTGATGGATAGCTTGCACGTAGGCATAACAGCGCCCTCTTTTGTGTTAACAACGGACAGGTCAATGTTACGCTACCGTCAGTTTGTGCTAGCACGCTTCTTAGGTGTTGAGGGCAATCTGAACAGCAACCTCTGCATCAGGAAGATTTTAGAATCCAAAGCACTGCCCTCCTGCAGGCAGCTCCACATGGCACATTTCAACAGGACAATTCCCGGCCACACGTTGCGAGGAATGTGGAAGCCTTCTTCCTACAACGACGGGTACTACTGCTTCCAGACCTGCAGGTTTGCGTGACATGTCGCACAGCGAATATGTGTGGGATATGGTCGCTCGGCAACCTGTTGGTTCTGGTCCTCCAGCAACCACTGTCGATGATTTGTGGATGAGCTCACAATCTGCGTTGCAGTGTGTTACCCAGAAGCATGCGCAGGCTCTCTTTGGTGCCACGCCACCAAGTCTAGAGGCTTTGATTGCAGCACGTATTGGCTTCACACAGTTCTGAATTCTCACGGTCAAAATGTGTTTACAGTTCTGTAATAATCATTTGTATATTGTCACACGAATAGTGCGAATTCCCACTACTACCCGCCATTCGGGAGGACGGGAGTCAAACCTCGTTCGGCCATCCTGACTGAGGTTTTCCGTGGTTTTTCTGTCACTCTAGGCGAATGCCGGGATGGTACCCTACAAGGTCACGGGCGACTTCTATCTCGCCTCCCTCCTCTTTAGGTTAGTAGGCTGAAAAGGGTCCTCAAGACCCTCCAGCAGCCCGCCTCCCAAGCTTCTCCTGGGATGAATGAAATAAAAAATAAAATAAAAAAATCATGGCCCTAATTTGTGGAACAAATTTCATTGTACTCATATGTTTCCTTCCTGGAGCAGTAAGTTTTATCAATAGTAGAGTATTAAAAAAGTGTGACTCATCATCCTATCTGATTTTCTGCATTCTCTCCCATAAATCTCTTTCGTCGCCCATAACTTCCAAAATGCGTTCGTTTAGCTCTTTATTGGTCTAACAATTTTCTGTATCTCAAATTTAAAATGTCACTAGTCTGGTATCACATTTTTTTTTAAATGTCTAAACTAAATAGTAAATTTGTAATTTCAACAAAGTAACTACGATAATAATAGTAAGATTCTTATAAAACTTTATAAGCAGTTGTGCCTACCGATGTTGTTAAGATATTGAACTTTGTAGGAAAATATCTTCTAGTATTATATTGGTCTCAATGGTTTATACTATTACTATAATTGTAACACAGAAATATTTGATAAAATTTGGGTTCGTGAAATGGAGTTCTTTTGTACGAAGAACGTTACTACCGCACTTTAGAGAATACCTTGAGCACGTAATTTCTTCTGCAGTCTGCTTATATGTATGCTTGTGAATTAAGGAATTGAATATTGGCTGTTTTTTAACGCACTAAACTGATTAGGGGAAGGAAAGTGCACATTTCCTATCATTATAGCCGGTTTTGAAATTTAATGATTTTCTTAAACTCTGGTTAAAAAATTTCAGTTTTGCAGTTTCAGGATAATGCGTTGTACAGCGACAGTACCAAGGACGTAGGTTGAAACCAGTGAGCCGGTGTTTTGGTAATATGAATTACTCTTTTTCATACCTGCTTGAATGTTTCAATTTGAGCCCCACTCAAAGACTATACTTCACATAAACTAATAACAATATATCATTATTGCAAAATTAATTTCAATAGTGGCAGGCAGTTGCCATATCACATACTATGGCGCTGCTTAGCCTAGATTTTCTGATTTGAGGACTAGATTTAATATAATCAGGAACGGGGAGATGACCTTAAAGAATAAAATTTAATTTCACTGTTGCCTAATAACAGTGTAGTCGATATAAATGGTCTATAACTTCATGCAAGTGCTTATAAATGTATGATACGACCAATGATCGTACTGGCGCTCAGCTAATAAACAGTGCCGTATCAATCAGCAGTCGCCAGTTGCCCTGTAATGGAGGTAATGTTCGCCCGTGACACCCTTGATAGACCGCAACTTGTCCGCCAGCCCGCTGCCTCGGCCGTCTTTGTACTGCGGAGCAGCCAACTTGGAGGCCGGCTGGCAAGTTGAAGTCCAAGTTATCAGGCAGCGCTAATTCTGCCGGCAAGAGGGGCGGGCAGAGTTGATTTATGGCGGATCTCTGAGGTGAGGGCCTCAGGTGCGGAACCTGCCCAGGTATTCGTCTGCGCTGCTGGCTCAGAATTATAGTCCAACACAATAATGTTCCTGTCACGGTCGCCATAACGTGGTAGCCACACTTATTAGCTTCAAAACCCTTAACCTGTTTTCAACATCGAAAGTCATAAAAAAAAGTTACACCCATCCTAGTAGTGAAATTTACCTTGTTTGCGTGTTGCTCAGTATGTATTTTTTTCTACGTTAGAAATTACTGTATTAAGTACAGAATGAGTTTAATTTTTATTGTAATCAATAGCCTTAAAGTCCGTCAAAAATGACGGGTTGATTAGACTTTATTCGCAGTTGCTTAATTAAATAGAATTGTCGGCCTCGGTAGCTTGGGGACTAGAGTACCGATGGTCGCCGGTTTGAATCCGGCCTTGGACATGGGTGCTTATGTTAAATGTTTTGTGTGTCCTGTGTTGTCATACGATTGAATGTTCACATAAAATTCGGAAAGATTAATTAACTCTGACGATACATAAATATACATCGAGTGCTGGCTGAGTGGTTGTAAGGACGACTGACAAATATGTAAAAAACAAAAAAAAAACAAAACAAAAAACACCTAAATAGAATTGTTATAAAATAACGTTCAATATAATTTGTTGTGCCTTACGCTGTAGCAAAAAATTTCAATTGTCATGATATTCCAGGTTGCATTTCAACCTAACTACAAAGTGAAATAATAACATCAGTAATGTGCCGTCAGTGAAAGCAAGGGAAAATCTTAATAACTTACGTTTTGCCACGCAATATTAGTTTCAATCCTGGACCATGCCGCATAAATCAGTGATAAATGTGGAACTACTTTCATCCGTAGCAAGTATTGTTCTCAGCAGCTTGGTACTCCTGAAAACAGCTTAAATTATTATTTAAAAAAATATAAAATTACGCATGCCCCTTGTTGTAACGTCAAATTTCAGTTGTCATTTTGGTCCAGTCTAAATTTCAAACTGATCAAAACTTCCGCTAACATTGCTGCTCAAAAATAAAAGCATTTATCTTACATATCTATGGGCAAAGAATTTGACGGAAACTTCTACATCGAGCGAATGACAATAAATAAAAAGCAACTACTTAATAATATCTTAATTCATACGCAAAACATACCTTTCTTTCAGTGTTCTGGCAATTTTTTTTTTTGCGAATGCTTAATTAAATAAAATTGTTATTAAATAACATTCGTAACCTCTAGTAACATCTCAGCCTCCTAGTCAGCCAACGAAGGCCGAGAGCATTGCGTAAGTCTTATGGACACGGCTACACTATGACCAAACTTTGCCTTTTATTAGTATTGATGAAGATAAGAAAAATTATAATATCTTCAACCGTCTTTTTGTTTGAGAGAGTGGTATCATTTCGGGGATTATTTATGGAAACATATACTGTATAGTCGTTTGGCGAATAATCAACATTTAGTTCACTAATGCCGGAAACCATGATGAAGTTTGGTTACAAGTAAAGACACTTTCAGGCCCTTGATACTGGCGTAATTATCTTCCCTCGCTTCATTCACACTTAAATTTTTGCGATTTTTTGTACAATTATGTACTTTTTCCACGTATTATCCTTGTGTGTCATTAAAAAAACTCGATAAATTCATTTCACTCAATCGGCGGCTCTTGATTTTGCTATTCTTAGATCATCTATTAGATTAAAAAAAAACTATTCCGTAGTCCACAGGCAATAACAGATATATGGCCATAGAAAATGGTAAAATTTGGCTGAAACAGTGTGGAGATTTTGGCATATCACCTAACTACGTGAGTGGTTAAGGCGCTTACTTTAGAAATTGCGGTGGTATAAGGAATTTTTACGGATTGTGCTTTGATTATATGAGCTACGGCAGGACATTCCATGCTTCGAATTTCAACTGAAGTGTAAGATGAGCAACAACAAAGGCGAAACGCGTGGTTAATCGAAGCTCTCTCGCCCGATCGTAGGACCAAATAAATTTACTTCCGTAACTATGCGAAAGAAGTTTTACTTCTAACAGATTAAGGAATAATCTGAGTACTTATATCTGACAATGATAATCGTAAGTTTTCGTTAGTACGAAATTTTCACCTATTTTTGTGCTATTCTGCCCTTGAAATGATTGTTTAAGGGTTGAATGGAAGGACATACTGTTAGTGACATGTTTACGGAAAACCAACTAAATGCCACCTTCAAGATATAACCAGCGCCGGTCGTAGCCCTTCAGGCACGTTAAATTAATAGCGCATTAACGGTGAAACTCTTGAATTGCATTTCTCATTTTATGTCCGAGAAACAATTCATTCCAAAAAATTGGCAGTCACTGGGTACTATGACAGAAGTGAAAACTTTAAACTATTCATATCATGCGACCAACAGACCAAATATATAGCTACATACTTACCGTTAGTATTAGCATGTCGGTGACGCGAACCTTATAAGATTTTACCCACCCAAAAATCACCCAACGCGCCCAAAGAAGTTTTCACTACAAAAAAGTTTTTCCGTTTGTGAATTCGATTCCGTAACTTTCAATTCTGAGGTGGAACATTACGCAGGAAGGCGAGCTAGAAACGGGTATATAAGTAGCAAACGATTCCTAGCCAATTCAGTGTAGTTACAAGCAGAATCCAAACAGAACAGAAGCACCCTGACACACAGTCTTTTGAGTGTAGTTTGGTTTGTAGCTTGTGTTATAAAACTGTGTAGTAAACCAAGGTAAATTGTAATGGATTAATTAGCAACTGATAGTTCTGATGAAGAGTATATTTACGTGAGTTGAGTATATTTGAAACTGTTTTTAATGGTCACACTAGAATAAGCGGTGACAATAGTGAGTTATGTTCTGCAATTACTGATCCTTTGAATTCAGATAAGAATTCTGTAATTAGAACTAATCGAATGGATCGAAGAGATTTACAGATATTGTCAATTCTCTGCACTGGCCATCATGTTTAACTAACTTGAATGTAAAATTAAATTTTGAGGATACTTTTAAACAGTTTTCAGTTCATCAAGAGTTTAAGTATAAGTTTGATTGGGTTGATCCTTTTAAACGCTATGACCATTTAATGCGAGCAATTGAATTATTTAATAGTTTTGAGTTAATTCCTATGTCTATGATCAATACTTAGCAATAATTTAGCAATAAATATTAATCTCATGGTAACAAATTATAGATTAGTTCAAATAAATCAACCTCATTGGTACTGGAACAGACATAGTAAATTTGTTAAACAACCCATATTGTATAAAGTACTTTGTATCAAGTGTTGGCATAAAAATATAATTGAAAAATTTGATCATAATTCCATAGAAATATGACACGAACGCATATACCTAGTAATGCCAATTTTTTACCTAATGTAATGTCACCATCCCAAGACCATTACGATTTAAATTACCTAGATATATGTGCTGGAAAAACCAAAACAAATTTTTATCAAACTTTATTCATGAATTCTGATTTATTATTTTATGGGATTTGTTTAGAAGCAACTTTTGGTGTAAGAATATCCACTGAACCGACTAACTACTATTTGTATGTAACTGAGAAAAATGTCTGTAGAAATTATCCTTTGGAATTATGATTTTTCAGAAGTGTTTGGAATATCATTAATGGTGTTAAAGTGATATCGTATTATACTCCATCTCAAGAAGATTTAAACAAATTTTTTCAAAGAAAGATGTCTGACAAAAGTGCTGAATCAGATTTCGACGAAAGTAAAGTATCCAGCGACCCAGAAGAAATTAGTGAATCAGAAGAAGAAGAAATTAAACCAAGTAAGAAAAGAAAAGTTGTATTGGACGAAACTGATTCTTGTATTACTGATTTAGTAATTGTTATTGACTTAATTTTTAAAATTATTTCTCGTTTTAACAATTCTGAAGAATGTCTGGTTTCACTGCTTGGCTATATAAACACTTTACGAAAATCTCCAAAATTGATTCTCTTCAAAATATAATCACATGTAAAGAACATATGGGAACAGAACGAACACAAAAAATCATTGAATACTTGTGTACTGAATTCAGAGACTGCGATTGGACACATTCTGTCTTCTCATAAGACCAGTACAAAAGTAATCTTAAAATGTTTACAAACCTTCTTAGACAGTATACCAGCGCTTTTCCACCTCACCCACGGGGACTGCCAATGGCTTGAAATCTATAACATCAAATTCGAACGATTAATGTCAAATATTTTACAAAAAAATAAAAATTATAGTCGAGATACTTAAAAAACATTACGTAGATAAGATATTATAGCTACAATCTAACCTTCCACGAGGACGCGTGATAGTAAGGCATATATGCATCTTACAGTCAGGTATATGCGATGTATTTGTTTGTATATGTGTACACAGGCTGTATGTATATAAGTATAATCTATACTCTCACTGCTGTCCAAGCGCAACACGGCATACTAATAGCTACAGATACACTGTTATTCTGGCATCTTGGTGACACAAACTCATAAGATTTTATCCATCCATAAATACCTGACGTGCCTAAAGAAGTTTTCACTTCAATATATGTTCAGAGGGATGTAATATTACAGGCTAATTGTGCCGCTGGCATCCCAATGTAATGGTATGTTAATTTTTTTTCTGTAAATTGTTTACGACAGATATCATTTTTTTTAATGGCCGCGAAGAAAACATTTGATAATGTGTTAGAAAGTTATTTATGACACAAATACAATTCTGCAGCGCTTTTCATATTAGTTGCGGGAATGCTGGAACCAGTTTGCAGGAAGTTCGTATACAGAAAGCCAACTTAAATGAGAAAAATTGCTTTTGAGAGGCAACGTGGAACTCGGGAATGGTCTCTCGAAATTGAAACTATAAGTCTGGCCTCCTCAAGATCTATTGGGAAGACTTTCAATTCTCATTGGAAAAAGGTCCTCGGACACTTATGAGTGGATCTTGGTTTAGTTATTTTTGTTATGTTCCAACACGATGCTGTCAAAGAACTATCTGGCAAGGATTCTCTCATGTTGATTGACTCATTCAAGCACCGACACCGAATAGTGCCGCAGCCCATTCTCTGACTTATTGTAGCTAATATAGACGTTAACCAGAATGTAATAGTTATGAAGTGCAGACTAAATTTCAAGAGAACAACGGAGAAAAACAAGCAAAATAACTTTAATCGAACAAACTGGAAGAAAACGACTTGCTACAAGTATTTGTAGAAAATGTGCATGGAGTCTGACACGTAATTTTGAAAGTAATTCCAGTGAACAAGACCAGGCTGCACTGAAGAGAGGAATAATTGAAGTTGGGAAATGATCAGGAAAATCAAAAATGGCCGAAAACCTTGTACCATAAGACAAATTGTGGTGAAAGTCGATCGTTTTCATTTTTCGTGTATCAACTATTGTTAATAATGAATTGATGAAGCAAATTATAGTAATGAATAAATATCATCATGAACCTCTAAAGACGTGAAACTCTGTCACCACGCCTGCTTCAGTGACGGAATGGTGACTCCCGCTTGCCAGAAGAAACCTATTCTAAACGGCAAGCTTAAATGTTGCCATCTATCTGCCATACTTGTAACTTGTGTTTTCTATATGTGTAGTTTATGAGACAGTCCCAGCATTTGCTTAGGTGACTGCGGGACTGCCGGTACGAGGGGTCCAGGACTCAACACTGGAACCGTTCTGTTTCCTGATCCATTGTGGTGGTGCACTAATGCGTGCAACTACACTAATCTGCTGATAGTGGATCAGAGGAGAGAAAATGCTGAAGATGAAACACGACGAGTGCAAAATAAATAGTTAATAGGAAATACTAGAAAGCAAAAAAACGTGGTTGTGTGTGAAGGATTAGATAAGGCAATGCTAATATGAAACAGCTTGTTTTAAGAGCAAACATGAAACAAAATAAATTAGTTTAAACATCAAAGATGATGATAGGAAACCTCTTTTAATCTCAGAAGACGGAGAGAGTTACCCAAAGTAACTGCTGAAATCGCCAGGTGAAGTAGGAATCTAAAGATTGTATGTATACTATATACGCATTACTTCAGTTCATGAAGCTGATATCGAAAAGTTACCAAATATGGAAGGTCCCAATGTATTTTAATCAAAATGACATATCCACACTCCAGAATAAAGCAAAATCTCACAATTGTGAAAATTATCGAACTTTTAAGTTAACATCACATGTTTAAAAATTACTAAGTTGGTATACTAAAGAATACTGTAAAATCACATTAAAAATAAGTAAATTTTCTATGAGATGTAATGGATTTACCAAAAACCGGGGTACAAGAACAAAAAGCATTAATAGAAACAAGGATACGTTCGTGCCATTTGTAATCGTAGAGAAAGCCCTTAATAATTTTAGATGGATTAACATGTTCGAAATTTTTAAACAGTTATAAAATTTCGAGCTAGAAGATTAATGTATAATCTATATAAGAATAAGGTGGCCATAATGAAAGCAGAGAAACACGGGAGAGTAATTTTCAACTAGTGTGTAGAAGAAGAATTAAAGTAAGTGAAAGAACAATCAGTATGCTAAGATATGTTATTGAGACCGTTCTGTTAGGAGACGAAATCAAAAGTCGTTAAATACAGCCAAAATGGCAGCTATAGAAATAGAATAATCTTAAAAATATTATGACATATAGTAGCAGGAATGACAAAATTCGCTTATTTAGAAATTAAAATTGCAAGTGATGGCATGACTTATTTTAAAACCATAATAGCACTACCGAAAAGAACTTTCTTGTAAAATATAAATATTTCACTTTCTAAAATAACTGTAGGACTAGAAATTACTAAACGATAGGAAAAATATAAACCAAAGAAGATAAATGTCGTGAAATGTAGCAGAAATTACAGAAACAACAGGACATTAATTATAAAAATATTATCAGAGATAGTACAAGAGGTATTCTGTTATTTATGAAGTGAAATTACCAGTGACAATCGAATGAAAAAATGACGTTAGAGGAAGAACAGCACTTGCGAAAACAGTCTTCTTGATAAACAGATATCGTTTTCTTCAGAAATTTTGTTGAGAAATTTCTGAAAATGTATTTACAGAGCACGACACTATGAAATTGAAGTTTAGAAATAAAAAAAGAAAAAATAAAGAATTTTAAATATGGTTCTATGGCAGAATGTTTAAAATTTAGTGGACAAATAAAGTATGAAATTAAGAACTCTTGAAAATGGCGGGTGAAGAAGAGAAGTCTTGGAAGAGCCTCTCAGAAAGAAGAGACGGGGTGGTGCGTCACACTTTAAGACATGCGGGATTGGTTAATTTGCAAGTGGAGAGAACAGTAGAGGGCAACGAAGATTACAATGAATGAAAAATATAATTTAAGACGTAAGTTGTAACGTGCATATTGAAATGGAGAAATTAGTCCAAGATAGGATGAGATCGAGCATTGCATCAAACCAACCAAGATATTGATTACAAAAAAAAGTTTAAATCTAGTGATTTCGAGATCTTTGCTTTATAGTGGAACATGAAATTTGAGCAAATTAGATCCTATTCCATGCTGTTATTGCAACATATAATCAACCGATTAAAATATGCTAGCAGATATACATGAAACGAGAAACTGTAATCATAATAGAACACAAGTCGGAACCCTTACATTTGAAACGTTTTATTTTTTTCTAAGGTTCCAAAGATCTCTGAATATCGTTGTAGAAATAGAAACTATAAAAAGAAGTTTAATACATTCAAAGTTAATGGATTTATAAATTATAGAGAAAACATAATATTTAGTTATATACGATCTGATAAACAGTAGTCTGAAAACTCACAATTTTTTTTAAATGTTAAAAACTTTTTGTGTTGATCCTATCTTTGATAGCAAAGTTTATTTGAAATTGATATTTCTGTATCTAGCTTTGCAGGCATAGTGCGCTATTTCAATGTGTCGGAAGATACAATTCAGTTAACTATTGCCTACAACTTTCTGGGTTTTCGCATAGGATGGTTATTTTTTGTTCCATTGCCTGAATGGAAATACGGTTCTATGGTAGAATGTTTAAAATTTAGTGGGCAAATAAAGTATGAAATTAAGAACTCTTGAAAATGGCGGGTGAAGAAGAGAAGTCTTGGAAGAGCCTCTCAGAAAGAAGAGACGGGGTGGTGCGTCACACTTTAAGACATGCGGGATTGGTTAATTTGCTAGTGCAGGAGACCATAGAGGGCGACGAAGATTGCAATGAATGAAAAATATAATTGAAGACGTAGGTTTTAACGTGCATATTGAGATGGAGAAATTAGTTCAAGATAGGATGAGGTGTAAAAATAGAAACTAAAAAAGAAGTTTAATTCATTCAAAGTTAATGGATTTATAATTTATAAATTTTTTCATTGTATAGTCAGATATTTGAGGTGAGCTGCGGTGGTTACATTATGACTGAGCCCTGGCTTGTATAATAATATTGTTCAATAAAGCCCTCATAACGCTAACATAACATTTTGTCCTGTTTCGGAAACTCAGTAGAAACGCTTGATATGCATCTGTTCTGGACGAATCGGAGGTATTTATTACCCTGTTATATAGCATTCGGTTACAGCAGATTCCGTCGTCTGTGGCCAGTGTCTTCAGTCAACAGTAAAGGGAACGGTATCTTTAATAGCAAGTGTATAGCCAATGCGTGTTTGTTATGAAAGAACCATCTATCGTTTAAATGTTTTCGTCTGACTTTATCGAACTGGAAATAGATAGGTAAACGATTGTTGCAACATCAAATTAATTAATTACTGTGCATGTATTACGTAGAGGAAAACAGTAAGGATCTTTACGTTCTGTAATTTCACAATACGGGGGTATACAATGTTCGCAAATTCTGGCACATACGATCCTGATTACTACAAGAAACAGCCCTTACCAAAAAGAGTTGTAAAAAATCCAATCTGTGCTTGTGAAAGGAAAGAACTAAACTACGTCATGTTTGGCTACAAATACAAGACAACACACACTGACCACTGACCGCTTCCTGGAAAAGCTCGTGGAAATAGACTGTAGGCTAGGCTCGTGACTCTAACAGGTACACGGAAACATTTAAAAGTTGAACAGTTTTAATTTTACCGATATGTGAATTCCTAACTCTTTGTTCGCTGTATAATTACTGTATGTGTACTGAAATTTCAGTTATAAATCTGCATCACTGCATGACAGCTACTAGTTCCCACCGGTTTTTATTGCAGCTAATATTTTACATTTTGATTTGAAAATGTTGAGTCAGTATCCTCAAATGCTTTAAATTTCTAACTAATCTTGTTGCAGTTTCGTCTTGAAAGGTTTATTAATTAGTTGGCATATTGAGGTTCGTCATTATTCGGCATTACTATTATGAGAGTCTATTTTTTAGCTTTACGATATCGTGCTTAATGTTTGGTCTTTATTTTGAAGAAATGTGAAATTACATTAACTGTTTTATGTTACTGGAGCTCAGTCACTGTCTTACGTTTTAAAATTATTTTCTATTACAGTTTTATTTATAAATATGTAACATTAAGACTTTAGTACTTTTTTTAATGTTTTCAAATTTCAGAAATTATTTTGTATTGTTTGTTATAGATTTAGGCATTGAATTCATTGCTATACGCAAGTAGACCCCGATGTCAATGATTTTTTTTTTTTTTTAAAAAGTACCATTCGACTGTCCCTCATCTACAGATAGTACATTCTCATATAAAATGTAGTTTTAACTTTCGTGTATAATCTAATGTGCGCAAAGAAACGAAATATTGTAAAAAATCAAATTTTTCGATTTTCAACTACTTTCACGTCATTGACTGTCGAAAACTCTCGTGCGAAGTGTCTGAAACGTATGTCACAGAAAAAATACAAAACCTCTAATCCTCTCCGAAGTATTTTGCTTGCAAGCCAATCATTTCTGAAGCCGATCTCACAACGCCGGAATTATTCCAAGGTATCGATTGGAATGGAATATAGCTGGTATCTCCGCTCCTACCCTTTTGCGATTCAAATCAAGTCTCTTTAATTGCGTTTTAAGCCATCTGCAGAATGACTCAGAGAATAATAAGAGTTGCCATTGGCATTTTCAAAAATAAATAAAATTTAACGTTGATACTTGTATTTCAAGATCTAATTTAATATTGTAATACCTATTATTTGTTAAGAAAGACCCAGAAGATAATAAAAATAAGAGTTGCCATTGGCATTTTCAAAAATAAATAAATTTTAACGTTGATACATATATTTCAAGTTCTAATTTAATAGTGCAATAGGTATTATTTATTATTTGTTATCAACGGATTCATTTGTAGCTTTTTAGTACTCTGTATTTGTAAAGTGGTTGCCACATCTTTTTGCAGCACTAAATACATCACCTATGCAATAGTGCAAATAAACCTGCACTGATCCTCGTTTCGTCTCTGATCATTAATTACATTGCCTATATTCTGTTTTTCGTCTGCACTTAAATTTCTAGTACTAGTCTTCAGCACGGTGTTAACGCTCTGGTCTCGCATTCGGGAGGACGCCGGATCGCATCCCCGTCCGGGCATCCAGATCTGGGTTTTCCATGGTTTCCCCAAATCACTCCAGGCGAATGCCGAGATGTTTCCTTCAAAAGCCCATGGCCGAATTCCTTCCCGTTCCTTGTTCCCAGTCCCATCTCACCTCTAATGACCTCGACGAGGAGTAAAGCCATGAGCAAAAAAAAAAAATCAGCAATGTCTTTTTTTACTTATAGCTTTATAGCTTTACGCCTTGTTGTCGTCGAGGTCACTTGAGGCGAGAAAGGACTAGAGGCAAGGAACGGGAAAGAATTGGCTTTGGCCTTTTGAAGGAAGTATACCAGCATTCACCTGGAAAATCGAAATCTGGTTGGCCGGACGGGGATTCGAAGGCGCGTCCTCTGGAATGCGAAGCCACTCACCCGCCACGCTCGGTGGAACGCTTTGAGCCGGCTATGTTGTGTGAGCCTCTCCGACAGGCTCTCGTTGTATGGCAGGATTCCCCCGGAGGTTTACACTCAGTGGCTGCTGTATCCCATCTGTCAGGCTGCCAGCTCCCGCCGGCTGCGCTCTCGTCTCTGACACACTGGTCGTATTGTGTTACCATACAGAAACCAAGGAGGAGGTTTAGCTAAAATACTCGACCCTCTTCCTCTACATTGACTGTAACGTGTGGGGTCTACTTAAAGCTACTATATTACTGTGCAACGAGGCGTTAACACGTGACCGTGTTTTTGGTATGGTTACAGGCGTAGAATACCTACATCTTTGCCATTGCAACGGCGAGTTGTTGCGCGTCGCTCTGTAAGTACCTGACGAAGTCTTTAAACTGGAAGCGTTTCTCATCTTAATTTTTGTGGTGAAATTGAAAAATAAGAAACTACTTGCATTAGCAATAGAACTAGCATTAGTAACCATCAGAGAAAAAGTCTGAGTTTTAAGGGCTATAGATCACAACCCCGTCACCGATCCGGTATATTATTTGAATTTGATCATTGTTGGGCCTTTTAAGGGTGATTTGAACGAAAAATTCATTGCACAGAGTCTAAAAGGGACAAAAAAAGTGGTTTTAGGTGACGCGTGACCTGGTATGTCTGAATTATGAACTTGACCTGTATTTGAGCTCTTGGAAATATTAAAGAGGGACAGAAATCGATCCCATAACCCACCAGTGTGGATACTCCCATTAAAGCGTTCCCACAAGGGATCAAGGATAACAAGTTCAATTCCTTATTGTGTTTTTTAGACTGTTTTCCGTCCGCAATCACCTTAGCGGAGGCTGAGACGGTCACTAATCTCCGCCTAATAGACATACACTTCACAAACAAAAATACGCTTATCACTCAAGCTAACTCAAGCTACACTTTTCACTGACGGTTGGTGACACATCCGCTTTCCCCACTGAAACTACGACAAGGTCTAACAAGCTGGAAGTAGATGGAACTTTGCGTTGACATGCACAGCAACTGAAAATGTGCTGAACGACCATGAAGGTAGAAAGTTTAAAAAATTCAATGTAAATAGTGCATAGTTCCAGTGTCTGAAATCGGAAATTTTATTGCACAATAATTTTGCTCAGTCTGAAACGTTGGATGATCAAATCGCTATTGCAATTGTTATAGCACTATTATAGTAAGAAGTAATAGTAAGAAGAAAGAAGGCGAACGAAAAAATTTGTATAAGGAGCAGCAGAAATACAAACACGAAAATTTGTGATGTTATTTTTGTGGTAACATTTCAACACGTGGTAACTGAACATCAACGAAAACGATTATGAAAACAAAAGGAAGAATCTGAAACCAACGTAATCGGTCTTTCGTGATCAACTGACGAAATACCGTGCAATATTACCCACAGACGACACGAAATTTTTCAGAGTTCTCAGTAGATTTCAAACTACTACTAAATATTATTTTATCTTTACGCCATAATCCAATAAATCATTTGTCTTGTTATCTGTATCTGACTGCAGTTCAATGTTCTTAACCTCTCTGTCGCACGCCAAAAGATTTTGCTTCACTAAAACTTGCACTGCCAACCGTACTCTCTGGTTCCATAGACATCGCTTGGCTGCCTTCTGCTCAAAATGAAATCTGTTATATCTCTCTTATAAACATTCAGTTTAAAATAACACATATAAGATGTTAAGTTATAGTGTTAATACTTGAAATCAAATATATAAGTTTGAAACACTGAATGAGCTTTCCATTTCAGCCATATATAGGAACGTGGTAGAAGAACTATAAACAGTGACAAACCAAGAATTATGTAAATATAAACACCAGTTTTCTGGAAAGTTTCTTGTGCGCTTTACCGTGGTTCAGTTATTTTTCTGATATAATTTTTCAGTTTCTGTTGTAGTATTTCTTGATGTTACCTGAAGGTCAGTGAACGGTATACAATTACTCGCAAGTGTTTTTGGAATGATATGTGGATTTTCTCCTGGAAGAAGGAAACGTTTTGGTTACAGTTTGCGCGTGCGAAAATGAATGCAGCTGTGTCTTCTAAGGTTTGGGACATACCTACACTTCTTGTGGAACTAACCAACTACCTGGGCAACAGACGGTGATTCAAGCAGCGAACTGTGCTAGAGGTGGGTTTGTTGTTTATCGTCACTTCCCTGGTGTCCTGCAAATTATTGGCTGAATTAATTCATCAATTCGGTCTCGAACTATTACAGAACATAAATTTCAATATTTCATTGTGGCAGTACCAGCTTGAATCTGATTTAAATGATATGGTACTGACCGCAATTCACTCTGTTTAGAACTTTCACTTTATATTCATTTTATTTACATTTATATACTACCACTCAAATTTATACGGTATGATACACTATACCATACAGTATACTGACTATTGGGATGTCAAGAATCCCTTCTCACTCTCGAACGGGGCACGTCCACCGACCCAGCTGTCCAGAGTTTAAGGCATTATGTGACTTTCCGTTGCTCCTCATGTAGCTGAGTGGCTCTAGCGCTGGCATTCTTTGTTCGTATATTAACCAAACAAAATACTCCACTTGTGGAACCTCAGATATAAAATTACACATAACTTAGCATAGATCTTACATATACTTCTACGTCGCAAACGGAAAACGTGGAATATCACGAAAATTTGGTGTTCATCACTCCTTACAGAATAATTTTGCCAAGAAATTTTGTAAATTAAATGGTCATTACGAGTTGCAATAATCGGACTCCCCAGTTATGGTTGAGGCCGAGAACTTTATAGTAGGAAAGTTGTCTGAGGACCTTACTTGCTGTAGGAGGGATATGAACGATGGTAAATGTGTCAGTTAAAAGAACACTTGATCGCACTTTGGCTGACCTTTTCGTCCAGAGCCGGGTACTGTATGTACCGACTGTGGTAGCCACCCGACTCTGCATGTAAAGTAGCCCCTGCCGCTGCGGCTACTCTGCGCAGCACGCGCTGGCCAGCCGGCACAGTGGGCGCGTGTTACGGCTCTCTGCGGCCGTTCCGGCACTAATCGCGTCCCTGGATTCCAGCGCAGCACTCCGGGCTCATTAAGCGACCCGTGTCAATGCGGTTTCGCATTTGAATAATACTCCGGCAGTAATCACTGGCTGCTATCTCTAGCTCTGTTACGGAAGCACAACAGCTGCGACGATACGTGGTAGCTGGGAAAACGACGCACTGTAGAGAAACCACTGCGGATCCACTTTACTAAGTCCCAGTCAGTCGTGAATATCTTGACATCTACATCTACATCTACATCCATACTCTGCAGTGCACAAACATGTGGTTGGCAGAGAGTGCTAAGCACCAGTCTTAATTCTGCGCATTCCAATCCCGAATAGCACGAAGAAAGAAAGAATACATAAAAACATCAGTACGGCATCTTATTTCTCGAATCTTATCCCTCCGGTCATTGCGACCTAAATAGGTTGGCGGAACAAGTATCTCCCTACACTCGTAGGTCATAGAATTTCGTATATTCTCCAATAAACTCAAACGCAAATGACCGTCGTCTGTCTTCCAAACGATCCCAGCCAAAACTATGTATCAATTCTGTGACGCTTTCATAAGGGTTGTAGTAACCAGTCACGAATCGAGTGGCTCTCCTCTGTACCTTCTCCACTGAGTCAACAACCCCTTGCGATACGGATCACAACCCCATAGAACCCAGTTGTCAGCCATCAAATACACAATACGCAGTCACATATATGCGAGTATTAACCTAGGACACAGGTTTCGAACACCTAACATCTTTTCGGGTTCCGGCTTGTATCATGGTGTCAAAATGAGTTCGGAAACTAGGCTAGCATGAACGGATTAAAGGAAATGAAAATGACCAACAGTTTTCATTCCAGACTTGTCTGTCCCGCGCTGCGTCTTCATCTACATCTACATCTACATATATACTCTGCAATTCACAAAATTGTGGGTGGCAGAGGGTGCTCAGCACCAGAGCTAATCTCTTTGCTGTGCATTCCAATCGCTAATGGTCTTTATTCTGCTGTCAGCTTCTTAACTCTAATCCTTCAAGTACGTATTTGAAATGATTTTCACTAAAGGCCTCATAGGTTTCCAGAATAGCCTAATATTAATCTGAGCTTTGCGTGTCATGTTGAACTGATCTGAATTCGCACAAAGAAATAGTATTAATTGATATAATAGCAAATTAAAGTTTCTGTAGATTACAGATAATTTTTTAAAAGAGCGCCAGGGAAACTTTGACAGTATTATTATTTATGATTTTCACACAAGGTCAGACAAGTATTGTCCAAAATTTAACGGTTGCAATAGCATTATCATTAGCAAGGAGAAAGTATTTGAATGAAAAGGAGTTTCTGAAATCTCCTTTGTTTTTTTCCACTTTGGTCGCCGTTTCCCTTCCGATGTGAGGAGGGGCTAAACCGATGAATGGGTATACGATCCGTGTGAATTTATTAATTGCTGCATCTCTCTGGTTCGTATTTTTAGAGTCTTATATTATCTGGTGCCATGTTCTACTACGGCATACGCACTGCGATAGCTGTGGACCTTACTGTTTGAGGTTTGACATCACACATTTTATTTGAAAATTTTATAATATTAATAAATTTCAAAACAGTACACTTAAATACTGATTTAACGCAGTGCGTTACCATTTCAAATATATAGATTATTGGAAGAAGGGGTGTAAGTTCATGTTTGATGAAATTTTGAGTTATACGTGGATTTTAGGTTTTAGAAAGTGTTTAAATCGATTAGTGCAAAAAGGACATCTGCATCCAACATCTGAGCCTCTACAAAGCATCAAATTTTGTCATTGCATGCAAGAAGGAACGAGCACATACAGTTTTCTTGTTTTTCTCAAGTCCCTTTTGTATTGAACCGATGTAGTCACCAAGAAAGGGGAAACACAAACTATGCGAACCAAATAGAGGGTCTTCCGTTAGAGAATGTTCGAGTGTTTCAGAGCGTTGTGTAGCAAGCCCGTGTCTGTCGGATAGATTTTTCCCCCGGTTTGAGTGGTACCGTAACAATGCAGACACTCCGCCGTGTGGCAGATGTCCCCAGGTAAGCGGCGGTAACAGCGTTTGGCTGCGGTGTTTCGACGCACAATTAGTGGCGCTAACGACAGCCAGTGGCGACGCGTTGAAAGCAATTACCATGAGGGCTGCCGCAGCCACCTGCAACCAGGACAGCTGCGCCGCACGCATTAGCGCCAGCCGGCGGCCAAAACACTTTCACCATATCCGTCGGACACGACAGAGCGTCACAGAAATTCCTGAAACACTTCACAGGTAAAGTGATAGTAAATCTACTTTGTGCGGAGAGGCAGACTGTCACCTCTCATCTATATTCGGAGCGAGGAACTGGTTACTACAGTGCATTCCCGGTTTATTCAGTGATCGAGAAGAGAATGCACAGGGTGCTTCAAAAGAACTTAATATCTGTAATAATCGGAGCTACTGCCAAAAGCCTTAACGTGATTACATCTTTCTTTAGCCAAATAGGCACTGATACAACAAATAATGTTTATCATGTATATTATTTCTAAAAGGTGTAAATTTTTTTTTTTTTTTTTTTTTTTTTTTTTTTTTTTTTTTTTTTAGCGAGGAGTTACTTGTTGCCGTTCATTCCTAACGGAAATCAATTACTGAGGTGTGATTTTGAAGACTAGGATTTCCACTCTTAAAGAGCAAAATTATCATTGTTTCCTAAAAGCTGTTTCATTTGTGATGGACCATTTATTTCCCTTCAAACCAAATCAAAATAGATAAATTAGGTATAATTTTAAACATTACGATCTACACTTTGGAAATATCATTAACTAAGAAAGGAATTTTCCCAGAATTCGACCTGTAACGGGAAAAGTATCATTAATTCTAAAAGGTGTGTTTTGGTAACAAGCCACTTATCTGCCTATATACCTAACCGAAATCGATAAATGAGGTATCATTCTAAAGATTAAGTCCTCTGATTTGGTACAATCATAAATTAAGATAGGAATTTGTCGCAAGTGAAGAGCAAAAGTATTAACTATCAAGGTCACGCGCATAGTTCAGAGTGAAGCCGTTAGGCTCCACTAATAGGAATTTGTCACGAACGAGTAGATTGGAGCAACACATAGCAATGAGATATTAACACATTGAGTGTGTTTTCCATAATATGGAGTTATTCTGATGTTTTGATTCTGTTAAGGAAATATTTCACCAATTCTGATTGCTCCATAGGACGTTGTAAGCCTTTTGCTACGTACCTGTTTCAGTTAAAAATTGTGACAGTGAGCCGGTTGTTCCTTCATCCTACAACAAACCACCAACCTCGTCATTCATGGTATATCATTCACGAAATTTTCGCACGGGCCATCTTTTTTTAGATATACAAGAGAAAGTTCCATTCAGTAGTTAACTGGTGCAAGACGTGTTTCAGAGGAGGGCTACGGAGCTAACAAAGCTGATGCTGATCGACTGTGGTATCGTTGTATTTATCTGGCCAGTTCGCTGCTGTATAACTCCATACCCCACAGCACTCAGTCCTGCCACTAATCGGAATCTGGGCCAACAGGCTCCACTCGGTGCCGGATCTAGGGGGAGGGACAAAGTGGGACATTTGCATCGGATGGCAACTTGAGGGGGACGTCAACATCTTGTTTGAAGGGCGGAAACTCTACACCGTGGCGACTTTTTTTAGCTTCACTACTGTCCTGGGCGGTGGCAATGGCGACAATAGGGGCGGCGGTCTCACTTGGGGTGGCGACAATGGGGGCCACAAAATTATATTCGGCGATCTCACAGTTTTTGCCTCCGCTCGGAAAATTCCTAAATCAGCCCCTGGCTCCACTGGGCTTTTCTGCTTAACACTCTGCATTTCCAATTGGATTTTTTTTTTATTTCTAACTGCGTTTCGTCGGTTTTTCTTCCACTTTCTTACCATGTACTCTGATATATTCACTTTCAGCGAGTTACAATTTTTGAAATTTACTTTTATCATTCTTGAAATGGTCTCATGTTTTCCGTTTATGGGAAATGATGTTACTTTGATTCTATTCATGTGACAAGTGAGTACATTGAAACGCAGTTTTTTTTTTTTTTTTTTACCCAACCAATCGGTTTCCTTACCCGGGTCGTGCGGGGCAGGAGAGATACCGGATAATATGATTGATCCTTTCAAGCTGTCTATGTCGAATAGATTAAATAATTACATCCATTTTAAGCAAGCCAATTTCAATTTCCTGCTCAGACAACGAAATTGCGGCACGACCCCTGTATATGGGAATTGAGGATCTGAAACAAATTATTTATTCAATTTTGGTGATATTGTAGCATTGTACTTGTAATCATATAAGGCTTTTAAGCTTCACAATTAGCCAGTGTTTGGTTGTGATGAATGTTCAGGGTTAGCCCTCTCTCCTAGAAGCGCCCTGGTCTACGAAGGGCTTCTAAGAGACCTGCAGCTGGGACCACAGCATCTCGAGGGAGCAGCGTGCAAAGTGGCGACACAGGAGACCTACACAAGGACTCACATTCAAACAACACACAACTGACATCACTACCAGTAATATCTTGGTTTATGGAAGTAGAGTTACGGTTTGAAGTTTGTAGATTTTGAATAATCTATGCCTGAGTACAACCCGAGGAACTATTTTTATTTGGTTATTATCACTTCCTCTACAAACCAATTATAACCTCCAATTTCAATTTTATGCTTCAAATATTCTAACGTATACTTACACTATTAGTCTTCATTTCTATTGAGTTCTCTATTACCAATGTCAAGGAAACTCTTAATTTAAAATTAACACCAACCTTGTCCTCATATAACGCAATTCTTTCATACATCTGGTTTTTTTTTTTTATACATAATACTTGCTTGAAGGTATGTCATACTTTTCAAAACGCATTTGCACTTATCCCCTAATAGAACACGCTTTGAAACCCCCAACCACAACTTAAAGCCACCCCAATGAAAAGTTACCCAGTATTGGGTATCCTACGTGTGGCACCTACACAGTCATAAATCAGTTGACGTGCTCACGCTATTCTGCCTCCAACATCGGTATCACCATCACACTCCTGTCCACAAGTCACTGCAGCCAGTGCCTTCACAGATAACACCGATCACTTCAACAGCTACTACACAATCTGAGGCATTATACTCGTAATTTTGTCCGGAGATGTTAGACCCCAACAACTCCTACGCTGGGAGTTGTCATTTCAGCATATCTTGAGAACCAGGCATTCTCTGGGCCTTAACCTTCGTAGACTGCTCTCCTCTCTTCATCTCTTTATTTCTTCGTTTTTCACGCTTTCTTTCTCCTTACGCCATACATTTTCCCGTATCTATATTCTGTTTACTTTAAGTCAATGATCTGCACAGGAATGGTCCGAATCTCAGTGCCGCCATTGACTCGGCTTGGCGGGTGCTCTGTCATGCTCCCAGATTGCTGTGAGCTGGAAGCCAGTACACGGTGACCATCAGAATGTTAATTACCACAGGGATACCGCCGAGACCATTAAACAGGCATAAAGCCAGGTCGGTCTGCAGCAGAGAATGGCGCCGGCCCACTCTGCTTTGCCTGTTAAAAAATTGTTTTGAGTCCGTTTACCGTTGTTTCTTCAGCCTGAATGGTTCCTCACCGTTACTTGCTAGTACACTCTACGGTGACACAATTCGGGTTCATCACCGAGCGTGGTGGGTGATGGTTAACGTTCGGGAGGATGCGGGTTCGAATCCCCGTCTGGGAATCCAGATTTGGGTTTTACATGGGCCCCAAATCACTGCAGGTAAATACCGGGATGTTTCTTTCAAAAGGCCATGGCCGATTTCCTTCCCGTTCCTTATACCCAGTCCCATCCTGCCACTAATGACCTTAGCCGTCGACGAGGCGTAAAGCAATAAGTAAAAGTAGTCGGGTTCATCGACTGATTTATTTAAATAGAAAAATAGGGATGGGCACAACAAGCCTCATTGGTGAACGTTTAATTTTTAGGCCTTTCATTCTGGAGGAGTAAGATTCGATCCCCTTCCATCCACCCAGATTTCTATTTTATATAATATGTTCGAAATCACTTTAAAATAGGCCGAATTTCTGGCTATCAGAAAGTGATGGGCAAACCAGAAACTAATGAATTTAATAGTCTACTTGGTTGCACTGTTGCTCGGCATTATAGCAAGCATGACTATCTCCTTTAAATGTGAAAAGGTTTAAATCATGGGGTATGGCATAATTATCTGGCTTCTGAATGGAAAATATATAATTTATTTCCAATTTAATTTGTATAAGAGCATGAGAATGAAGCGCCGTAACGGAAAACTCTCAAAATGAAAGTAGATCAAAGGAAAAATTACTTGGATTGAAATTACTGTACTGTGTGTTTTCCTTTGAAATCTCGTACAGTCTAGTGATTGTTACTGGAGATGTCCTATTCAGGAAAACGTATCATTAAACGGGTATAAAACGTTCCAAACGATTTATTGGAGTAACAGCATAAGAATATACATAAATTTCTCGCAGTCGAAATTCTGTAATAGGAATATAATATATTGTTGTTGGACTGCATTAGTTTGTAGTAACACATTACTCTCGGTATAAAAAGTCGTAATTAATTGTCTTTTTGAGGTTCGCGTTGCGAATAATGTGTGGAAATTTACATTGCATTTGATGGCTAAGGTGGGTGTCAGTGAGGCACAGTTCAGTAGTGATCCAAGTATATCCGACGACTCAGTTTAGTAGGTGTAGACTATCCATTTTGAGAAGGTAGATATTCTTCGGGAGATTTGATCCCTGCGACAATGTGTGGCTAACCTGTCAGGGGAATAATTGTCTTCTGTGATTCGGAATTTTTGGTTTGCCATCCTGATTTAGGTTTTCCGTTGTTTCCCTAAATCACCCAGGTAAATGCCGGAAGGGTTACTTAAAAGGCCATGGCCGAAATCCTTCCCGTCCCTTATCCCAGTTCCCTTCCTTTCGGTTGAATAGGGTTCTGCACCAGTTCACCTTCCTCCCTCCACCCCTGCCCCAAAATAAGCTTTAGCCAAACGTAATAAGTCTAATTATAAGATTATGTTTCATGTTAATAACAGATTATTGGCAAATCGAATTTTGAGCCCTTTCTTCTTGATTTCTCAATTCACATTCAAATTTTTCATTTCTTTTCTTGATTGATTCCACTATATTCAAGTTGAATATTGTGAGGAGAAACTACAACTTGCCTCACACCCTTTCTCGTAAAATACCTACCATTAAAGATTCTGTATTTAATCATAATCAGCTTATTGTTACGTAGGACATAAAATGTAGCGATTTGGAGAAAAAGACACCGGTGTTTCAAACATAACTGGTAGCAACAGAGTTATTGTCTTGGTTCTGTAGCTCCTGAGTTGGCTCCAGCAGAATTTTGTTTTGTTCCACAAACGAAAATCGCTTTGGCGTCTGGTGATGCCATTAAGGTTTGCTGCACATGCTGCCAAAATGAGCGTTACAGAACTCTGAGCGATATGCTCACAAGGTGACAGAACTGGGTGCAAAAAATTCGTATCTAAAAAATATGGTACATTCTGGGCAAGAATTTTTGTTGTAATGTTATTTCATACTGCTGTGGCCTCTTGGAATAGTACTATGAACCGGGGTATGCGGTCGGTCTGATCGAAGACATTATCCGAACAAATATGATCATTACGATACTGCTTCCGAGTTGTCTTCACCGAAGGAACAAAACCAAGCACAATTTGCCATTGGTGAGACGAGTGCTGGATTCAGGAATAATCCTGTTTCCAGTCCTGGTTCATCTATCAATGAGTTCACTTACCTACGTTCCTTCAGCCGAAGGTGTAAACTTACCCTTCCCCTGTTTCTTTCTTTATTTCCTTCTTCATTTCCCTGCTTCTTTCTCTGTATTTTTGGAAGATTATTAAGTACGCAATGAGCCTTATTAGTAGGTTTGTAGTTGCTAAAAACAGGAGGGTTTTCTAGTCAGAATCATTAATTGACTTTTTTGTTATTAAAGCAACTTGGCTTTGAAAATGTTGTGGTATCTACATTTCTGAGATTCATCTTCTTCTTCTTCTTCACCAGCTTTTTCCAATATTTTTTTAGTCGGCCGCCTTTGATTAGTCTTACTCATCGTCCGCGTGGTTGAATTTGGAGCTTTGATCTTAAGGCCGCATGCACCACAAGACGCCAAACATTTTATACTTACTAGTAGGTCATGCTATGTATGGAAATGTTGCCCAACCGCAGACCCACCAGCGCAGTTGAATTAGTCCGCCAACAGCAGCGGTCTAGAATATGCTAGCTCAAAAACCTCCGCAAAGGTCTCAGAGATGTTTTTTACTTTTTGATTGTAATTAAACTATATTACTTATATCGTTGTTATATTTAAATATCTATTGCAACTATAGGCAAATATCATACATTATGGCCTCGAGGCTAACTTAGTATCGAAATTGTGACCCATTCCACAAATTGGTTGCCCACAATTTGAAAATATGTTTTAAAAATACCAAAGAGTTAATTAAGAGAGCTGCAATTATTTCTATGAAACATTATAATTTAATAATGGTACGAATGCAACAATATTGTGAGATACGAAAATAACGATATATTTGTTTTTCATAAATAGAAGATTATGTGATTTGCTCCGTTCTGCACTGGGGATGGGAGAGAATGGGGTGGTAAGAACAATAATGATAAAAACGTATAAAACTAGTGGAAATGCTGAGAAATAAGTTGATCTATTTTTATTTAGTTTTAAGTGACTATACAGGTTTAAATACAGTTTTAATTAATTGTGTCCTTTTCTTAAGTCTATTCACAAAATTCACACACAAGGACAGCCCCATCTTCAATATCTACTGCAGCACCGGAATTGTGTGCCCATTTTTTTGCATATGGAACAAGCGTCTCAACCTTCAACTAATTTTTAGCAAAATTTCCAGGTATATGATCACTAACATTCAGAATTAATCTTTAGTTCTGGGTTTTATCTTCAGCGCCTTCTTAATTTTATTTGATTTCTTAGCCTTGTTTTCTCTTCTTTGGCAAAGTTTTTCTACTTTTTTATTATTGATTGCGGCTTCTAAATCTTTTTTCTTTATATGGGGAATCTGTTAAGACAATGGTCTTCCCTCTTTTCTGATTCGTCCTTTTCCTGCTTTCTTTAACTTTTCGAATATTTACTGGAATTTTTTGTGAAACGTGAACAGGCTTTGTTGTTAGTTGTCATCAAAGAGCACAGAAAGAGCAGGGCAGGATGGAATACTTTCTCATTCCTCATTTCGCCCCAGGGACACGTGTCAGGTTAGGGAGGTAAGATCACTCGAGAAAGATACACAAACACTTAGCTATACCAAACTAAGAAAAATTAAACGTTGTTGAAGCATGTATTGACTTTATTTATAATGTAAGCAAATATGTATAGTTCACCTTCGTTACAAAATCATCAGAATTTACTATACAGGAGAAGAAAGTCACACAGCGAAAACGCTCGAGAAAATTAGACTAACATGGCAGCCTAGGTTGATGTAGTTCTACTTGTTGCCGCTCGCTGCAATACCTTCCTGGCACCCAAAAACGTCCAACCTCATTCCGCACCGGTGCCCCGGGTGCCCTTACTAATGTAGGAAGTTAAGTGCTACTATCTTTCTGTGAAACGAGTAACTATGTTCTGTGCGTGATAAGTGTGCTTTTTCTTTGTGAACTGTGCACTTTATGAAGTGAAGATTGGGGATCGTCCCGGGATTCTCCTTGATGGCTGCGGAAAACCGCCTAAAAACCGCAATCAGGACTGCTGGTACGCGGTACAGGATTGGGCTCGTGTCTGGTCATGTTGTAGCTCCACGATTCAGTGTGCGGTGCCTCAACGCACTAAGCCGCACTGGGGAGTAACTCTATAGATTTTTCTCAAATATCATCTTAGGTATTATTTGACATATACAATGGATAAAGCAGACTGAACGGAGGTATTCATTTTTCGGAACTCACGCGCATATTTCCCAGAAGATATCTCTCACAAGAGACGTTCGTAGCAATAGCTTCAATCGAGCGTAGCAGAAAAGCGACGCCTCCAGAAAACTCGGCTCCGGTTCGGATTACAGGAGACGCGGTATTCCAATGGCGTCTCTCTGCCACTCCACTGGGTCCCAGCGAACTCACACGCACGTATCCAGTCTCCGGTTCCACTGACACCACTACTACTAAAAAGGTGTCACCTAGTACTTTCTTAATATGTAAAATTGAGTAGATAGCCGGAAACATATTAATAATTCACTGACAGGCAATGTTAAACACTGGTGCTGTTGGTGTACTGAAAGATATTTCGCTTAAAGATGGTTCTAGCGGTGTATCACAGCAATAAACACAGATTTTGAATCTGCGTTCTGAATATCTGATTTTTATTTCTCCCTCACTGAAGTCTAAAGAAAAATAGTTTTATCCGGAAAAGTTTTCTTTTGCACCTGTTGGAATGAAATTACGGATTTAAGATATTTTCCTTATTTTAATACCTTTACTGTACATAAAAATGAATTTTTTTTTATGAATTTGGATCACTTTTATTTATAAGGAAATATAAAAAAAAACACTTTAGTCAAATAACTAATGCAACAGAACCTATATTAAGAATCAATATTTTTTCCATTTCTTCTGTGGTTGTATGGAATTTATAGTATCAGCCCCAAATATAATCCCCCACCATGTTCTTACTGTATTGCCACTGATAAGGACTTTCAAAATCCACCACAGTTTGATGAAAACATTGATCTTGCTCTTTCGAATAAGCACCAATATTATCTCTAAATTTGTCCATGTGAGTATGGAACGTTTTCATTGTCTAACCCATGAGACGTGTTACTTATTTTTATCTGCGCTGTTAAGTTGAGTATTGGAAATTTAGCATTCTCATTTGTGCTATGCTCCGTAGTCTGTCAAAGACAGGGAAGAACAAGCATTTCCAGAAAATAATGTTTCTAAGTGTAATTTTTCTGATTAAAGGTTTCATCTATTGGCGTTTTTATGCCGTTTCAATAGAATCGTGATTCGGATTTTTTAAAATTTCACATACTGTTTCCAACTCTTCCTCCCTTTTTGTCGTTTACTCTCTCTCTGCGCCAGAAATTCTGCTGAAACCAGTCTCTTACCAAGCGATTGCTTCTCAAAGTTATCGCGTAACCGACGTTACCATTTTTGTCAGTTTCCGCCATTAGAAAATGCGTATGAAAATGACCTTCTTAGGAGTGTAGAGGTACTTATTGTTTTATGTCAGGGGCTTTTAGCCAAATGCATCGCTGGCGGTGTGAAATTCGGGATACGCTCATTTCACAGGAGAGGTATGGTTAGAGATCTTGCAGAATATGATGCAATTCTCTAAAAGTTTAGAGAGAATGAGAGACACGAAATGTTGCGTCATACAATCGCTTATTGGGATTGAAAACGATTTCAGTTGGAAAAGATTGTAACACGTTCTCAATCTATGACGGGAGCTCACTTGGAAGGCCCAATGATTGGAGAGGGCCAACAGTTCGTAATGGGTCGTCTTACATAGAGTATTGGAATAGTTTTCACTAAGTGCTTCGCACAATAGTTTCGATCAGTTTTTCGTGAGTCTCTTCTCTCAAAAGTAGTGCAGGGGAATCAACACGATGGGATCTTAGCAGTTTTGAGAAAAATAGTATTGGGTTCTGAAAGGAGATAACTGATGAGCTGAAGAACCTTTGGTGTATGAAGTTTAAAGGAGAAGGCTTGTAGCCTGGAGAAAGATAAAGTAGCGAACTGGCAGGAATAGTTTAGCGATCAGAATCAAGATATTTTGAGCGTAACTTATAAGCTGCCACCTCTTCGGCGTGTTATGGATGCCTGGCCCAGTCAGTCATCACGAACACAGCAAGCCGATACAGCTCTTACTTTTAATTACCAGTAACTAATATCGTACCAGTAATATGTACAGGATATTAATGATTCCATTTAACCACTTCAATAAATCAAAACAGACTGTTTGATTATCACTGATAATTAATCTAATACTTCTCAAACCGAATTACAACAAATCATTACTATTAATTACAAAGTTCACCAACATAAATTCTTGTGGTGCCCAATCGCGAGCTTTCTCGCGCGCAACCATCTCGCGCAGACAAAGACTGTATTATACTAGAACTTAACACTAAGATGCTATTGCTACCCAGTCAACTAACAAACTACCATCTGTGGAACTCTTTACAGTTAATATTAAGTCACTTTTTTTACTAATTTAAATAAAATAAACAATAATTATTATACAAAAGAAGTTCGACATAAATATCACAAACTGACATGATAATTTTTATTGGCGATATAGGAATGATTAAAATTACTTAATGCGGCAATTCTAAGTTTGCTTTGAATCATTGTAGTATAAGGGAACACATTAGGAGTTAGTTTAGCAAGTTATGGTATATTAAATTCAGCAAATATAAGTGCATTGGAGGTAAATTAACTAGCATAATGTTTATCCAACCTTATATTTTGGATTCGAACCAAATAATCCTGAGATACTACGACGAGGCGTCATCGGCAGTTGGCAACAACAACTATTTTTTTTTTTTTTTTTTTTTTTTTGTAACTGCTTAACGTCTCTTAACAGCGAGGTCTTTAGAGACGGGAAAGGATGGGGGCAAGGAATGGGAAGGAATTCGGCCATGACGTTTTGAAGGAAGCATCCCGGCATTTGCCTGGAGTGATTTGGGACACCATGGAACAGCCACTAATTACATCAACATAGTTACCCAACGAATAGATATTACCACTAATTCCTTATTTGGTGAGTTCCCAAACCCGCGTCCTCCAGAATGTTACACCCCAGATTTATCATTCAGGCACCAGGTTCCATGACTATGAAGCCCAATTTTTCATCATAACTTTCTCTGACAGGAAAAGAATAATGAAAATCGAGTTTACCAGACAACAATCAGAATGTTACTTATTAATTCTTTATAACCTTTCTGCATGATTGAAACGCAGAGTTTTTGCAATTGCGAGTTGCGTGTCTTAAGTGACATTCGTTAGGTTAGCTGTGGTGACGGTGTAACAAATTGCATACTAATGAGGGGATCACACACCACTGTTTCTGAAAACTGCAGCATCAAAAAGGAAATATATTGTTACAATGAAATTTATTCGATAGATTAGTGACATGACAATAAAAAAAATGATTGGAATTACGGAACTGTACAAGCACTTTGACCGAGAAAATAAAGTACGGTGTGAAATCGCTACGAGCTGCAGTCAGAGCCTCTAAACGTCGTGGAATGTAATCAGAGGGAGTCTCGATATCACGAACATACTGCCACGCGGTTTGTAGGTGCTCCACAAAGCATCGACAGTGGTTGCAGGAGGATCAGAACGAACGAGTCGCCGACCGACCAACTCCTAGACATGTTCGGTGGGTGACGGGTGACATGTCAGGCAGGGAAGCCGTGGTACCCGTCCTTCTTCGAAGAAGCCTTGCACATTATTTCCCTCATATGGCCGGCCTTGTCCTGGTGAAATGTGGTCGCTGTTCAGATTGCCTTCAATACGTAGGAGCCAAGCTCGCACGTTTTAGCAAATAGCCCAGCAAACCATCATCCTGGAGTTTGTCCCTTATAACGAACTAAACTACGTGTATACGAAATTTTAAGAGTGTGAAAACAATAATTGTTGGGTATTTAATATAATAAAATACTGTTTGCAATTTCTGACTAGAGGAATTGAATTTTTCAAGGATTGTGGCTATTGGAATTTTTCCAAACAATCAATTAAGTAATTTTTGGCGAAAAACAAAGAAGCATAAAAAAATCACTGATATTTGTAATTAATTATTTATAAAAAGTTAATAGGCCCTACTAAGCTTTCGATGCTGAAAAAATTAGTTGTGTCAGAACCCCTATGAACAAAACCAACGTTCTTAAAATTTGTTAACTAATCCACAGATAACTAAAAATGATATCGCAGCTAATACTAGCCACGGAACTGAAGCAAATGATGTGGGTTTTCTAGTGCATCTATTACAAAAAGTTTCTAACTATAGATTTGATCACAGTCTCCTGCGTGCGATGACAGGGAGTTACTGCGCTCAAATTATCTGTAACGAAACAAGAGAAGTTAAGAAAGCGACAGTTATTAAAACGCGTGCATTGTGTGACACATTTGTGGCGTCGGTAGCGGTGCTTATTGTCTGCTAGAGCCCTTTGTCTCGTCCAGCGAATCTCGGTCACAACCAGGAGCTCAATATCCGCTCACCTGACGATTCAAAAACGTGAAATCTTTAACTGAACTTATTCAGATAAATACAATAAAGCAAATACAATACAGCAAATGTATCTTATTCATTACAGCCAATTGTCTATGGTAGCTAGCCGTTGTTTTTGTCCTAACAGTTATGAAACTTAATTTCTTTTTGTAATGTTGTTGAAATGCCGCTACATTTGCAGCCTAATTTACTGAATTAGGTTGGGTTTCGTTCGGGAGGGGGGGGGGTGACTTTTACTCTCACAACTATTATCTTTTGACCTTATTTAAAACCCCAGCTGGGTTCTTCTAAATTGTTAGATTCTTACGTTAGTAAGCTTCTTGATACTTTAAATATATGCCATCCCTTTGGTTCTATTGTTCCTAGTTTGTTGAGACTGTTTTCTTTTTATCTTTGTTCTTCAATTCTGTTGCAAAACTCTTCCGATTTCGTCTTTTTTTTTTAATTATATTTTTTTGTGTACCTTACCGCAGGTATTTTTGTGTTAATGAATCTCTTTTTAAGTTGGGTATTGGTTTCAAACATTTATATTGCACCGGTTGTATGATTTCTATGTTTGATTTAGATGCAGTGACGTGATGTCCATACAGTAGTTCTGTAATATGACTGAATAGTAGAGTGTTAGTTTCGTTTCCATGGTTAAGTTTCTGCTATTTAGTATCAAATACATATTGAGAAGTATGGCTATACCTTCTTTTTTTCTCTATGTGTTGGTGAAAGGCCAGGCCGCTGTCAAGCATTGCTTCAAGGTAGCGATGTTTGACATGCCAGAGGATTTGACGTCCCGATATTTGTAGAGGGGTTTCGAGGAGTGGTCGCTTTTTAGTAAAATATACTGCAGCACTCATCTGTGGGTTGAAACTGATTTTGTTGGCCTGGCACCACTTTTCTGCCATTTTTAGGGTTCGCTGGAGTAGGTTGATATCAGCCGAATGGACGTTTCCGGTTGTGTAAATTACTGCATCGTAACAACCTAGTAGACATCTGCTTGAGGTAAACAGACGAATTGTGCCTAATAGAGATGCATCTCATGAGCTACATCTTCCATGATTACCATCCTTCTGCAGATTTCTGAGGCTCTTCATTGTAAAGGATCGAAGTTCATCACTCAGTCTTGTCGCGGAAGCCATATGAAACAACTCGGAACTTCGTGTTTTGTAAACTGGTTTGTGAAGATTTTCAGATAATTTTGCCAGGTCGCCAGATGATTTTAACTTTCGCCAAAGTACGTACTAAACTTCTTATACTTTTCCATGACGGGTAGTTTCTTCAGTGACAACACCGTCGATTGACTTTTATTCTGTCGAAACACTCAGAAAATCATACATGAATTGTATGTCAGACTTCTTCCAAAACAAATTAACAAATTAATGACATGCTAGCTTGCCCTCTCATAATCTGGAGAGCTTAAACAGGCGTCGTAGAATTTTCTCGACCACATTAGAAAGGCCGACAGTACTTTCTGGAACGCTGACAATAGCTCCAACAATATGAAAACAATGAAACAAAAGAAATGAAAATATATGCAAATATACTTATAACTACAAAGAAACATTATAAAATATTGACAAGCATTTGAACATCAAACTGGAAAAATTAAAGAGTTCTAAACGATCATAATCCAATCAAATAATTATAATTTACACAATGTTCATAATTACAGCCTTAATGAACATTTTAGGTACTGTAATGCCTTTAATCAAATTAAAGTCATTTAAACTACATCATTCATCTAAACACTATACACTTTTAGGAAAAAATATGCAAAATCACAATTAATAAACGTTTATTTCTCTCTGACATTAAGACAATCAATTCAAAGGATTGAAATTATAGGAAGCTGGTTTTTTTACACTATCCTGTTGGATGTGGCGCTACCGTGGTTTCGTCAGGTAGATTCTGATCGATGGATTAGTTGAGGAGGCCAGGTCTAAGAATACCACTATCAACAGATCTCACATTTCTGGACTATGTTCTGTGCTGTAGTGTGAACAGTATTCTGTATAATACACCTGTAACATCAGAGCAAGGCCTTATCGCATGAATCCATACAGCGACTGAACTTTTGAACAAACAACCGCAAGTATTTGATTACGTACGTGAATCTGTGCCTCGCCTATGTATGCTCTGTACGGAAGTATGCAGGGGTTTTAAATGGCTAAAAAATAGACCCTTTATGCACTTCAATAATACTTAAACGTCAAAAGATAACTGTACCCTTACGCATATTAATATTTTATTGAACCTTTAAATAAATACTCACAGCACAAGTAAGAAATACTTTTAGCAGTGTTTCACTCGCACACGTACTGAATAAGAAGTATACTGTTTGACCACAAGAATTTATTACACTTGAATTAAACATATTTATTTAAAATCAAACTGGGCTGGCCTGCATTTGTAACATACTACTATTTATTTTTAATTACTTCAGCGTCCTTCACGATAGTCTTTCTTTATCTCAATTTTTTTTTTTTTTTTTTTTTTTTTTGGATATAGCACTTAGACAATAGTACATAAAGCAAAGACTTAAGCAGCTAATAACCCCGGCGCGTTTCTTTTGTTTACACTCTCAGATTCAATTCTGTCTCGGCGTCTTGCCTCTCGGCCACTTCACCGTCCAGCCATAATGATATTGCAGGCTAGCCAACCTTACTTCGTTACGTTAGTGCCAACTGCTTCAAAGACTACGTACATACGTATAATGGATCGGTGACCCCCTGATTCTAAACAAAGTAATAAACTCTGATAGAATAAATGATTACTAGAGATTTGAATATGTATACATAACATGAAATATACATTTCGAACAGAGTGAAAAGTGTTATAGTCTCGTTTGTGACACTTTTATATCGATAGAATGTGAAATGATTAATGTTTCATTTTTCAATGATTCAATAGATCAAGCTAATTTTTGACAGTAGCGTTTTAAAAGGTCAGTGGGAGTTCTTCACGTCTACATCGTTTGTTTATAGACTGGCTTAGTTTCCTTCCAGTTCAAAAGAAGAATGAGGTAGGACAAGATTACAGCTCCAATGAGCAGCAAAGTTCACTAAAAAACTAACGAGAGAGGTAGTTGTCGATTAAAACGATGAGTGGAGATGTCTGAATAGAGAAGTTCCTACCATGACAAAACTAAAGCTTGAGAAGGATTTAAATCTAAAAGTGTGTGGCTGATGTGACAAATTTTTTCAATGTCTTTATTGTTCTTCCCCTCACACACTATAAACTTAACTCCTTTGCTATTATTTTTCTTTCAGACTGTATTAACAATTCAACCAACTCTTAGTTTCAAAATATTTCCTTCATCACATCTTTTCGCAATATTCTTCCGTAAGCTCCCTCTCACCAAACATTCATAATTAATCCACGTAATTCTCAACACTAATCTACTAATACATTTTTAACGTTTCGTCTTATTTTGTTTTTAGTTACCACTTTCTGAGAGTGTTATGCTGTACTCATACAACTTCAGAAAGAAGATCGATTTTTGTGAAGGTGTAAGTGGTCAAGCAAATCACGTGTTTTTGCGCGAATTAAGTGACCGAACATGACATTTCGTCTGTCATGGCTAGCAGAGAACCAGGTCAAAATGAGGACAGAAAATTGTTTTGTTTGAGGCTGCTACTTGGTTTCAGGTATATATTTAGCGAATTTATTGGTGATACACTCACATCCAGCTGCAAGGGGAATTTCGACAGTTTTCATGTATGAGTACGCACTTGGCAAGTTATTTAAATACAGACTCTCCTACAATCTACGCACCTGTAACTTGTTCCCACATTGTGACAATTAAGTTTTTCCCGGCGTATGGTAGGCAGGAATTCTTCAAGGGTCTTCTGCCGGATAAGATCTTTTAAACACGACGTTTCGGCAGTCACCTCCGCTGCCTTCATCACCAGATGAAGGCAGCGGAGGTGACTGCCGAAAAGTCGTGTTTAAAAGATCTCATCCGGCAGAAGACCCGTGAAGAATTCCTGTCTTGTTCCCACATTATTATTTCCTCGAAAATTATAAAATTATAAAGGTAATAGGCAAAGGGCAGTTTTTATTCGAACTACCGTAGTACAATTGAATATAATCTGAAGTTTAATCGGATAGATCAATAGAATTAGAGATATATTCGTTGTGATTATTAATATATAAATAATATTCATATTAGGTTAAGAGAAACAACTTTTAAAAAGACAAGTGATTTATTTATTTAACCTATGCCGAATCTACCAATCACTATGGAACTGAAACTAAGCTACAGGAAATTTAGAGGTTCTTCTCAAGATCTTGCACATTGACGCAAGAATTCAGATATAAAATTCCGATATTGAACAGTAATTTATGAAAGAATAAGGAGGTTACAATAATGGTGAAAAATGACCAAAAAACAGAAGAGTGGAGAGACAAGCGTGAGTTGACTGATCGAAGGTGTAACTTATAACTACTCCTATTCGAACTGCATGTTTAGGAACAGATCAAACAAAGGATGAAAGAAATTGTGTTTTGCATTAAGTTCGAAAAAGAAAAAATCGAGGCGTTACAAGTAACATTTGTTTTGATATCTGTGACGTAAGATGGTACTGTTATGCAGGAGTAAACGTACACTCGATGGCCGAAGATAGGAGGATATCAAAAACTGATTAGCGCCATGAGAAATATTCCATATTATATAAAAAAATATTCGCCAAGAAATTACAAAGAAGGATTTATGTAAGGAGGTCAGCACATTATAGACTTCAGTCCTGGACGCTTTTACTGTTAAAATTCGCAACAAACATGTTCTGGGAATAGTGAGTGAAGAAAGGATGTTATGATCGAATCTTGTGGAAAGAATAGATGCTTTGGTGGCTCACACGTTATGCATTAGCTGATGGATAGTTGTTAATGGAGTGTCTAGCTTGTATTATTATTTTTTTTTTGTAACTGCTTTACGTCTCTTTTTAACATCGAGGTCTTTAGAGACGGGAAAGGATGGGGGGCAAGGATGGGGGCAAGGAATGGGAAGGAATTCGGCCATGGCCTTTTGAAGGAAGCATCCCGGCATTTGCCTGGAGTGATTTGGGGAAACCATGGAAAACCCAAATCTGGATGCCCGGACGGGGATTCGAACCGCCGTCCTCCCGAATGCGAGGCGAGAACGCTAACCGTTACACCGCCCCGCTCGGTGTCTAGCTTGTAATGTTTGACGCTGTTGTGGATGTGGTGTGAACATCATTACTACCGACTTGACAGATTTTTGACAGCGACAGCTAAATATCTCTACATTTGTTTACTGTCGCACGTGTTTCACCATGGCTTCATCAGCGACGAATCTGTGTTGAAATCTACACTTACTTTTGCAACTCATTAATTCATGTTTCATGCAACCCAAAAATCGTACAATTTGATGGTTGTTTATTACTTACTGCTGAAATCGATTTCTGTTTTTCGCACAAAGCCCGTTTGAACCAGAGCCAACAGTCAAAATATTGCCAGCATAGATTTGGTACAGTGCGCCTTTTCATAATTCATTTGTCTGCCGTAGCCAACTTGTTTGTTGCTGTCATGTTTCTGCTGACAGCACCAGTTTTAAAGTATATGAACAGCTAAAATATTTCATAATCCGTTTTAGATTTATGTGTGGTGCGTCAGTATGTGGGTTAAGAAAATTTTGTGTTTATTGTTTTGTTCGTGTCTGTCGGGTTGGTGAATATTTATTAGCTTGAACAGGATATATTTTGTTAGGTTTATGTGGTCGTCAAGTACGTGTTTTCCAATGGTTAATGCTATTTGAATGTGGTGCTTTTTCTGTAGAGTGAGCGTGTTATACCAGAAAACGCTTTGTGTTAAAAACAGAATTGTGCAGCTACCAACCCTAATAACATCAATGTAAGTGGTTGAATTTTCGAATTAACACAAACATAATTAGTTCTAAAACTAAGTGTAAGTTTAAACACAGATTTGCCGCTAATAATGCCTCGCTGACAGGTACCGAGCGTGGAGGGTGGAAAAGGAGAAAAAATCTATGAGAGGAGAAACGCAAGCAGCAATAAACAAATTAAAAACAGTTGCATTGATGTTCTTTAATAGAAATTAATCAACCAAACAATCAGGAAAAATTGTGCACAATAATACTACATTATTTATAAGTGGATCGATGAAATATGAACTAGGCTTTTTGAAAACTTCTATTTGAGTAAATATAAATTAAAATAAAAGAAATGCAATGCTTTTTTCTACGTGGCCTACAATATTATCATGGAGGTGGGGTATTTGTACCTGTGAATAAATTCCTCCCATGTAATGAAATAGACGTCGTTACGATCTGTGAAATAATATGGATTAAACTCAATGTTGCTGTGTCAAAACTCGTCATAGGTGACTTCTACCGTCCACCCGATTCCGACATAGCTATCGTCGAGGAGTTAAGAAATAATGTAAATAGTATAGCTAGCCCTTTTCAGGATCGTGCTTTGAATCTAGGAGGCAACTTCAACATGCCTTATATAGACTGGCGTAATTACGTTCACATTACTGGTAGCAGGGATAAGGCAGCTTCTGAAGTAATTCTCGTTCTGTTCTCAGATAATCATCTCGGGCAGCTAGTTAATGAACCTACGCGGTGTCATAACGGTAACGAAAACATTTTAGATCTGCTGGTTACCAACAGGCCAGAATTATTCACTGACATTTCAACGACCACAGGAATAAGCGATCACAAAGCGGTAATTGCGACTATCAAATTAATGACCAAGCGAAAAAGAGGAAAAGGGCGGATTGTATACAGATTCAGTAAGGCCTCAAAGGAGTTTCTTAGAACATACCTGAGGAATAATTACCATAACTTCAACTTAATAAGGGACACCGTTGAAGAGATGTGGATCGATTTATACATATAATCAGAGAAGGTATGGAAATACATATACCGAAGCGGACAATAAAGGGGAAGAATGATCCACCGCGGTACATACGCGAAGTCAAAAGATTACTTAAAAAACAAAGGAGGATACACGCACGCTCAAGGAGGAAGGGATGTCGTAGCGATTTAGAATCCTTAGGTGAGTTAAGAGGACGTTTTAAGAATGTGATGCGTGAGGCCTTCAACGATTTTCATTCCAAGTCTCTCTCTAAGAGTCTTACAGAAAACCCAAAGAAATTTTGGTCGTATGTTCGAAAAGTCAGTTGTACCGACAGCAATATTCCAGGACTAGTTCGTGAAGGGTCCGAGGTTATTGAAAGCCGCGATAAAGCTAACGTACTAAATACTGTATTCAAAAATTCATTTACTGACGAAAATAAGGATAGCATTCCCGTTTTCCCACGTCGTGTCGAGTTGGAGATGGAATCATTACGAATAGATACTGCAGGTATCATAAAGCAATTAGAGCTCTTAAGTGGGGAAAAGCACCTGGCCCGGATGGTATTCCAGTAAGAGTATTTTCAGAGTATGCGGCGGAAATCGGGCCATTTCTGTCTGATATATTCAGTAAATCCCTAGAAGAGTGAAAAGTACCTTCAGACTGGAAAATAGCGCAAGTAACTCCGATTTTCAAGAAAGGTGATCGAAGCGATACTGGAAACTATCGTCTCATACCTGTAATATCTATTTGTAGTAGAGTTATGGAGCATGTTATATGCTCGAACATTATGAATTTCCTAGATGAAAATAATTTGCTTACAACAAATCAACACGGATTTCGGAAGAAAAGATCATGTGAAACACAGCTGGCACTATTTACACACGACGTAATGAAAGTTATTGATGCAGGTTCACAAGTAGATGCAATTTTTTTAGATTTTGAGAAAGCCTTTGACTCTGTGCCACAAAACCGCCTTTTAGCGAAGCTACGAGCGTACGGTATATCGGATTAGCTTTGTGAATGGATAAAGGATTTTCTAACTGGTCGGTCGCAGTATGTTGTCGTTGAAGGAGAAATTTCTTCTAATCCAGATGTTACATTGGGTGTACCTCAAGGAAGTGTTATAGTTTCTTAATTTTTATAAACGATCTCGGAGAAAAAGTGAAAAGCATTTTTAGATTGTTTGCTGATGATGCGGTTATTTATAAGGAAGTAAGGAATTTGGCCGATTGCTTAGAAATTGGAATGGATGTTATTTCGGTATGGTGCGATTAATGGCAACTTACACTAAATTGTAAACAGTGCAAGACAATGTGCATAACTAATAAAAAGAATCCGATTTTTCAGAAATACGAGGTAAACAGTTCAGTTATTGATATGGTCGATTCTGTGAAATATTTGGGAGTAACAGTACAAAGGAACATGATATGGGACTTACACATTAATTCGTAAGTAGGTAGATCTAATTCTAGGTTGCCATTCGTAGGTAGAATCTTAAAAAAAAATGTAATGAACCAACAAAGGAGATAGCGTACAAATGTCTTGTTCGTCCACATTTGGACTACTGTTGTGCCATTTGGGATCCGTATCGTAAGCGGTTGATTGACAGTAAGGAGAAAGTACAGAGAAGAGCCGCACGATTCGTGACCGCTTGCTACAGTACTTATGAAAGCATCGCAGAACTGATTAGTAGACTGAGCTGGGAGATTCTGGTAGATAGATGACGCACGTTTCATTTAAACTTATTGGTAAACATATGTACTACCACTTTCACTTACTTCGTCCACCAACTTATTTGAATGGGAATGACAGAAAAGATAAGATTAGAGAAATAATACTTTTTTCCCTCGTACCATTAGGGATTGGAATGCACAGCAAAGAGAATAGTTTTGATGCTGAGCACCCTCCGCCACGTACAATTTTGTGAATTGCAGAGTATATATGTAGATGCAGATGTAGACTGTCGATACATTTTTTCATTCTGACAGTTTTTAAAAAAAAACAATTACTTTTTACCTCATTGTCGTTGGAAAATATCTTCCAGGTGAATATTTTTTGAGGAGATAAACAAATGGTGACAAAACTCTGCTATACGGGGGATGATCCAAAATTTTCCAGTTCATTTCTTCCAATTCGGCTCAACATCATCATCAACAAAGCTCTGCCATAAAGCTGATCTTTCATACGGCTGCTCTCCCTATTCTCTTTGAGACGGAGAGTCATACTACGCACTACTAGGGGAAATATTAATGTGGTAGTATTCAGTTACTTCGCACATAAATTGGACGTATGCTGTGTTGCCATATGCCTGAAAAAAGTGTAACTAAGTTCTGTGTGTGAGAGATGTATTTTTGTTTGTGAAAATGTGTATTTTGTGAGGCAGAGAATGTGGATCGTCTTAGCTTTCGCTTTGATGATGCTGGAAAACCACAGTAAGGACGGCTGGTACTCAATGACTATGACTAGAATCTGGTCCCGTCCCCCCCTCCCCCCATCCAGTGTGGTGGCGCCTAAACGCGGATTTCGGCTCACCTGGCAGCAGCAGCAATGAGATACCACTACAGTGCCGCTATAGATCGGAATCTCCCCTCTTTTGTACCGATTAGTCTCTGTAACCCTTTGCAAGACTTCCCGTACGCAACACATTTTGCATAGAAAAAGACGATCATGAGATCCTAGTCTGCAAACAAATTCATCGGGGCAGCTTCCCTTTTTGCACGTCATTTCATAGTCGACATACTCATATTTATTATGTAAAAAGCTTCTGAGAAATTTTAACATCATACAGTCTTGCGATTTTTATTCATCATTCTCGGCTGGCACCATGAAGTGATATCAGACGAAAGTATACTCTTTTTGACGATTATCTGTACAGTTCCGTAATTTAGTAAAATACAAAGTATTAATAAATAAACGCAACTACCAAAAATGCGTTGCACAGGCTCTCGTATAAATTAAAAGGGTTTTCAGGTACATAAAATGAGTTTTTCGGAACAAAAATTAAGTTCTTAGGGTTACAGGTGATGACCACGTGCCATGATTTATTAATTATTGTTGGACCATTTAAGGCAGATTTAAACCAAAAATACTACGAGTCTAGAAGTTAGCCAAGTTTCACAGGTTTCTTGATCTGGTTTAAATAAGGGGGTGATTTGATAAGTAACTTGGTTTGTACGAATTTTACCCTAAGGGGTCACTATTCAAAATTTGAAGAATTTCTGTTGACTTTACAGGGATTTAAAAGTCTTAAAGTTGGACAGGGAAGATGTTAGTGCACAGGAGGTTAACAGGAAACGAATGACTAAAGAAAGAGGCATTAAACAATCGCACGTTAACGAATCTTAAGTATTCCTCGCCATTTCCATCAGCAATAATTATATCCTGCTGGAAGCAGAACCTGGGCGCATTTATTAGTGTCCCTTTCACAGAAACGAACTAAATAACTAAATTGAGTAATGAGTTGTATTATTTGCTATCAAGCTGTGTTATTAAATGGTTGTGTTACGTTTTTTTATTTTTTTTTATTTGTAGCTTTAGGCCTCGTCGAAGTTGAGGTCATTAGAGGCGGGATGGGATTGGAGACAAGGAACGGGATGGAATTCGGCCATGGCTTTTTGAAGGAAGCATCCCGGCATTCGCCTGTAGTTATTTGGGGAAACCATGGAAAATCCAACTCTGGATGCCCGGACTGGGATTCGAACCAGCGTCCTCCAGAATGGAAGGTTCTGTAACGAGCGTGTGATGATTCATATAGGAAGGAGTATTCTTATGACTAAGCAATGTAATTTCGTCTGCTGGACACGTCAGCATGTCAGCCGAGCCGCGGTTTGTCCAGTAAGCTGTTCTGTCGCAGTGGTGAACACAATATTCAAACAGGTGCTTCATTTTGATAAAACTGAATTCTTAAAAATCTTTGACGTTTTAGCAACGTCTCACAAGATATATAATAAATGCAAAATTAACTGAGAATGTATAAGAAACTTTTGATTTAAAAAATATTTCTTTAGTCATTATCTATAGGAACACCGATTGCGTTAATTCATTTTTTTTCCAGCCCCTATTCCAATTCTAGCAGACAGTGTTTGTGCAACATTTCCATCACTTCAATGTTTTTTTATAGAATTTTTACATGTTATTTCACACAAATTCAGTATTACGTCATTTTTAAAGTTAAAAAACTCGTATTAGATTGTCTATCCCAACCACGGAAACTTGCATTATGTGTACAGAACATATGTAATAAAATTATCGGTTTTTATCTCTCAAGGTTCACATTTTGTGGAAACTTTGTAATCATATCCATGAAATGAATTTGAAACTGGCGTACTAGTAGCATTCCTTATTACAAGAACAACAATTCATAGAAATGACTGTGACATATGATACTTCTTTTTAGAGATTTTAACAGTTCATTAAATTTTTCTTTCTATTGGTATCGTTTTCACGATTTCTCTTTTGTTTGTGTTTGTGAAGATGGTTATCCAATTTCACCCGGTTCACAAATTCTGGTCTTACATGTTTATTGTTAATGTCTTGAAATTATTGGATTTTGCTATTTGTTAATATATTTTAAGGTAGTTTTTATTTTTAGGCATCATATTCATCACACTCCTCAAGTATTTGCCACACATTCTAAATAATAGCATTTACTTCTACACCGGCTAATAACGGACGTTATTTCGAAAAGACGTTGTATAACTTTAAACTAGCACGGTTCTTTAGAATCTTTTGTTCATACTAACGTTTCCTGAGAATACAAAGCTAATGTTTTTATTTGTCGGCTTTAAAAGTTATGATCACTAAGGAACAAATGTTTACCGAAAATATTCGAGTAAGATTTGAAGCAACAGCTTAGTGTCATTCACTGAAATAAATGGAATTTATAAAACTGTCGGTCTTTCCTCGTTTAAAAGTTCTTTTATTATCAATTGAAGTTGCTGTCTCAATTCCATATTCCTAACCATTTTATTGTTTATGAGAAAAAAAGTACTCACAAGTTAATTAACATTGGCTGCTGGAAACTTATCAATTTTTTAATCTATGAAGTAAACTCATTTCCAGTTGATGAAGTGCAATCGTAGTTATAAAGCGAATAAATAAAAAATGATAGCCTTTTATATTTTTAAAAAACATTAGTCTCAAATAATATGGTATTACTGTTATGAAAACGGCTCTTAAAATATTTACTTTGAGCGTCTGCTTCCTGCAAGCGAGACATTAATGCCTGAAATGGAAGAAAAACAACTGAAGTATTCGAGATGTGTTGCTTTTAGAAAGATAGACAAATAGAGATACGAGAAAAACGTTAGTCAGAAAGGATGCCGTGAAGTATCTTTAGAAAATAATGAGAAGAGAAGGGTTAATGGGATGCACTGATTCTAAGATTAACGGGACTAGATTAAACATTTCTGGAGAATTTAATGGATGGCAGCAATCCCAGAGGTAAACGCGGGTTGGAACTCATCAGTCATAATATGAAAAACTAGAACTTACTCCTTCGACGAGCTTAAGATACATATTACAGTTAGAACATTAGTAATACAATAATAAGCATTATTTCAATTTTTTATACACTGCAGGATTTTTAAATTCAACCTTTTATTGCTTCCTGAGATATTTTTCATTTTGATGTTAAGATTTAATTGGTACTTCGTATACACTGACAACCTTTTATTTTTGGAAGATTCTGTTATTGAATAATACATTTTTTGAAGGTTAGAAACCTTTGTCATTTATTTTGGATCTATTGAGTACGTGGTTAAACTGAGATTATAAACATTTTACAATGTTATCCTCACTATGAATTGTAAGGCGAAGCAGTTGTTTTCCTCACTATGTATTGTAAGCCAACGAATCTAAGAACATTTTGTAAATACAAATTACTGCACAATTTCTTTATTATGTCCGTATATTGATTTTAACTATTTCTTTTTTCAGGTTGGTAATTGCACATTGCCCGTTACTGCTGTCAGAAGTTTAGATTCTGAACGAGATCTTCGTTTCATTAGACCAACTATGCTTTGAAGTACACAACTTACAGTTTGCGGAAGTATCCCGTAAGTAATTTTACCTGATTAAAAAATATTTAAACCAATTGTTCCAACTGAGACAGTGTTATTAAAAGTCTAATCTTACTTCCCGTACTATTTAAGTATTCCAATGTCACTTGTGTCTACATTTTGCCTGTAGCAGCTTCAATACTTCAGTATTTCTTTTAAAACTCATTTAACACACAACCGTAAAGCTGGAGTTAAGGCATTATTCATTAATGTTTTGTTTCTGACATTTGATTCATTGAAATACAACAGATATACGGAATCTTTATGTAGCTAGGTATCAATTTGTAATTTTAAGTGTCTAGGAAGCCTAAGGCGGCTGATTTTGCACCTACCTTGTCGATATTGGTGATGAAAATAATTTTTTACATTAAAAACTCTGAGAAGATTATATTTATCTGTCTGTTCATCCTTCTGTCACAATCTCATAATTTCTGAAGTTTTCAACCAAGAAATTTGCAATCGCGCAGTACCTTGGTTCTTATTAAGGTTTAAACAATTGCCAAAATCATACAGCGTGAAAATACGTGTGGGGGCTTAGTAGGGCCTGAAGAGAATATTTGCTTTAGATAATCTTCACTTGTATGGAATGAAAATGGAAATCCGCCGGCTAAGAAAGTGTTTAATTCTGCTTTTTATCACGCGATTTGTGTAAGGTTTTTCTGAAAAACAGATAACAATACCATTCCTCCTTCTATCCCACTTTATTTCCGAAACTATCAATCAGTAAAATCCTTAAAAAATTACAGTGATATATAACTTCTAAAGTTTTTTAAAAAAACTGTGCCGATCATTCTAGAGTTTATGGTTTTCTTAAAATAACCTGGTGAGTCAGTCTGACATATTAGACGGTTCATCAAATAGTTATTTAGACAAAAAAAGTGTATGTTTTATTTGATGGAGAATGTCACCAATTGTATCATAAGTATGTCGTAAATCGGATAATTTTTTTCCGAAGCTACCCAATAATGTTTTCTACTGCATTTTTTGTGTGTTTGATTTACATAAACCATTAAAAAGATAAGCGGTCTGTTATATCACTGGTTAAGGCACCTGACAGGGGAACAACACGTCCCAGTGCGAATCCCGGTATCGGTTGGAAGTTTTACTACTCTTAAAACTGACTTTCACCTCTGGCAGAGCTTTGCTTTGTTGATGTGAAGCACGCTAGGATGCTCCGTAATTTGGACTCAACGCAAAGCTGTAGATCCCTTATACGCGATAGGATTATGGGGTTAGGATAGTTAGCGACGATAAGAGGCGCATTTTTTAAAAACTTATTTAATATAATTGCGACGGAGTGCACGCCCCTACAGGCCCATTTTTACCAGTTCTTCTACGCGCCTTCTTCATTGCGCGGCGAATCGGAAACCCTGTCAATCTGGCTGTCTAACAATCCTTCGAGATCTCCCGGCCAACAGTCCAGTATGAAGACGAAGCGTGATTGGTGAACGGTTAACGCTCTGAGCTTGCATTAGGTCCAAATTTTGGTTTTCCAAGTTTTCCCCTAAATCACTCCAGGCGATTGCCGGGATAATTCCCTCAAAAGGTCCTCGCTGAATTCCTTCCCGTTCCTTATCCCTAGTCCTTTCCCGTCTCTAATGACCTCAACGTCGACGAGGCGTAAAGCAACACGCAAGGAATAAAAAAAAAATATATCCACATGATGATCTGAACTCCATTTAAAATTGTTGACAATTTTTTTCTAGTGAATTATTTCAATGCACAATACGTGTACTGAATCTCCATTGCGCTAGGGTAGCTCGCACTTGACAATGCTAGTTTCTCGTTTTGTTCGCGTTAGGTCCTCTCAGACGCAGTGCCATCCGAATGAACAACAACACGCTGTGGCAGAACAGCTCATTGGGCCACCCGCGGCTCGATTAATGTGGTTACGAGTCCAGCAGATGAAATTACTAGTCTCATATCTCGTCAAAGGAACCCCGCGACCATGATATCCATCGCAGAGCCACCAAATAACACCGCCGGATCACGACGGTATAACCTCGGGTCTTATACAACAGTATGAACCGTCATCTAATATACACATCAATGGATTCAATTTAAATACATTTTTATCGAGATGGCCAGTTAATTCTAATAGCCATTTCGCTTAAAAAAAAAATATTATCCCAACTATTATAACGATTTCCAACTTATGTATATAAACTCCTACGCGTGTAAAAAGCCGTGCTGATGGCAATCGAAGTGATACTCAACTATGATCAGTTGAGTTATGACTACTCCTAACATTAAACCTATAATCAGTTCTGGAATTTATTCCGATACCCGTAAAGATCCCAATTTCTTCAGCACTGATAAGCGCTTTGAGACTGCTTGACTACCATATGCCCCTTTGTTCTGCCGACAGCCGAATGTAATAGTCATTTTGGTGTCAAATCTTTCCTTTTCGAAGATATGAATTCTCTCATCTGCCTTTCTAATTTGCTTCTTAAGGAGCAATAACGATTCATTTCACTTAACAGTATGTTTTGATGACAGGATTATTTTTATTTTTTAAAATGGCATTTGGCAACGGAGGCCATACTGCCAGTTGTATGTAATTATTATTGCTTTCAGTGTATAAGTCGTCATCCAGTACATATATTGAATTTTTTCCAATTTATGGACGCCACAGGACGGGCAAGTCACACAGACACACAACACTTAAACATCCATGACCGCGGCCGGATTCTAACCGGCGGCCTTCGACACGCGGAGCTAGCACTCTAGCCCCTACGCTACCGAGGCCGGCACAGGAAAAGTTGAGATTTGTTTTCTTTTGTTTCTTACTTCGTGATTTAAGATACGCTGATGTCTAGATCAACCTGTCCCGTTGGCCCAGTTGACTGAGGCGCCGTGGTGGTGTCCGGCGCTGACACGGGATTAGCTGCTTCGACTCCCGGTGGTAGAAGAATTGTTTATCACCAGGTCTTGGCCAGCAAGGTAGGAGAGGTGGCGGCGCACAATTCCCAACCACCAGATTGTGCGCCAGATTCCTGGGTTAAACCCCACCGCAGTGCGTTTAGAGTGAGGGCTCACAGCACTGCTCAAGGCGATTCGTTTGTTGGATGGGGATGTTAAGCCTGGAGCCCCTCGGTGTCTTTCGGAAGAGCAGGCATGAATGGGGTGGCACCATATTTCACCCTATCTCTTCTTTATCTCTCATGTCAAACAACACAATCAACACTCTATACTGGACACACACTGTCACATTCATCAACACCTACAATAACACACACTGAGGAAGGGAACGGGGAAACCACTCCAGTTCATCTCCTCAGGAGAGTTCCCATAGAGGGCTACATCCTACACGCTAACCGAATAAGCGCAATCCGACATTACCTCAGAAGAAGAGGACGATGTTTATGTCGTTACTGCTAGGAGAGAATGTGTGCAAGGATCGGAAAAAATTTGGCCATGACCTTTTGAAGAAATCACCTTGGCACTGACTTGGAGTGAGTTCGAGAAATCACGAAGATCTGGAAGATCTGCATCACGCGTCGATCCGAATGCCACACCCAAACGTTAACCTCGCATCCACTAGGCTCAGTTTATTTAACGTCTTTATAACATTGACAGTGCATATACCTTAGTTGCGGTCGACTAAACATTTGAGATGTGAAGCCGTTGACTGTATCACAATAATGTGTAGTACAGTAATCAGCTTTTATCCAGTAGTGCTATATTCGTGCATATGGCAGTTGGTGTCAAGTACCTGTAGGAAGGTAGGCAGTCTTTTTTTATCTTAAACAATCATGATTATTTCATTTCAAAATTATTAACATGCGATGCTATACATACTTGCTGCCTACGGACTACTTATAGTCATTTCCTAATCGCCGGATGACTGTGTTGAATGACATCTGAAAAGGAGAGTTGTCAGTTTGAGTTCCGTAACTGCCTCAAATTTATTGGTTCATAACAGGTACTTTACTTCTGGAAGAGATGTTGTTGTTATGGCTTTATGGCGTGTCATCGTCTAGGTTATTAGTGCCCTCTGTTACTAGTTTGCTATGGCAGAATTTTTCATTTGGATTGTAAAAACATGAAAAACGAAATTAGCCAAACAATATGTCGAAGAGATGTTTTCGATGTAAGTGTCTAAACTAAAGATGTGATTCCGACATAGTTAAAAGTTTATTACATCTTCTTTTTTTTGTCATATTGAGGAGTCAGAGATATTGGGAAACAGGAAAAAAGAATTACGTTAATTTAGTTGTTGTCTGCGGGTAACATCTTATTCTTCCGTTAGCTGCTACCAAAAGGTTATATGACCAGTATGTGTATAGTGTATTACATAGAAAACATCAAGGTGAAAGTCTAATTCATCTCAAAATGTGTAACATTTCCGTGTTGAGAAATGTTACAACACTTATGGTTGTACTGTTTCATGTCCTCTAAACCTCGCCGAGCTTTGTGAGTGAGATGCCTGGACCTGGCTTTCAGGAGGACGTGGGTTCGAATCTGAGTCCAAGTATTGTTCATATGGTTTCCCAAAATCCCTACAGGAAAATTAACGAATGATTCCTTCTGAAAAGCAATGGCTGAATGCCTTCCCGATACTTTTTTCACAATCCTATCCCGCTTTTAATGACCTGGAAGATCAGAACGTATAAAGTCATAAATCTATATATATAAAGATGAATGTATGTATGTTGGTTAGTTCTTCATACAAATCCGCACTTTTCATCCGATATTGATGAAACTTTGCACACTTATCCTTTGAAACAAGGAGAAAAATACTGTCTACATTTGGTTGAAAACTTACTACTGAATGGTGATAGACAGACGCGTTGGATATGGATGTCTCTATACTACTTTTTCCATGTATCTGTGAGACAGCTCAGTGGTTAAAGCGCTTGGTTACAAATGTTTGGGTCGTGGTCTCCGGTTCAAATCTCCGTGGAGGCTAAGATATTTAAAAATTGAAAAATTGTTTTTGATCGTAAGAGTCACGCCTGGGCCGTAGGTTATTCGGATTGGGTGTTACACTGTAGATATGACAAAGTTAGGGGTGCAATGCGAGGCAAATCGTAGGTACTCTTTTTTACGTTATAATGATTCCTCAGGGTTGTTCGCAGTTAGTGTGTGTGTTTGTGTGTGAACCGCAGTAGTAATACTATAAATACGGAAGTAAGTCTCTGCTTTTTTGTTACGTTTTGACGACCAAATGGCTATATCGATATAGAAGGAATTTGACAAGAAAATCTGTATGAAGGGCACAGGACATTTTCTCCAGTATGTTTAATAGTTGTAGTCACGAAATTTTGAGACCTTATCGAATGGTGACAGAAATATGTTGGAAATTGATTCTCTTCAAGAGACTGGTTCGACGGTAGAATGATATAGTGATAGCTTTCCTGTCATATTATGCCGACTCGGTGTTGTTTGGGACCAATCCTTCGTTTCCAACAACTTTCTATATTCAATTCTGGCAACAAATTCTTAATCCACGCGTACGAAGTCGCGGGCACGAGCTAATAAGAATAGTAATGAAGTCGAAATTATTTATGGTGCACACTTTGAAATCCACTGGTTTTTTTTGTTAATACATTTAATAAAGAATAGCTAGAAGTAAAAGCGGATGACATTATAAGCCGGTAGACTTCGAAAGCCAAGTGACAGTTTCGTTTTGCCGTGCATGTAGCACTGTCGTTGGACTATCTTACCTCTGTAATACTACCGGATAAAGGGAACGGAGCGTCCTGGTGTACTTCACAAGAACAAAGCAAAACTTTTCTAAAGGTTAAGGTCAGTTTTAAGGCCCGTAAAATTCCGGTCAAGACTGGAGACGTTCTGATACCCAACAGAGCCACACAGGGTAGGAGTGAAGCTTGTTTGAAATCCGTCTGGCACAGAAGAAAATAATTTCATCAGAATACCTGCTCCAGGTTCACCGTTTTGGTTCGATATCTACATCCAAGGTCACATAACTAACAACTACGTCTCGATAACCTCCTCAGATCCCAACATGGAAGAAGAGTTAAGAAACATTTTTCAGACTTATTGAAAGTAATTATTTATTTAGCACTATCAGCTTCCACTATTTGTTTCTTCAATTGCTTTATGTTTTGGAGAATGTATATCAGTACTTAATTAAAACTGATGAAGAAGCAAGAATGATATAAAAGGAAAAATAGCATACGCGAAGATTACCTTCTTCAAAAAAAAGTCCTTTTCTAAGTTTCAGCTCTAACAGAAATTTGTGTAGTTGCATGTTTGGAGAACATGGTCGCTCGCTTTCAGCCTAGTCACAGCTCCTTTGAGCTGGTGTGATGTGGAGTGAGTTGTCCTAGGACATTGCCTCCAAGTATTTAGACGGGACAGATCTTCACTGTCGGTGTGTCTTCTCATTTGGCTGTCAGTGTCTTCTTCACTAGATGGTTGCCGCCGCGGCCTTCGTTGCTTTACAGAAATGGCACGCCGCATTATATGTGCTGACGTTAATGCTGCCTCAGGTCTTCTTTTGCAGTCAGGTGAGCTGTCATCTTCGTGAAGAGGACGATGAGCTCGTCTAATCTTCTTTCTCGTTGGTCAGCAGCGTGTCTGGTGCAGGAGCGGTCGCATCTGCCACCTCCGCTGTCTGCCCCTCTGTTGGTCTACTACTGTTTTTTTTTTTTTGTGTGTGTGTGTGTGTGTCTCTGCCTCAACGGCGTGTTTGTGAAGTCCCGCTACCAAGGTAGCTCTACTTTACGTGTCTCTCTGTATAGGATGGGTTTGTTTTGGGGACTCTTTTTATTGCTCTTTGAGGGGAAAACATGGCTATGGTTCGCCAAAGACGACCTTATGTGAAAAACCCCTACAGTTTTCTTATCTTCATATCAGTTTCATTCTGCTACTACTGGTGCACCCTGCTCCCTTCCCGCCTTGTTGCAGCCTGCGTATGGAGCCAGTGGCTCCGGTGTTGCCGAGTCTTGCGTTGCTGCTGCGGTTCGCAACTCTGCTTCTTCTTGTTCTGGCGGAGGTTAAGGCGGGCCAGTCACCCACTCCAGTTCGCTGCGTGGGTAGTGGCACCGCAGTTGCAGCAATTTGTTGCACCCCTTGGTTGCGGGCAGTCCGCCACCTGTGTGATTTTCACCGCATCTTAAACATCTCTGTTCCCCAGTGCAGTTTCGGGCCAGATGACCGAAGTTATTGCACCTGAAACATTGTGTCAGTGGAAGTGGCGGCTTTTGGTTGGGTTCCAGCCACACCTGGTATCCAAGCAGGTTGGAAGGTCGTTGGTCCCGCGGTACGTTTTCCACTGGTTGGATGGTATACAGTGGGATGCGCTCGTCCGTGCCCGAACGCCGCATCTGGTGGACCGCAAGGGTAGCGATCCCGTAGCTGTTTAGTCCTGCAGCTACCTCTTCCGCCGTGGTGTTACCTGGTAGTCCACGGACCACCAGTTTGGCGGGTCTCCTGGGCAGTTGAGGGGCGTGTTCAATCCCGTAAGCCTCGAGGAACTTGCAGAGTAGTTTCAACTGCTGCGGGTGCTGTGTGATGAACCCTTGATGGGGATGGCTAGGATGACATCTGAAGTAAAGGCATGGAGCTCTGTGATTAGCTCCACGTAGCCACCGTCGTACAGAGCCCTGTTCCGGTCTCCCCTCTAGTGGCTGCTCCTCTTCCCCTGCGTTGTCTTCTTCAGCACCATCTTCTTCTACTGTCGGATCAGCTTGCAGATCGTCACGCGGGTAGGGCATGAGGAGAAATCGTAATTTAAGAACTTCAATATATTCTTGCAAATTGAAGTCTTTGGCCCACAGCGTCGGGAACACCAACGCCTCAGGCCATTCTTCTGGCTATCTTGCGTGGCCCTTGATGATCCGCTGTTTGGCAAGATGGCTTCATTCCCTCTTTGTGAGGCATTTCATGAAGTTCTTGTAGCTGTTTGGCAGAACGTACACGAAGTTGTTGTCGTGATCGAGGTATACAAGCACAGAAAGAGTCCACTCTTCTGGGTTGTTTGAAGTCAGTCGGCGGGCCTCCTCGGTAAAATCTGCGACGAAGTCTTCTGCCTTCACACTTAGGACCATCCATTTCGGCCCCTCCTTGTAGCGTGCTTCAAGGGTTAGGTGAATATTTTTAAACTCACGAGGCATTGCTTTTCATAGAAGTCGAGAGAGTGTGAGTGAGTGAAACACTGTCAAGTAAAACAATTGAATTTAAATCAGAAAATTATACTCAGGAATTTTAAGCAGAAAATTATATATACTACTATTTAAAAATTTCAGCTGCGAGACTTGAACCGTTAATTCTTGGATTCACAGCGAAATCAATGTGCATGATGGGCGTTTGTTTATTCCAGATGTTTCCGGTCACATCACTGTATGGAATTTCACGAGGACGTTTGCAATGCAGAGGTTTCACTACAGGTAGTTTTTTTAGGCGTACGCTTATTTTAAGACTTTCCCTGGCCAGCGACTCCTCTTAACTTGTGATTCATATTAAGTAGGAAGACATTATTAAAAAAATCTTTAGCGACATGGTTAACGTGTTTTTTGGTGATGTTACGTGATAATTTTCAGAAGTGGAAATTACTGCTGCTTTCTATGTGGAATGAAGGCTGGTTATACCCCATTCCAACCACCATCAATCATTGTAATTCTTAAATCCTGATTTACATTCGCATGCACAAAAATTGACGCTTAGGCTTACAATTCGATTGCTAACAGCATTTGCCATGGTTATATCCCAGTAAAGTATTCAGTTCCGTTTTGCGATAAGTTCTCAATTAAAAAGCCATGTAATAGAAGTTTGATCTGGAAGACAGAGAACTATGGTCATCAAAGACATAACTTTATCTAAAATTATATTAAGGTTACTGATTTTTTGCTCTAATAACAGAGTAAATAGCAGACCTCAATAAGAGAAAATTTGTGAGTACCGTGTTGGGAAATAGTCTTCATAAACGATCTCTTACAGAAGACCAATTTAATAATAATAATACTTGTGAAGGCTGCGTTGCCGAATCCAAACCAGGGCGCTAACCTACTAAAATGCTATCCTATACATCCGATCGAGAGTGGTGGGTAAGCGGCCTCGCATTCGGGAGGACGGCGCTTCGAATCCTTGTCCAGGCATCCAGATTATACATCCGTTTCGCAGGACTTACTTTTAGCACTTTTTTCCGTTTTTTACTTATGGTTTTACGCCTCGTCGACGTCGAGGTCATTAGAGGCGGGATGGGACTGGGGACAAGGAGCGGGGAGGAATTCTGCCATGGCCTTTTGAAGGAAGTAACCCGGCATTCGCCTGAAGTGATTTTGGAAAACCAAATTTAGATGCCCGGATGGGGATTCGAAGTGGCGTCCTCCCGAATGCGAGCTCAGAGCGTCAACCGTTCAATCATCACGCTGGGTTTTAACAGTTTTATTGAGTCCCGTGATTACTGAACTTGTGTGAGTTTGTCTGAAATTTTCTGAGTCCTCTCCTTATTTCTGAAAATGCTTTGCGGATGTGAAGTTCGCTACAAAGGCTGCGAGGTTCAAATTCCTCGCAAAGCGTTACTTGTGTGTTTATGATACTACGGAGGTGGATTTTGTCGCCATTAAAAACTCTATCACAACCCATGAGTTATTTGCTGTATTTTTCCATAAATATCTGATAGACTAAAATATGCTTGCAGCTTGACCATCGTGGTCCTAGGTGAGTGGATGAATTTAAAATATGTTTGTTCTGGTTCATTAACGGAGAAAAAAAACCAGGTTGTGGGAAAGTACTAATGCTAGGACGCTCTCCAATCTCCGGCTCACAATAAAAAAATACGTTTATCACACAAAACATAAGTTACTCGTTGCGCAGGCAGATGGCAACACAGACATTCCTCCTATAGTTAAATGCTCCGGATCTCACAAATGCGGTTCCAAAACAGTGGAAGGGCATATGCCCTCCCATCCTCACGATTTCACACTGGACACCTGTGTAACAGGTGGCATGTGTCTCGTGATACGCTGGGACCGATTCCAAAAAAAATGATTAATGAGTACCTAGTGACTAACTGTGCACATAATGATGATGATTTGTGAGTTCCCAGAACCAAGTTTACTCAGTTTCAGAACGTGAAATAGCAATTTCATGTCTATGTGGTAATTCTTTCCGGTTTTATAGAGAGCTGAATGTGATATTTTAAATGGAAGTAACTTTGCACTTTTCAGTCGTGATTCTTTGCGTCTTTCTACTGTCGTTAGAAGTTGTTGCTAACCCTGTTATTATACAAGTAACAGCATCTCGCCTTAGCTGAACCATTGTCTATTCTAAAAGATGGGTATTTGAAATGTCTTACAATGGCGAGACTACGCGAAGCTGTTTTTAAAGTCAAAAAAAGACTACACGAAATTTATAATTTTCACGCGAGTGTATGTTCTAGATCAAGGTTAAAATTACTCACCGCTCCCTTTCCAGGAATAATAATAATAATAATAAAAAAAACAGCGACTCCCCATCTTGTAATAAATAATGTAACTAATAGAGCTCCAACTTTTTTCACTTTTTCAAACAGTGATTCGATGACGTCATTCTTAAGTGAAATATACAAAATCATATGAAGATAAACAAGGACAAACTGGTGAAATTTCTTTATCAACAGATATTAACAATATTGCTATATTGTCAACAGTATGAGTAACAGATACATATTACATTAATAACAGTGTTGGTTAGAGGGCAGTGTAGTGGCAGTAACATTTTAAGGCTTATTTGTTGTCAACAATCTTAAATCACCGCGTTCCACTATTAATAATCTGTTTATTTTTTTGTTGAATAATTTGTCGAATACATCAAATCCTTTCTTTATCTGCATATGACTATGGGAATGCAATTAAAAACTTCTTTAATGCAGCCATAAATGTCGGATATAACACTGGAAAAGAGGGGGCGTTGTTTGGTCCTCAATGACCTCCCACCCCAAATTTCCTGTGCACCAGAAACGCCCTCTGTGATCTCTTCACCTCCCACCGGTGGGCGCTACCACCCTCTTTGGGAATCACTTTTCTAAAGTAAACGATTTTAATTTTTTGTACGGACATTCTGTACAGGAAGTAATATAATATAGAAAAATAATTAAAAACCTAGGCTTATGTTTTTGTGACAATTAATCATCTATTGTGCTAATCATTTTTATGTAATGTGTAAAAAGATAGCAGGTAAATCTAAACAAAAAGAAATTAAAACCGACCGCGAAAGATAATACCTTTATAAATTCCCTATTATCTGCGCAAAATCAAAAAATAAGTTATTCAACCCTTGCCCAGGTCAATTCTCATACTACTTACGTGAAACATTGCAGCTTAACGTGAAATGAGAACCGTTAGTAAAATCTGTCATCAGCAGAGCTAATTCAGGTCTGAGAAACATGAGCTGTATTTTGAAGAATAGAAAGATACCTTTTTAGGAAACACCGTATATAACTCTCGTACACCTCATCTGAAGGTGTGTTGAATTTATGTGATAAGTATCAAATTGAAATAATCAATGCTGTCTCATAAGACGAGAGTTCCACAGTGTCAAACACTTGATGCACTGAATGTGCTGGAAATATCTTCGATGCAGAAGTGTAGTAATTTGTCGAGTTTATTCCCGAAAGACCGCTCTGATTTATAAGTATGACAAAATACTTCTTCCACCAGTGTATTTGTGGCGCAACGGCAGGAAAGAAATATGGTGGCATAGTGACGGCTGTATGAACTCATTTACTAGCAAGGATTGTAATGCACAGAGCAGAGAGTAGTTTCGGGGCAACCAACACTTTATCATTCGCAGATTTAAGTGAATTGCTGAACATATAATACTATTTGTGAAAATTTCAACCCTAAGGGGGCGTCCATTAATTACGTGAGGTGTTTTTTCTGAATTTCGGAAAACCCCCCTTTTTCTGGTGAGATGTGGGTCAGAACCACTCCTCTCTAAAATGACGTAAGATTTTTACTTTTTTTAGCTCTCATATACCTCCCCGTCCACTAAAGTCGACATTCGCGTCATTTGTAGACTTTTTTTTGGGTCTACCATCCCTCAAAGATTTCAAAATCTCACGTGAGATTTTCGTTGACCACCCCTCCCCCTTGATGAGGATTCGTGAGATTTCGCCGAACCCCCCGCCCCCCCCTTCCTATTTTACCTCCCGTAATTAATGGGCGCCCCCTAAGAACGAGACATCTGATTACAGCGAAATTTATTCCACGTATTAGGGATATGACAATACACTTATGATTATATCAACAGAACTGTACATGCACATTGGCCGTGAGAATTCAGTACGGCGTGAGACCGCCAAATGATGCAATCATTGCCTCTAGGAGTCGTGGCATGGAATCAATTAGAGCTGGGTATACAGCATGCGGTTTGTAGGCGAATCCACAAAGCTTTGAAAATGGTTGTAGGAGGACCAGAATGAACAAGTTGTGGTCCGACCATGTGCCTGACATGTTGGATGGGCGACATACCAGGCGAACGTACAGGTCAGGGAAGCAGTAATACCCGTCTTTCTTCGAAGAAGGCTTGCACATTCCTAGATACATTTCGCCGGGCATTGTTCTGCTTAAATATGGAATGTGGAGGGGCAGTACTTCAGGCTCTAAAGCCTCCCTAATGGGGCGGTTGCCGTTCAGATTACCCTCAATACGCAGGAGGAGAGATGGCACCCCAACCCATCACATTTGACGTTTGTCCGTTATGCCACTCAACAACAAACTCTGCAATATTGCTTTCGACTCGGTAGCGTCTAACACTCGCGCGTCCGTTACTGTAGGACAAGTTCTGCGTCTACCTCTATACTCTGCAATTCACAAATACTGTGGGTGGCTAAGCACTAATCCTAATTCAGTGCATTCCAATCCCGAACAGAACGAGGAAAGAAAGAATACATAAATGTATCAGTACGGCATCTTATTTCTCGAATCTTTTCCCTTCTGTCATTGCGACCTATATAGGTTGGTGGAAGAAGTATTTCGTTGCACTCGTAAATTAAAGATTTTCGCATATTCTCCAACAAATTCAAACGAAAACGACGTCGTCTGTCCGCCAAACGATCCCAGCCCAACCCACGGATCAGCAAGTTGAAGCGGTACTAGTGAGAAAACATTACATATTCAACAACTATTTCCTCAGATTTACTGTGACAACCATATCTTAAAGCATTTAGATGATTTTTGCTGCTCTGATAGAAAAATCGATGAGTTTATTCTGATTAGTAACCAATGTTTGGTTAGACAAATGTCGATATTGCAATATGTAAATTAAATTTTTGTTAAAGCAGAAATTAAAAGAAAAAATATAGGACGCAGGCAATACTAAATGAATGATTAGTGTTGCATGTTAATACTGACAGAAATTCTGGTTGTTTAGCTGTAACACCTTGTATTATTATTATTATTAAATTTGTCTTCTGTAAAAGAGAATTTATTGAGACAATTCTCAAGAGATAGTTACTTGAAGGACTTAAATATTCTTACCACATGGAGTACAATGAAATAAACACCTGTATTACAAGTACGAACAACTAGTGAACTATATTCTCTTGTACATGAATTATCGCTTTACGGGCTATGCCGCGTCGTTTATTGAACAATTTACCTAAGCTTTCGGCTGTTATACTCCAGCCTTCTTCAGAGATACTGTTTATATTTATATTCACATAGCAACCGTAAAGCTATAATTGATGTACAGCCGCGGAAGTCTTAAGAATCATATATTCTATTGATTATCCAGGAGGAGCGGCGTAGATTTATTAAAACTTAAAGTTTCAGACATCGTGCTGTGGTTTGCACCGGAGGACTGCTGAAAACCACGGCATGATGGCTGAAACGTTAGGTTTTAAAAAATCGACGCAACTCCTCGCGGAAAACAAAAAGTATACAGGCAACGACCGCAGAAATTTACGCTTTCAACGACTAAACTAGAGAAAATTTCGGATACAGATTTCATTAAACTAGGTTTTTGTCTTGCATCAATCAGATCAGTCTTGTGTTAACTGAAATTTTGCAAACTTTTTGACACTGGACTTGCCGCAAAACGAACCAACGATAGGAGATAGACCCATTGCAGGTGTCATCAATTATTAGGATGTAAATACAAGCAAAAGTAGATTTTGCCAACATATGTTCTAATTTGAAAACTTTCAGTTGCCGCAAAATTTTCTCAAGTTCTATTGGAAATTATGTTGGTTCAGATGTTTCGAAGAGTAGCCAATAATTAACAGACACTCGCCTGCTAAAACGTTCCGTTTGATTCCGTGGTGTAACTGATCTAAAAATGTACTTTCGTTAAATATTTACTGTTATGATTAGATATCGGTAACAATGGAAAGAAAGAACTGACGCGAGGCAATAACTATATGAAAAGGATTGATAAAATACAAAGTTGAAGGGAGGAGGGCAGCAGCAACACAAAACAATACACAAACACAGAAAATACAATATTTCCGGTTAAACCCTTTGTCAAGTTAAAAGAAGTAAGTGGCTGAGCTCGCACAAGCCTTGTGGTCAACATGCAATTGACTGTCGGAGGTGTTGGGCGGACCAACGATAATATAACCACAATACAAAAAAGATTAAAATGGGAAATAATAATAATAAAAAATAATCTTGACTTTGAACTAACAATTAGCTCAGCGTCAAGATAAACGACGGAGTGGTGTGAAAACCGTCACAAGTGATACTTCACTTCTAAACAGCCCTGATGAAGGCCCCAGGTTGGGCGCCGAAACGTCGGTAGTAATACATCTATCAAAGCAGCGTGAATTCCGAAAAAGTAAGTGGAATGAAAGATCAAGGTTCATGAAACGCATAACTATATCTGAAATTTTGTCTAGTTTAGTAGTTTTTCGTATTAGTAACAGACGTCCTTATTTATTCTATTACAGTCCTCGTGGTGAGACGATTTACATCCTGCAAGTGAGCATTCCTTGAGAATTGGATCACTAAATGTTCTTTTACAGAAGACGACTTAGTATAATAATAATAAATGCTATGACAGTTAAACAAATTTCTTTCAGCGATAGGGAGCGTCCATAAACCACGTAGCTCCATTTTGACCTCTTGTGAACCCCCCTCCCCCCCCACGTAGCCCTACGTGGCTTTTGCCTCTATCCCCTCTCCCCCACGTAGCACGTACTTTATTCCCCTTTTGATTCCAGAAGACATTTTGTACTTTTTTCTCTTGTCAGACTATCGTAAATTACATACGAAGATAATTAACTGAGGGAAATAAATATTCACATGCTGTTGTGTGTTCTGTTCCTCATTTTAACTGTGAAAAATGTTATTAAAGAAAAACTACGTGGCTCGGAAACCCCCTCCCTCCACGTAGCCTTTCAGCCAACCCCCCCCCCCCCCCCTGATTGAGCCAGGTAGTTTGTGCACGCTCCTTTATCTGTATATTCATTTCATGTTGCACGCCACCTGCGAATTATTCATTTTGATTGAGTCGTATGGCGTCTGATTAGGAAGGAACCGGGGTAGAATCTCGTACTGGGTAGATATATTCAGAGGCTCTATTCCTGAACTTCTTGCATTATTTTTCCCCTAGAGCTTTACGCGTAGTCGACGTCGAGGTGATTAGAGGGGAGAGAGGATAGGGGACAAGGGCGGGCCGGAATTCGACCATGGCCTTTCCAAGGAACCATACCGGCGTATGCCTGCAATGATTTCGTAAAACCACAGAAAACCGAAATCAGTATGGCTGGACGGAAATTTGAACCAGCATCCTCCCGAATGCCAGACGCGAGAGTTACGATTCACATACAGGGCAGCTAAAATCAGTATTAGGAGCTAAATATGTAAGTGAAATTTAGTGAAAACTGAACAGTTACATTGAAAATGGTTTTTGTTACCCAAAGTTATGGAGTGTACCGTCCGAGCGATTGAATGTCACAAAACCTGAGTTCGTCTCTGATCAATCACTCCCTAGTCAGTTTTACCAAAGATATGTGAGGAAAGATATTACGGTCCGTCTATTACTTATAGCTAGTGATGAGCAGGGAATCAGTGATAGCAATTGGAATAGTAGAGGAAAGATTAAGCGAATTTAATAAATTCACTTACCTGAAGTTCACTGACACACATATGAAATTCATGGACATAATGCGTGGAAATAGCTCTAAATCAGTAACACAACTAATAAAATCTCGTCACTCGGAATATCTTTCTTAAGCCAGCAGTGGAATAGTAAATGCTTTAGCCTGTACTTGCAACTTCTACATGAAGTATTGAGATCCACGCCGTCATGGCACCGAAGGACTCCCTTGAGCGTTATAGTCTCGGGGTGAGCTCCCGGAACGTAGGCATGGAGTGGGGGAATCACGTGTGGCCCATGATTGGTTCATTAGACATCAGTAATTACTTTTAAGCTGGTAGGGTGGGGAGACTCGTTTCTCATGGTAGGTACCTGTGTTAACCTGGGAACCTGCCTCCAAGGAAATGAGAAAAAATACTCCGGCAGAACTTACTATGCTTTTGAAGCTTACAGTACTTCATGTTTATACACGAGTAAAGAATAAACATGTTTATTTGTATTGAGTTTTTTTTTTTTTTTTTTTTTTTTTTTTTTTTTTTTTTTTTTTAACTGCTTTACGTCTCTCAACAGCGAGGTCTTTAGAGACGGGAAAGGATGGGGGGCAAGGATGGGGGGCAAGGATGGGGGCAAGGAATGGTAAGGAATTCGGCCATGGCCTTTTTTGAAGGAAACATCCCGGAATTTGCCTGGAGTGATTTGGGAAACCATGGAAAACCCAAATCTGGATGCCCGGACGGGGATTCGAACCGCCGTCCTCCCGAATGCAAGGCGAGAACGCTAACCGTTACACCGCCACGCTCGGTATATTGAGTTTGAAGCTGGAGGTAGTGTAACTGTTAGCCGCTGCCGATCATAAAGGATATGGAATTACTGTATGTCTTCCACTCGCGTTGTTCGCACTAAGCGGTCGACACTGTTGGGACAAATCGAATTTATTTCCTCGTGGACTTCCGGAACCTTACGGGATCAAGCAATCCCGCTCGGCGCACGACAAATGAGAAGTGGGTGTCACGTCACGTGGTTTTTGTGCAGCCAAGACAAATGTCTTCGCTTCGACGGAGCTTACTCTATCTGGATCACATCGCGAGAGGGCGCTCTATCAGAGAACGTGTGAGTGAAATGTGTGTTGGCTTTTATGCTTAAGCAAGAGGATTTTTGGTATTGTTGACTGACGTAAAACACATATACTATTCTGTATGGTGATCATAAAATTATTAACAATAATTAATTGAAATACTTCTTTGGAATCAATTTTTCCCAGGGAAACAGATGCACATAGGACGGAGAATTCGCTTAGTTAAATGTGAGAGATCCTCATGTGTAATATTTTTCCACATTTGAGATTATCAATCTTTGATAAACAGTGAATTTATTTCGTGAGGGCACGGTACATTTTCTTTTTCATACCAAATACCAAACATTGCTTTTATAATAATTTGATGCAGTATTTCTATGTCTTACACTATTTCGCGATACCTCAAGAATATTGGGTATATTTCAAGTGGATTTGACATTCTCATTCTATAAAACCAAACCTACCTAAGTTATAAACTTTAATTTCTAGCTGTTGTATTGATAAATCGTGGAAGTTTTATAATTCTGATTCAGTTGATATTATTGCTGCTGGTTGTTGTCAAGCCAGCGCAACAACGAAGTAGCTCCTAGTGACGCAGAGAGGTTGTTGTTGTTGTTTTTTTATTGATTGTTTTTAATAGATAATGAACATCTAATTTGTTGGCACTTTACCTACATTTGAATTCTACGAATTTTAATTCTTACAGCATTTGAGATGACTTGTTCAGCACAACCGATCCCTCTGCCACAAAATAAACTTTTCTTTCTGGCTAACGTCTTAAATAATACGGTATTTTATTTTATGGTAATTTTATCTCTTCATTTCCACGTAGAGCCCCTGACACTTCTACCAATATCCTCCCAGAATTTATTGCTAGCATATGCCACACAAATTCCAAACAGTTCCATCAACCGCTTCCTGTGTTCCTATTACCGCCAAACTCATCATTTTATTATTTAATAAGTACGCCAATACAACTGTTTCAGGGTTTTATTCTTTAACGGGCGCGTTTAGTTTCTCGTCGATGTATTTTCAACGATTCAATATTCTGTAATGTATGCAGTCTATAGTTCTTACACTTAGGATTCTCTTATTGTTGTTGCAGTTACATTTTCATATGGTATCACAGGCTACTTGCACTTACATGATTGTTATTAGGTTTACATTTTCATATGGTATCACAGCCTACTTGCACTTACACGCTTGTTGTTAGGTTTACATTTTCATATGGTATCACAGGCTACTTGCACTTACACGCTTGTTGTTAGGTTTACATTTTCATATGGTATCACAGCCTACTTGCACTTACACGCTTGTTGTTAGGTTTACATTTTCATATGGTATCACAGCCTACTTGCACTTACACGCTTGTTGTTAGGTTTACATTTTCATATGGTATCACAGGCTACTTGCACTTACGTGCTTGTTGTTAGGTTTACATTTTCATATGGTATCACAGGCTACTTGCACTTACATGCTTGTTGTTAGGTTTACATTTTCATATGGTATCACAGGCTACTTGCACTTACATGCTTGTTGTTAGGTTTACATTTTCATATGGTATCACAGGCTACTTGCACTTACATGCTTGTTGTTAGGTTTACATTTTCATATGGTATCACAGGCTACTTGCTCTTACATGCTTGTTGTTAGGTTTACATTTTCATATGGTATCACAGGCTACTTGCATTTACATGCTTGTTGTTAGGTTTACATTTTCATATGGTATCTCAGGTTACTTGCACTTACATGCTTGTTGTTAGGTTTACATTTTCATATGGTATCACAGGCTACTTGCACTTACATGCTTGTTGTTAGGTTTACATTTTCATATGGTATCTCAGGCTACTTGCACTTACATGCTTGTTGTTAGGTTTACATTTTTATATGGTATCACAGGCTACTTGCTCTTACATGCTTGTTGTTAGGTTTACATTTTCATATGGTATCACAGGCTACTTGCATTTACATGCTTGTTGTTAGGTTTACATTTTCATATGGTATCTCAGGTTACTTGCACTTACATGCTTGTTGTTAGGTTTACATTTTCATATGGTATCACAGGCTACTTGCACTTACATGCTTGTTGTTAGGTTTACATTTTCATATGGTATCTCAGGCTACTTGCACTTACATACATGCTTGTTGTTAGGTTTACATTTTCATATGGTATCATAGGCTACATGCACTTACATGCTTGTTGTTAGGTTTACATTTTCATATGGTATCACAGGCTACTTGCACTTACATGCTTGTTGTTAGGTTTACATTTTCATATGGTATCTCAGGTTACTTGCACTTACATGCTTGTTGTTAGGTTTACATTTTCATATGGTATCACAGGCTACTTGCACTTACATGCTTGTTGTTAGGTTTACATTTTCATGTGGTATATCAGGCTACTTGCACTTACATGCTTGTTGTTTGGTTTACATTTTCATATGGTATCACAGGCAACATGCACTTACATGCTTGTTGTTATGTTTGGTAGTTGCTCCCTTGTCTCTTTAACCAACATCCATTATTTATGTTATGCATGGAGGGAGGTAATCACAAATTATTTCACTTTGCTCTGCTGTTTAAATCTGACATCGGAGGCGGCCTTAGGTGGTGGCGAACAGGGAAATCACCCGGGGCCTCGCTCTTGCAGGGGCCTCGCGCAGCAACCGAAGTGGAACAAAAGTTTATATTTAAAAAAAAAAATATCTTTAGCTATCAAGTAATTACTATCAATTAACCAACTTTATTGTTAAGTATATATTAATAAGTACCTAATCAAAATTTTTCGTTTAGATTTATTCAGTATCACATTCGTATAAGAAGTAAAATTAAAAAAATTATCACTTAATAATAATATTTTTTTGTAATTTAAATGTAAAAAATGGTCGAAAAGTTCATTACTATTAAAATCTTGCGCCTCGCATACTAGAAAACCCACTTGAAAGCTCAGTTTTGGTACTTATTGTGAATTATTATAAGATTTTTTTAAATACAAATACAGGCGACGTTGAAGAACATTTTATTGGATTCTTAGCTATCGAAAAACCGCAGCTGACAGCTTCATTAATTATGTAATAACTGGGGATAGTGAACGGGAAGGAATTCATCCATGGCCTTTTGAAGTTATCAATTCGGCATTTGCCTGGAGTGATTTCGGGGAACCAAGGAAAGCCCAAATCTGGATTTGAACCGGCGCCTTTCCGAATTTGAGGTCAGAGCGTTACCACTCACCCACCACGTTCGGTTTGAAGTTTGTGGTCGGTAGGAACAAATCCAATAACTTAAAAAAAAAAAAAAAAAAAAAAAAAAAAAAAAAAAAAATTTTTGAAGAAGTAGTGATACCGATAGCCAGAATCGCGACAGACAACAGATTGGCTTCTAGAAATACTTTAGCAGTCTGTGTTGCTAATGGGCTTGATCATATTTTTTATGCATGCATTGAATATCTTTCAATGGTTAAAAATAATCTCTGGACTAAGAAGGGCTTGGTGAATGGTGTACTTGGAATAGTGTATTGACCAGGCGAATCACTAGAAAATCTGAAACCAATCGTAATATGGTTCAGTTTGATAATTATTCAGCACCGGCGATCAACTGTTTAGTTCCAGTTCAGAAAGTCGAAGATACATTTATGGTTAGATCACAGTCATACAGTATGATGCGATTCCCGATTCAAGTTAAAATTTGAATCCAACATACACAAGTCTCAAGCATTGACTTTGCATAAAATCCTAATTGACGTCGGCGAACAAAATTTCAATTACATGCCTATCTCAAGATCTAAAACAAAGGAAGGAATCGTTTTTACACAAGAATTTAACTGGCGTAGACTTGATAAAAGTAATTTACAATGTACATGCCGATTTTGAGAACGAGAGAAAGTTTTTTGTGTTCAGTACAGGACCTTAAATTACTACCGAGTATTAAGTGCCTTCATAATAATATGTACAGTCCCTGGCCATATTATTAGACGCACTGCAAATCTTTAGTATTATTTGTAATAATTACTTGTTGAGTACTATTTCTCATGCAATTAATCGTAAAATTTATAACAGTTATTTAGGGCACTTAGTTCATTGTTGAATTTTATGTCTATTTTTTCTATTTGACATTGGATAGTTGACTTATTGTGGCTATAAGTGTGCATAGTACAGTGTACAGGTACGGACCTGTTCAGGGGCGTTCTCGCATGTAACTGCTCTGATTCTTTGTTCACTTTTATTATCATTTGCATAATATCGACATCACAAGTGATTGTTTAATAACCATATATTACTGATTGTGACCTTTAAAAATGGGTAAAAGAGGAGATATTTCACCACGTAAAAAAGCAGAAGTCAAAGCCCTCGTTAATACAAAAATGTATTCCAAACGGGAAATTTCACGAACGTTGAAATTATCCGACGCTAGCGTGAGCTGCACAAAGAAGAAAATTGATTCAGGTGAAGAATTGAGCACCGGAAGGAAGAATAAATGTGGAAGAAAGCCAATTTTTACCCCAAGGTCAGAAAGATTTCTCAAAAGAATTTATCTAGAAAACAGATTTGCAACAACGAAACAGATAAAATCTCAACTTGAAGAGGCTAATGTGAATGCATCTGAACGCACTGTTCGCAGATAGTTGAAGGATGTTGATTTCAAGGCTTGTCGACCTGCTAGAAAACCCAAGTTAATAGCTGCAATGAAAGCAAAACGTCTGAAGTGGGCTAAACAGTGGTGTTATAAGGATGTGGACTTCTGGAGATCGGTAATTTAACTTTAAAATTATTATTTACGATATGATAGATGCTTAGTACATTTATTCTTGATATATTAAATAAGTTTATTGATTTTTACAGGTATGCTTCAGCGATGAAAGCACGTTTGAAATTTTAAGTAACAAATGTCAGCATGTGCGCCATCGAAGAGGAGAAAAATTCCATCCCGACTGCATTATTCAGACCGTAAAACACCCAACAAAGGTGATGATTTGGTCTTTCATCAGTGGCAAGGGTACAGGACGTCTTTATGTGGTTAAAGGCATAATGAGGCAAGACCAGTACAAAGAAGTCTTGGAAAAACGGTTAATACCGCAGGTCAGGGAATGGTTCCCGAATGGGGAACCATTTATTTTTATGCAGGATGGCGCTTCCTGTCACACAGCCAGGTCGGTAAAAACCTTTCTGAAGGAACAAAATATCCCTCTGTTGGACTTGGCAGGTAACAGTCCCGACATGAACCCCATAGAAAATGTATGGGAACTCATAAAGAGGGAGATGGCAAAAGATGTCATCACAACAAAAATGCAGCTGTTGGAGAAGATCATCCATGTGTGATATCATCATCCACAAATGCAGGACATTGTACAATCCTGCATCAACAGCATTCTGCGTCATATTAAGGCCCTCATAGCTGCGAAAGGTGGCTCAACAAGATATTAAAACTAATGTTTTAATTTTCACAATATTTTAATATTTTGTTGTGATTATTTGAAATAAAATATTTTCAACAAATACTGTGTTTTATTTATTTTTTATATCACCTGTGTCATGAAGCAGACTACACATAATGTTATTGCAATTTATGTATTAAAAAACTTATTTAGTTAGCCAAAAATCAAAATTTGCATAAAAACTGTAGTGCGTCTAATAAATTGGCCAGGGACTGTACGTCATAATAATAATAATATTTTGAATTAATTAAAATTAAAATAGCGCTTTCAATAACATCTTAACAATAAATAATACTGCATGAAAATCAATGAAATCTTTAGGGTGTCATCAAATTCTACGCTTCAGTAAATTGGCAGGTTTAAAAATTTAAAAATTTTGTTTTCGGCTAGTTAGTTCTTATTAACAAGCTGAGAAGAACATATTAAACTTCATTCGATTTGTTACAAAACTGTCTGGCACAAACTAATTATTTGTTTTGGAGTTGTTTGACAAAGTTTTATGGTGTGTAACCCATTAAATGGAAGGCTGTAAGTGACGATTGTTTTTTAAAAAACAAGTTTATTATTGAACAAGAAAATTTTATCATAATACATATATCACGTTCACCATTTTTTATTGCCAGAAAAATTCAGCACCCCACATGAAACAGGAACTAGTTAGTAACATCCGCGATACGGTAACATTCCAAAGTTCCAAGATTCCTGAACGACAAGGCAGATATTAGGAAGTATGTGCTCATTTGTCACAATGGACTTTCGTGACTTGTTTTGGCTTTCTGTATATATAATGTGAATTTAACGACAATATATTCCTTGATTATTAATAATTATAATCATTACATTTGGAAAACAACATATCAGAATAGACACATTACTCATCTAAAAAGAGGAGCAATTTATTTCTACTATGATCTTAACATTTCGACTGCGAGAGTGATCGGGTTTCTCGAAGTGACGTTACTCCACGAAAATATACGACCTTTGGCATGACAGGTTTTCTTGGGTAAATAATTTCCTCTAGCAATGAAGCTATTGTGTGAAATTTCGCTAGAGGTTGTTTCACTACTAGAAGTTTTTGCTAATATCTACTTTTAATGTAAGAGCTTCTGATTAAGATGATTCGTTCTTAAGCTCTGCTAGAAATTAACTTCGTACGCGTAATCTAAAATCTGCTGTGACCTGAATAATGAGTTTATTTGTTAATGTTTCATAATAAGTTTAAGGACTAAAAATTATTTCTGCTTCCTATGCGTAATGATTACTTATGATTTTCCATTCTCAACGCGATGACTGCAACAGCTAATTTCTATTGCATATTCTTACACGTAACAAATTTACACTTCGGATTAGGTCCTCACTAGCAATGAAACTTGTGCTGGTTACGTTCATGGATTCGTTTTGCGATAAGTCCAGAGATCTTTTGGTTAATTTTTATTCCAAGACAGAGATGTTGGCTTTACCTAAAGTATGTTATGCTGACACAAAAGAGGTGGATTCCATAGCTAACATAAACTCTGCAATTAGTTCGTTAAGTCCACGCGAAATTATAAGGTAAAGATATGGGAGACAAAATTATCGAAATAGTGTTGAAAGGACAACATTTTTGTCCAGTGTTGATGGGAATGAAATCAGTATCATGAATTGTAGATGTAGATGCATAACGGTGAGACTTGTAGCTTGATCTAAAGATCATTTTGTTCATGGTCAATTTTGGAAGAGCGAATGATGAGATTTGGGTTTAGTGACTTTTATTGTTTTGTTAGTGGCTGACAACCAGAGGGACGTATTGTGACATGTTACACTCCCTTACAGTAATATCCCGACCTGTTTCCCCGTTTGTTTGCAGATACTTGCGAATAGCAAGCAATCCAGCTTTCAAACGAGGTGGCGTGGTACAAATGATAGGCGCAGAAGCAGATATTAACCAGTACGCTGTTTATGAAGCTATTATAAGAGGCGAATCCCGTAAATGTATTCATCTATCTATGTGCATTTGTCCTTGATATATCACAACACATTCCTCAGAGAAAAAGTACATGAATCTGGAAGATGTAAGCTGTAGTAGTGAGGTTCGAGATACATTCGTTTTTTCTTCATTTTTTTTATCGCCCTGGAGATATTGAATCATTCTAAAATTATGAATGAGTATCGCATGTTGGATTTGCTGTTTGCAACAGAATAATATAATTCGGTCTTTATAAACATCTGATACCACGTTTCTCTGCAAAATGCAACTTTCGTTTTGTAAATACTATATGCCAATGGTATTTTATATAAGCCCAAAAATGTTGGCCAACTGTCTGTCAATATGACATTGGCAGTATGGAATTGAAAAATTGTGGAAGTTTGTTACAGCTGAGGAAGTAGTTAGTTGTCAAGCAAGCATAGTAGCAGAAAAGACACTACCACTGCAAAGAGATCACATTGTTAAGTCATCAGTTCCCTTCCACGAAATATTCTCAATTTCTTTCTCGCCAATATAAGCCTTACTCAACTTCAGAAATTTCATCACCCTCATTCTATCTTCCATTGACCTCCAATCCTCCTTCTTGACGGCAAGTTTCGCAAACAAGTCTAGCTGCCCTGCTTTGTAATTTCATCCACCTTTGTATGTGACATCGATAATTCGTCTCTGGTTACTACCACACCAAATTCAAGCAATATTCTATCCTAAACTTTCAACTCAGTGCCCTCAAATCTGTTGTATATTATCCCATAATTTCTTCAATAAACGCAGGACTCTGGGAGCTTGAACGTGGGAAGTACTTTTCGTAACTGTTGTACAACTATAGTTTTAGAAATGTATCTCCAATTAGACAGGTAGCCTACGTCTGCTACAACAAATAGAAGTGTCATGATGTTTTTACTAGAAGAGTGAACGTATCAGAACAACTAATAAATATTTTTCCTACTGTTTGGGAAAGACGTTCTCTGAAGGAAACAACTGAGACCACATTTCATTTTTACAAATTCTGCAACAAACTGCCTTATGCAACACCGACCCACCGCCACCGATACTAGAAAATATTCAATGGCCAAAACACTTCCACAAAGTTTGTTTGGCATTACAGCAGATGAGAACGACTCTCTGGCGTTATGACTATCAAGGTTGCCCTACCTTACATAGAGTGCGTTTCTCCTTCGTATTTTTGTCATAGACAAGGTTTTAACGCTTCATTTCCTGATCAAACATCCGATCACAAGAGCTGTGACAGTATTTACTCAGCCATGTTATGCCTGGTTTGGAGCGAATTACATTCTAATTATTACCTTGACGTATGTTATGTGACATATGGTGCACGTATTGAACATTTGTGATTTCCCTGAACCAAAGAGGCACAATAAATCAAATTTAATGTCTTATCGCCAGTAGACTAAGTTTTATAGAGGACTGCAATTGTCAGCTGTATTTTTAGTATACTTTTACTCTTCATTCTTCATGCTTCTACTGTTACGGGAACAGAAAAGTTACTAAACTGAACAATATTCGAGTACAAAACATCTTGTGTGATCTTTTTTGGATATGTAGTACGTAGGCGGCTGCGTAATTCGCCTTATTCGCAGCCGTATAATCTCGTAACGGACCTACAGTTTAACAAGGAATCCGAACCTCGGGAAGCAAGGCAGCACTGTGGCGTACCTAGCATACACATAGGCAAGATTTTCCGGAAGGGAAGGAAGAGTTAAGCAATCTTCAGAAATCTCGCCTGAAATTGAATTTGAACCATGGACCTTTCAATTCCCAGTCAGAAAATTAATTTTTTTTTTTTTTTTTTTTTTGCTTCTGAATTTAAGGTTTTTTGACGTTGAGATCATTATTGTTGGAGAGGATAGATGGCAAGAAACGGGAAAGTATTCTGTTACAGCGTTTTGAAAGAACCAACCCGTCCTTGGTCAGGAATGATTTAGGGATACCATGGATATCCGAAATCTGGATGGTCGGGACGGAATTTTGAATCCGCGTTCTTACGAATGCGAGGCCCAAGCGTTACCGTTTACTCACCGTGCTCGTGCTGAATCATCAGACTATTCAGTACTCCAGTAACTAAAATATCCAATTGACCAGACTTATCTTTTTTTTCTTTTGTAGAGTACAGAGGCAGCAAGAAATTCTATCTCTATGCTTAAAACCATCCTTTGCAAATGTCATATGGTTTTAGCTACGTCCGCGACATTTAGTTCAATTGGTTTAGGATTGTCTGCTACGGAAGGTAATATTCAGTATTCTTATGGCACTTGAACCGTAAGTACACTTTGACGATATAAGCAAAGAGCTACACAACAGGGCACTACATAACAGAAAACAAGGAACTATTAAACTAGCAGGAAAAATTACTCCAAGAAATGACCTTGTGGATCAATATTCCATATTTGCATTAGCGCATAATGTTTTGAACATAAAACATGAAATGCAGATGTCGTATTGTAACTATTATGTTAGAAGTTTCCTTTATTCTTATTTCTGGTGACTTCAGAAACTTTTGCTAGAAATCTATCTGAGATTTATTATGTAGGATCTTTGTAACCTTTACCGTAAAGAAAAAATATTTCGTGTAGTCCGAAGCCAAATGATTAAATATGTTTAAGGAAAGTAGCGCAAGTCTGACAGAAATTTTTATGAAAGCGGAAGTAAAAAATTGTGATTTCTATGGATTAAATGTGTACTCAACAGAAGAGGTAAGGTACAAAAAAATTTCTGTATATCAAACCAAATGGTTCAAATTAAAATCGTGTCCGGTGCTTGACGCCAGATTGACTGGTTCGAACCCTGGTGCTGGAAGAAATTTCACCATCGGGATTTGGAGGGCAGAGATGGAGAGGAGATGGAACACAGTTACTAATCGCCAGATTTTGTTCTTAGGTTTCGGGCTGCATTCAAGTGAGAGAAAACAATATTGTTGATGGCAATTATCTCAGGGATAGGAAATTGAACTTGGATACCCCCCAAGTGTAATTTTGCAAGAATGGAGCTAAATTGACTTACACCGGGTTTCACCGTCTCCCTTCCTTCTTCCTTCATTGTTTAACAACGAAAAAAATCATTGCACTGTATACACGTCAGAATCGTCCACAAAAAGGTTAACACAATCCAAGGAAAGCTAGGGGAAGCTATTCCTGTGATAATGCGCAATCAGTTTTCGTGGAGGAGTAAATGCACGATTTTTTTTTTTTTTTTTTTGCTTATGTCTATACGCCTCGTCGACGTCGAAATAACTAGAGGCGACAATGGATGGGGACAAGGAAAGCGAAGGAATTCAGTCATCTACTTTTGAAGACAGCATCTCGGTATTCACCTAGAGTGATTTTGGGATATCATAGTAAACCAAAATCTCGATGCGCGGATCTTGAATTCGAACTCGCTTCCTCCCCAATGCGAGGCCAGAGCGTTATCCGCTCATCCACTACGGTTGGTGAGTAAATCCCTTCAAGATAACAACCAACGCCTGGTTCACAGAGTAAAGGTTCGTGTGGTTGGAAACGATCTGATACCGCTCCTTTCGTAGCCGTCTTAACCTAACCCAAAAACGGAGCGTGCTGGTGTAACGGCTAGCGTTCTGGCCTCACATTCGGGAGGACGGCGGTTCGAATCCCTGTCCGGGCATCCAGAATTGGGTTTTCCATGATTTCCCAAATCACTCCAGGCAAATTCCGGGATGCTTCCTTTAAAAGGCCATGGCCGAATTCCTTCCCATTCCTTGCCCCCCGTCTCTAAATATCTCGCTGTTAGAGAGACGTTAAGCAGATAACCAAAAAAAAAAAAAAAACACCCGAAATTCCTATCAGCTATAGGGGATCAACAGTATAACTAAGCCTATCTGTTGACTGCGCATTCCACCCCTGTCGTAGCCACCTTAACCATACCGGGCAATCCTATCGGGTACCGGTACAGGGGACCTACAGTTTAACGTGGAATCCAAACCACGGAAGCGTTCTAGCATACTTCACATTACACAACATGCAGGTGAAGGTGGGGTTGGGGGCCAATGAAAAACCCTGCCTAGACAGGCATTCGAACCGGGGACCTTTCGATCTCCAATCAGACGCAGTAACCACTGAGACACCAGACCATTCAGCGATTACAGTACAACTGGTTAAAACCAGCGTGTTCCTGCTGCTGCGCCCGAGCTGACTTTGGTGTGTACAGTAATCCACTCGCCTTTTTTCCCTACTAGCAAAGCATAAACGTTTGTAATGTTGTATCTTCGTAGCCTTTAATTCCACAATTTAATTACGCTCACTAGAGTCTAAATATTTGATATATTGGTTCTACATCTACATCTACATATATGCTCTGCAATTCACAAAATTGTGGGTGGCAGAGGGTGCTCAGCACCAAAGCTAATCTCTTTGCTGTGCATTCCAATCCCTAATGGTACGAGGGAAAAAAGAATTCATATAAGAATCAGTCCGGCACCTTATTTCTCTAATTTTATCTTTCCTATCCTTCCGACTCAAATAGGTTGGTGGAAGAAGTATTTCACTACACTGATCAACGTTTCCCATATATTCTAACATACCATATTTCTCTAAAGCGAAGAAGTGAATAACCAAAGTTACGTCACAGTATTAACAGAATCCAAAGGATGGAACGTGTATCACTGTTGAGTAGTAATCTCTGGTGGGTATCTCGTAAAAGAGCGTTCATTTTAGATGCAATGTGATCTGTGATGGCTATCTGTCCTAGGTACGAACGAATTATTATTTCTTACTCCGTTCACCAGTTACGTAGGTTCATAAGATACACAGAAGATTTTACGCTACACTACAACTTTCCAAAGGCCGGCCTCGGTAGTTTAGGGGCTAGAGCATTGACCCCCGTGGCGAAGGTCGCTGGTTGGAGTCCGACCGAGGGCAGGGGTGTTTAAGTGCTGTGTGTGTCAATGTCGTGTCCTTTCTGTGGTGTCGATACTTAGTAGCAACAATTCACTAGAGAAACTGATTCACTGGAAAAGTGATGATAATCATATTGAGCTGGCTGTATAGCCTCAGTAGCCGAATTTCATTAAATAAAAAATTAAAAAAGTTTTCAATCATGAAAACTCCATCCAAATAGGTTTGGTAGTTTCTAGACAAAGGGACAGACAGCGCCGTCCGCTTATAGATTTATAATCGCATAGATGTTGTCTTGTGAAGTCGAACAATATGATGTGTCACCTGTCGTATTCATGATTTATAAGCACCACTCTCTCGAATCAACTGATCTGAGGGTAGCAAAATTCTCTTTCTTTTTTCTTGCTTCTGGCTTTACGCCTTGTTGACGTCGATGTCGTTAGAGGGGGGAAAGGATTAGGGACAAGGAACGGGAAATAATTCAGCCTTGTCTTTGGAAGAGAATTCGAATCCGCGTCCTCCCGAATGCGAGTCCAAAGACGTACCGCTTTTCCACGACACTCGGTGGAAATCTCTCGCTATGTACCTCCTTCTGAAGGGCCTTGTCGGGCAGCTGGCTTGAGACAGAAATAAATATGTTGCCTGGTTTCCCAGCGAGCAGCGCACTGTAATGAAGTTTGCCCGAGGCTCCCTGGGACCCGCTCAGAAGATAAACACTTGCCGACTGGCAGCGTCGCGATATTTAATTTCGGTATCCGGGCCAGGCGTTATCTGCGTCCGTGCTCTAATGAAGAGAGGCGCCGATGTTGAAAGCCGACCGTCACGGAAACAGTCGTAAAGCTACAAATAGCGCCAGCAGTGGAAACCGGCAGCAGCTGTTTGTGGAATCTGCCTCTCGGAGACTGTCCTAGGCTCGACCCCAGATAATGTTAAAAATGTATTTCACCTTTTCTGACATACACAAATCTCCAGGAATTGCATATGTCATTTAGTATACATAGTAATATCAACACCAGATGAACAAAGCATACCCAAGAGACAGCCGCATTAGAACGGGTGACGTTGGTAGTGTGAAGCTCATACTCCAGCCCCTACTTGGCTGAGTGAGTGTTCTTAGTTACGTGTTGTGTTCGCATTGTCTTCATCCTGCTTTGCTAAGATACGAAGGTGGGACCTTTGGTAGTGGCAATACTGCTGTAAAGACGCCGTTCAACGGAACCAAATAATGTCACTTATACAACACATTAGTTATGTTCCTATCTAACAGCACATTGATTCTCCTTTCCCACATCACCTGCATGCACAGTGACAAAAAGAACAGAGTAGTGTTAGCTGGCAGTCTATTGCAACGTTGCCGCTGAAAGTTTTTACCCTCCTTTCCACTGTTCTGTAAGGCAACGCACGTTCTCCGCAAACCTCTCGAAGAGCTTTATAACACTGTCGTGTCTTGATCCAGTTTCGTTATTCCTTATGTCAGGATGTTGTGAATCATTTTTCCTCAATTGCTGATAATACTGATAAGTAAATTCTGTCATGTGATTTAATTTTGTAATCTTGGTTGTCCGGGTTGAACCGCGTCAATTTGTCGAAACCTAACGTTTCGGCCATCATTCTGTGGCCTTCTTCAGAATACTGCCATGCTGGAACTGCTGCCGCCTATATATAGCTCCCCGTTTGGAGTGACGTCCCGCGTTTTCCTAATTAAGCATGACCATATTTGGTCAAGCTGTAGCCCGCCGTCTGCGTTCATATTATCTGGTCTATTTTTTATTTACAACGCTTCTCTGACACGCCGGGGCTACCATCTGCTTTCTTGAACCAATACACTATTGTCACTGAATAAAATTGCTTGCACACTGTCCGCAGAATGTTGTGCTACAGCTGATTTGCTGACGTCGTTATTTTTAAGATGTCTTAGGAAAGGCTGTGTGAACACATAAGACATCTTAAAAATAACGACTTCAGTAAATCAGCTGTAGCACAACATTCTGCTGACAGTGGGCACGCAATTTTATTCAGTGACACTAGTGTATTGGTTCAAGAAAGCAGATGGTGGCCCCCGCGTGTCAGAGAAGCGTTGGAAATAAAAGAAAAGACCAGATAATACGAACGCGGACCGCGGGCTACAGCTTGACCAAATATGGTCATGCTTGATTAGGAAAACGCGTGACGCAGGCCCCCCATCGGACCGGATACGCTGGCGGCGGTAGTTTGAGTGACGTCACTCCAAACGGTTAGAGCGTTCTTTGGGAGCTGTATATAGGCGGCAGCAGTTCCATCCGTGGTAGTACTCTGAAGAAGGCCACAGAATGATGGCCGAAACGTTAGGTTTCGACAAATTGACGCGGTTCAACCCGCACAACCAAGATTACATAGACAACGACCGCGGAAGTTTGCGCACCCACTTGATTTAATTTTGTTCGTTTATTTGTTTAGAGATACGTTTCATTTACTTTATAGAAGCATCTTCAGCGTTCTTTGTGTTAATACACAAAATTTAATAACATCACGGCATTATAACATGTATACACGATTAACGTTATATTAGACTGGGAGTAAATTTGCTCTGAGGTAAAGCAGGTTGGTAACTAAGTTGTGGTATAAGTGACAATGGCGGATCTAGGAATTTTCCGAACCGGGACAAAAATTGGGAGATTGCCGCCCCTTCGAACATTACTTTGCCTCCCTCATTGTCTTGTTACCTCATTGTCCCCGCCTCGGTCAGCAACAAAGCTAAAAAATAAGGTCACCGCGGCATAAATTGTCCCTTCAAACACGATTTGCTGCCCGGGGCAAGCATTCCGGTTACCCCCTCCCCCTGGATTCGGCTCTGATTAGGTTTAGTTGCATGGCGTCTCTATAACAGTGTTGCCACTATTAATCCTAGTATAATACAGCAGTTCATTCCATAGGCCGGCAGGGTCATTCCATGTCCGCAAATCGCTACCTGATAAAGCCACGTAAACTTCGTTGGCGCTGATTTTCAGAAAGCCAGTCACTGCTCACTCAGCCTATTCAGCCATACCATGGCTACTTCCAGCCACAATTCAATTAAGTGGAATTGAATATAAAGCTTGTAATGATACCTTTACGAAATACTTGCATTTATACTTGTCTGAGCAGTTTATACGGAATTGCAGTACAACATGAGAGGATATTCTAGATACTTATTCATTAATTTCTAGGTGTTTATTACATTTGCAACATTTCTAATCTGATGCTGTCATCAACACGAGAAGAAGATGAAGCAACATTTGTAAAAGGTTTCTGATAATTTCAAATTTTTAGGAGTTATGTTTGATCATAGAACTGTCCCAGGTCGTTTCCACGTTAAACTGTAGATCCCAGAGGAAAGGAACTGGCCGTCCTACCTCTGACATAGTGGCGTAGTATGCCTCCCTTGGGGGATCCAGGCAACATTCCGGTTGTTGAATAAGTTAGGTTGATAGTTAATGCAGTTTCATTGTTATTCCTACTATTTCATAACGTTTTGTATAGTTTATTTTATGCTTTCACACACTGTAGGGATTCTCAAAGGTGATTTTTTTAAAATTTATTTCTTTATAAAATAGTATTTGTTCGGTAAGCCATGCAGACCAACTCTCAAAGCTTTCAATATTACCATGAATTCAACATCGATTCTGACTGTATTTTATGTCATAAGCGTTTCTGAATTTTGTGTGAACAATAAGAAGAGAACACAGGTCGGACGCAACACTCGATAAAAGTCTCCATGTCCAGACTCGAACCGGTGATTCCTATAATTACAGAGTTACAGCTATTCTGGTACCTTCTGGCTGATAAAAAATCTATATGTAATTATTCAGACTCACTTGTAATACAATTCTTGTACCTGCTAATATTTCCCTGGATGGGACACACGTGAACTTTCTCATGTACTGAGCGAACTTAATTAATTAATTAAAATAAACAGGAGGAGCAATTCTTCAACTGACTGGTCCCATATTAAAATCAATGTAGGTAAAGGAAGGAGCAACAGGAAGAATTACTAAATATCTTGTGAATATACTTATCTTTCACAAATTGAAAATCAAAGTTATTTATTGAAAGTAATGTGTTATAACAGACCAAATTGAATCTCTGATAATTTGTCGATGTGAGATCACTGGAATAAAGAGCCTGGTTGTAGGTCGTTGCGACATAGAGGTAGAGTTCTTTTACCACAGTAATGGCGGCAGACGGTATGATGAGACGTGTAGCCGGTAGCCCCGCTGTAATGACGTCCTTCGTCTCCTGCTGCTCGGCCACCCGCCTCGCAGACCCACCTCGCAGCTAGAGCAGGTGTGTCTGCCTGCTGTGACCAGCGGCTTCGCTTGGTCACATGCAGCATTCAGATCAACTTGTTTCGATAAACGGCCGCTGTAGTCGAGCTTGAAGCCCCGATTACCTCCCCAATGAGGCTGATGTTTACCGCTTGATCACCTCTCTCGAAGACTTGTAGCAATCCTCTTTTGTTTTCCCCATTAATCCACATGGAACACAAACTTTAGTATTTCGTTAAAATTGCGCGGGAATCAATTTTATTCGTGGATGATAATTATCGTTTCTGGCAACTGTCACCGAAGCTTTCGCTCGCAGAAACGAAAAGATTCGCCAGTGTATCATAATCATTAGTTAGTTCCTTTCTCTCATAGGGTCGCCTTTCGCGATCCTCTTGCAGACACTTGGCGTTTGAGAGTACGTGCCTGCAAATGATTTTTCAGATACTGCCAACATCGCAGGCACTGCCGCTGAAAGGATTTCGCACACGATTTTGGAGGTTTTATTGCCCGCCATAAATTCCGGGTCGACCAAGCACTCTTTGTTAAAGTCGCCAGCATAACGATTCCCCCGCTAGCCGCCTCGCGTCCGTAATGCTACGCTGCATTGCACTATTCCAGGCACTGGTAAAACGTCTACGTACCTTAAAAAATTCAACCATGGTTCATTAAAACATATCTTACTGCAATAATTCTTAAAAATTAAATATTAACGCCTAGCAGATCATCTGTCGCAGCAGCAAAACTATCGCCCATAGCATAGTAAAAAAAAGTAACTACATACTGAGATTAATAATAAAAAAATAACGCAATAACAACTGTATTCGTCGAAAATTTGCTCCAGAAACCCCTCGAGGCCACAGATAGTGAGGATATAATCTCTGACACTTCACTGAATTTTGAAGTTGTTATTTTACTGTGCTTTCGAAAATATTTGGTGACAAAAAGTACAGAATAAAACTATCTTTTTAAAGAGTCAACAAAAGAAGAAGGTTATCTTTACTAAATAATCTGTATGATATGAGACGGCAGCCGACTTTCTATCTGCTGGTTCCCTTTTATTTTGTATAAAAATTCGATTAAGCCCATTATCCAACCATTATTTCCACAACATGTTAATTAAATACTTTGTAGGATAATTCGATATTCAACATCCTTCTTCACCAACAGATTTCAGGTTCTTTTATTTGCTTTCCTTCCCAACCCCCAAATCAGTTCAGTTAAAGTGATTGTACTCCATACATACTATTGTTGTACCTACGGGCTTAACGTACGGAAAGTAAGCACGGAAAGAAACTAGCCTCTCTTAGCTATGGATAATCTGGTTTTGATATCAAGAGCTATTTTACCATAGGCAATTACTTCTGTCCAGATTAGGCGATTGTATGATTGTTTCTGTTGCAGCTGTTCCTATTTTATATTTAGTTCTCATTTCTACAGCACTCCATATGAACCACTGATTTTGCTTTTATTTATGTTCAACTGAAAATTTCTTTGTTAGTATATTGTTTATAACGTCATCTAATTTCTATAATCATTTTTTGAAAATGGCTTTGTGGTCTCGTTGGTCATAAAATTAAAAAAGATTTGTAATGATTACTACTTCCTGCTCTCACCAAAAAGGAGCTCGTTTCTACGTCAGTGATGCATATGATGAAATTGGCGCATTCTCATTCGCAAGTTTGGTTATGTTGTTAGGAACACACTTAGCCTTTTATCTCGCGAAGGAATGCCCAGTCCTCATTTGATAGCGAACTGAATGGGCCTATATCGCTGTATTGCTCGTTTATCTCCAGGGAGAGTCATCCTGTTCATAAAACCTGGGGAAATCCATATTCAAGTCATGTCCGTTTCCAAACAACAAATCAAAGATTGGAATTATTGGCGAAGACTAATCAGAAAGATGTTACCGATAATGTACAGAAATTGAACACTGAGCAATGAAGAAACATAATTGCTACATACGCAATTACTGTAGCTTAATTAAACTTCCATTTGTTATTTCAAGATTCAATTGAGTGCACTTTGCAGACACGATTCGGCAAAAGATTCCCAGGTAACGAGAAATTTACCAATTCAATTTCACTTTTACTTAAGTCTCGTTTTTGTCGCATTTCTCTCTCATTTCGCGAAAGTATTGCGACTGAGCTAATTCTTTCCGAGCGAAGTTAGCGAGTCCAACCGTCTGACAAATCTTTCGGCGAAATTAAGCGACTGAGCCCGGGCGAATCGTTAAGACCCTACCTGAACTCTGGGGCGGCAATTTAGAGTTCATCCAAACTCGACTTCGAGTCGTAAACTGGCAAAGCCTTCCGACGGAGTTTTCTCTTATGTGCGGATAAGCGATCCGAGAGAGAGGCGATAAAAGGAGGACCCTTTACGTTAGCATCTTTGCCGCTCTACAGTTACTTTCAGTAGAAAAATCTTCTACAAATATTTACTCTCGTTCACTGGGACGCTTTTTCAGTGAAGATTAATAGCGAGTGTCTAAAATGGCCGCTTTGATCCTTTAGCAGACACGGCCACTTTCTATAAACAGTAGGCAAGGAAAACATCGGTAACCATGATACTTCAGATCGAGGATGGATATGACCTCTGTTGTATTTTTGCCGAAATACTTGCCTTCTTCACGGAAATATCTAGATACACAGCTCAGATGCTAGTAATCATAAAACTATTGAAATAGACAACGTCGTATTTGAATACATTTATAATACTGACTGCAAAATGTTTACGCAATATTAGCAGTTTGGGACGAAAGATACAAAGAGTACGCATTTCTTTAACATCTTCCGACAGCAAACCCACGAAGATTATATTGCAGTGACACACCCGGAAAGCCTTAGTTCACACATAAACATTATTGTTAAAAATTTCTCAGTATTTCAATCATAAATCAATCAAAATGAGCTATTGCTGATGTGGATAAATCCTTATACAGGCACAGTAAATAAGCAGTAATGCAACCTATGAACCAACGGAATACAGATTTCAGAAAATTACAGATAACCCAACACCACTCAAAGGAATCTTTTAAACGACCATTGCCTAACTCCTTGCCGTGCCTTGTTACCTGTCCTTCCTCACATCAAATGATCTCGACATTGATGAGGCGTAAAAATATAAACAAAAAAACCCAATGTATTGTTACTGCTAAGATCCCAGATAGCTACACTAGTTTTAAATGTTATGGTGTAGTGTGGGACCCACATTCTGGACATAAAATACAGGGAGTTGGAGGGGGTGCAAGGATGGGCTGCTAAATTTGTCTCTGGAAATTACCACAGAACACAATCAGTAACCAGTATAATGAAGCAGCTGGAATCGGATTCATTGGAAGACAGGAGGAGAGTGAAGAGTTTTTTTTTCTTATAGCTTTACGCCTCATCGACGTCGAGGTCATTAGAGGCTGGGATGAGAGTGGAGATAAAGGGAAGGAATTCGGCCATTGACATTTTGTAAGAAAGCATGCAGGCATTCGCCTGGAGTGATTTGGGGAAACCGTGGAAAACCCAAATCTGAATTCCCGGACGGGGATTCGAACCGGCGTCCTCCAAAAAGCGAGGCCCAGAGTGTTAACCGCTCACTCCAATACTGCTCGGTAGGGTGAAGAGAGTGGTGGAAGTGCACAAGGCGTATTGGTGATGAGGCGTGGAACCTATATTGGTGGGAGAAATGAGAGTGTTATATCGAAGGGAAAAGATGACCGTGTGACCACAAGCTGGCACTCGATTTCAGGCACAAGGGTGTGGTAAGATTTTCTTCATTAGGTAAGGGAGTCAGAGATTGGAATAAATTACCAAGAGAAACGATGCATTATTTATCGAAAAACGCTGAATGAATTTAATACTAAAATTCATAGAGGGCATAAGCAGGCGGGTACAATAAAGTCGAAAAATGGTTGTGTAGGGAAATTGACACCGGAGCGTGGCTCTCTCAATTAAATTAAATTATATTAAAACATAAATATAATTTGATTTTTATGTTATTATGTACTAACTCCTTTTTAAAGAATTTGTGCTAATGACGTACAACAGTGAACAAATTATATAAATGAAAGATTATGAGCCAAAAAATATGCTTCTAACAATTCTCTAGAAGTAAATTCCTATGAATTTAGTACTAAATTTAATAGTGTCATTCTAAGATAAATTTATTTGCTCCGTATCATACATTAACTTAAACATTTAGCTCTGTGTGCACAGAGAATTATTTATACTATTTTTTAAGTTTCAAAAGTGTTTTCTTAATCCCTGTAAAATAATTAAACAAAATTTTGTAATACATTTTCAATTTTTTTGTTTTATTCAGAAACAAACTGTCTATCACCGCCAATTGATTCTGTATTTTTTAACTAATTATTTATCTCTGACATTATCAAATTTGAAACAATAGTCGTTTTGGTTTGGTAATCGATTACAAGACTAAATTATTCACTTGTAGAATGTAATAAACACAACATGTTAATAGTTTACTGTCATTGTTTACACGGCGTTATCAGAGAGATGAAAATTGTTTAATATAACTGTCATTGGCTTATTTTAAATTATATTTTGCGTAATTATCTAAATGCTGCATATGAAGGTTGGTATTTATTCATGAGCGAAAACTGGATATTAACATTTTTGCTAGGTTTATAGTGTGACACCGGCCAAATAATTAGGTATAAAGCATATATTGCAGGGGTAAAATTCATAGAAACTCTTGTATTATTTATAGAACCAGTGAAAACTTGAGAGACTCAAACTGAACAACGAGAAAAGAATTGTAGATTTCTAAGACAGATTACTCTCCCGCAAATAATTCACAAATTTTTCGACCAACCACGGCTGTGAAATGATGTATTGTTTAATAATGAGGAAATGTCTTGAAGTTTTTAGGTTTTTATTTACGAGCGTAGAGATCAATTTATGCATAATTTGGATTTGTGGATATTTACATATGTTTCGGTGAAAATGTAAGTTAGATGTCAATTATGTAATTTTAGGTTTTCCCGGCGAATCTGATGCTTGAAGATCTTTCGGGAAATTCGTTTAACACGACAATTGATCCGGTCGCATGCCCGAGAGAGCTTCAAGCATAAATGGCAATTGATTGAATCTGCAATCAATAGAATAACTAATCAGACTTTAATCAATCATTGACTCAATTATTATGCGACTTGGAGTTATTTATATTTTTGCTTCCTTCTTTACGGTTTGTCGACTGTGGAGATTATTAGAGGTGGAAGAGGATGAGGGGAAAGTATGAGAAGGAATTCGGCTGTGATATTTAAAGGAATCTTCCCGGTATTTAGGGAAACCGTAGAAAATCGAAATGGCTGGACGGAGATTGGAACCCACGTCCTCCAGAATGCCGGTCTGGAGCGTTACCACTGTCACTCCCCCAGCAGGTTCGGTCGCCGATTCGCGTCAGGACAAATTAGAAGTAATTTCGCCAGCGAGTGAGGTGGGTGAGCTGTAACGCTCTGACCTCTATGAAGATTGGATGGTAACCTGATTTGCAAGAGATGTCATATTCAGATCGCAAATTACAGGTTCTCGTCCTGATATTCCTTCTCTCCTGTTCTCTATAATAAAATATCTGGGTGGGCAGTCCTAGAAGTTCTCCCGTTTGACCGAAAAATATCAGTATCAGAAATGCTTTATGTACTATTTCTACTAAACATAAACTACCTCTTTGCAAAATCGTTTTTTCAAAATCTCGTTCTGACTTTTTGCTTGTATGTATAAAGTTCTACTAAAATCCAGAAATTCAATGTAGTAACGGTGGTAGCAGCCAGTAATTCCAGTTTCGTGTTAAATTCTGTGAAACATCCAAAACTTAGCTGCGGCACGTAATTTACCATCTCTTAGCAATCTTGCGACATTAGTTTTGGCACACGATTTTTTCATTCAATAAAACTTAAATGATATATCACCATTACCTTTAGCCAAAATATAAAGCAGAAATCTTTTTCCCCAACTACGACCTGCCCTTTAGTTGAAAAATTTACGTTATCTTCGTCGTTTTCTCGGTTTAAAAAAATGATATATTTATTACAGAATTACGATGTTTTTATGGATGAAATACAAAAAAATTACGATGGTTTAGATTGTTTTTAAATAATTTTAACTTAATTTTCAGGGTTTTTTACTTATTATATGTGTTTTTCGAAGGTGAGTCTTGTAATTTCTAATTCTGTACGCAGCTACCGCCAAATTCTGTCTTTAAAGATTTATTCTTGCACTGACGACGTTTACGCGTTTATTCCGAGAGCATAAACTGTTTATTTTAGAACCAATGTCTCACCGTACTCCTTCCCTGACCGCCGGTATACTATTTCGTAAAAATAATTTTGGTACTCACTAGCTCCTTATAAAATACCAAAGCTCATGAGATGCTTTAGGTAATTTCAGAATACATTGTAATGTTGGTACAATATGTTAAACTAGACGACCCGTTCGAAAATTTCACGAGTAAAGTACGATGAATAGTGAGGTTGATTGCTTGTAATATAATGATAAGTAGAACCACTCTTTTGTAGCAAATATTTATTTATAATATTTTATCCAAGATGGATTAGTAGAACTCAGCGACTGTGGTGTACAAATTTCTTGATATTAATAAAAAAAAAAACAGCAACCAGTCACAGTTTGTTTGATGTTGTATATTTGTTAATCATTACCGTTAATCACATTAAGCGAATTCTTAGATGGCTGCTTCAAACGACCGTGACAGAAATAATTATCCCCAATCCTCTTCGGCTGTAATGACATCAAAGTTGACAATCTGTCAGTGTTGGCTCATCTTCACCCGTTAACTTTTTCCTCTGACGTCTCTATAGATTCTCTGGCAGCACAATAATTTCTCTCCAGTCGAATTCAGGGAACTATTTGTCAACCTTGTCCTCTGCTTACAATAAGCTGTTAATTTCTCTTTAAACTAGAATTTTAAGATCGGTCATTGTAGTCACGCTATTTTAATCACTTGTATAGTTTTAGTTTTAGAATATTTTTTAAAAAATCCATGTCAGTTTGCTGTATGGGTGATTCCCCAGGGGAAAAATCTCTGTACAAATATTCTCCTGGTTTTCAGGGAAGCAGACAAAATATTCTATCGGAGGCAGAACAGTGAATATGATGTTCGACAATGATATTCGACAAAGATCTTAATTGTTATGGTGCACTGAATAGATACATTTCAAACTATTATAAGCCAACCAGTATTTACTCCCGTTGACAGCTGCCAATGTAAATAGTACAAAAAGAAGTATTTCATAGAAGGAAAATACCTTGCGTACAATTAGAAAATTCTTCCTTCCCTTTTCTTAAAAACTGCATCATTTCAAAGAACAATGGGAGCTGTAACATGATTGATGGTCGAAAATAAGATTGAATTATGATGCATTTTTCCTGTTCACAACGGAGATTAGTTTAATTACTTTATTTCTCATTTACTTTGCTTCTCGTTTTCCACTGTGTTGGTTCGTGACCGTGAATTTAGTGTCTACCGATTTTTATTATTGACGTAGGTCACGTTATACTTTTTTTTATAGTTCACACTCCAACTACTTTTTCAGTCTTATTTAGTTTCCAAAGTCCAGGACGGAAATTCTTCACTCTTTCACTTTGGCTACAATGCTATGACAGATTCTTGGTATAGAACTTCTCTAATTTTTTATGTAAAAACACTAAATCCAGAAACTGTAAAACCTTTAACTCGTCCTGTACGTCTGACGTGGGTGTGAATTTTTTTTCGATGTGTTTGTATCAAATGTATGGTCATGCATTTCCATATTAAGTTTACGCCATTCAAAAGACAAGGGAAAGTACACAGTCCAGTCACATTAATGTGACCACCTCTCAAAAACCAGAATAACCACCTTTGGTAGAGCGGACCGCTGCGAGGCGTGCAGGAAGAGAGTCAATTAGGTGTTCACTGGGATGTTGAGCCATGCCGACTGCAGTGCCGTGGCCAGATGCGCTAGATTACGTGGTTGAGGATCCATGGCGCGAACAACCCGATCGAGGTGGTCCCACAGATTCTCGATTGGGTTTAAATCCGGCGAGTTTGCTGGCCAGGGGAGTAAGGTAAACTCATCCTGGTGCTCTTCGAACCACGCACATACACTGCGAGCTGTATGACACCTCGCATTGTCCTGCTGGTAGATGCCATCATTCTGAGGAAAAATTATTCGCATGTAGGGGTGGACATGGTCCGCAAGGACAGATACGTACTTGTGCTGATCCATCGTGCCTTCCACAATGATGAGTTCACCCAGTGAATGCCAGGAAAACATTCCCCAAACCATAATGCTCCCTCCTCCACCCTGGATCCTTCCGGCAATTGTTGCAGGGTGTTTGCTTTCAGACGTTTCACGCCGTATGCGCCAACGTCCATCTGTCCGATGGAGCATAAAACGTGATTCATCGGAAAAAGCCACCTGTCGCCACTCTGTGGAAGTCCAGTTGCGGTACTGGCGTGCAAATTCCAGCCTTCGTCGCCGATGAACAGCAGTCAGCATAGGTGCACTAACCAGGCGTCTGCTGCGGAGGCCCATGCGCAGCAACGTTCGCTGAACCGTTGTTGAGGATACACTCTTGGTAGCCCCTTGGTTCATCTGTGTGGTCAGTTGCTCAACAGTTGCACGTCTATTTGCCCGAACGCATCTCCGTAGCCTTCGTTCGCCTCTGTCATCTATAGCCCGTGGTGCACCACCTGTTCCACGCCGCTGATTTTGAATAGTGCCATTTTGCCATCCACGGTATACTTTCACCACGGCGGCACGTGAACAGTTCACAAAATTAGCCGTTTCCGAAATGCTTCCACCCTTGGCCCGAAAGCCAATAATCATGCCCTTTTGGACGTCGGATAAATCGCTACGTTTCTGCATTAAACCAACGACTAGAATGCTTTCCGATGCTCTAGGACATCCTTTATATATACTCCACTGTAATGTGCTGCCACCTGCCTTCTGTGATTGGTTATTTCACGTTGACGTCGAAAGTAGGAGGTGGTCACATTAATGTGACTGGACTGTGTATATGTTTTGGAAAAATACTTAGGTTTTATAACAAGTTTTTGCACAGTACCCACAGGTTTATTCTGTACCTGAATTTTGGAAATGGTTTTAACAGTTCAAATACCGATTTTTTGTATGTGATGAATTTCCAAAGGGAGATACTGAAACACGGAAGAGTAAAAAAAAAAAAGTATGTATATTTATAAGCACTGTACGAACATCTTACAGACATGTGTTTTAGACGTTATTCTTAATGACAGTGATGCAAAACTATTTTTTCTTGAGACGATAGGTTAATTATCATTTTTCGTACAAGTACATCGAAGTCACACGGATTTCGAAAACCAAAAAGTTAACCTCTGGTTCAGTGATGGAATTAGGGCTTTTACGAAAACTTTTCAGTAACCACAGTAACTGTTATCAATGGATTAATGAAATATGATGTTAATCACAGCCGCTACCAAAATATGTCAAAATTCCAATCTTAGTTATTTATGTTTTGTGTAGACAATCTGAAAAAAATAGATAGACTATTTTTTTTAAATGGCTTATTTATTTCTTGTTCAAACTTGGTTTGATAAATTGTCAGTGGAAGACAGTTGTGAGTCTGTTGTTTCACATCAGTACGCCAAGTGGCTAATTGTGATGCAAGAAGACTAACCAGAACAGGGCTACCGGTAAATAGCCGCTCACCGGCGGCGGTGCAGTATTTTGTGCCCCCTCCCGCCCCTGGTGGCGGTGCCTGGCACTGCCCATCCCCCCCCCTCCTCCCCACTCGCGGGCCTTATCTGTGCGTGCCACGCACTGCCAGCGGAATGCGTGATGACGTCCGCTGGTATGCGGCTCGGTATGCAGCCCCTGGCGATCTTCTCTGTGACATACGGTGTGCACACCTCCACTCCCGTCCGGGCGCCTTCTCATTAATCCGACAGCCCACTTGGCTGTAAACTTGCTCGACGCAAAGTAGGTTATCCTCCCCTAATGGCATAAATTAAGCAAGACTCATGACGAGGCTGAAAGGCGTACCTTCCTACCAGGACTTATCTGGATCGAAGTAATTTTCATCATTTTGCACATTTTAGGGGTAGTGAGGGGTGTGCAGTTCCTTTCAACATATTTTCTACCAAAGTAAGAATTAATCACCAAACTTCCTCACAGTGCATGTTGAAACAGTAGCTGATATTTAGTTATGGACGTTTATCTTTGTGCCACTCTTGGTGGAGACTATACTGGCGTATCACATTCAAACAAAACACTGCACTGATTACAGTAAAATCAAGGTGACCCCTCCACATAGAAGCAGCCAAGCTTGGAAACAACGACTCACACATAGAATGGAGAAAGGAGCGGAAGCCAACAACCCACATTGTAGTGGACTTATAAAAGATTCGATGACCTGTGATCCAGGGTTTGACCGGCCGAAGTCACTTTGGTCCCAACTTAATAGGTTTCGCACAGGACACGAAGTGTTCAACGCAACAACACGTAAGAGGGGTCTCCGTAAAGATGAGCTGTCTGACTGTGGAGGTATACGAACCACTGACCATATCGTGATGTACTGTCGAGCAAGGAGACTACATGAAGGCTTAGCTCACACTGCACCAAACTAAACCGCCTTTCAGAAGGTGGCTTGAATCCCTTTAATTAATATGTTGTATTTTCTTACTTCTTTATTTGGCATGCGATGATAGTATGGTAAAGCTCTAGCCTCACATTCGGGAGGACTCCGATTCGAATACCGTCCGAGATTCCAGATTTGGGTTTTCCATGGTTTTTCCAAATCACTCCAGGCGAATGCCGAGTTGCTTACTTCAAATGGTCATGGCCGAATTCCTTTTCCGCCTCTAATGAACTCAACGTCAGCGAGACTTAAAGCCATAACCAAAGAAAGATAATAACAATAATGCTGATAGCAGTCATCGACTCACACAGTAACACTTTAGAACAAAATACTGGGGAAGCAAGGAAAAACAATGTCACTGGAATACTACTCGGAGGTTGCTAAGGAGCGATAACATCTCAATAGCTACAGCCTACACCCGATATTGGGCATTGCACATTGACTTCTGTACAAAAAAAAAAAAAAAACGAGGAATGGGACGTGTAATGTAATGGCGGTAGTGGGTAGATGTAATTCTACGCTTTGGTTCATAAATCGAATTTTGAAGAATTGTAACACAGATTCAAAGGAGGTAGCGTACAAATGTGTAGTGCGTCTACATGTAGACTACTGTTGAGCCGTTTGCAACCCGTATACAGTGGAGAAAATATGGAGAAGTGCCACTCGATTTGCAACTGCTTACCACAGCCCTTAAGAATTCGTCACAGAATTGATACATAAATTCTGTTGGAACTGTCTAGCACTGTGTGACGAATGTTTCGTTTGTATTTATAAGCAAACGTGTGAGCATCTACTTCAATTTACTAACATGATGGAATATTTCGCACGCCAACCTATTTGTGTCGCAATGACAGAGAGATAAGAGTAGAGAAACAGGTTACCATTCAGATGCATATATGAATCCTGTCTACCCCCAAGCCATTCAGAATTTGAATACAGAGACTAGAGATTGGCTTTGGTGCATAACACACTCTGCCACATAAAATTTTGTAAGATGAAGAGTATGATTGTAGCCCTAGAAATTTCCACTCTGTGTCCGAGAAGCTGGGACAGTGTAAAAGGTATATTTTTCAGTGCACTAACTGTCGTGCATACTTATTCGATGCTGTAAGTATTCAGGGCTCCGACTATTGTATAAGTCTTCACATATTCCTGTTCGTTTTAAGATCCCCTTTCATTAGTTCCTCTGTTTTCAGTCTCCCTTCTAACACCATGCCTCCATCTTGTCCTCGTTCTAGGTTGTTTTCCTACTTCGTGCCGTCAACTTGACGTCCCCTAACCAGAATACTATAACTATTATTTCAAATTTCATAGTCTAATTCTTAGTGTGTTGTAAGAACTGATATTTTCCGCATATAGTTGAAGTTAAATCTTCACGGATGTACCGTCAGATTGATCAGTCTTAGCGTAGCTGGGGACGTGTAAAAACTTGCTCGCATTCATAACTCGGTGGGGGGTGCTTGTCATTCAGATTAGTTGTATTTGGGTAATCAGCCACTGCATTGCTGGGATTATGTTCCATACAAAAATTACACGAAGACTAAATCTGCCGACTCCTTCAATAGAGCTGTCAGCCCGTTGACCAGTAAAGATGGATTCACACTTGAAGAAGAAGGCAGAGCTAGCTGTCGAAATATTGTGTTTCTACAACACGATGGCGCGGTTCATCTCTGAAGATTTCATTCATCTTCTGTTTCCTTCCACACCTCTTATGAATTTCATGTCTCCAGTTTGCATTCAACACACCAGCTGCAGTCCTTTTCCAGCACATCCTCGCCTCTGCTACACCTGTTTACTATTACTGCAGCTTCACTATTGTAACCAACAAAATTAAAGGATGTGCTTGACTCGACTGGCACACTCGTTCTAAGCGTGTTGTCATACACGAAGTACGTTACACTGTAAGTATTTTGAGCATGTAACTCAGGATTTTGAGCGTATTGATGCACAATTTTAACGTAGCTGCGACGAACAAACCTCCGCGTATTCATATACCAGTCATTCTAACTAGCTGTATATCAGTAAACATCTGCTACAATCCTGGGATTGTGTTCCATCCAAAAATTACACTGTAAAAATAACGGAAAGCAGTTTAACGAGGCAGATAGGTCGTTTCTCAGATGGTTGGCGTCCTTCTTGAACTGCCATTAGGATAGTCAGACATAATTTAAAAACTCCGGTATACAGTTATTTAACATTAAAAGCTAAACTCTGTTCTTTCGGCGAAGACTTCTTAAACCTCATAATATAAATTATCTTAGACTTAACATTTTTTTTTTTTTTTGCCAGTCCTCTTTAACTTTTAAAAGTCTATAAAGTTTTCCTGGAAATCCACTCCCAGAAGGCTCGTTGCATAAGAACAGAGTTTTCAAACCTTATTTTAACGTTAAAAAAAGCAACAGGTTTCTCCGTGACACGGCGAGTTTCGAAGGGACTGAAATATTTAAGTTAATTGGTGTCCTATTGGAGAAAAGTTGCATAGAAGATAACGAATGGGAAATATTTTGGTTATTCTGAATGCGAAAGACACCTCCTCGCTCAAAAGCGTCTCATTGGTTGCCGAGTAACATCTAGTCCGTACAGGTGATTTTGGTAATAATCGTTCCAATAGTCTTGTGAACTACAGGTTTTTTTCAGGGTTTTAAAGTGGGGTGTATTGCTTATGTGAAGGCTAAGTCCATTCATAACTTTTCGAATAACGCATCAGGCAGCTTGGCAAAACGCGATGAAAAATAAGTCTTGTGTGTTCAGTATTTCTTCAAGACATTATTCAAGTAACAACTACGTAGAGCAAAACTGACAAAGTTTAAAGTAAGTAATAAGGTTACTACGTAACTAAATTATTATACTGCGAAATAAATCTGATTGATAGTTTACAACTGTAGTCACTAATAACACATCAACTGAAGGACAAAAACTTTATCAGCTTAGTTCTTCACTCTGTAATGGTTGTATGTAGAACTCGCCTTGTTTTGGTGCATCTAAAATAATTATGAGTAGGTTTCAGCAAAATCTGGGAGCAATAGTACAAATGACGTCCAGCGTACATACATTTTCCAGGGAAAAATTTATAAATAAAGCTGTAAAATCTGTTAGTAATACAAAATTATTTCCTTCTTAGGCCACAGAAATAATGGTTTCATAATTAATTATCTAGCAACATGGTAGCGCAGTGGATAAGGCGTTTGATTTCATAAGTTCGGGGCCTAGTCCCTGGTTCAAACCCGCTGAGACTACGAATTTTTAGGAGTTGTGTTTGATCTTTTGAGCTACGCCAGGATGTTCCGTGGTTTGGATTCCACGTTAATCTGTACGTCCCAGAGGAAAGGAACTGGCCGTCCGACATCTGACACACTGGCTTTGTATGTCTCCATCGGAATGATACATCCAACCTTCCGGTTGTATAATACCCTTCTTTTAAGTTATTACTTTTAATACTAATTATTTTGTTTGCCTCGTCATATGATTGCCAAGCTGATATGTGAGTTGATTTAGGTCATACTTTGGGCACCTGTGAGTTCAATCAACTACCTTGATTTGACAAAATAATGGATCATAAGGAAAGGTGATCAATGAACCATATTATTAATTGAAAAACCCACAAATCTTATATATAAAAATCAATGTTTGTGGGTTTGTTCGTCTTCTATGCATTCCTATACCATTTATCAGATTGCAATGAAACTTTGGAGAGTTTTCGAGTGTGCGTCTGCGAAGGTTCCTGTGAAAAAAAATTTCCAAAAAGTCACCCCCTATTCCCCATAACACCCCATAATTTAGGCAAAACCACATGTTTTATCCGATTTAGATAGGAATTTGTACACTTATACTTTAAAACAAACATAAAAATACTGCCTACGTACGGTTTCCGAATATTAATCCCCTCGCCACCTTTCCACCCCTATAATTTTTTCACCCCATAATTTAGGCAATACCACATTTTTTATCCGATTTAGATAACAATTTGTACACTTATAGTTTAAAACAAACAGAAAAATACTGCCTACGTATGGTTTGCGAATATTCATCCCCTCTCCCCCTTTCCAACCCCATTACGTTTTTACCCTATAATTTAGGCAAACCACATTTTTTATCCGATTTAGATAAGAATTTGTACACTTATACTTTAAAACAAACAGAAAAATACTGCCTACGTATGGTTTCCGAATATTCATCCCCTCTCCCCCTTTTCATCCCCATTACGTTTTCACCCCATAATTTAGGCAAATCACATTTTTTATCCGATTTAGATAAGTATTTGTACGCTTATACTTTAAAACAAACAGAAAAATACTGCCTACATATGTTTTCCAAAGCGCATCCTCTCCCATCCTTTCCAACTGAAAATGAATGAAACAGCAGTTTAAAATATGTAAATATTTTTTCATTTAATCTATGTGCCTACTCAAGTCCAGCAATAGTGAACCATTGCCGGGTCAGCTAGTTAAGAAATAAAATTCGTCATCTTTATTTTAAAGTAAATTAACTACACTCTTAGCAGTTCATAATTGCTGCTCAGTGGATTGCATGAATTATCCCACAAGCGTTACTGGGTTTTGCTAAACTGGATTCTGGTTACAACTGAGGTGTGAACTGGGCTCCTTTACCATGCGTTGGATGTTGTTGTTGGAAGAGGCGAGACGCAAAGGTTGTTGACCATTGTGGAGAGATGCCGTCGTGGACTGCAACAGCTGTCGAGTCGAGCGCCGACTGCTCTGTGTGGCGTCGTGTAGGGAAGGCGTCTGCACAGCCCGGCTCCGTCGACGTCAGGTAGTCAGCACCCGCGAGACTCGATCGCATAACAGCCTGCAGCCGTGGTCCACGTCGCGACTCCAGTCGACCTGCCTCGTCGGACTCTCAGCCACGAATGCCTCTTCAGTCGTCCGTCCCTTCAGATCACCCCAGTACCGCAGTCCTACATCAGACGACCAGCAATAAATTTCAACATGCCACTCACAACACGTCTGAATCACTCGTATCTTCCGAGCGCTAAACAAACATTCCCTTCTCTCCTCTCTTGGGAAAACATCATTAGCGTCAGACTCGCGGAAGCCTCTGCTCAACCCAACCTTTTTTTGCGTGTGTGGTGAGCGTCTGGTGAGATCGCTCCCCCTCCTGTCTGCGGCTGCTCAGATCTACAACACATACAGTTTCGCTAACTTTAACAATTATCAGTTGTTATTTATTCTCAAACCAGATGTAACATTACACGGTTATGAACTAAGTTAGTTTTTGATTTAAATTAATTATGAACTAGGTTACGAAAATATGATACACTCCTAGCTTGTTTATGATACGGGTCCAATATTATGTGTATCAAATTCAGGAACTGCGAGGTATACAAAGGAGGGCAGCCATATTTATTTGTAAAAATTGCCGTAGAACGTACTTAATGGGTGGTATGGCAAATGAGCTGGATTGAGAGTCTTTATTAGGAGACTAGTACGCAAGTGGTTGATGTTTGTAATGCATACTTTAACCATTCATGTCAGGCGGAGAGTTGGGAATACCCTGCGAACTAGAATAGGGGACCGTTATCAAAAATTAGCAGCACGTTGAAGGTCGTATGTAAGGGAAAGAGTTATGCAGCAAGATGCTGAAAACTGTACCAAAAATAGTTGGTAACACTTCTAATAATAACTGTGATCCTTATTGTTAGTTATTTGAGATTGGAAGTTCTCGTTTCTGTGCGTCTGAAATATTCTAAAACGTAGTTCTTAAAAACATTGTAAATTAATATAAGCCCAATGTAAGCTACCTTCTTGCAGGATCTTTTTGCTTTTCGCTCCTGTTGAGTGAAGTGTGTGATAAGCACTTGCGGAAGGTAGTGAACATCTGCCTAAGGGTACTGTGTAAACATACAATAGTTGATTTCGAATAATTAATTCGTATCTCCTAGAATGCTTTCGCAATAGACTTACTAACAGTGTATTCAGTTAAGAGGTGTTGTAACTACTAATTAAAATAGGCAAACCTGCTTTCAGAACTGGGAAGTCCAACCACACTGCAAGACCTCCGTAATGCAATCGCCCTTTATATTTTCGACTGGGTGCGGCTATTTTCAGTATGGCGGGCGGAAAGTTGCGTTAATGCGCTCCACAAGTTGGGTCGTTAAGGCTTCCCCGCATAATTTACGCCGCGGGAGCGCCATTAAAACCGCGCAGTGCCAGCACCGACTATAGGATGCTGTCAGGCGAATGCGTCATCCTTTTGAAAGCAGACGGTGTAGAGGCCAGCACCTCCTTGACCGTTTACTCTGAATTACGAACCCAGCTCGCGAGAGGTAAGAAGCACTTCGTGCTTACTTCTTACCGGCCTCTCTGAAAAAGTTGACTTTACGCGCCAATGGACGTCTGAATTTTAACCAGCCCTGGCGATAAGTCGTCTTTATTATTTGCTCCAAACATTTTCTAAACAGTGTTTATTGTTAACTGTGTGAGCATGTTTTACTTTCCTTTTTTATTTTTAGTTACGGCTTTACGCCCCGTCGACGTCGAGGTCATTAGAGGCGGGATGGGATTGGAGACAAGGAACCGGAAGGAACTGGGCTATTGCCTTTTTGAAGGAAGCATCCTGGCATTGGCTTGAAGTGATTTGGGGAAACCATGGAAAACCCAAATCTGGATGGCCGGACGGAGATTCGAACCGGCGTCCTCCCGAATGCGAGGCCAGAGCGTTAACCACTCACCCACCACGCTCGGTAGCATATTTTCGTCGTGTCTGTCGATTTTCTCACAGTTCGTCTTTGATCATATTAAAGGAATTATTAAAGAAATTGATTTCTGTCACTCTACCACCTTCTGCAGTCACCTGAGGTACCTGAATTTCTAAAAGGTTTTTTTTTTTTTTTTTTTTGTCGAAAATGGAATGTCCATAAACCACGTAGCTCCATTTTTGCCTCCTGTGAACCTCCCCTCCCTCCCACGTAGCCCGACGTAGCTTTTGCCTCTACCCCTTCTTCCGCCCTCCCCCCCCCCGCCCCCCACGTAGCATGTAGCTTTTTCCGTTTTGATTCCAGAAGAGATTTTTTACCGTTTTCTCTTCTCACACTATTGTAAATTACATACGGCGATAATTAAGTAAACGAAATGAATTTCACATGCTGTTGTGTGTTCTTTACCTCATTTTAATTGTGAAAAATGATATGTATGGAAAGCTACGTGTTCTGGCTCGGACCCCTCCCCTCCTCCCCCCCACGTAACCCAGCGTTAACCAAGTATCATTTTAGAGATCACGTTCTTCGCTTTAGTACCATCATTAATTGAGAAAAGAATTTTTCGAAATTCAACCAGTAAATGAGAAAATTATGAACAACAAAGGTCACAGGTATGCGATAGTTCAGAGTGAAGCCGCGAGGCTTCTCTGGCGTCGATAAGAAGTGATCGCATTACCGTTAGATATCACAGAGATGTTGTTAAAATGTGTGTGTTTCCTGGAGTAATGCCCTTTTCGGAAATTTTGTTTTTGTTAGGAAAACCTTTGATCATTTCTTATAACGTTGTACGTGTTATGCTCCGCAACTATTTCAGCTGGAAAATACACAATTGCAACGAGTGATCCGGTTCTTTCATCCCACTACAAGCCATCAACCTCGCGAAATTTTCGCACGGACTACCTAGTAAAAGTATATTAAAATCTGGTCTGAAACGTTGAAAGTTTTATATCAGTGACTTAGTTAATAACAATCTCAAACCGAGAAAAACAACATCAATAAATTTAGATTGCAAATATATTATGTTTGTTTCTGTACAAATACTATGGAGGCGACTAATTTTTGCAACTGTAGGTGCTGAACAGTTTTTGGGTAAGTTTCAGCACTTTCCGCCTTCATGGTTATTTACCCTCATTATCTGATACTTTGATGCGCCTTCCTTTAATTCTTCTCCTCGGCGGTTGGTGGAGTTTAATATGTTGATACTCCTTCTCTCCTGACATAAGATGCTATTACTCATTGTTATACTCGTGTATGTGTCTATAAATGTGTCATATGCAGTTGTTTTGCGGATAATTGAGTTCTATGGTGGTTTTCACAAATACTAACCGGACAAAGATTCTAGCTATCCACATCCCATACACACAGTTCTGTGTTTTTATTGTGAGTGTAGTAAGGGGTATTTTTAACTACGAGAATTCTTGCCAAGTACATGAGACTGTATATAAACTTGGTAGTACGACAGTGATTATTAGATGGGGACACAAGAAAATGGTAGGTCAGTGGAAATACTTACTTCGTCGGTGCGTTAGCTGTTTCAAACTGTCACTTATAGGAAATACCGACGGCCAATAGTCTATTACATCCGAATATTTTATTACATTAATTAAATATATGATATGATTATAAATCTGTAATCTAACATTGTATAATGGGTTTGTTGGACCCGTCGTATAATTATTGTTAGCAGACATTAGACTAGAAAAGAGAACATGGTCGACAATAAAGTGATATTTTTAATTTGTCTATTTCTCATTTGGTCAGTAAAACCACTCATCCAGCAAGACGCTTTATAAAGAAAGCTTACAGTTTTCCATATACCTCCTCTGGCGTCCTGGTTGCGGTTTATAAGCGGTTTTTTCGCAATCATTAAGATGAATGCTCGGACGGACCCCAATCTCTACCTCGCAGTCTACACATTTCACAAACAAAAATACACTTATTACATAAAGAACATAGTTACACGTTTTGCTGACAGATCGTAACAGAACATACTTCCAGCATATGTTGAAAGTAACGGGATACTACCATATTAATATTTACCTATTAGTGCGTGGTATAACTCTTCACGTGGAAGAGAGCATGGAGAACAGCCTTGTGAAAACCTGCCTTAGAACAGAACACCGATGATGATGATTTTGCTGGGAAACTGGTAAATTTAATGCTTGTTACATTTAACGCAAGGAAATGTAACTTGCGTTGAAAATAAACAACTTGTTTCGTTATCTGTATTTATCTATTTAACAACTTACATTTAGATGACACAATTCCTTTTGTCGGATAAACATGTAAACTAATAAATACCAATATTTCTTTAAATCATAACGCAATAAACCATCGTTTGCTTGGCTCGTCTTGTTATCATTATCCCTACTGCAGTTCAATGTAAGTAACATTCCTTTGTCGCAACGCCAAAGATTCTCCTCCACCCAAGATGGTCAATCCCTGACTCCATAGAATTCGCTTAACAACGTTAAACTCGAAGAAGAAACTAGTGGAACAAGCAACGTGCAATTTAAGTAACCCTTAATATAAGGTGTACCTTTTTCTATTAATTCTGTCCGTGTTTGTCTGTAGTGGCTGTTATAGATATGTCAGCAGTTTTACGAATTCCTTCCCTCGCACGCGAAGAATACGTGATCTGTATCTGCTATTGATATTCTATCTAAATCTCAATACGGATTATTTCTTTTATGGAGTTACTGTAAGTGGTTAGGAATAGATCGCTGACTGAAACTTTAACATATTAGAGAGCTTACGATTCGTTTCGATGCTGTGGTTTAACTCAGTTGGTTGATTTTGGCTATGATATATTTCTTTTATAGTTTTGTCGACTTGCCATTGTTGGGTAATTCGTTTTTTCAGTATCCTGTAAATCTGACTATGGGAACCTTATGTTTTTCACTAAATCGTACCGAATGGCTACTTTTCTCAGTGCATTTTGTAGTGGTCGAACCAGTGATTGGTAGTATACGCTGTAAACTGTAGTTTTTAGGAGTATAGCCGAAAGTAGATAATTACCTTTTCTTTGCAAACGCAGGTGACACCTATGTGCAAAAATATTTCCGGCTAGAAACAGAGTGGTCAGCATTCTGTTGGTAGAAGCATCGGAAATATTTGATGCGTTAGCGAACTGATCATGGAATTATTTTTTTTTTCCTAGTGAGCTACATTTTTTTTACTAGATTGATGCTTCATTCAACCCCATACGCTCATGTCCCAACGGGAAAGGAGTGAATAAGAGACGGAAGGTTAAGACAAAAAACATGGAATCAGCCGGAACTTCTCCAATGAGCAAATCCCACCTGGACTTCCATGAGCGAACGGAGCAGGTGTTGCAGAGCTGGGTGAAACTGTCACTGCCTCTCCAATTCATCACCGCTTCGAGAGGCCCGAGTCCTCTTTCTCATCGAGTAGGTAACACAGTGGACAGCTAAAAAAAAAAAAAAAAAAAAAAAAAAAAGCTGGTGACCATCCTTCGCATCGTGGCCTCTGCGGGTCGCGATAGTTCTGATAAATTTCATTAATGCTTACAAAATTCAATTTTCTAAATATTTCAAGTAAAATCGGAATTACATTTTTAGTGTTTAAATAACTCATACCTTTACATAATTTATAAAAAAGACATAATATATGTGACGCATTAAATCAATAAGTAATTAATCAAAAATTTAAATAAAATTGAATTCGGATAATATTTAAAAAATTGTAGTACAATCTGATAAAGGTTTAGGAGTTTTGATATCGAGAAACTTCGTGAAAATAAAACAGAATTTATGTATAGGTATTGCGAAAAATGACACAACATACGGTTCTAGGAGAAGGGAATACGTTTATTGTCATGGAGGAGGTCTTACACGCAAACCCTTGGCGAACTATAATGTTCGGACCTGCATTATGGAAGATTCGGTTTGATTCTCGGTTCCAGTATCCAGATTTGGGTTTCTCACGGTTTACAGAAATAAATTCAAGTGAATTCCTCTCCTTGATAAAACTTTCTCCTGTTGCTATGTAGTCATAAACACCTAAATAAAAAAAGTAAGACGTATCAAAAAATTACCTAAGGAAAATAGTAACTATGCCATTTGTTTGAGATTTGTTTAATTTTTATGATGACTTATTTTCGCGGTAGTTAGTTCTTGTGAGGTAAAGTATCCTGTGCAGGAAATTTGCTCCACCTCGGCATACCGTTCTGAATTCGTGTAAAATAATCATTAGGTAACCCCTCTAATACTTCTCTCGTTCTACCCTCTAGTTATTTTTCTATATGATGCTATTTAAACTGTGGGTTCGTAAAAAAGACATTTTTCATCTGTAATAATGATTCCTTGTAGAATAACAGCATAGTACGAGCCATACGCCAACTCTGGCCTGCAGTTTACCTTTCGATCTAAGTAATCGTCTTTACTTCTGAAATTATCTGGGTGTGATAGGAAACCACTTCAAGTGAAATAACTTGACGTCATACAAACAATTTCAATCTTTATTCTCCTGGACAAGATAGACACTGTATAATAGCTAATAAAATATTAATAATGTTTAAAATTGAACAAATGCACTAGTGGCATGAGAGGTTTTTTTTGCCTATGGCTTTACGCCTCGTCGTCGTCATTAGAGGCGAGAAAGGATGGGGTGTAAGGGACGGGAAGGAATTCAACCATGACTTTTTGAAGGAACCATCCCGGCATTCGCCTGGAGTGATTTGGGGAAACCATGCAAAACTCAAATCTTCCCGAATGCGAGGCCAGAACTTTAACCACCACTCTCGGTGCATGAGGGGCAACGTTCGCAGTGCAAGAGGGGCGTGGTGGGACTCAGCTATCTAACCTTAAAAATAGTTACATCAGGCATTGATTTTGTGGCAAATGATTGTTGTCTCATTTATCAGAACCACATCTGCTAACGAGATTAAAGAATTGAACCCTAACCTATCATGACTGACTCGCACTTGCCCGGCTTTCAAACCAGATATAAGAGACGGGCGGAAAATGGTGTTAGCTCCAGAACCCTCACCATCAGTACTGAAGCGAAGTGGGATATTTCGTTTTGTTTGCACACTGTCACTGCACTGCTGTTTCTTGTAGTTGGTCAGTTGGAGCTACCCCGCTGGTAGACACAGACTGAGCAGCAGTCCGAGATATTGGATACAAGAGCTGCTTTGTGTTGACAGCGACTAATTGCCTGCGTGTAGAACAAGCGTCTCTCTGCACTTCTCACCCGCACTTGTCAGCGCTCCAACGTTCGCACTTTGCAGACTCCAAAATGGCCGCGCGCCAGACAAGTTTCTTGGCTCCAGCCTGACGAGGCCACCATATACTGGAACTTGAAATCTCCGTCTGGAACAACTGACTATATATACCCTTCAACTTGAGCAAACAAGCTACGTTGTAGATGTTTCATACGCAAACTTTCGCGGAAGCTCTGTTCATTAATGCTCACAATAGCGTAAGAGCCGGAATACATTGAAATACAGCTTCAGGTACAAGATCCGCCTGCATGATTTCTACGTCCATCTGTTATCTGATTGAAATGAAATTTTTATGTATAACCATTATTATCTGAATACGATTCAGCCGAGTGGCCTTTAAATACACGGCCGCAAGTATTTTTAGTTAAATTTTAAAAAAATATTTTTTTTCGAAAGAATTCGTTCACTTTTTCAAAGAAAAATTATAATTCATTTCAAAGAGAGACATGTGAAAAAAGCATAAAAAGTTTGGAATGCCTGTGTAAAAGTGGCCGCAAGTAGAGTTTGCCAGCTAACTCTCGCTGTTACATATCTTTATCATCATTGTGGCCAATTTTATATAGCCAAACCAAACTTTTTATGTTCTTTACATGTCTCTCTTTGAAACGATTTTTGTTTTGCTGTCATCAGTCTTTCGACTGGCTTGGTGCAATCCTCCATCCCTTCCTATCTTATGCTTACGTCTTCATCTCTATACGTTCCTTACAACCGACGTTCTCAATTATCTGCTTCATATATTCTCATCTCTGTCTTCCTCTACAGTTCTTACCTTCGACTGTTCCCTCCACCAGCAAACTAACCAATCAAGCATGTCTCAAAATATGACCTACCAGCCTGTCTCTTCTTTTTTAAGCTTTTTCCACAAACTTCTTTCCTCACCCATCGTTTCCAAAACTCGTTCATTTGTTACTTTGTCTGTCCACTTAATTTTCAGCATTCTTCTGTTACCACCATATTTCGAATGCTTCAATTTTCGTTCTTTCCGGTCTTCCTAAAGTCCATGTTTCACTACCGTTAAGTGCTGTGCTACACACATAGAGTTTTAAAAAAGTTTTTTCTAATTCATAGATCAATATTTGAAACTAAAAGGTTTCTTTTTTCATGAAGGCTCTTTTTCCTTTTAACATAATTCCTGCTTTGGCCATCGGTTGTAATTTTGCTTCCCAAATAAATGAATTCACTTACTTCTCCAATTGCATTCGATCCTATTTTTATATTTAATCTACTGTGATTGGTATCATTTCTGCTACATTTCATCACATTAGTCTTGCTTTGATTTATATTCACTCAAAAATCTTCCTTCAGTATTTTGTTCATGCCATTCAGTAAATTACAGTTTATTTAAAAAAACAAGTAAACGAAATTTTTAGAAAAAAATGTATATTTCGAAAATTTATCTAAAAATACTTGCGGCTATATTTTGATCGGCAACTCGGTAGAATCGTATTCTGCTGCTAATAATTATACAAAAAATTGTATTTCAATCAAATACAGATGGACGTAGAAATGATGCAGCCGGATGTTAGGCTGTTATTAATGGGGAGGTCTTACGTCATGCAATCATGCCTAATGTTTTGGCTGTAAAGCTCACTTGTCTGATACATTACAGCGATACACAATGTAACATGTACAGTCCCCAAAATAAAAAGAAATTTGTGACGATAAAATCTATATGTCTTTCTTTCAGTCGACGTAGTGATGGGTATTTTGGCTGTATCCTCTTTTACTACCTGACCCTATCATTCCTTATCCTGTCCGTTCTAGTAACACACATACATCCTCGATATATGCCCGCAATCTCCGTTTCGCATTTTGTACCAGATTGGTCACAAATCTCTCTGCAGTGAGAACGCAATGTAGTGATGCGACACTGTTGGCGCTGATTCGCTACTCGAATATGAATCTTTAACCCAGTGGTTCCCTGATCTGTCTTTCGGAAGAGTAGGGCATGATCATGGCAAAATAATAATTTTTCTATAAGAAGGGATACTTTATCTTAAAATGATGAATCTGCTCAAGTTGCCATATTATTCTAATAAATTTAAATTTATTTGTCATCTTAAATCTACTGCACTTTTCCATAATATTAAAATTAGAAATAACAGGAAGTTCAGAATAACTACAGTATGTTCTTTGGGTGGATAGTTTTGATTCAGTTCATTATACCTAGATAATTACTGGTTAATTAAAATTAATAGGATAATGGCTATGAATGTAATGGTAGATCCTGCCCCAGGGAGTTTATTTCCTGAAAATACATTTCATCGAAAATAATTTTGTAGTGAATCTAGTGGGGTGAAGGAACTGAGCGAATTAGTTAGACGGTTGCCCAAAGTGTTTTGACTAAAATGAAAGCCAGGTTGTGGCTGTTGTGCAGTTTCACGGAATGACCAGTAGAGAACAATCACTAAACAAGAATCCTGGGGAACTGTCGCCGAAACAGAATTCCATCCGACGCTGAATATTCAGGGACAGGTGTGATGAAATTACTGCTAAAAGTCGACAACGAGAGGCAAATTGAAACACCACTATCTGCGCCGTACATCGTTTCGAGGATATGAAATTCAAATGTTGGATCTGCCAGGGTTGCAATTTCAGTTTTAATTAGTTTGCGCGTTAGCCGCACTGTTTCTAGTTGGCAGGGCTTAACATAAGCCGCCCCATTTCTCAAGGAGTCTCGTCGCTCGATGATATTCTTGCGCGGAGAAAAAACGGAGAAAACTTTCCAGTTCTGTGAGCACGCAATGCGATACGAAAATAAATTTATAGTTACGACAGAACTTCTGTCCTAATGTTGATAGAAAGCCGTAGTTACAGAGATGAACGATCACTTTTGATTACTTCTTTCTTACAAAGTATTGGACAATAGAACGTCTTAATAACGACAGTTAAACTAGTGGTTCACTACTTTTTTCCTTGATTTTCAATGTTCAGTAGGATGTCATATGCTAATGTTTCAGTATTTTCCTCTCGTATAGACCACCATAATTGCAGGGGGAATGTAATGTTTCAAAAATTTTTACTTGCATATCGAGAGTTTAATAACTGTAAATATGTTTGCTAATGTTTCAATAGTATTTTTTTTATTTTTTTTTTTTTTGTTTTACCACTCGTATTTTCCTGAAAGTTCTGAGTCCATTCTCAGGAATGAGTTACTAATGACATATTTGTAAATTCGGTTCTCCTGATTGCTTCATTATTACGGAACACTCATTTACAACGTTGTAAGTCTCTGAGGGCAAATACACTTGTGAAGCAAAAAAATATAATTTTTACTTCGCAGCAATTTTAAGCGAATAAGTTCACTGGTAATAAATTATTTTTACTTTATTATAGTTTCTGACTGTACATTGTTAAAGGGGCTGTATAAAAGTGTCGATGCAGGATCTTATTAGCTTATTCCTATGTTATAGTCATCTCTACGATCCAAAGAACAAAATAAAATTCCTTGTCTGATAGTTGAATATTTCATCTAAATGGAAGTTCTACTATCACTTCATTATATGCCTCCAACAGTATTTATTTGAGAAGAGCACTGTTCTTTTATGAAACTTGTCAGTTATACTATTACATGCAACGTTCATTCTACAATTTCTCACGTGTGATATGGACAAAGTTTTAAAAGAGAATTCTATTTGCGTAATCACGGCATTTCTTTGCAAATGTTGGTGTCTAGCATTTGTAGACATTCCTTAGTTTAAGTCAACAACTGTGATTGGTTTCTACTTCTCCGCTTAAATTTTAAAAAAATCCCGTTAATTTACTAAACAAGTATACAAAAAAAGTATTAATTTATCCTTCGGCACGAGTTTGGTTATGAAAAGAAAAGACAGAACATGATCACTAACTTACTAAATTATTCGTAATTGTTCTTGGTTAAAATTCTGTTTAGTTTTCCAGAGTTTACCCTCAGGAACTTGTCTCACTATTTTCACTATTTGTTATGAGCTATGATCAAATTTCCAGGAGTTCATCGCATCGTATAGAACTAATTATGTTTAGATTGATTGTTTAATCATATTACTTTTGGACAGACTTATTTGCTAAGCGCAAAATGTGTTCCTCGTAGATATTTTGAATGTAAAAACGATGTATTAACAGAAATTTCCCTCAATTATGAGTGAAGACCTTAATAATGTGCAACGGTGCTTTGGATATGCTGAAGAGAGATTTGGCCTGTCTATTGTTATTTAACTTCTCGTTCTGGCTGGAACAGACGTTTTTACTACCTTCTTTTGAGATTCAGTTATGGCCCAAAAGTTCAGTTAAGTTATTAAGAAGAAGCGTTACACAAAAATAACCTAGCGAAATATCTCCAGGTGAAAACCCGAAAGCTTACTTCAAATGGTTATGGCGGAATTCCTTCCTTTTCTTCTCTCGCCTCTAATGGCCTCGAAGTCGACCAGACGTAAAGACGGAAATAAAAATATTAGTAAGGGTTCTGTGAACTTATCCGTCTATTGCAGCTAAATAAAAAACTCCGTTTTTATATTAGTATTTATCATGGTAGAAGATAGAGAGCAACAGATACTCACAGCGAACGTTTGCAAACTCCAGCACGGACTTGTGATCCTGTATACACGGCTGCGCAACACGTGTGTTTAGAGTCGCCGAGTGCAGCACCTGCTGTTGATACCTACTGTCTGCAGTCCTCAGTGGCGCGTCCTTAATTTCATTAGCGGCGGCTGTAGTCCTGGACGGCGTAAACCCCTGCTGTCCTGGACGCTGTAAACAGTGTCTGCCACCCGCACAGTGGCAACCAGACCACACCTTGTGCTACAGCCGTCACGTGTACGTCACCTTGCTGCAAACCAAAATGACTTCCTCATACTACTAAACTCGCTCAACGAAATTATTCAACTTCCAATGTACAATCGCATAAAACAGTCTGTAGACTACTAACTAACCTGCCTGCAGTAACTGTTTCTGTTCTGTCACTGCATCCACAAGCTATTAACCATTTTTTAAAAGAGCTGTCGAATTAAGGCTAAAGTGATACGAGCGTGGAAATAGACCCGGTTTTTCTGTGAAAAATGAGGGTCAAGAAGGTGTTTGTCATATGAACATCTCAAGCGCTGTTTCCTCCACCACCAACTTCAAACCGACCGTGGTGGGTGAGTGGTTAACGTTCTGGCCTCGCATACGGGAGGACGCCGGTTTGTATCCCCGACCGGGCATCCAGATTTGGGGTTTTCATGGTTTGCCCAAATCACTCCAGGCGAATTCCGGGATGCTTCCTCCAAAAGTCCATGGCCGAATTCCTTCCCGTTCCTTGTTCTCAATCCCATCCCACCTCTAATGACCTCGACGAGGCAAAAAGCCATAAAAAAACAACTTCAAGTCAGTCTCTACCAAGTGTTCTGTGGTTCCCGTCAAGAATTTGTTTCAGCGAAATATTGTTCTTCTTGCTTACAGAATATGGAAATACACGTAACCGAATTAAGGCTCTATTAAGTATTTGGTGTACCTTCAGGTAAGTGAAGAATGTTATAAAAGATTTTGTACCTTCTCGAGATTAACTCTGCATCATAAATGCTCCTCCTTCTTCCCGACGTTTCGACCAAGCCTGAGGCCGTCATCAGGGGACTAGCCTCCGGATGAGTCTTCTAAACGCTACTTCCCTGAAGACGTCCTTAAGCTTGGTCGAAACGACGGGAAGAAGGAGGAGCATTTGTGCCGCAGAGTTAATCTCGTGAAGGTATTTATACCAAATGGAGAATATGTTATAAAAACTTTGGTTTCACTGATGATGTAGTAAAGACCCTCATAATATTTAAAACAAAATGAAATAAGAAACCAAATGCGGCAGGCAATGCCACGCATATCCTTCATATATGGTACGCTTTCAAGTAGATGGAAAATATTTAACAGAACTTTGGAATCTATTGTCGGTTTAGTCGAAGATACAGTAAAGGCCTGTCGTATATTGCATGTTTTGTTCGTAGCCGCAATGGATATAACCACAAAACGGGTTGAAAATTATGTTGTTTCAAAAGAATGACGTGTGTGCGAAAACTCAGTACCGGATTAACCACGTAGCAGGAGGTAGCTAATGCTACGGGCCTCGCGCCTTCTAGGGGGGCTCGCGCCTCCTAGGGGGGCCCCGCACCTAGGCTAGATGGGCGACCTGTTTTTAGCTCTACAATTTTCCCCCGCATGGCAAAAAATCAAGGGCCTCTTCTTTACATTTTCTACGGGCCCCGCGCTGTCTTAATCCGGCCCTGCGAAAAGTGTTAACATCTACAGAAAATCGCGATGCACTTGTGGATTAGTTTCAATTTTTTAATAATTTATACTTATAATAAAAGTGTGAAGTCTTTACATTTGAGAAGGAGTCTTTTTTTTAAAAATTTGTGTCTGTCTTCGTTTCTATAAACGGGATTGATTTTGATGGGGTTTCGTGTGGTCTCGCGGGTAAAGTGGGGTACGTTTAATTTTGATGTAATTTCGAAAAAATGAGAAATTAAAAAAAAAAGATAGTTCCAATTTTTCGTATAACGTGATTTAGGAAAAAACTACTGTTTGGTTTTCGATAAAGTTTCAATTAATTCATGGATTATGTCCCATGGGTAAAATAGAGTATGCTTCAATGTGATGTGAAAAGTGTATAATAATTTTTCACTAAAAGTGAGCCACACAAAAACAGCTGGTAATATTGCTGTGGGGGGTCTCCATTAATTTGCAGCTCGTGGTGACGCTGATCTATAGGATATGTTTCATTTTGATGTGATATCGGGAAACTGAAAAATTTAAGAAATTAGTACCATTTCTGGCTGAATGCGATATAGAAATAAATACTGGTCGTTTTCTGATGATGTTTCGATTAATGTACAACCCAGCACCACTCGAGTTTCGTTTTCATGTTAGGTCCAAAAAATTGAAAGTTTAGATTCCTTAATTTTGGTGTGTGTGGATTTCAGTTCGCTTAAAGACATGATTGATTATCGTCTGTGAACTGTTGTAATTTAATATTCTGAAACATTTTTATTTTTCCTTCTAAATTTGTTAGCTGATAACTACAAATATTTTAATTTGTTGTTCTAAAATTTCACTATCCGGGACTATTTTGCATCGGATTCGATCCACACATTGGATATACGTCTGAACTAGATAACAATTAGTGTTTGTTTTTCTGGCAGAAACCAACCATATTCAGTTGGTCGTATTACACTTTCAACTGTAACTTTCACTGATTCGGTTGTCTGAATCATTTCCAAGACAGAAAATATGAAAAACAGAAATTATACAGCTCTAAGGATGCCCTTATAGTCGTTAGGAATTTTCAAATTGATATAGCAATCTAAATTTCCATTTATAGTCCAATCGAGTTCACTTAGCAGTGATATCCTAAGTTACGCTATAATTGGACGGTATTCCTATGGAAGACCTCGGCGATGTTTAACTTGTTTGTCCTTTCATGTGATTTTATTATAACCTCTCAAGTCGCCGTAACTAGCAGACTCTTAGTGGGTATAGTTCGTTGATATGACCATCGGAATCTTTACTGCAGATTATGTACGTTCCTTTACATAGACCACGTCTTCAAAATCATATAATAAAGTTAGGAGTAAGACTACATATAAAAGAAGTTTGTACAGTATTTTTACTTTATATTCGGAGGCTGATTGCTTGTCCGTCTGACACTCTAATGCACAGAGTACTTCATTCTACGTAAATCACTTATTTTATTGGCATACAATATGCAGTATCCCTAGACGATACTATTTCTCTAATGCGATAAGTCAACTTTTCTGTAGATATACACTATCAGTTTCTACACACGAGACAGAGAATTTGTATGACTGACTTCGGCATTTTATGCAGGTACCTCATACTCAGTGTCTACCTCCATGAATCGTCCAACAATGATGCAGTAATTCAACGTGTGTTAGGTACGAGTATACTGTAGCAAATATAATAGATCTTTCTACCTGATAATGGTTGATAGTTACAAAGTTAATGGTATCTAAGCTTTGTAATCCAGTCGAGCGTTTTGTTCCTTAGTTAGTAGATTATGTGTTACCAACATCTAAGCAGAGACTCTTAAGAGGACCACAAGCAATACCATTGCCTTATGGTTGCTCTTGTAGGGAAGTCAGATATTAGCTTCGGCTTCACCTGCTACCTGAGAGGTGTTTCGTTTTGCAAGGTTGTCCCATCTCAAGGGCACCACGGTTTCTAGAGTCTGGGGTCGACACTCGCAATCCGTCATAACAAAATGGCTGTCTATCGTGCCTTCTGATCTCCCGTCAGCTCTCTCCTATCCTTAATAATACACACATGCACCTTAATATTGCTATGATACTAATAACACTTCTTGATTATACTGCTCGACGAGCAATTGCCAGTCGAAAGTAATGTTACAGATGAAGTGAATGATTTATCCCAGCTTTACATCCACAATGTTTCTCTTCCAGTACTCATTTACTAAGCGCTAATGGGACCAGGCGAATTTTCACCTCGAAAAATTATCTTCCATTGATCATGTTCTTTTCATTCGAATTATTTTGCTCTGTATACTGAGATATTTTGCAGCTCCATTATACTGCATATTTGTGAATGCTAATTGTTTAAAAATGAACGATTTGAAATAACACGTGTTTCATTGAAATTACTAATGGTTGAAATGCTGAATAATGAATTAACTTTTTTGATTTGCTTTGTTTGAAAGAAGTGCTATCTTCCTATTTGTTTATTTACCAACGTCAGTGCCTAATCTTGGAGGAGGGGGGAGGCAAACCGTGGCACTTTCCCCGACTGCTGTCAGAATCATGTTTTAAAGGCAAAAAACGGCAATGTATGTGGTGGTGGTGACCTTTTTTTATTTTTAGGTACACTACTGCCCCGTGCGGCGACAATCTCAAAGTTTTTTCCCAGGCTCGGAAAATTCCTAGATCCGACACTGACCAACCTACCACGGCTTGTGACCTCTGTCTTGACGATCGATGTTCCTTTCTCTCTGAGGCGCGCCTACTTGGTCGTCAACCCGCCAGACAGCCGGCCGTTCCTGTCAGGGTCGCCATGTGGTATCTGTTTATCTGGCGGCGGGCGGTCAGAGTCCAGTCCAGGTGGTGCGGAGGCCTTGTTGGCGAGTTTTATCTGGTGACTCGGTGCGGCATGGCCTCGCTGGACGGCCGGCCGTTATTTCACGCCCGCCGCGATCAATAGCGGCCGGAACAGTGGCAGGCAGGCTGGCCCAGCCTGTGGGAGGGGGGACGGCGACATCACGTCGGTCCGCCGCGGACGCATCACATCTTGACGGAGAGACTTGTAATGCGGTATCGAAAGTTTTTCCAGTCTATTGAATTAAAATGAATCTAATAAGTTGTTGCATAAGTATGTAGCGTTGCTAGTATTTTACCATTTGACCACAAAATGAAAATGTTATCTGATATGTGGCGGTGTGTGTTTCTTCCCAATTTCGAAACATTGGGTGGATAGAATTGGATTATCGCTCTGTAATACACGAATAAAATATCGTTAGTTCTGTCACTTGAGCCTTATGTTCTTTGGCCGACAAATAACGATAAATTTCTACAGATTTGCAAACTTAAAAACATATTTATAACCTGAACATCCTCACTCCAATTACAAACTATAAACAAATGCCTAATACAGAAGAGTTCTCCTGCGATTGACAATATCTACGATAGTATGCGTCAGTACATTTCACGTTTCTTCTGGGACAGCTGTAGACGTAAAACTGTTTGCTACAGTCTTTGTCTCTGTTGTATCATTGATTGTCTGCATATGGAGACAGTTCAGATCTACGCTCCAACTTTGGAATTCGTTCTTCCATATATACTCCCACTCTTGGGTATTGTATTTCTGGAATTAATAATTAGTTTTCTCCTCATGTAGTACATGTCTTCTTCGTTGGACATAATTAGTACTTTATTTGCAAATAAGAAAGTGTACATATATTCTTCCCCTATCTGTAGGGACGCCGAAGACCATGTCGTCAAACCCTCCAGCCCAATCATCACAACCAATATTTCTGAAAAATGGTTGCGAAATTTTCGTGCAAACTACATACAATGCTATACTTTATACTTTACAGCATAGATTGCCCCTACTTTTGAATATATTGTAAATTTATCCATTTCAATCTAAAAAATACAAACAATATAACAAATCAAACATCACTACAAAGCTTGTAATATCCTGCAATACATGGCAATAATAACTTCCATAAATTACGATAGATCAACTTAAATGGCTCTTGGTATTAAAAACAAGTGAATTAGCAGATAGAAAATACTAAATACCGTAAGAAAAAAAGTGTTGGTTTGTTGAAACATTAATGAGCCTAGCCTAGAATCTTTGCCTACCACTAAAAATTCCAAAGCACCGTTTTAAATACTTTCTGTGGCTGAGTAAAACAAGTCGAGCTGCAATTCATCCTAAACCTTGTGAGCTCTGCGTTAATAATTGTTGTATTAATCGCAACGCAATTGGTTTTACTAATCAAGCAGACTGAAATTTCATTAGGCCCACGTAAATGGAGTCCGAATGTAATTATTACAGAGGATGGGTACAAGGCAATCGATTCCATGTTCTCATTCGGAATGAACTTACGCCTACATAGTAAAAGTACCTTAAAAGAAGATGCTGCAAGCATTATTACTAATGATCAGCTTATTTACCTTATTTCCGAACGGGATAATTTTATAAACAGAATTTTTCTCCCGTTACATACGCACGCAACAGTTTTCCAATACATAGAAAATTAGCCCATAGCAGAATTTCCATCAGTCCTTTCTTTCGTCGTCTTGGCAGCGTGGATGTACCTTGACGACTTCACATTCTGAAGGTCACTGACTCGAGTCCGGTCTCGGGATTTAATCACTGCCTATATAAATCTAAAAGCGGCCGTTCCCGTGGGATTTCTTTGTCCACGCATCACGCAAACTCTACCGAAACAATTTAAATGGGATTTTCATAGTTTGAAGACTTAAGGTCCAACTTGAAAACTGTGGTAAGTCTCATGGCTCTTCATGAACGGTGTTCGGAGCAATAGATGATAATATGTTCGTAAACACCAAAGATTGCATTAAAACAAAGATGAACATTCCTTTCGTAACCTGACCAGTTAGGCTCCAAAGATCACACTACATCAAAGACAACATACCACACTTTGGATTAACATTATCGTTGGTTGTTTAGCAATACGTAACATCCAGATTTGGGTTTTCCATGGTTTCCCCAAATCACTCCAGGCGAATGCAGGAATTGTTCCTTCAATAAAACTAGATTAGTTTTAGTGTTTCCTCAAAAATCAGATAAAGCTTCCAGATTTTGAAGGATTCTGTATCTTTTCTAAATTCCTGTATTCTCCTTGTGTTTGTTTGTATCTGTGACATATATTTATGGTCATTCATCTTGTAATTATGACGTCAGTTATATGAAATTTTAACCAGTTAACCCGTATTTGCATAGGAGATTATCTCGGCAGCAACGATCTATTAGAGTCAGACATCAGGAAAAATTTCACTGAACAAACGTTTTATTTTCTACAGTAATTGTTCTAAGAAAGATTTTAATTGAATAAGAAGTAACAGAGATGTGACTCTTTGTTTGGAAGGAACGTGTAAGGCGACCATCTAAGGTCGCGGCTGGCTATGGTATTGTGGTGGGGGTACCCGTCTTTCCTCATGCCGATCATTGCCTTCACATTAGCCGTCTATTAGCGACAGGCTGCGTGTGATCGAAAATCCTGACTGACAATCTTTGCACCTACTCTGACAATCCCTTCGTCGTCGACACAGACGACAAAGCCACACACTTAGCCCATGACGGTCTCATCCCTCTAATGTATGGAGATCAAAAATGTCTCCCTGTACCTTTACGAGGCCCCTCGGAATTTCAACAGACTGAAAGTCCTACCGTCGCGTCGGTATGTTTTTTCGCCCTTATGATTTTACGCCTATGTCGAGGTCTTTAGAGGCGGGAAAGATCTGGGTGCAAGGAACGGGGAACGGGAAGAAATTTGGGCATAGCGTTTTGAAGGAACCGCGCAGGAGTGATTTCGGATAACCTTGGAAAGCGGAAATTTGGATGGCCAGATGTGCATTCGAACCCACTTACTCCAGAATGTGAGGATAGAACGTTACCTCTCACCCATCACGCTTGGAGGGAAATGAAGGTTCACTAGTCAGTTATGAGTTCTATCTGGAGCTAGATAGATTTTACTGAAAAGGAAGTTAAAATTCGAAACACGTTCACTTTGGCGCAAAGATTGGCTATTAGTCATCGTTCCCTTCGATTTGATTTAACCTGGCTATTATAAAAATTATCTTCGGATGGATGATTCACTTTTTATCAAATTTCTAATCTTAGCTAAACCTTTATTGCCGAAGCGTAATATACAATATTCCTTTATATTTAAATAATTATGATGGTAATTAGTAATATTTACAAATACATAAAATAACTTTTATCAGTAGTACCAGTACAATAATATTATATTATGTAATTAATATTCCACTCCTTGTCCTTGATCATTTTCAATGTGTCTTTCTGTGTTTTTTTTTATTTTTATATGTATATATATATATATATATCCTTTCAAAATAACTAATATGTACCACAAAGCTGGTTCATAGGCATTCTTTCCTCCCTTTCCGCTTCTTTTGCTCATTTTAAGTTTGCGCATTTCTTTAAGAAAATTAGTGACTAACTCTGAATTTTAGTTTTACAAAACTTCTCATCCGCATTCAGGAAATTCATTTATTTTTCTCCATTTTTTAAAATAAAAGTCATATTGATTGGTCATAAGCGTCATCCTTTAAATATTTTCCAGATAATTTATTCTTATTTCTCTCACAGCAAACCGAGTGTCCAGTTGTCAGTAAGGGGGTCGGTCTCAGACTGTGAGTTAATGGCAAGCGAGGGGTCTGACCCGTCGCAGGCTTAACACGCATGAACAGCCGCGAGCAAAGTCTGGCGTGTCAGTCGCCCACTAACTAGAAGTATTTACGACGGCCAGTCCCGCCGCGTCCAAAGACTATACGAAGTTGAACCCCCAGTGTATGGCCCACTGCTGTCCAGAGCCCTCGGCATCATCACATAGGACGGCATAACAGTGAAATTGCTGTAAGCATTTTATATTTAGTGTTTGCTTACCTTTTTTTAGTAATTCATATTCAGCTCAAATAAGATTATTAATCACAGTTGTTTACGTTTTCTCTCTCAAATTTCCTTTATTTACAAAAAGACGGTTCAAATCCATTTAAAATAAATAAACGAATCTCCTCTCCCGTCTAACCCAGTTTAATCATTCGTTCAAAATCCACAAATCAATAATCTATCTCTACTTTTCTTATTTCTAGACTCCAGCGATATTTCACCCCAGTGACTCCTTTCTCCAGAGATACTTTTCAACAACCGATTCCTTGATCCAAAGATCTTTTTTAATTCGTATCAAATATACGAATACAAAAGTTGATATTGAGACGTAGGTAACATTCGTTACCTCAAATAGATGAAACATTTTCACTTTTTAACTAACTTTTATATTGCGTCACATGAAAGAATCTTCTACAAGAGTAAAAGATAAAGGAATTTCACGTTAACAAGTTTTTTCCGTTTCAGTTTTTTACGATTACAATGTATATTACGTGATTCAATACAAATATGAACTCTGTCAGTTGTCTCACGAAAAAAAATAGAGTTTATTCACAGGGACCCAAACTCAAAACTAGCGAATTGAGCATTTAAACAATTATGAGCCTAATACTGTACTGTTTATCTACCTAAATTATATACCAACATTTGTTTCATTTATCTATGTTCCTAGCCTTTAGTACAGAAATGACATCTCACGCCGTATCAAGAGGAATTTTTTTAATGGGACAGCCAGCTCAATGTGTTTATCTCTCTTATAACGTATAGATGTCATATCAATGTTTTTATTTTCCCTCTTTTGTAAGGACATAACAAGACGAACGCAACACTTAATTAAAACCACCCATGCCCTAATCTGGACTCGAACGGGCGACCGCTGCAACACGAAGCCAGCGCGCTTCCCCTACGCTGTAGGGGTCGGCGAGAGGAATTTAATACCACTAGCAGCTGCTTGCGGTATCCATCAGCGATGTCGTTTCTTTTAGTCTATTGACTGCTCTCTGTCATGTAAAGCTAACGAACTTCCCCATCTCCTGTTGTTTATCAACAACATGAAAATTTGTTATGCTGTCTTTCATCCTTCAGAAATTACTGTTTCTGGAACAAATGAGCACTAATATACTTTTCGCAATCAAATGCTCTATAGGCGGCACTACCCCTAGCGTTCCACCCAGTCTAGGCTTCTTTGCGCAACTATTGGAAACAACGGAAGTGCGACCTCCCAGCTTATCTGTTTCACACCGTTGTAAATGTACTCTGAGGTCAGATATTTTATGGAATATTATGATGGAAAGAATTCATCATTAGCTATCACTAAAGGAAGATGAACAAGTTTTAATAATTAATTATAAGATTGAAATTATTCGTTTCTCATTGTCATTAGGATAAGAGAAATTGGAGAGCAACGTAATTGATTTAGGACAGTCGTGTCCATTTTTTTCCCCCGAGTATCACATTAACGAAAAGCTTAACGTCGTGTACCCCTAAAAGCTGAAATGATAAATAAAAAATTAGATTAGTTTTTAGATATTTATTACAGCAGTAAAATTCACAAATACTGTTTGACTGTCTTAAAATATATTTTTTGGATAATAATAGTATCATCGTAATTGTTTATTTTTCAATTATTTCAGTGATTTACTGAGCCTCGCGTACCCCTTGAAGGTACCTCACGTACTCCTGCGGGTACGAGTACCACTAATGATGAACCACTGGTTTAGGATGAGACAAACAGTAACATTGATTTGTAATATTGGTATTGAGGTGAAAATGATACATAGGTCAGTGTTTGTTTATCCCTTTAGAGCATCTTAGTCGTGGTAGAAAGGCGAAAATGTCCCCATAGGAACATTTCATTTTAAACATTTTTGAACTTGTAGGGTCATTATTGTAACGTGTAGGTCTGGGTGCCTTATTAATTTATGAAACATATGAATTTAATTTTTAATCTCTGGTAAAATTTTATTTAAGTTATTTCAGTTGAGAAAGGGTTCATAATCAATTAAAATGCATGACATCATGATTCATCAATAAAACTTGCATGACCTGGACATTTATTCAGGCATTAAAATTTACACATGAAGAGAACATATCATTTCTGTCAGCACTCAAATATTTACGACATATAAAAAAATTGACTAATCAAAAGGACAAAACCATATCATTGATTTTGTTATAAACAAGAAGTTATTTGAATTTATTGCTCCGGCTTAAACTCATTACAGTTCGGCAGACTGAGACTATAATCTGCGGTTTCCTCGCCAAGGTTGCTATTTGGGTGAGAGAGCGCCTTCGAATTTTAGTGCACTTTCGTAACGTACGTTTTTACCGTGAGTCAGCACAGGGGAAGACCCGCCAGCACCTGTCTTAACATAAACCACCTCAAGTCACAATTGACCCTGTGGACACAAACACTTATAACTTTGTTCTTGCCGGCTACCCGCTCGCCTTGAGATCTATCGGTCGAGTCCTCGTTGCCATCATCCCCGCTCGCCTCCACAGCTCGGGAGACCCACGGACGTCGGTTCAGCCAATCCACTCTCTGTCAGCTCCGGATTCGTCCAGACACAAAAAAAATGTTTAAAATAAAATAGTAACTAATTTTGTTATTGGAGGATCACCGTCCTTCCCACAAACCACACACGACCTGTCTTCATTCAGACTCCCCTGATTGGCCGCGAGATTAAGTTTCGGGGAATTGCATTTTATCGGCAGTTCCCTGGCTTTTTCATTGTTCGTGAGAAAATGCTAACGCGCCGTGTCTGCATTTCGTTACGGTCTGTCTCCATAAATAAGCGCAAATCTAAAATTGTCACGACTGCACAATTCTCTACTGTGAGTGTTGGAGCCACATAAATTTCGCTCTTTGGACGATGTTCCTACTCAGCCTTTCACCAGGTGACAGTGAGGAGGGTCACTTCATGTTAGGGGCACAACGCCCCGGTTTTCTTTCTGGAAGCTGGCTGAGTGTCTTTGACCGCCGGGCCACCCGTGTGACGGCAGTTTTGTAGACACTAACAATAATTATTACCTGCTGCATAACCACACTAAATAAATAATGTAATTGTAATGTTATCATTCTATTACATTATACATCAAGTCAGATATTAAGGGAAAATCTGTTATAAACAAAATAATTGTTTAAAAAACATAAAAACCGCCTCCAAAAAAGGGCACTAAAATTTTTAAAATAACTTTATACCTTGCTTAGAAGAAAGTAAATTTAAATGGACAATATTTTACATTACTGTTATTGAAATTTTTATATTAATTAGTTATTTTTGCAGTCGGTGCCAGCCAAAGCAAGAAAAACTAAAAGATAAAAACAATAATACATAAATAAAATAATTGTTTAAAAAACATAAAAACCGCCTCCAAAAAAGGGCACTAAAATTTTTAAAATAACTTTATACCTTGCTTAGAAGAAAGTAAATTTAAATGGACAATATTTTACATTACTGTTATTGAAATTTTTATATTAATTAGTTATTTTTGGAGTCGGTGCCAGCTGTCAGATCGCGCAGATCGAATTACTGAACTTTATTTGGTGTTCGAGGTGAACCGAGAGTATGAACAAAAATTCCAAATATTTTACAGCATGTCCTGAGGAAGATAGTTTTATTGCGGGAGACAGCTTAGGGAAACGAATTAACGGTATGTTATCTGTGGCTCGGCCTCGTTGGTTATCCAGGCATATATCTGGCGCTACAGTGTTAGTTGGTAGGCTGCATCATACAGTGAACACTTTATAGTTAGCATAATATTGATGTATCATCTATATGTTTCAGTTTTGTTGAAAAATGTTTCTAGAATTAATTGTAGGTAAGTAGTAACATGATTTTTTATGTATTATTGTTTTTATCTTTTAGTTTTTCTTGCTTTGGCTGGCACCGACTCCAAAAATAACTAATTAATATAAAAATTTCAATAACAGTAATGTAAAATATTGTCCATTTAAATTTACTTTCTTCTAAGCAAGGTATAAAGTTATTTAAAAAATTTTAGTGCCCTTTTTTGGAGGCGGTTTTTATGTTTTTTAAACAATTATTTTATTTTTAAATTTTTAGTGGTATTATAGTTAATTTGTATTTAAATATGCCGCAGCAGTTCTCATTTTGCCAACTTCCTGGTAGCTCAGTGGTTAAAGCGAATGCTTTAAAAAAAAAAAAAAATATGTAGTTACAACAACTTTCAGAATGGGGTGAATTGGATGCTGTGTTAACGAATGTCAGTTTACATTTTGATCCAGGCTGTGTTTCGATCTAATCATAACATCTGTTTAAGCTGCTGCTCGATAATCGAAAAATGTAACATCTGGACATTAATACATATCACATATACAAATCTGTCTCTGGAATATATCTGTTCGTTCCGGCATCACACAGAAAATATGTAAAAGCTCGGGGTCAAAGTTGAAATCTGAAGTACATGTTGAGACATTAGGACACATACATTTTATATATATTCTGCAATGACTTAAAAATAGCTTAATTGATTTTGACGGTACTTAAAACTGTGGATTTTGTAAAGAACTTTGGAAATTATAAACGATGGGAGTAAAGGAGAAGAGGGATTGGGCTTTTGTATACCAAATGTATACTGTTTTTTCTGATTGATTTAAAGTATACGTTTGTAAATTTCTATTGACATCATATAAAATTTTTAGGTTTGTATAAAAAAAATAAGTAAGGGGTGTGAAGGTGAAGAGTAGTTTGGTTTTTGTTAAGGTAGTGAGGAAAGTATTTTTCTCTTTGTTTTAAAGTACACATGTGCAAAGTTCCTTCGAAACCAGATAAAAACCATAGGTTTGTGTAAAGAACATTTACAAAAATTAAATGGGGTAAGGGAGTGAGTGATGAGGGTTTTGTAAACAGATTGTTTCTCTTTGTTCCTAAGTATACATTTGCAGTGTTCCATCGAAATCTGATGAAAACGGTAGGTATCTATAAAGAATATTGGAAATTAGGTGGGGTGGAGGTAGAAGGGAAGAGGGGTTGGGTTTCTGCAACCTAATTCAAACACAATTGTTATGTATTTTTTAAAGTATACATGTGCAAACTTTCTTCAGAATCAGATAGAAACTGTGCTTTGTGTAGATTAAAGGGGTGGAAAGGGGAAGAGAGGTTTGGCTTCTCTAAACCAAATGGAGACAGTATATTTCTGTTTGTTTTGAAGTATACATGTGCATACTTCCTTCAAAATCCGATTGAAACGGTAACTTTATATAATGAACATTGACAGTATTTAAAGGGGTAGAAAGGGGAATAGGGTTTGTGTTTTTGTCAAAGTAATGTGAGTATTATGTTTCTTTTTCTATTTGCTTTAAAGTATACACATGCGAAGTTCCACTGAAATCGGATTAAAATGTGGGTTTGTACAAACATTAAGGGATGTAAAAGGGGAGCTAGGGTAGTTTTTTTTATTTTTTGGTAAGAAATTTTCTCCATATAAATAATACATATATGTGCCAACTTTCATACAGATCGGTCAAATGGTGTCAACTGTAGCTTTTCAAAAAGAAAATTGACAAAAGTCAAGTGGCGGAAATGGGGAAAAGGGTTCAGTTTTTGCAAACCAAAAGCTGACATTATTTTTCTCCTTGTTTTACAGTAAAAGTTTGCTAAGTTCTATCTAAACTGGATAAAAACTGTGGGTTTGTATAAAAATTAAACGGTTAAATGGGGAGTGGGGGTGGTTTTTTGATTTTTTGGTCAGAAACCTTCCTCGTGAAAAAATACATATAAGCGCCAACTTTCATGGTAATAGGTCAAACGGTGGCGACTGTAGCTTTTTATATATAAAAAAAAAACACTGACAAAAATTAAGGGGTTGGTAGGAGAGAGAGGGGTTGAGCTTTGGCAGACCAAATGTTGACAAGATTTTTGTGTTTGTTTGAAAGTATACATTGGCAAAGTTCAATCAAAATCAGATATGAAATATAGGTTTCTATAAAATTAAGGGGGATAAAGGGGGAGATGGGGTGGCTTATTTTTTGGTCAGAAACCCAGTCCATGAAATATTACATGTATGTGACAACTTTAATGGAGATCAATTAAATGATGTCGACTACAGTTTTGTATAAATAACATTGGTAAAAATTAAGGCATGGATAGGGTGAGAGAGGTTCAGTTTTTTCAAACCAAATGATGACAGCATTTTTCTCTTTATTTTTGACTATACATGTGAAAAGTTCCATTGAAATCGGATAAAAAATGTGGGTTTGTATAAAAATTAAGGGGTGTAAAGGGAGAGAGGGGTGTTTTTTTTATTTTTTTGTGTCAGAAACCTTTTCCATGAAAAATTACATGTATATGCCAACTTTACTGGAGATCAGTTAAATGGTGTCGACTTTAGCTTTGTATAAAGAACATTGGTAAAAATTAAAGGGTGGATAGGGGGTGAGGGGTTCGGTTTTTTCAAACCAAAAGTTGACAGTATTTTTCTGTTTATTTTTTACTATACATTTCCAAAGTTCCATCAAAATCGGATAAAAAGTGTGGGTTTGTATAAAAGTTAAGGGGTGTAAAGGGGTAGAAGGGGTGGCTTCTCAATGAAATTCATATGGGACCACTTTGAAGGTATACTCTATCCACTATAAAAATTTCATTTAAATCGCTTCAAAATTGGCGAAGATATCGCTGAACATACATCAAAAAAAAAAAAAAAAAAAAAAAAAAATTCAGAAGAATTGAGAACCTCCTCCTTTTTTGAAGTCGGTTAAAAACAAAGGCACGGGTATCGTGCCACAAATGGTCAAAATAGTTGGATCAAATTTTCAAAATCACATTCTGCATGGGAAACATCTTCAACATAACTATCCTCTGATGTCAAGCAGCACTGAGAACACGAACTAAATTACAGTGCTCACACAACTCACTGTTTTGTTTGTGTGTGTATGCTGCCAACTAACACGCAAAGCACTCTAATGACGCTGCCGCAATTTTTGACCAAGCACCACAATTTTCTGTGTTATGTGCTAGAAACAAGTGAAATCCCAACAATGTAGCAGCAAATGAAACTGAATCGATATTCTGGAAATATATTTGCCATAAATTCCGACTCTAAACTCAAATATTTGTCGCGACTCGATGAAGGGGCGTGTTTGGTGCGTAGCCGTTCCACAAAATGCCAGGCGGTAGTAAATATAGTGGGTGTTATCACAAGTTGGGCGGTGCAGCGGATAACAGCCGTAATTAAACATCCAATAAACTGTTTGCACTGCCGCACTCGCTACAAAGCGCAGGTTGCTGGACGCAGCCGGAACGGAACTGACTCGATAGCACTGATAAACCGAATTAAAAACATATATATTGAAATTAAAAAAATCATGGCATGTGAAGATCTAAAAGGAATGTATGATGCAAAAATTTAATTAGGCTGTACCCAAAGTGCAAAACAAAGTGAAAATTTGAATTCTGGTTTCCTCTGTTTTAGGTGTCACAAAATTACTAAATTTTATTTTCCCAGTTGTATCAGTGGGGCGGAAATTTTATATTAGTAGAGGCGTATACAGTTTTTCGATTTAAAATGTAAGCGGTCCTTTTGAGTATCATTCAGTTAGAATGAAATACAATACTGAACCCTATGTAACATTTTATGTGATGGTAGCATCGAGCACCTGGCCTCGCATTCGGTAGGACGTGGGTTTGAAACCCCGTCCGGACATCATGATTTGGGCTTACGATGATTTCTCCAAATTACTCCAGGCGAATGCCAAAAAGGTTCCTCCAAAAGGCTATGCCCGAATTCCTTCCCGTCCCTTGCGCCAGTCCTCTCCCGCTTCTAAAGATTTCGACGTCGACAAGGCCTAAAGTTACCAAAAAATTATGTTAGCAACTTTTGTTAAGACAGTGTAGTTAGATAGCAAACTGCTTTTGAGATAGAGCAGTAAACATTACCGCGACCTAGTTGGTATGTCACTTCTGCCATGATTACAAACTGTTGCCTTCTTTATTTTCTCTTTCCATCGCTCAATATGAGCCACCCCGTTGACTTAGTTGATTGTGACATCTTTATCGTGGCGGCTCCTGACACAGTGTTAACAAGTTCGAGTCCTTTGTGGTGGAAGAAATTTTCACTCTCAGGACTTGGCCGGCAGGATAGAGGAGGTTTTGGTGCACAGTTCCTAATCACCAGATTGTGTACTGAGCTCTTTCTGCCTTACGTCACTCTACAGTATGCTTGGAGTGAGGGCATACGGCACTGTTGCTGGTGATTCGTCCGTTAGCAGTACTAATCTCTGTGACTTAAACGTAGATCAGGTTCGAATGATATGCACCAGGTTTATTCACTCCTTTCCTTCGTCTTTATAGCACACAACATAATGAGAGATATTACCCTTAACAAAAGTCGTCTAGGGATACCTAACAACAATTAGACAACAGAAAAATTTAACTGTGGCGTTCTTTCTCACTATCTGTCGTAACATAACTATTTTACTATGACTTAGTCGTATGTCGTATAACGTTAATATCCGTTTCCAATTTTTGAAGAATCGTTCAACATACTTTCCGTGGCTGAGCTTATTTGAAAGAAACGCTCTATGTTTTGCCATATGCCCACAAAAAGTGTAACTTGTGTTCTGGGTGATTAGTGTATTTTTATGTGTGAAGTGTGCAGTTTATGGGGCGCGATTGGATACCGTCCGAGTATTCTTCTAGATGACTGCGGAAAACCGCATGAAAATGCGATCAACGAACGGCACGCCTGGACCGGGATATGAACCTAGGCCATTTGTACCTCTCGGATCCCAATGTAATGGCGGTTCCACGCGCGCAGCCACATAGGCTGATATAAACCGTTCAGTTAACAGAGGCGGTTCAAGGTCAGTCTCCCCTACCCCCATTTAGCTGCCCTTATCCCTACATTCGGAGGGGAAATTTTACACTCGCGTTTCTGGAGACAGCGGTCAGCTCGGAGAGGTAGGAAAGAAGCGAGTGGTGATGTGCGGAGCGGGGTCCGGGGAACAGAATCTCGAGCTACCAGATGAGAGTGAACAGGGTATAGTAGTACATCTATCAATCATAAAGGTATAACGCTTGTAACAGACATGCATCACGTCAACATGAATATGTAATCGTTAATGTACGTTTGCTACGTGTATGTTTTCATAGATAATCATAATAATAGTACCATAGAGAATGCGGTCTGGTGGCTATAACATATGCTACCACCCCAATTATGTAATTATTTATCATTTAAATATTATTTTGTTAATTGTAATTAATTATCATTTAAATATTGATTGTAATGATGTACATGATATAATTTCTAAGCTCGAGGAAGTCCACATATTAACAAACATTGTCAGTAGGTAGTATATCTTTGAAAAGAATGAGATAGAAAATCTTTGGTCTGATGTGAGAGATTCTTAAAGAAAAAGACGAAGGAAGATGTGTGTGTAAAAAGCTGTAGGTCTTAGACTGAGTGTCGCAGTAGAATTATATGAATATATTAGTAGTTCGAGAAGTTATGTACTATAATTGTGTTTTGTTTTGTCTGCGAGCATTGCGTTGATTTTTATTAAAAACAGCTGAGAATATACGCTAACGACTTGGAGTTGTAACTTCTGTAGAACTAGCGAATATTTGATGAGCTATTTTATTACCATTGAATATCTTTAAATATTTTTAAAAAAAGGTGACCTCTACGCTGTGTGCGTGCATCAAAAGACGACATATTTAGGGCCACGTCGTCGTAAGATCTACAGAGTTTCGAGCAAATTAATTAATGGGATTTGCTCGACTTCAATTGGATGAAATTTAACTGTTTGGAGGTTACATGGCTAAGTGGTTGTGGCTTCAACTGGAGAGCGCAGGTTTCCGGTTCGAATCCCTGTCTCAGTGGGGATTTTGAAAAGCTCTTAACCCAACCTTCACCTCTGGCACAATTCCTGTGTAGTGTGAAGTAGGCCAGGGCGCTTCCATGGTTCGGATTCAACGTTAAACTGTCGGTCCCCTGTTCCAGGTAGGATTACAGGGCTACTTTAGATTAGGATGAAAGGAAATGGCGGTGCTACGTCTGATACAAGGCTTAGTGTGTCTCCTTCAGGAGGGTCCAACCAAGCTTCGGAATGAGGACCACGGTTGGATTTTTAATATAGAAAATAATAATATAGAGAAAAGTGGATTATAGGGGATGCGATGACAAAGAAATTATATTGTAACAAGAGACAAATGGAAAGAAGAAGATTAATGCGATGATACATTTTTGAATGCGGCAAGGGAACTACAAAAGAATGAAAAATAAATGGAGTTTAAGTTATTATAACTAAAATTGTACTGAGAAATATGTTTAGTACAGTATAACTGTGGAAGAAATTTTTTAATAAACGTGTCGTTGAGCGAAAATTGAAGTACAGGCAAATACGACTGAAGAGGCCACGTTAGAAGTTGGAGTAAAAATAACAGACGGTGAAGAATATTGTCTCTGATAAGACGATATATACAAAGCGATAAGAAGCAATGTTACATAATCTTAGTTGCATCGAAACACGTGTTGAAATAGTAATGTATGTGTGGCGTATTAAGTAAAAAGTAGTTAACGCTCTCTAAAAACAATGAAGCTAGAGTAGGAAAGTTGGAAACTACACTGTATATTCTAGGATTTGTAGGCTTGTAATCAGAAGAACATACCAGGGGTAAAAATATAATTGAATCAGTGTTGAGACTAGAGCCGTGTCACGATGCTAATTAGCTTTCCTCGTACTGTTCGGGTATCCAGTGTATATTCGAGAGGCGACTCGTGGATCGGCTGAAGTCCGATTTTTATTTTGCTGGTCGTTGCTAAGCGGCAGCCCGTAGCGCGCATTGATGGTTAGTTGGGCGAGGTCTATTGTGTGCGGTGTGGTCTGTACATGATTGCAATGGAGCCGAGCGGCCTGTACAGTGAGTGCTTTCCAAGCGACCCCCAGCGTGAGGTCTCATTGGCGCCAACCTCATCCGAAGTGGCAGTAAACATTAGCGCTCTGTTATCGTCACCACTATAACTAAACGCAAGACTTACTACCTGTCTGCTGCCCTACTAACAAATGTTTAAAAATTGTGGTGTAAGATTGTTCGTGGTTTAATTAATACGGTCTTTAAGTAGTCCACAAGGTATTTCAGTTTAGACGTGTTTTTTATTCTCAAACACGATGTCAACGTTACAGCTTATATGCATTCATACAATCCAGAGATTGCATACAATACTACTAACGCTGTCCTTGGCAGTCGTAAAGTGAATCTGTATAAATTACTACTGTCCTGCTGATTTCTATATATAAGCTCTATCGAAATTTAACTCTTTAAAAGCTTCCGCCAGATATTTCTCGAACATTAACAATTATTTAAACAGTTGAAACATATTAAAAACAATCAGAATTAATACATAATCATTTAACATTATTACAAAATGGTCAGAAATGGAAATTAAAGATACTTAAACACAAAATTATTCACAGAAATCATTTTAAACTGTAGCAAATTGTCCTTTATACATCGTAAGTTGCCTTAATACTTTGAATTACAAACATTTAAGCAATTCTCTTGCACAATTCTCTTATTAAACATATTAAATGGCCTCAAAATAATTTCTTTTCATAAAACAAAGTCTACATACATTGATTTGCAGGAAATTGTGAATCAAACATACCAGATAATATTCAACCAAACTCTAGCTTACTACAAATGATTCATAAACTACAATTCCATTTAATTTTAGGTTTGAGAGCTGTTACAGTGGCCATCGCATGATGTATCCACCTTCTCGCCAGTTTGCGTTTTTTGTTTTTGGATTCCAACGCGTACGATAGTAAACAAGTAAGCAAATATGAACTTTGTGTCGATACTGATTCGGTGATATGGCATGAGCACTAATCAGGTATATGAAAATTAAAGATCGCATGGGAGAAACCAAATTATGACCGAAGGCATACATCGAAAACTTATTATTTGCAGCACAGATCAAAAAGTTGAGGTGTAGAGGAATATAAATGAAAATGAAAGATTATTTAAATGCCACTCAGAAAGGACCATTATAGAAAAATATCACCCTAAACTCATAAAAAATATCAGACTTCCTAAAAAGAAAGTGTAATTAATCTGAATACTTGTAAACTTAATAGGTATAGTAGCAAACTAAGAAGGGAAAGACGATCTTATAAGTATCTGTTTTTTGTTGTGTTTTTATTTTTTTTTTTAGCATTTACCGTACCGGAAGCTTAAATCACTCTTGAAGAATATGCTGACAAACCGATATTTCAAGTCAGCATAGTGCAAAAGACAAGTATGTCATTTACAGAAAAAAAAATGGAATGCCTCAAGGGTCAGTACTAGACCATTGCTCTTCAACTGTACACTAGTGATGCCTGGCAGTATCGGCATAAAATTCTGCTGACAACTTAACTATCGCTGTCCAAACTGCCACACTAGAGAAAGCATTCTCTCAAACGACTTGAATGCATACTATTTGAAGTGAGATTTTATCCAAAACGGATGAAGACAGAAGCATGCGCATTCCATTTGAGTAATCGATTAGCACATCAGCAGCTCAAAGTGAAATTCTGCCAACAAAGAGTTAAAGACAATTTATACCCTAAGTATCTTGCCATCATCTAAAACCGATCCTTCACGTCCAGAAAACAGGTGGAACACACTTGTCAGAGTGATAATAAACTAAAATTACGCCTCTGGCTTGATTGGTAATACATTGAGTAGAGAGTAATATGAAGGCCCGTGTCAACCATCCAAAACATTTTCATTTTATTTGCTTATCGACTCATTGACGTCGAGGTCGTTAGAGGTGGGAAAGGAATGGGGAGGAATTCTGTCATAGCCTTTTGGAAGAATCATCCCGGTATTCGTGTGGAATGATTTGGAGAAACCATGGAAATCCAAATCTGGATGACCGGACGGGTATTCGAAACCACGTCATCCCGAATGCGGGGCCAGAGTGTTACCGACAAAAGAGTTTCTTACAACTCACAATCGTGTATTTTGTAATATATGGGTATGTTTCGCAGCAAAACTTGGGATCTATTCAACGTCTCCTGCAGAATATTTGGAGAATTTCCTACTCACTGTTTTCAAAAATTTCGGTACAAAATGGTTCAAAAGTTTCAGTTTTTGATCTTCTTTTTCTGCAAGAGGTTATTTAGGGTTGAAGTTAAGTATACAAAAGTTGAGGAATAACGTGCTTAATAAGGATCAAAAATTTGAACTTGACGATTTTCTCCATATCCTTCTCAAATTTCGGTTTCGATCTTTGATCTTTTTTCTGGCAGACCTCGTCAGTTTTTAGCTTACGAGTACTTTTGGCAGCTACTGGGTATCTATTCAAGGAATTCTGATGTTCCTCCTCATCGATTTAAAAAAATTTCGATATGAATTATTTGGTAATTTTCCAAAATATGATGAGGTTGACAAATTCTGTACTGACAACTGAATCACGCATAGCTTCATAAGAATTCAACAGTATCGATCAATATTCGAGGCTGGGTGTAGGTTGTAATCATTAAGAGTATCACCTCCATAGAAATCTATTAGGCAAACGTTAATTAACGTTGGCTGCCATTTTGATTTCCTTGTGTGGATGTGTTCATTTTTCTAGTTGCATCGATAAATTCGACAGGGGTCTCTTGAGTGTAATGTTTGTGCTGTCGATGAGCGATGGAAGAAGGAGGGTATAAAGCCCAGCGTTGGATTAGTTAGCTCTACCCATCCTAAAGACACGAAGCCAAATAGCTTAGAGTCCTTATATGACGGACGAGTTTCATCAAAAGTCACTTCGTGCGTAATGTGAAAAAATTACGGATTTTATCCAGAACTTCACTAGACTGGGGACAAGGAACGGGAAGGAATTCGGCCATGGCCTTTCTGAAGGAAACAACCCGTCATTTGCCTGGAGTGATTTGGGGAAACCATGGAAAACCCAAATCTGGATGCCCGGACGGGGATTCGAACCCGCGTCTTCCCGAATGCGAGGCCAGAACGTTAACCGTTCACCCACCACGCTCGGTTTCACTAAACAAACGAACGGCCATCATTCCTATTGAGACGAAGATTTCTTCCAGCACCAGGTAACCTAATTCCGAGGACCGGACGCCATCGTGGTACCACAAGGACCTCAGTCGATGAGGATCAGCCAATTCAAACATGAAATTATGTCGAGTCACTAGTCCAGAAAGAGGTAGAACGGTTTTGGATGGTTCTCACCCAGTTAACTCCAACAACCCTGCGAAAATTTTTGTCCCATCGGTCTTCAGGCTTTCCCCTTGGTGTCTGATGATCTCTTGGGCTCCATTCCAACACTGCTTTTTTCCATCTTTCTTCCGAGCACTGCCATTTCAATAAGGCTGTCTTCTCCAAGATGTCTCTGACCTTTGAAAACTATGTCCGTTGCTGTCTGCTTGTCTTTTCTAACGAAAAAGTTCCAAATAATTTGCATTAAAAGGTGGAATTAGACTGCGCTTTTACTTACAACAGCCGGCTGTGAGGTATTACAATACGGAACTACGAAACTCGTGGCTTTGGACGAAATACACATTGCGTTGATTTGTTCGTTCCGTTGAGCCATGCAGAGGTGCCTCGTCGTCCCTAATTGCCCCGTGATAACAGACGCGACGACAGGGAGCCTGGTGTGATTACACTATGACACAGTGGCACACAGTTAAATTCTCTCGCGAGGCATCACACCGGCAAATTGGCTCAGCTACGCTCCCTCAGGGCACAACGCACGTATTCCCTATTTGTCTTCGCTGCTGCCGTATTTACACAGTGAAATCAAATTAATGTAGTCTGACGACATGGCGATAGAGTTTTAAGTTGCCGCGAATTCCGCCTCTGTCCAGGACGGACGTGTAGCTAACGTGGAAACCAAAACATGGAACGTCCTGGCGTGTCGCACATTAACACATTGAACGCTACCGGCAATATGAAGAGTCCTGTCAGTGACTATCTCTGAGTGCAAACCCGCATTCACGCTATTGACCATCTTACCTGAGACGGCAGATGATTTTAATTTTCTGTCTTTTTATGCTGTTTATTTTACTTTTAATTGAAAAAAATACAAATAGACTAAATAAATGTAATAAATAAGAGTTTAGAGAAAAAAATAAATCGATAATTATCGTATAAATTAAGTTTATTAAATAAAAAACATGTGAATCATATAGAATTACATAAATACTAATTATTTATATATATTTAATTTTATTTTCGTCACAAAAATTAATTATTGAGTCTTGGAAAATATAAATGGATAAAACAGGACGTAAATAAAATGAAAAAGTATAAAATTAATTTTAATTTCCTAGATGAAAGTTTCGAAGCATTGCTCCCGACACAAAGGAGGATTTTCCGGGAATACAGGACAATAATAGGCGGTATCTTTCCTCAGTTTATTTTTCGAACATTGTCGACATTTCTTTTGCGGGGCTCCGTCAGGTTTATCGTATCATTTTGGGAAATGTATTGGCTCACGTGGTGATTGTGGAAAAGACGATTGAGAGGAAGGAATAGGACGTGGGGAACATGATCGAGAGGAAGAAGAGAGAAGTGGACAGAATAATATTTAGCACTTGAAAAAAACACCAAGTTTGAAAAATTATTAAAAAATCACCAGTTGTCCGATTTGAAAACGGTCTTCACTCGGTGGAAGGTAAGAATTTAATGAATGGCTGAGATAAAGGGCGAGCTCGTAGGCCAGGTACTGGAATCACCAACCTTCTATACAATCCACTAGGGAAAGGACGTCCCAAGCCGTCCACCGTCACTGGGATGCTCCCTAGCGAACGGCCGAAGACGTCCTCAGCACTGAACGGGTTGAAAAGCATCGTTTTGGCAAGGGGGAAGATGGTTTCAAAGTGAGGGCTAGAATTTAGAAGGTGACCCCCTTTAACAACTTCTATTGATAAATTTATGTATTGAACTGTATTATTATAATCACTAGCCTCAAAGCCATTCAAAAATGCCAGGTTGAACGGAGTGTCCTGGCAAACCATGTATCCGCAGTTGCTTGACTAAATAGAATTTCTATAAAATAAAGCTGTTGGAGAAAAGATTCTGTTGTCATACTGGTCTAGGTTGCATTTGAACCTAACCGCTAACTTTACTTAAGTTAGATGAAATATTCACGGGAAACTAGCGGAGTGAGAATGTTTGAAAAGAACGACGTTCCGGTGGTCATAATCTATGCCGCCATTGTCACGTACCTTGACAATGGCGGCAGAGGTTTATGACCACCGAAACGTCGTTTTTTGCAAACGTTCTCACTCGGCTAGATTCGGGAGAATATTTGATCTATATACAACGCCGAGAAAGACTCCAGTCCTATAAATGCTAAAGTTGCCGCTAAAAAAATAAATGCTTCAACCACACGAGAGTTAATACATGCACTGAATTGCATGTTAGTGGTAATAATTCATATCGGTATAAACACGATCCAAGATATTCAAGGGTTTTTATATCTTTCTTTTTTGTTATTTTATCCGTGATTCAAATCGATATTATAACCTTTGAATGGGTGACACAGTTACATGTTCCTGAAATAATGGCCTCAGTAATAATGCTCAGTGAAAGCAAAGGAAATTAAAAATAAATCTTAAAAACTTACATTAAGAATCGTAATATTAGTTTTAATTGTACTCTAGGTTGCACAGATCGCCATCAGTGTCAAACTATTTTCGTTTAAACGAAGTAATAATTTCAGTAATAGGGCACTCATGAAATGAGTTTAAATTTTTTTTTTAAATTATTACTCATACCTTCTGCTGTAACATCCAATGACGATTGTAATACTGACCCGGGCTAAATACCCATCTAATCAAAACATTCACAAACATTTTTGTTCGAAAATTATAACTTTTATCTTAGATATAAATGGACAAAGAATTTAACGAAAACTTCTGTATATCAACAGAATATTAAGTAAATATAAGCATCTAATGCTTAATATGTCGATTTAAACGAAATGCATACTTTTCTTTCAGTGTTGTGACAATTCATTTCTTTATTGATGTTGGAAGAAATAGAAATGATATTTAATGACGCTCACAAACTTTTTTTTTTTTTTTTTAATTGCATTCGGCCGTGTTAGCCATTCAGCCAGCTCAATGTGTTTGTTTCTCTCACAATATACAAATTTCTTATGAGTATGATTATTTTCTCTAATGTGCAAGGACGATACAAGACGAACACAACACTTAATTAAAACCACCCATGCCCTAGGCCGGACTCGAACCGGCGACCCCTGCAACGAGAAGCAAGCATGCTACCCCTACGCTGCCGGGGTCGGCTTAAACTTTATGTTCAATGTCACTATGTCACTTGACGTCTAAACAGGAAATTAATATCCTTTATGAAGTTGAAACTGTTTTACTTTTAGTCTGATATAACTTCAAACTACTGAATTGATTATTGTTTTTTTTTTCAGTTTGTAACCTTAGATAACTTAAAATAGGAGGCTTAAGTGATCTTGCCATGTCACCTAGCGACCGGGCAGAAATTAAAATTTCTTTTGAAGATTATACTGTTTTACCAATAATCTAACATAAATTAAAAACTAAAGATTTGAAAGTTTAAAACCTTAGCTTAAAATATGAGATATATGTCATTACGTTGCCTTAACGGGGGACTTAGATCTCATACAAGTCACAGATCATTCATCAATCAAACTTCACGGGTCGACTTCGTAGAGGGCTAGAAAGTCCTCTGACACCTGACGTCTCACTGGCTTTAGATCTGTTGTGAAAATTTTGAGTATCCATTTGTGGCCTCACGTGCAAGGGTCGCCTGTTCGAATCCGGCAGAGGGCATTGGTGGTTATAATTAAGTGTTGTGTCCGGCCTGTGTTATTCACACTGAGAAGTAAACGATAATGACTATGATACAGTACATATACACTAGGAGAAACAAAATAACAAATTTGTAGCTGGCTGTATGGCTAAAAACGCCGAAAGTCATTTTAAAAAAATGAAGATTGTACAACAGACGGAAAATTTTATTGTGTGTAGTTGTTGTCTCAGAATGGGTTCTGCTGAAATTCCTGGCTGATACCTCCTAAACCTGCCGAATCTGTCTTTCATCATAATTTCATTTATACGATGACCACATTTTGCAGATTGATTACTTTTAATAGCCTCAGTAAAATAAGGATGCCTTTAAGCCTTTCCATCTTCTCGTACTTTCTATGTATTGCGTGAATGCTCATATCGGAAGCGCAGCACCAGTCGAATCGTTCCGTCCAAGACAACAGGTCAGCCATCCTTTCTAAGCCGGATTATCGCGCATTTAAACCTGCCCTCGGGGGTCCTATCCTAAGGGGTCCGCTGACCAAATTAAAATAAAATTAATAATTACGAAAACGTAAATGGAGGCGTAAGAGCTGGGGAACTCTGGGCACAATGATTGAGTCGTGAATCGAGCTATCAAATGACAGTTCTAGAATAGCCAATTATTCTTTTTTGTCTCCGTATAACCCATTTAGAAGGCACGATAAGTCAACTTTGGCTATGTTTCTTTGTATTTAATTTTCTTTGTTTCCAAACTTCCTTCATTCTTTGAGAGTGTTGTTCCTTTTCTTCCTTGGTCCATTTTCTTCGTTTTATGTATATCTGTCTTTTCTGAAAACCTGCATTTTGAATTACTTTTGTAAAGACTGTTCTGTTATCTATTATATCTGTTTTCACTGCAGCGTTTTTCATCTCCTTTTCAGTTTCAGTGAACCATGTGGGTTTGGATTTGTATCTGCTTAGTAAGGTGAAGATCTGTTTCGTTAGTCTATTGCTATCCATTCTGTATATGCGTCCGTAAAATTGCATTCTTTTCCTCATTATAACTGTTTAATTTTTCCACTTCCAAATATAGTTCTCGGTTTGGCCTTAATTTGTATTCAGGCATTACTATACGTTTAGGTCCCAGTATTTTTCTCATGATTCTTCTTTCTACTTTTTCCAGTTTTTCAAGATCCTCATATCTTGTTAGCTTAAATGTTTCTGCCATGTGGTTGGACGGGTGAATCTTTTTGCTTTCGTTCTGCCACTTCCCGAGAGGAACATATAGAATTTGGGTAAGACTCTTCTATCATGTGAGTGGTTGCATTCATAAATGATACGCTCAGAAAGGGTATTTACACATTTACAATTTATTTACATCAGGATTATATACATAATTGAGCATTCCTATTTCCCGTGATTTCTTTCTCTATGTGAGACTACTATTCCTTGTGACTACTGACTGACATCCCACCTATGATTCTCTAGTGGTTCCGTCCCACCTGTTATGATGACTGTTGCTGGCGTAGACACCTGGCTGCGCCCATCGTAGACTTGGCTGACGTCGACGACTGCTGCTCGACGCCCATGCTGCTGAAACAAGCCCTCGAGCCTCACTTAACATTTCTATTTCGCTAGCTGCCTCTCTGACTAGTTACATCGCTCCATCGCTGCCAAAGAGACCCGTGCACCTGGGTTTTGCTTGCTGCACACCTCCATGGAACCAGCGGTGGGGAGAATCGTCAGACAGTCGTCGTGGCTGCTTCCCTCCCATCTCCTTCCAAATGCTGTTATGCTTCAGCTTTATTCAGCAGACACTTGACCTGCTTTATTGCTATTGCCTTCTGTATCACCACATTCCTATGTCTGCAACTTTCTTTAGCTGTTGCAATTGCCCTGGTTGTGGCTGGAATTGTACGAAATCAACTATTGCCCAGCTTAAGCCAAAAAATCCCTGGAGCCACTTCAGCCGAATACAATGTTTCTGGTCTAACCACTGCTTTATAGTGCCTTAGTTTTGTGTTACAGAAAAAAAAGGATTTTGTTATATACGTTCTTTGTCATATGAAATGCTGTTTCCATTTTATGTATTCTAGTTTCTATCGCCGTCATTTCTTTTGTGTCACTCGTTATCCATTTTCCTAAATATTTAAAACAATTTGTTTTAGGTAATGTGCCGCAGCGAAATTTAAGATTTTGAGGAGCATCATTGATGTTTGTCATTTTATTTTTTCAAAAGGTATATGTAATCCTATTTTTGTTCTCTAGTTCTTCGATTTGTTCTTTTGCACTATTCAGTGAATCAGTAATTAACGCCATGGTCATCCACAAAAGCTAGACAATCAATGGTGATTTTATTTGGATTTATTCCTAGCTGAACACCCTTAGTGTTGGTGGCTTTCCTCAATTCCTTCGCTACTTTTTCTAATGCAAAATTCCAATTATTATTATTAAGGGATCCGCGCTGGTCTGTAACGGATCCGCCGCTGAAATAGGTTGAGAAAGACTGACGTAGACAGTTCATGGCATTTATGTAAACTGTTAATGTATCGTTTGGGAAATGTGGTCAGGAGAAAACCAGAGTGAGTAATATAAGAATTTTGGCTGTCATGCAATGATTCATCTCTCTAAAGAAAAACGATGGAAATAGGATCTCATACCACAGAAAGCTTAATTTATGGCTACTGTGAGAATTCAAAAGGTTATTGATTTATAATACCTCCTACTCAGTTAGTGATTAAAAGCAGAGATGCTGTTTTTTTTTCTGGAATCTACTGTCAAACGAAATTATGTGTCAGTTGATTTGATAGAACCAATGTGTGACTAATCACCTGAATTAAATGTCAGTCATCCAACAGAGAGCTCCAATAAAAATCAGATTCCACAATTACTACTGCTGAGTACTTCTATGATAGCAATACCAGCAGTGAGTATAAAATCAGAAGTGACTGTTGAGACACCTTTACCACAAATAGGACTGAGTCCTAGAAATAAGCAAGTGCTCTCTAAAGGAGAAGATAAAGTTGAAAAGGTATTACCTGTGCTACTGTGTAGATACAATAATTCCTATTTCACAAAAACTACAATTGAAGCAATAACATCACCTGATTCAGAAAGTGGAAGATGTCTATAAACAATGGATTAAATCTCATCATCAAAAATGGAACATGGACATTGTTAAAAAGTCTCAGGATGCAAAAGTAATAGGATGTAAGTGGGTGTTCCGCGTTAAGGATGAACCAACAGGTCCACGTTACAAAACCAGACAAAGCGATATGCTCAAACTGAAGAGATTGATTATGATGATACTTTCTCACCAACAGTAAGGTATGACTCTATTCGACTGTTACTGTCTATTGCAGCTCAACATAACTTAGAGATCATACAATTTGATGTAACTACAGCTTTCCTTCATGGAGAATTGAAAGAGAGTATTACTTATGGCACCACCGGAGGGACTAGACCGCAAACATAATATGGTACGTAAACTCATCAAATCTTTATATGGCTTAAAACAAGCTCCTAGACGCTGGGATGCAAAATTAAACTTAATTTTAAATAAATCTGATTTTGTGAAAACCAAAGCTGATCAGTGTGTTTATTCTGGACAAATTAATGATATAAAATGTTATCTTTGTCTGTAAGTTGATGATGGACTTTCGATCTGTAGAAATAGTACTGTTTTGAATAAAGTAATTAATGACTTGCAAAAAAAAAAAAAAAAAGACTTTAAGATTTACCCTCTTATTAATTTTGTTGGCCTGCAAATAGAGAGATTTAAAGACTGTATCTTTACACACTATACTAATTATATAAAACAATTGTAGAGAAAGATTGATATGATTGGTGCAAATCCTAACAGTATTCCTGCTGCTCCATATGTGAGACTTTCAAAAGGCTAATGAAATACCTGAGAAAAATCACCCCTACAGAGAATCAGTGGGATCACTTATCCATGCAGAAATAGTAAGCAGAGCAGATATTATGTTTGCTGTAAATCAGGTGAGTCGATTCCTACATTCTTGTGACGACTGGAATGCTGCAAAGAAAATCCTAAAATACTTGAAAGAAAGCAAGAATTATGGATTGTGCTACATATCCAACACAGACACTACTGACTCAATTGGATTCAGTGATGCTGACTTTGCAGTGACATTGTATTTCTTAAAAATACAGCAGCTGTTACTTGATCAACACTGATATAAAGATTAGTTTGTAATTCGGTAGGTGTGTAGTATCGTTCAGTTGTATTCATTTAATTAGAATTACCGCCTTTAATATTTAGTAAAATCTTTGTTGTATCATAATTTGTACTCTGACCAGCGTATAAACTGTTTCAATTGTTATTCCGTGTTAGCTGCTCTCGGCTACACTTCTGTTGTGTGGTTGCATGTATTTTTCATACTAATAAATACTTCCCGTGTTAGATAATTGCTTATACCGTATTTAAAACTCAACAGAAACTATAGAGACTGACACACGTCGTTCTCGTTGAACATTAAGAATGCAGTTCGTAGCAGTAACGAACAGTGCGGGGGAGACTACGAGCTGACGTACAGAGGCCGATACTATTACATTTAGTTTTTACGTACACCTCCTCCATTTTCAGCATATCTAACAAAGTAAAGGATCTTTAGAGTATGTAATAATTTTGCAGAAGATTGTACAAAGGACTAAAAACTAATACCGGTTTCCGCAAGACTGTACTTGTTTAGTTCTTAAGCCAGGAACCTATGAGACCACCCTTGTGCAGATAAGATTATCGCGTAACGCTGTAGTTGGATCTCCAGTTGGATCTCAATCGATATTTAAAGCCACACAAATTAATTTTAAATTATATCGCTGACATCACCCGTGGCCTACTATCCCAAAACTTTACGACTTTGAAACTGTGATGACGGAGAAAAGTATAAGAAAATCGATGTCTGAGTTCGTGTATGACGCAACAATACTAGATAGTAGTATCTTTGCCACTGAATTCACACGCAACGCGTTTGCTGGCATGTGAGGACTGTAGTTGCAGCTCGGCCGCTTGCGTTTACAGCCAGTTTGCGAGTAATGAGGTAAGCGTGAGGGCGCTGGGCATTGCGGGGCCCCGGTCCAGCCGCCCGCGCCTCCGATGCTAATTACGGGCGGTGAAGCCTCCTCCCGCGTCCGGCGCCCAGTCGCTAATGAACGCGACTCGCCTCGCCACTGCACACAGCACGGCAGCGGACCAAACGAGTCCACATCTCACGTACCACAGCATCCCATCCAGGGAGGGATTTTGTAATTTAGTTGCGTAATTTAATTAAGTTATTACCAGTAGGTATCATGTCAGGAACGTTTTATTGCACTCTTCCGATTATAGGACATTTATCAGGTGGTTATGAAACAGGAGAAGTTCCAACTGATTTTAAATATCATCTTCACACTTCCAGAGAAAGCACAAGCCGATAAATGTGAGAATTATCGCACCATTAGTCTAACATCACATGCTTCAAAATTACTGACCAGAATAATGTACAGAAGGATGGAAAGTGTAGTAGGCGAAGATCAGTTTGGGATTTAGGAAAAATCGCGGTACAAGGGAAGCAATTCTGTCTTTAAGATTATACTTGAAGGGCGGATCAAGAAAAACAAAGATACTTTTATGGCATTTGTTGATTTAGAAAAGCTTTTGATAATGTTAGGTGGGACAAGATGTACAGAATTTTAAAGAAGTCAGGTCTAAAGTATCGAGATAGAAGAATACTCTATAAACTATATAAGAATCCAGCGGCTGTAATAAAAGTAGAGAATCACGAGAGACATGCGTCGGTTAGAAAGGGTGTGAGACAAGGTTGTAGTCTATCCCCGTTAATATTCAACTTGTATGTAGAAGAAGCAATGAAGAAAGTCAAATAAAAATTTCCATGTGGCATAAGTTTTCAGGGAGAAAAAATCAGTATGCTACGATTTTCTGATGACATTGTCTTGATAGCAGAAAGGGCTGAGGATATTGAGAAGTTACTGAATGTCATGAACAAAATACTGAAGGAAGATTTTGGACTGAGTATAAATCAAAGCATGACAAAAGTGATGAAATATAGCAGAAATGATACCAATACTACTAGGTTAAATATAAAAATAGGATCGGATGCAATAGGAGAAGTAAGTGAATTCACTTACTTGGGAAGCAAAATTACAACCGATTACCAAAGCAGGAATGACGTTAAAAGCAGAATAGCGCTAGCAAAAAGAGCTTTCATGAAAAAGAGAAACCTTTTAGTTTAAAATACTGATCTAGGAATTAGAAAAAACTTTTTAAAACTCTTTGTGTGGAGCGCAGCACTTTATGGTAGCGAAACATGGACTTTAGAAAGAAAGAAAATTGAAGCATTTGAAATGTGGTGCTACAGAAGAATGCTGAAAATTAAGTGGACTGACAAAGTAACAAATTAACGAGTTTTGGAAATAATGGGTGAGAAAAGAAGTTTGTGGAAGAAGCTTACGGAAAGAAGAGACAGGCTGGTAGGTCATATTTTGAGAAAGGCTGGATTGGTTAATTTGCTGGTGGAGGGAACCGTCGAAGGTAAGAACTGTAGAGGAAGACAGAGATTGGAATATATGAAGCAGATAATTGAGGACGTGGGTTTTAAGGGGTATGTAAAAAATGACGTAACTTGTCTTAATGGTGGTTATGAATAGGTCAGCATATTCTACGTTGAGATGACGCCCAGAAGACGCACTGTTCGCGCGAGTTTATAGAGGTCAGTATACGGAATAAAAAATTAAAAAAGGGGGAGGGAGGGAGAGAGAAAGCAGACTACATAATGTGCACCCAATTTTCAATGATACAATGATTCACAGTATGTTTGTAACTCTGTGTTCAAATTTGAGAAAGTATGACAGAAACCTTTTTTAAATACTTTGGTTTCTCAGTGGAGTCTTTTGATGATTTGCTAGCCATTATAAAAGAAGATTTATCTCATTGTGAAAACTATTTATAGCGAGATGTTGTTCCCGTGGATGAAAAATTTGCAATTTCTTTAAGGTAAGAAAAAATATACTCATATATGAGAATGCGTGTGGGTATAAAAGAAAATAACATAAAAAATATTGCTGCTTAATTTACTTGCTGTTTAATTTAAATGAAAGTACTACAGTAAGCAATTACAACTGTCACTAGGTTTATTAACTGAAATAGTTAAATACATTGAGAATCTTGCGAGTGATTTGGTGACGGTGAAGTTGGAGGCGGTTGACAGTGGTGTGCTGTCATTTCACGCTACTGGACGGAGCAGTGGCGACTCGCGTGCAGAACGCGTCGAGGTACCGGCGTAGTGCACGCGATTCATGCGCGTGTCTGCATATGGACGCAATGTACGGACCTTTAGTATCTCACTATCACGCGATTACTCGATTCGCGCGTAAAACGCCTCATCTGAACAAGGCCTTACTGTCGGCTGCGGTTGCAGGATTTCCAGGCGTCATCAGAGACTTAGCTATAACTTAACTAAGGTTGCACGGGTAACTCCTTGGAATGAATGTTAAGAGACCTAGTTAAGCTGGATATAGGTCTGAAAACTGTTGGAAAGGCATACAATACAGTGTTGATTCTCTTTAAAAAAAAACTATGGTGAAATGCTACACGTCCTAGAGGTACTCCGAGAGTGAATGGATGATACATCAGTGATCTAAAATACTGGTCTTCCTGAGGCAGCGGAGAGTGGAATATGCCTATTGTGCGCGTCACGTACGAAGGCGGCCCAGTTTAGCGAGGGTCTGCGCAGGACGTCATCGCTCTGCCAGTAGCCAATCGATTCAGTAACAATCCAGCGCTTGTCGTGGTTACACGAGTGTTGATTGTTTGCTGTGGCTGACATTCCTGTCTCTCTTAATAGTATTAGCACATTAAGCGCTGCTAAAATGCATATTATTATTTTTGTCATCATTACACAGCAGTAATATTAGTAGAAGTAGCGTAATTACTATACTTAATTCCTCTCTAAGTCGCCCGTCTCCTGCCGGAAATGCGGCAACGTCGTATACCCTGTGTCCATATTTCTGCCTCTCTCTGCGCCACCCGCATTCGTTAGTGACGCGCACTATAGTAGGGTGATAAATAAATGACTTTTCAACTACTGATCCAAAATTCACTTCATTATCTGACGCTATTACTATATTTAAATTGGCTACTCTGAAACCTGGTGGCGGAGAAACTCTGCTATTGGTTGGGCCTACACTTGAAGGTCCGGTGGTAAGTGCATGGACCTTGAATTTCTCCGCGTGTGCTTGAGCTGGCGTTGGTGTTCTCAGTGAGAACTGCAGTGTGATCTGTCCTTGTCCCGTAGCGCGACTCGTTCCTCCTGGCTCTCGAAGGAAATTGCCTTATTTTTAATGCTACTAGTTGCAACAAAATAAAATTTACGACACCTTGTCGAAAGTAAGAATGTAACCTTGTGGTCTCTGAAGCCTTACAAAACAGGTTTCGTTAGAGATGCCACTACATTTTGGAAATGTCTATCATTCGGGAGGACGCCGTTTCGAATTCCCTGTCCGGGTAACTAGATCTGGGTTTTCCAGGGCTTCCCCAAATCACTCCTTCAAAAGGCCATGGCCGAATTCCTTCCCGTTCATGTGTCCCAGTCCCATCCCGCATCTAATGAACTCGACGTTGACGAGGCGTAAAACCATAACGGAAAAAAGGGAAATGTCTATCAAATGACTTTAATACTTATTGCCTTGTCAAACCTCTCAACACTGTCACGCCTGTCCTAAATAGTCTTCATTTTACGTCTGGTTAAAAACTCATCATATTACTGTATATACCGGTAACGAAACACCACAACAAGTACCCACAAGTGAATTAGGTGTTCTTCATCTAACAATTTACTCGGTAGCTGGCGCTTTTACGCTGATTTGCCAGACGCATTTGAAAAGTACGCCTCGTCGATGTCGAGGCCATTAGAGGAGGGAGTGACTTGAGAACAAGGAACGGGAAGGAATTTTTCCTTGTAGTTTTGAAAGAACCATCCCGGCATACCCATGGAGTGATTTCCTGAAAACACGGAAAACCAAATTCTGGATGGCCAGACGCAGATTTGAGCTCGCTTCCTCCAGAATACCAGGACCGAGTAAAAAGTACGTAGACTAAGAATAGAATCCAGAAGTAATTAAAGAGGAATCCGTCAACTGCTACTCGTTTGGTGGGAGACATCTCTTTGCCGTGCTCCTATATTACTGGGGAGGATGGAGGGGGAAGGGGAGAGGGAACTATACTCACAGCCGCATCCGAGAATATATCTTGATTTATCCTACAGTTCACTAGATGGCGGGAATCCTTCAACGGCATCGCTCGATTAGCGGTAGCAGTAACATTCAGGAATGTATCAAGGGGCACGCTGCATCTCTGTACTGAATGTATATGAGTTTGAGTAAAATGGAGAAATAAGTAAGCTGGGAATACATCAAGGAATGGATGAAATGATACTGTATCTTCCATCTCTCTTCTCAATACGTAGGTGATACCGTTTTGCTATTATCTCTTATCTGCGCCTATAAATCAATAGCAGCCTGTGTCTTTCTTTTTGTTTGAAATAACGTCACGAAAATCCCAAAGATTCAATTTGTTTGGATTTTCACAGTTTAAAAGCTTACGTCCTAGCTTAAAATCTGCGCAATCTCTTATGACTTTACGTAAAAGTAGAAATAGTTATAGTTAATATATAAATAATAATAGATTTACAGTAACTCATTAATAAAATAATATATTCATACACTGTTTTGGGTTACCGAAGATGGTTTAATAATTCAAAAAGTTCATCCCAAAATACAGTTTTACATTACTTCTACTAGACTGAAATAACCACAAAAAATGAAAACAATTAAAACATCTAAGGAAAAAAATCAATGAGAAATTTTTGTATCTACGATGTTGTGGATTAGCTGGATTGGTTACCTCAGCATGTTGGAAGGACATTGGAGTTCGTGTGCAGGGAGGCAGCAGTGGGAGGCAGCAGGGGTGCGAGAGTAACTCAGGAGCCTCGTGAGATTCAGTGGCAACAATTTCAATCGCAAACCTCTTTTATAGCAAAAATGAAGTATTGAGGGCACAATTCTCAAGAGGGAGACTCCCAGGATGACGGATCGTGCAGATACGGAGGCAAGCGGGGGAAAAGAAATTCGAACTGGTGAACCAAAAGTGGAAGAGTTTCCTCCCAGACCTTGTTCCTTGGGAGGCGGTCTCAGTGAGCTAAACAAACGAGCACACAGGAATACAAAATTAAAATACTCTATCATGGCGAATTTTATTTATAGACTATGAGAAATATCTTAATTGGATAGGAAGTTTTGGACAGGACTCTGAAAAACTACCCCTGCAGATGACGCAATAATTCTCGTTTTTTTTATCAACAGACTTCACAATCCTGTACCTCTTCCGATCCTTTGTGGTCCACTTCGTCTCATAATCGCTGCACAGTTCTCAATATGTTGATTGCTTTTAGATGTGTGTTACAATTTTTCTTCTAGGCCACTGTGTTATTTTCAATTATAGAACCAATAACCTTAACTATGAACGACGTACTCAGTTAACATAACTCTATAAAATACAGGCCATAAATGTTTACTGTACATTACTAATAGACAGTGAAACCATGAATCGGTGAACTTAAATATTCCCCCAAGTATTAGCAGATCAGTAAGACTGAAGGGATGGATATTACGTGATTATTCTTACATATATGGCGCGCCTACATTTTCCAAGAGCACCGAGTAGAATTCTCGCAGTAAGGCCATTAAATATTGGGCAACAAACATCACCACAAAGGCGTCCGTTGTACCCTAGTTTCCAAATACTGATATTAGAATCTTTAATATAATTTGGTGCTCACAAATCAACCTCCCGTGTTAGAATTAATTCAATGAATATTATCTATGAATAGTTCTCTCGTGCAGTGAATCTGAAGTTCTGACTGAGAAACTTTTTTATTAGATTTATGTTTCCAGCTTTAATTTCCAAAGCTTTATTAAGGGAATAAACACCGTTTATCTTCTCCACTTCTTGATCAATAAATGTTGACCAAATTAATAAATTTCTAAGACATGCTTTGTATGCACAATTACGGCTCCTGAGACGACATAGCAGTCTTCTTGGAATGGCGGTGGGTCGGCCATGTTGCTCGGAGGAAAGATAGGCATTTTATTTTTTATTTATTTTTTTATTTATCAATCTTGTTTCATGGATCCCTGCTGAGGAAGGACCTTTGGGATGTGAAACATGTCATGCTTAATACACATACATACAATATAAGTCATAATCATAGTAAAAACAATTATACGTTCCAAAAACAAATAAAGGGAATAACAATAAATATTAATTTTTACAACTGAATTTTGCAAAAAGTCATATTGAATACAATTAATTAATTTGTTCAAATTCTGGAATGGAGTAGAAGGAGTTGCCAATAAGATAATATCTCAGTTTTTCTTTAAATATATCTTTATTATCTGCAAACTGTTTTATACTCTTGAGAAGTTTTTTTTTTTAAAACAGATGTATTCCAGAATAATTAACTCCTCTTTGTAAAAAAAGTGTTAGACTGGAACCCAAGAGATCATCATCTTAGACCGAAAGGAGGACCACCAGACCGGTGACATAAGAACATACGCATCGTTGTTGGAGTTAACAGGCACAGGATCTCCCAAGATCATTCGACCTCTGGAAGACTGTTAAAATTCCACACGAACTCATAGTTCTAAGGGGCCACATCATTTAATGATTGAACTGACTGATGATAATAATAATAATACAAATAATAATGATGATGATGAAATGCATTACTCTTTCTTTCCTTAACACACATGCACATCGTACATACTAGAGACTGCTTGTAGATGCAAGTGCTTAATCCAATAAACTTAGAAATAATTTCGTAGGTAAAATCTGCTTCACATTTGTTGATACAGAAAAAGGTGCTTAAGTAATCAACCTGATCATAGGTATCAGAAAACAAATAATTGTACACATTTAAATCATCAGCAACATGGTCAGACGCATAACGCTGAAGGTAAAACTAAGTTGCAAGGAGAGTTAAAACTAAAATACATTTACCTGCATCGAAATGTGTGTGGATTTATTGAGGTTTGCTAAACTTACAAAGTTATAGGCAATAAAATGGGTCTGTTTGCTACTACTGCGTACAAGTTTGTTATAGGTCGCCATCTGATTCAACAGCGTCGTAAGTAAATAATTTGAAAATAACTTGGCTGGCTGGATGTCGTTTTCCATCGCACAGAGAACCTGCGCGCGTAATTCGAACCATGAAATTACAACCTAAACTAGTTTGAACGCAGATATAAACGTCAGCAGTAAACGTACGGCAGCAATCGATACAGCGCAATACTCGATTTATGTGGAACATCTGTCCCAGGCTGAGGCGCGCAATGAAGATCGAAATGTCTGCTGGCGATCCGTCATTCTGTGTTTGGTGCTGGTCATTTGATTATGCGGATGGAATCATGTTTATGTGGTTATTTATGAGCCATACGTCTGCCGGTAATGCAACAGGCACGCAAGTTAGGAGCTTGCTTCTCAACTTGATCCAAATTGCGCGTACACTGTTCACGGAGTTGAGTAGTGTACCTGATTTTTTTTTTCTCTCGTGATTACCTCCCCCCCCCTCCCCAGTGTACCTGTATTAACCACGAGATAACTGTGATTATTCAGTAATGCTCATTTAATACGAACTTGTACCCAAAAATCGACTGCATTCAATATTTTAATTGTATTTGAAAATTGCTGATAAAATTTGCGGGTGCATATTACATAAAAATTGTTTATAAAGTTAAATTTATTGAGAACACATGTTCCAATCGATTTAGCAATCAGTGTACTGTTAGCATATTTCAAGTTATTTCTTCCTAATTACTCCCAACACGGCATTCGTCAAAAAATATACATTTTCACAATACAAAGTTTGGGGTATACAGGGAAGCTGTATATCACTGCAGCATCTCACTTAGAGTAATATATTAATACTAGCTCGTACCCGCGACTTCGTACGCGTGGATTAAGAATTTTTTTGCCAGAATTAAATATAGAAAGTTGTTAGTAACGAAGGATTGGTCCCAAACAATATCGAGTCGGAATAATATGTCAGGAAAGCTATCACTATATCATTGTAATGTCGAACCTGTCTCTTGAAGAGAATCAATTTCCAACATATTTCTGTCACCATTCGATAAGGTCTCAAAATTTCGTGACTACAACTGTTAATCATACTGGAAAAAATATCCTGCGTCCTTCATATAGATTTCCTTATAAAATTCCATCACAACGATATAGCCATTTAGTCGCCAAAACGTAACAAAAAGACAGAGACTTACTTCCGTATTTATAATAATATTACTGTGGTTCACACTCACAAACTGTCTGCGAACAACACCTGAGGGATCATTATATAACATAAAAAAGTGTACACCTACAAAATTGCAAGGCTACCTACGATTTGCCTCGCATTGCACCCCTAAGTTTCTAATATCTACAGTTTAACATTCAATCCGAATAACCTACGGCCCAGGCCTGACTCTTACGATGAAAAACAATTTCGAAAAATCTTAGCCTCCATGGAAATTTGAACCGGAGACCACGACGTTCGTAAGCAAGCGCTTTAACCACTTAGCTGTCAGTCCACTACACGGAAACACGGTACGGAGACGTCCATATCCAACGTGTCTGTCTATCGCCGTATTTCGAAGTTATGAGACAACATGTGTTATTTATACAGATAATTTTTCAACCAAATGTAGACAGTATTTTTCTCCTTGTTTCAAAGAATAAGTGTGCAAAGTTTCATCGAGATCGGATGAAAACTGTGGATTTGTATGAAGAACAAACAAACAAACAAACACACATTCATCTTTATATATAAATATAGTAGTTCATGACGTTGGAAATTCCGCATAGTACACACCAAAACTAACCAACTATACATAGAGAAAGTGACAGTGACTGACATCATCAGTTTTGACAATTCTGACTTGTACCCCCTGCATCGTAATACATCAAGGTAAACATGAAGCACCGCAACGTTGTAATCTATCAGATGTCGTCTTAGTCCAATATGGTGCTTTATAGCTGTCAAGTAACTGTATTTTCCATACATTCTCCAATCAGCTTAGTAGTTAAAATCTTTACTATAAAATTGTAGAAAACCTGAATCTGTTCACGAAATATTTCAGAAGAGGTAATTGTAATGTACAGTACCGGTGGTTGAATTTGTAATTTCTGCCTCTCTGTGAGTTTTATTGCCTGTATTTATGCCCGTACATCCCACAGAAACTAATCGACGAATTTTGAGTCGTAAGTTAGTGTGCGAAACACTTTATCCACATTATATTAATATATTTACCGATCATTCATCAAAAACTGCAAATTTCGAAATTTTTATCTGTCCGTCGGTACACAAATACTAATAAACGGATTTCAACGAAACTTAACATAATGATAACGTATGACATCGTTTAATATACACGATATTTTTATCGCGATAAGTTGCAAAGTTGCTGATGATACTACGCCAAAATCGTAAAATTTTGAATTTTTTCGTCTGTTCAGAGATCAATCAAAAACGAACTTAGAGATTTCAACTCAACTATACAAAGTGTCAGTTTATGTTTTGTTTAACATTCATATACTTTCTAACTCAGATAGTTATATAGCTGCCTAATAGAACGTCAAAAAATCCAGATACCTCAAAATAATGTCTAGGTTTAAACTAAATGTACCTCATTGTTAGTTTATGTACTAACTAACACGCTCCCATAGTAATGATCATAAAATCTATGTGGGGAAGAAAAACTTGGTGGTTGTTTCGACCTTTGTATAAATGCTTATAGTACTCTTAATTTAATAGTACTTGTATTTTAATATACAAAAATAGTTCGGGTACTTGCCAGTAGATGGAAGCATTAGCCTTTTGTACTCGGTGACGGTGTGTTCAGATGGTATAGACTATGCAAGATTGACCTTGCGATTCAGCTAGAGATTTTATATCATAGTTCATATCCATACAAAGGATGCGATTAGCTCTTACACGCGCCAAACATCACTTATGCATAAGCTGTCATGGACAATACTGAATTGTGGCTGTGAGTCATCTACAACCATAAAATATTCGGAATTATTGTCATTTTCAAGCGAGGGTAGAAACAGGGAATGTGCCCAAAAGTTTTTAAAACATTTTCTCACAGTATCCATTAAGAAGGCAAGGAGGAGGTCCAAGAAAGGGGAGAATACGGGGCTGCTCCTCTACCCACATTTATTTCATTGTTTACCCGTAATCTAACAGCACAAATCTCAAATTACTTGTGGATAATGTCGTAGGCACAGGTAGTAGTAGTTAAAACTGGCTGTATCGAAGTATCCTTGCTTCCGCGGTTGATTCACGGATTAACCCTCTACAGATGATTTGTCAAAGAAATACGGCGATTTAGACTAATCAATAGAAAATAATGGATATACAGAACCGCCGATTACTAAGTCTATTGTCTAGCAACGCTTTTTAGATTATGGTACTTAAGAAGGCACTTGAAATTTGAATATTGTAAATAGCATATACATTCAACAAGATTGTAATAAGTTTTACCTAATAATAAGGAAATGTGTAAATAGATAAGTTACACAAATGGATGTAAGAAGCTTTGTAAAAATGTAGTTTGGCTGTATGGTCTCTAACCGAATGCCAAGAAAAAAAAATTACAATTATTGTTATTTAAAATAAATGGGTTTAAGTCTTTAAATTTTTTAACTAAATACTACCTTCTGCTATTATACAGGGAAAAGTATAAGAATCTGGGAAGTTCATGCACGTCTTACCTGTATTCTATACTAACTTGCAAAAGAGATTTTTAGAAAAATATTACAACATTCTGTAGGTTATTTAAATCTGGTTCTGTGATGCTAAATGTACTTGCAAGATCAAATATAATTTTTTCGGTTATAAGACATATTATAAGAGGTCTTTACGTGAAAATATACCCATACTTCTCTTCTGGAAAGTATTGAGAGTTGGTTGATAATAGGCTCTCCTCGCTGGCGAAAGTCTTATATTTGTTAGCTTCACTAAGTGCACCAATAAGCGATATGTATAGAACTGCTCACAGTGACGAATATGACGAATTATTTCTGCTAAAAAAACTCGTAACTCGCATGTCCCACTAGCGGGAAACATCCTCGAATGACATCCGTCTGTTTCACGAAATTAAAATGCCCCTGGACGACTTGCATCAGGATTTCCATTGATATTGGTGTGTTGAAATTGGAGCTGTCTGCTTCGAGGGAGAATATCACGTGGACGCCGTGAATCACGTACCTCTGTCCAGCGAGTAAGGCGTGCTATATTTTTTCAGCACCCTGCAGTGGTGTGTGTCATAGATTGATTGCAAGAAGCGGAGGAGATAGCGGGCGTCCCGTTGGCGGAGAGGGATCATAAACCACAGAGCCCCACGCACGTCCCATGGGAACTGGAAAGAGTATCGCTTCATTCCAGACTGCGAGAATTAAGATGAATCTTCCTCAATTAATCGTCAAATAGCAATGCAGGCTGCACCGTCTTTATAAATAATGGCGCGGCCAGGCGTCTGACGGGATAACGATTCCCGCTATGGTTTTGACAAACGACGTGGGTGTGCCGCCCGCTCCTCTTGTTGGTGCAACGCCCGAAATCCGTCTTCGCTCTCCTCGCTGTAATCGCCACTGTCGGCAGCGACGGGAGCAGAATAATAACGGAATACACTGTGAAAACACTTTGCGGTTTCCTACTTAGCGCGGTCCAGGGCAAGTGACAATGTAACTATCATTCCGCTTCCTCCATATCTTTCTGTGATAATCTGACACAGGATCCATGATACAAATAAACATACACTGTACAGATTTTTTTCCTGTGGCTTTACGCCTCGTCTACGTCATTAGAGGCGAGAAAGGATGGGGGCAAGGAACTGGAAGGAATTCGGCCATGGCCTTTTTAATGAAGCATCCTGGCATTTGCCTGGAGTGTTTTGGGGAAACCATGGAAAACCCAAGTTTGGATGGCCAGACGGGGATTCAAACTCGCGTCTTCCCGAATGCTAGGCCAGAGCGTTACCGCTCACCCACCACGCTCGGTAATTATACAGAGAAATCTGATCAGAACGACCTGGGCTTAGGTGGATGGAAACTGGATGGAACATACAATGTAGGGAATTGTGTGTTTGCTGCACATGTATGTAGCTGAGAGGTTATCGACTAAATTTCGTGGCAGCATTTACCACAGGGACTCATTAATAAGCAGTTAAGAAACAATAAATATTAAAATGCATTAATTTTGAGAAGTAATATATGTCTTGAAGGCATGCATATTCCGAGGAGTTTCGAAACCATTATGGATGGAAAATTTATCGTATCTCATTGCTGAACGATGGCAGCTTAAAGTTAACTTTATAAACTTAAAACCTGTCGCAGTAGGTTTCATCTTCGAGACGTGTGCTGTCTCTACCATACGTCAACAGTAACAATACTTCGGAAATCAGCTGCAAAACGTGGTAAATTTATATTAATGAAATCTAAAGTTTATCTGGTCAGGTGGAAACTTTGTTTCTTGAAAGAACATCGAATGAGAGATCTATTTTTCTTCTAATCGTTCTCCTCAAAACGCTGTTACTACTTTTAACATTTGTGCAGCTGAGACAACACAATATTGCAGCAATGTTAACCATGTTATCGAATACTTGATTTTACTTAGAACTAGCATACAATGAACTGTGGTAAGTCATATGTCATAAGGGTACAGTTTTTTTGTTATACCGTTACAGGTTAATGTGATATATGCAGGACCAAAAAGCTGAAGCTGTCTCAGCACTTCCTTGAACTATTCCACACTCCACCTGTTCGCATTTGTCGGACGAAACATTTTTTACGCTCTGCGACAAAGGGACAAAATTTTAATAGTATCCTAATTCAATAACAAGCAAAGTGGCAGCCTTAGTGACAGTAATTCTGGCAACAGTGATTACAGAAGACGTACAGAGAGCCTATGGGAGTATCGCCGTTTGTTTCACTGTGATCTTCTGACTGTTGTTACCGCTCCGATTTCGCAGAACAGGCGCTAATTCCCTTTCACATCCAGACAAAGCCTCCAGTCCTCCTGTCCGCCATGTTTCAATTTACGCTGAGCTGATTGGTAACGCGTTCTACACAGACGGAAAAAAAAATCCCAACACCAAGAAAAAATTATTGTAGAGTAATGAAATTTGGACAATGCATTTGTCAAGTTAACATGTTTAATTGATTAAATTTTCAAGATCACAGGTTAATTTAAGCTCAAGAAAATGCATTTCAAATGTGAAATACTGTTAAATTAATAGCCGGTGTAACCTCCAGAATTTTGAATGCAAGCCTGCAAACGTGAATGCATTGTGTCATACAGGTTTCGAATGTCACTTTGTGGTATGGAGTTCCATGCTTGTTGTACTTGTGCTGTCAATACTGGGACGGTCAGTGCTGGCTGTGGATGATGCTGGAGTTGTCGTCCAATGATATCCCATACGTGTTCAATTGGAGACAGATCTGGTGATCTCGCAGGCCAAGGTAACATGTCGACACTCTGTAGAGCACGTTGCGAGACAACAGCGGTATGAGGGCGAGCGTTATCCTGTTGAAAAACTCCCCCTTGAATGCTGTTCATGAATGGCAGCACTACAGGTTGAATTACCAGACTTACGTACAAATTTGCAGTCAGTGTGTTTGGTATAACCACAAGAGTGCTCCTGCTGTCATAGGAAATTGCTCCCCAGACCATGACTCCAGGTGTAGGTCCAGTGTGTCTAGGCCGCAGACAGTTTGGTTGCAGGCGTTCCCCTGGCCTCCTTCTGACCAACACTCGGCCATCACTGGCACCAAGGCAGAACCTGCTTTCATCAGAAAACACAACAGATCTCCACTCCGTCCTCCAATGAGCTCTGGCTTGACACCACTGGAGTCGCAAACGGCGATGGCTTGTAGTCAGTGGAATGCACGCTACAGGGCTGGAGTCATGGTCTGGGGAGCAATTTCCTATGACAGCAGGAGCACTCTTGTGGTTATACCAAACACACTGACTGCAAATTTGTACGTCAGTCTGGTAATTCAACCTGTAGTGCTGCCATTCATGAACAGCATTCAAGGGGGAGTTTTTCAACAGGATAACGCTCGCCCTCATACCGCTGTTGTCTCGCAACGTGCTCTACAGAGTGTCGACATGTTACCTTGGCCTGCGAGATCACCAGATCTGTCTCCAATTGAACACGTATGGGATATCATTGGACGACAACTCCAGCATCATCCACAGCCAGCACTGACCGTCCCAGTATTGACAGCACAAGTACAACAAGCATGGAACTCCATACCACAAAGTGACATTCGAAACCTGTATGACACAATGCATTCACGTTTGCAGGCTTGCATTCAAAATTCTGGAGGTTACACCGGCTATTAATTTAACAGTATTTCACATTTGAAATGCATTTTCTTGAGCTTAAATTAACCTGTGATCTTGAAAATTTAATCAATTAAACATGTTAACTTGACAAATGCATTGTCCAAATTTCATTACTCTACAATAATTTTTTCTTGGTGTTGGGATTTTTTTTTCCGTCTGTGTATATCATATCGCTGCAGGCATCAGCTAAACATAAATTCACATACGTCGCTTTGAAACATTTGCAAGCTTCTTTAAAATGCATTCAGATCGAATTAAAGGCGGTATCAATGTTCGGGAACGGAAATGTTTCTGTCTTCCGATTATATACTAGAAATTACTTCCTAAATAGAATTTCTCCTTTCTTATATCAGCAACTAATTATGATTTTTCACAATTGTCTCCATGAATGTGGCTACAACTGAACTAGATAAAACAAGCCAGTAAAACGTAAGTTTAGAATTTTGTTGTGTTAGGTGATGTAGGTATATATGTGCATATAACATTAATTACTATCATCTTTGAATTGAATTTAATTGCTATGAATCTCTTTTTGTTCTTACTACTTTTATTATCTCATATACTTTAAGTGGAAATTACACAACTCATCAACTTTGCCATTTACCAATTTTAATTTTAAGTCCCTTCAGTGTTTTGGTAAATTATTTCTCAATTCTCTTGGTAATTCATTCCCGTCCCCAACACACATACCCACAAAATAAGTTTTTCTCACTCCCTTGTGCATAAAATCCGTGCCAGCTTGTGCTCATGGTTATCTTTTCCCTTCCAAGTACAGCTCCTAATTCTTTGACCAGTCCTGATCCCCAACATACGCCCTGTACACTCCCAGCACTACCTTCATCGTCCTCCTGTTTTTCAATGACATCCAATCCGGCTCATTTATCGTACCAGTTACTGACTGGATGCTACTGTAATATCCACAAAAAAAATCTACTACTCTCCTTAGCACGCCCTACAAATCTTGAACTTAGCAGGAGCATTTATCATAGTATGTTGTTCCTAATCTACTCGTATTTTTTCTCTTGTAGAAGCCACTATTTTCTATGCAGGTGGATATATTCGTTAGAAATATTTTTTTGTTGTTGCTTTGTTTCTGATATAATCTATTAATGTATGTTTCCCTATCCTACACAGGAATTTCATTTCGAATGCAGAGTGTCACCGATAGTCATTCGTTTTTCTTGTTGCAGAAAGCAACAGCTAATCTAACAATAATTTTGTGTGATTTAATTATAACGTGTGTTTGGACTTTAGTTCGTTTAAACACTTAATTAATTATTCTCAGTTATCGGTTGTAGTTTGGAGCGGGGTGCGTGAACGGTAACGCTCATACACAGCATTCGCGAGGATGTGGGTTCAAATCCCCGTCCGGTCATCCAGATTTCGTTTTTTCATGCTTTACCGTAATCATTAACGGAAAATGTCGGAATAGTTTCTTCAAAAAGGAAATATGAATTCCTTCCCGTCCCTTTCCCCCACCATCCTCTTTCGGCTCTAATAACGTCGACGTTGTCGAAGCAAAAGACAAAAAATAATATGTTGTAATTATCTATTTTAAAATCTGTACCTCTTTCTTCTGAATTTGTTAACTGATATTGTAACTATTAACTTGTTTTGTAATTTGATCATCAAGGAATATACGAGTTCCTGTTTCTGGTAATTGTTCATATTCTTGGAAGAGAAAGCTAGATAAATGACCTTAAAGCGCGTTTCACCCGGCTTCATTCCGGAAGGGGGCAGGGCCGTCATAGAAGTTATCTTGGTCCCCATCCCTCCTACGGACCACCGTGCGTACTCTACCACCCAACAAAACTTTCAGTCACTGAGAGGTCAACGCATAGAGCACGCACCGTGTGGTTCCCCCTCCCACTACCACTTCTCTTTTCGAGGCTTCCCTTGCAACATTTGAAGAGTCACTGTTGGGGTCACTTGCGGGATACATCTACCGCACATCTTGGAAGACTGTGATTTTGCTGAAATTTTCTGATATAAATCATTTTTGCGCATATTAAAAAACGTAAAAGCCGAAAAAACCATGTGCGATATTTAATTTACTAATTATTAGCTGCGGCCTGGTGACGATTTCCATCCTACTACTGTTTTAGATGAATTTTAATTTTAAATTTTTTCACTGTCTTTTTTTCTGTTATGGCTTTAAGTCTCGTTGACGTAGAGGTCATTAGAGGCGGGATGGGACTGGGGACAAGGAATGGGTAGGAATCGGCCATGGTCTTTTGAAGGAAGCATCCTGGCATTTGCCTGGAGTGATTTGGGGAAACCATGGAAAACCCAAATCCGGATGCCTGGAAGGGGATTCGAACCACCGTCCTGCCAAATGCGAGGCCAGAACGTTACCGCTCACCCACCACATTCGGTCATCGATAATTTATTCCAGTTCCGGTCTATCTTACCTACTAATAAAACAATTGTTACTCTCATATTTCTGAAGTCATGTGTCAACTTCTGGTCGCATTCATATCTTCCCTCCCACGTACTAATCCTAATTTTTCTACCGGTATTTACACAGACCTAATCCACTGTAATCTCACTAATTCGTAACACTCTCTTTACCCGCCTCCTATCTCCCAGTGACTCTCACCCAGCGCTTTTCTTATATCAGTCACTAATTATGTTCCACAGTAATTTCTGCAAACAGATCTAGCTGGCATCCATTCAAAAACTTTTATTTGATTCATATAATGTGGGTCCCACACTACTCCACAATACCCTAGAAGGGCCTGATTAAGATTTTGTATCCTACTCTCTTTACATCTCTGGTATATCTCTTCATAACCCAGTCCAATAATTGCAGAACTTTAAATCCCCTCCCTTCCACCACTCAAATGTGTACCATCGTGTTGAGTTTATTATCAAATGATATACATAGTGCCTTAAAACAACAAAAAGGCGCAAAAATGCAGTGGAAAATTATACTTCTCAGCTTCGCGCTGAAGCAATAGAACTGCCTGGAACAGGTCACCTAATTGTGAACTGCAGTCGACTGATGGTCGAGCTGTCAGGAGGAGATGGAGCGTTTTCCGTTGCGCGTGTGTGTGGAGGCCGTCCCAGCTTGAGGGCTTGATGAGGCTGTCCTCATCAAACAGGATATCGTCCTCGGGGGCCATCGCTCAGGCAGCTGACAGTGCCAGGGGCCGGCCAAAGGCCTGCCGGTCAATGGACGCCTGCCCCACAGCAATGCTAGAGGACACGCAATAAAACGAACGTTGGGAGGATGCGTAACGACACTGAAAACTTCCTCTACGGCTAACCATATTTTAAAATTTCAGTAGGACACAGTATACATAAACTTGGCAGTACCTTCAGTTCATGTACACCAGCGTTTTTCGGCCTGTGCGTCGCGAACCACCCGCCCCCCATCCCCCTAAAAAAACTTGTTATTGTTGTAAAGACTGTACCTGTTTATTTTTTAAATAAATTGTCGAATCATGATTGTATTTTTGAGACGTAAATAACCAAATCGTTTTCTAATTGGAGCCTAATTTTCTTCTTTCTACTATGTTTCAGGTAACTGTGAGAGGGTAATACTATTTTTTTCCTGAAACTCTTGTCCTGTCGAAGCTTCACCAAATTGCGACGTAAATACTTTCTTTTGTCGATTAATATGGCCCGTTATTCATTCTAGATTTAAGCCAAAAAATTACGAACGATAGCCGCCTCGCTGCTGTTTAATAGAGACCATTATCTTGAGAAACTTTATTCGTTACTCATCAAATAATTCTTCTTTTGTTTTTCCAACATTGATTATTTATTGTACATTCAGTATTTAAACTCTCACAAGCTTAACAAATCTTAATACAACGATTTTCAAGTCAACCTTGTATTACTACTGTTAAAATACTATCTGCTACCATATTAAATTATGTTAACCACACTATAAGGTCTGCTGTAATAATAAGTTTATTGAGGCGCACACACATTACAAATCATATCTACTTGTTCACTCTTCAACGGTTGGACAGCAACTCCTACTAATGTACAATTCCAAAGATACATCTCCAAAGATACAGCAAGCACCAGATATAAATGTACGATACTCAACAATTACAACCAGTAAAACAAAATCATTGATAGGCCTACACCCAGTGATATTCATTGCATAACTCTTCGTCTTACATGTCAGCCAACTTAACCATCCCACCATATTATTTTTACTATCATTTACACAAGTAATTTCACCATTCACTAACTCTATGGTTATTACCTCACAACTGTTATCATGAAGTCTCCTGTTTTCTGTTTTGATTCGCTTCCACCAATGCCACTGGTAGCAGACGTAAGGGCTGCGCAGATCTTTCAAGGAACTTCTCTACTTTATCCTTGCTCGCAGCATACTCCGTGATGCCACCGCGGCAAAGAATTTATCACTGGCCACGCAACCTCACTACTTTGCACAGCATTTGATTTCTCGAACAGTAGGTAACACTGATGTAGACTGTTCATTGCTTCTGAATTACAATTAAAGTTTTTAAATAAATTTTGTTACGTTTTAAATGAATTCATCTTGGTTTTAATAATACAAGATATTTTTCGTGATTTTATCCTCGTAGATGAGATTTATTCACAAACAAATGAAACCAAGTACAAGTAAAAAAATAGCTATAATCTTTTTGTTTTTACTAATAATGTGTATATTGTCCGCTTGAAAATATTGTTAACTTGTTCTTGGTTTAAGAAAAAGTATATCTCAAAGCCAAAAATTAGGCAACAAAGCGCGCCGAAAGATATGGTTATGCACATTACTCACTTAGCGGTAATGGACGTCTGAGTCGTATTCTGACGTCATTATAGTCGATGATGCTACCTTCGTTGTTCGAAATCCACTATGCACCATCGAATGTTGCCAGTCATACTGCTACAGGCTTAATTTCAACCCAACAACAATCTTCACTATAACAGCTTCTTGAAAATCAGGATATATGATTTGGGCGAGAAGTGAACCTTTGATGCTTTAAGAAACTACAAAACTGCTTAGAATAAGAAAGCAGTTACTGAATTACAGTTTGATTATAAACAACAACCAATTTCTACTTTATCGTTTAAATTTCTGTGTTATTCATAATTTTAGTACTGCAATCTATGAACAGATGGCATTACTGCATATATATTAAATTTAGAATTTTTGTGGTAACGTAAATTTAATCTTTTATTTTAAGCTCCACAATCTGTCAATACAATTGTAGTCTACGTGCAAATTACCAGAAACTAAATACCTACGGCTTTTAAAAATTTTACGTTTTGGAAGTGATTTATATTTCCTGTTCCGAAAATATTAGTTTATCAAGTGTATACATTTTTTCAGTTTTAAACTGAACGTGCCATTGAATATATAATAATGTTCTTACTTTGATCTCTGAAAAGCGGTGTTTGCGATTTATGTAAGAAGCAAAGAGTAAACGTGAATTCGAAATAGCAAACTCTTTGGCGTTGGCGAAATACGGATTCATAATGACAAACTGCAAATGAACTATTCGTTTTTATGGGATAAATCTATTTTGTGTCAGTATCCAGTGAATACAGGTACTAGCTCCAAGCCAAATTTCCTTTAAAACTGTTGAGTTGTTAAGTCATGATTGAGGCAAAATCCAGATATGCAAACATCGAAGTTTTCTCTTTTGTAATATTATAAAGATTAACAGTAGTAGATTTACCGTCATTTTTATTTTAGTGTAACAATTTTTATCCTGGGGAAGGAAAAAAACTCTAAATATCATGTATGAGGTTTATATTCATTTAGGTGCTTTCACATTTTCTGTTTCTAAAGCTATTAGGAAATACTGTACTCTGCTTTCTGTATCTTTTAACGTAATGTAATTTAAAATAATTAAAAAATTAGCTAATGAGATGATTAGAAAGCAACGCGAAAATTTGATATTTTAATACGAAGAGGAATTACCTGTATCCTTCATTAGCAATAACCTAACCCAGGGATTTTTTAATTCTATTAAGTGTTAGTGTTTATATTAAGCACAAACTTTATTTAAGGTTCTATCTGAGGCTTGTAATATAGCGTTGTTGTGGTGTTAATCTTTGATGTAGTGATTTGATTAAAGTTTTCCGTGTGTTACGTACTCACAAACAATATTTAAAAAAATCCAAATAGACGACTTTGTATTGAAGTGTGATAATTGGTGGGTATCTTGTAAATCAGATGTTTGTCTGATGTGTAATTTGATGTGTGGTGCCTATCTGTTCTTGGTACGAATCAATTACCATTTCTTGCACTGTTCTCCGATAAAGTAGAGCCATCTGTGAAAACCCCACAAAATTTGTTCTGTAATTTTTGCGTGATACCTACCAAAGGGACAGATAGACGACGTTTCTAAGGAAATAGTTTCCCCTAATTGCAGTTGTCCTTGTTTTAAAAATATTCTGTTCGTAGTTTTATTCACTATGTTTTAGTAATGAGGTGATGTGAATGTATGTTTTTGACGAGTTTGAAATATTGTTAAGTTGGTAAGTAGAGTGCGCGTACTAGAAAGTGTATCACTGAGACTTAAGAAAGTGGGAGTTTAACTACGGCGAGCTATCGCAAGCTGTGGGTGTTTCATTAAGTACATAGAAAGATTACATTGAAAGGACTCCATGAGGAACTAAATAGATGAATAATTATATCGTTCAGGTCTTGTGTTATGAACAGCCATATGAAGTACATGGAGGTACATTTTTATGCAGCGAAGTTTAAATACGAGTGAAGTATTTCGTATTGTGCATGTATGGGAATGAACAGCAATATTTAATGGTTTGTGAATAAACGTGAAGTGATTTCATAAATTGGTAGTCACCTATTTATATCACTGCAGACAAGAACAGACTATCCATTAATTCAAGAACAGACCTTAATTTTGGGTCTAATTCGTTCCTTTTCAGGTTCCCCCTCCTCAAGTCCAATTTCATGTTTTATTGTAGTTGGAATAGAGTCATTTAGAAGAAATGAAGGTCAGTATGAATGAATAACGAGAATGGTAACCGACAGACATATCTTACATATTTAGAACAGTGCAGACACACAAAGTAACTAGCTTCCAACTGGAAAACAGTTATCGATTTTCTGAGAACGTAAAATTATTTACCGGTTAGTTTAATAATAATAAAACTAGCTACTACACTGAACGCTGTGGCTTGAGTGTTTGAAGCTGGTGCGCTGTTTCCCGTCTTCGTGATGATTATCTTTGGCTAGGTTTAACCACCTGGGACTATTTAGTTTAATCTGACCTGAGGTAAAAAAATGACCGTTTCGGTTTTTCTGCTATTGACGTAGTATTCGCTTGTGTTATTCTGATTTAAACGTGTAGCGTGTGGGAAAAAATTATAGATAACTTCACCTCTGGCACAGGTAATAATCAGAGAAAATTGCCCGAAACCAATAATCGTAACGGCCAGTTTGCAGGCACTGGAAATATTTCAGATACCTCAGAATGTTAAGATAAAAATTATTACTCTTACTGCCATTTCTTTAACTTAGAACTTCCCCACTTGTCTACCTCGAATACATTAATGCCGAGAAACGGTTGGGGACAAGGAGCGGGAAGGAACCATCCCGGCTTTCTTCTGGCGTTATTTAGAGAAACCATTAAAAACCGAAATCAGGATCGCCGGACAGGGGATCGAACCAAAGCCCTTCAAATTATCAGCTTTCTCCATCGGGGTTGGTAAGACGATATTAAAGCATTTTTTTCCCGTACGGCTTTACGCCTCATCGACGGCTAAGGTCGTTAGAGGCGGGATGGAACTGGGGACAAAGAATGGGAAGGAATTCGGCCATAGCCTTTTTGAAGGAAGCATCCCGGCATTCGCCTGGAGTGATTAGGGGAAACCATGGAAAACCCAAATCTGGAGGCCCGGACGGGGATACGAACCCGCGTCCTCCTGAATGCGAGGCCAGAACGTTAACCGTTCACCCACCACGCTCGGTGATATTAGAACATGGTTTTTGATATATAAGAAATCTAAGATTGTTATTCAACTCAAAGATTGGTTCGTTCATCCCAAAGGCGGTATACTACAAACTTGGAGTCCGAACCACTTCACATTACACATCAAGTTGTGTCACAGTTGAAAGTTGGCTTGTGGGATTTTGAAAATCCCACCCGCGACAGGGATTCGAATCGGCGATCTTCCGCTTTTCAGTAGGACGCCTATTCCATTTAGCCACCAGACCGCTCCGGTTTTTGATATACGGAATAAAATACTACAGGCCCTTGACGCTATTTTTGTTCCTCATTTCAAATTTCCTACCTGCTCACCACAACTGCTAGGCACTGTTGGTAGGACATTTTAATCATCCCCCGAACGCAAAACCATATTTACATTTATAATAACCATGCATTATATTGTGAATTAAGAGCATATGACTTGGCAGCGGTTTTCCACAGTTTGTAAGGTAAGACGTATACTTCAGATCTGAGACGCGTATCATCACCTTGTAGTTGAGCAGGAAATTAAAACCAGTTTAAGTCATTAAACTGGTTAAAGGTCTGGCATCGCGTTTTAAGGGTCATCAATTCGAGTACGGCGTGGGGCATGGGTAGTTTCAATTAAGTGTTGTGTTCGGTCTGTGTCCCAAAGTTGCGTATGGTCTCTGAGAATGAAGGAATATTGTTTTTAATAATAAAACTGGTTGAATACAATATGGAATAACTTAAAAACTTTTGATGTGATTTTGATATGGCTCTCTAAGATTAAAAGCTGACGTAATTTATCTATTTTTCTATAAGTATCGATCTTAACGTGGAAGCCATTCAGCGTTCAAGCGATAGTGATAACGACACACGAGGAAAATAATTGAAAAAAAAAACAATAATGGAGATAAATTTAAGTGTGATCTAGAACTGCGAAAGAAATTTTTATAGCTGTGTGTGGAGCACACCACTCGACAGTAGTGAATCATGGACATTAGGAATACCAGAAAGGAGGAAATCATGTATTCGAAATACGGTGCTATAGAAAGATGATGAAAATCAGGTGGACCGATGAATTTATAAATGAACATTTTTTGATAGTGTGGACAAGGAAAGCAATTTATGGAAGAATTTTATGGAAAGAGAGGGTAGCATTTTGGTTTAAAATGTAACATGCTGGACTGATTAATTGGTAAGTAGATGGAACAGCTGAAAGAAAACCTATAAATAAACCTTAGACTATATGAAGCAGATAACTGAGACATGATTAAAAGGTTAGCGCAAGATAGGAATTTCATTTAAGTTGTGATACTGATGAAAACAAAATAAATAAATAAAACAGTCCACGGAAGGCCGCACCACCAAAATTTATTACGCGTCGATTATAAACCAACGTCCTTGTTGCTTCTGGCAACAGTTTATGTCCTATATATTAATCAGTTAACAAACATAGTACTAGTACATTCACTGTTTTACTGATAGTCTATGTAATGTCATTGATTCACCAATAGATTTTGCTGCATGTGGTTTACATCTTTAGGCATAAACATTTTAAAAGTAGCAGTGATCAGAAATTTATTAAGTTTTCTAGAAAAACAAACGCATTACAGTTAATATTTAACTTGCACTTAGTTTAAACGATTCATCACTAGAACTGCTCCACGCGGAATATGTCGCAGCATGTATTTATATTAGTTTCCTCGGATGTGCCACAGACTCCTCCAGTTCTGTTCGATCCTGCTGTCAGTACACGTCTCTGCTTGCGGGATGCGACAGTCCTGAATCCAATAACTTGATCCTTCCACCTGTCTTGCCTTTATACTCGCATGAAACTCTGGCGCAGAAATCGACAACGAGCTAACGTCGACAAACAGGAACTTCCGACTTCTTTCAGATACTATACACAAGCTTTATCCACTACATATAGCACTACTTGCCAGGCATGCGATGGGAAAAACATTTCTGCGGAATTTTCCACTAGGTTGAATTTATCTGTTTTGAGAGACCGTAGCGTTCAAACTAAAATGTTTCTGTTATCTGCATTTAGTATGCGACTATTATGAGGTTAATATAAACATAGTGTGTTATATGCACGTGCTGTTGGAAGATAATCTGCATAACGTGTCTACCGATTTCAAATGGTATTTATGCTATTAATATTCTTGTACACATTCATTATTGATTATGATTGGTAAACTGATTACATTGAAATAAAATGAAAGCAACAAGTCAAATCGATATTTTAATTGCTATGCGATAGTTTAGTGGGTTTCATACAATCTGCTTTTTCTTTTCCTATTGTTTCTTACCTTTCTGTTGACAGCAAAGATGATCAGACGATCGGTTCTAGTGCATAGGAGTAAGTTTTTACAATTGACAGTGAACCAAATAAGATTGTAATGATGCATATTGTTTTGTTTCCACTGAACACTTGGGATTGTTCAAGCAGTTGGTTAGGGGATACATAAAAGTTTTTGTCGGGTGGGACACTGTTCGTAATTGTTACTGTTTGTGTGATTGACTGTGATTCATTCTTGTGTATGTTCAATTGCCACGTTTCAGATGGTATGAGGTATGAAAGAAGGGAGATAGCTCTTCCGAAAAGGACTGAAGGAGCCATTAATTTCTACGTCAGTATCTGACAGACGAACCATAATCAACTGTGTCGTATACCGTCACTCTGCACGCACTACACATGACTATAGTATGCAATCAGATGACAAGTTAACGGTTAGGAAATGTTAGTTTTGATCTCAAAAGGTGTGACCTTTCGTTGGAGCAACTAATGTATTCAATACCTAGCAAGTTATTTAAAACTAGTGTAAGCCCATGACCGTTTTTTTTTTTTGCGTATCGTCATGGGTTTGGAAAACTTCCAGTTTTTAGGGTCAAAGATTCTCTTTTTTAGGTAAGGGTGTCAGGGATTGGAATGAGTTACCAAGAGAAATGATGAATAATTTACCGAAAACGTTGAAAGAATTTAAAGATAAAATTTGTAGAGGGCAGATGTAGGTGGGTGCAGGATAGGGTGAAGATGGGGGTGTAGAGAAATCGCCACCGGAGCCTGTGCTCCATTGCTATCAAATTAAATTAAAGATTATAACAAGTTGACCTGATCTGGTAAAATATGAACTTGACCTGTGTTTCACCATTAAGGTGAATAAAATCTCTTGACCTTGAAGGACTGAGAAGTATTATTAAACGTAGGTATTAATCACGGACAGGTATAATTTTAAAGGATGTAGACTCGAACTTGCTTAAATACAAACTTAACTAGTATTTGACACTTAAAGTTCATTCTGCAAAATTTAAAAATTTCCTTGTTTTTTTTTTACTGAGACGGGGCAAACACTCATAATTGGTAACAGTATCTGTAACTTAATACACATTCCATATTATTAAACAGCTGAGCAACTCCGAAGAAATTAATTGCCAGAATAGTTGATTCGGTAACATATTTTGTTTGATGTTCGCATAATATAACCTAATAACTTACGTACAGCGAACATGAAGAAAGACAATTAACAAAAGTTATCAGTAAAATACCTAAAAAGCAAATAAACCGTAATGCATAAACTTTGTTCAAGCAACATCATTGTTGAAAGTTTTTATTAAATTGAAATTTTTCCCAAGCTGTAATGACAATTGACATTCGTGGTTATAGCAGTGACCGTGAAGAATTTAATTTTTTTTAAAAGTTGTTTTCATTAGCAACATGTTACTCAAAAGCAGATCCACGTTTTTTCATGTTTATCGATATTTTTTAAACTATGAAACGCTACGAGAAGCAAACTTAATGAATGTATTATTGCAATTAATTTGATAGCAATTAAATTGTGGCCATAACCACGAATTTCTTCTAATGATATCTCTGGTAGCTGTTTAGCGAACGAAGGTTGACACATGACACCGTTCTCCAGCCAATAGCTATCGAGGTGAGTGAATGAGTGACCTTACGAAATTATATCAGAGATTTTCTCGTGAGAATATAAGATGACTGGGTGGAAAATTTCGTGAATGATATAAAATGGTTTGTAATAGGATGAAAGAAGATCCGTTCATTTGTACCAATTGTTTATTTATCAACTGAAATAGATACCTAGCAAAACACTTAAAACGCTTTACGACACAGTTTGAAATGTTTCTCTAGCAGAAACAAAAATGTGTGATTCGAGGCTTTCCCGGCGTATAGATGCAATATAGTCCTCTCGGGTGTCCAGCAGGATGGTGTCGTATAAAGATGACGTTTCGACAGCTAGCTCTGCTGTCTTCAGCAGGTGAAGCCTAGCAGCTTGACTGTGAGCTATCAAACACATTTGACCTGATTGTCTATAATTTGCAATTTACGGGTTGAATTTTGAAAAATTCCTTTTTTAATTAATGATTTTAGAAAAGAGGAGTATTTAATCTATAAAATGACACTTCATTTATCGCGTTATCAAATGGAGAAAGATGATCGTCACAAAAAAAAATCTTTTAGAAGTAATATATATTTGATATAGTTGTGAAAATGGTTGCTATAGCCGCCTTAACAGTTAGTATAGTTTGTTGTTGATATAGTATTGCGTCTCGTAATTAATGCGAAAAACTGGAAGTCGTTGGGACAAATCTCGTCTTCATTAGCGTAAATTTTGTCAACTGCACTTATTATTCTCAGCAGGTAATGGTAGAGATTTGGAATTTTTATTTTAGTCCCAAGAGCGAGAAATTTCCACCCCAGGGCGCGATACGGAACTTGTTGAAACTTTAGACTCGTACTATGTGGAGTTTGTACGACGGTTGACAGTGCGGGGGCGTGCGGGAATCGATTGTGGCCTGGAAGAGGGGTAGCGGCTGCCCGCGAGGCACCCCCGTGACGTCACGGCGCCTGACGTAAGCGCCGGCGCGACGTGACGCTCACGGAAATGAGTCGGCTGCTGCGGCGCGCATGCGCACTGGCCACAGCGTGCCTGCCTCGTGCGCTGCAGGGGCTGAGTAGGCTGCACCAACGCTCCAACTCAAACGGCAGACACCGAAACTTTTACTATCGTACATAAAAATGGCTGGATGGAATATTTTTAGAACATTCCTGTGTTGTTTTGTATAAATCATTATATTCTCTGGTGATATGCATTTTGATGACTAGGTCTTCAAAGATTTACGAACCAGAATTTAGCTAACTGTCATACATTTGGATTTGTCAAAAGAAAGAGGCATCTATAAATTTTGACAGATATTTTAAGGGTGAGTGAGTATTACATTGTAGAGATTTAAGGTATACTATTTGTTGATATACCGTCAGGGTTCCGTATAATGAGTTTGGACAAATAAATTGAATGTAAAGTAATAACATGAGACAAATCAGAAGAACTCATTTGCATCAGATGATAATAATTAAATATCGTAGTTTTCTGATAGCGAAATAGGAAGATGAAGAGTGATGGTTATTGTCTGTTATCCACCCTTTTAAATGATTATGTGAAAGATAACATTAGAACGCGCGTGTGAGAATAAAGCGTAGTATAAGTCTGTTGAAGGATGATGGAATGCAAATCATGGAAGGACCGTAAGTGAGATTATTAATAAGTAAGTAAAAAATGTTAAAGCAGTTTATTCTTGTGCGAGTTAACCTAGATTGTCTAAAAATATTATTTTGTAAAAGCTTAAAAAATTTATAGTGGGACTTGGATTATATTTATTTTCCTGACCACAAAATTCTCTAATGGATGATATATTTGATTCTTTATTGGAATACTTATCGTTTAAAATATCGGATTTGAAAAAAAAAAAATTGTGAAGAAAATAAACTTCAAACCACTTTTTACATTCCAGTGTTTTAAGGAGTCTACATGTTGATGGACATTATGAAATGGTTTATGGATCATTAGTTACTGAAATGATTGGAGGAAATAGGGCTCGTATGATTTTTTTTCAAATAATCTTTTGAAACATGAAATAAAAAAAAATAACCCAGTAGAAGTCCAGCTTGATACCAATGAAGATAACGTCACACTAAACGCACAATAACTGATTTCAATGCCATGATTTTACAAATTTAAAACTACGGATTTACCTGGAGTTACAAGAACTAAAATAGTGAGCAATTACTTAATTTCTCAGTTATTGGGTTCGGAAGGTATAAGGCTATGACAGAAAGACAAACATAACGGATAGACGTACAGACAGACAATAGATTCTATAACAAGGAGTGGAGCACTAAAAATGAGAATAATCAAATATTATTGTAGTACGTGTGAATACCGGAGTTATTATAACAACACATGGAAAGGTGAAAAGTTGAAACTATTTTGATATGTGTGCACTCGTACATGTATTGCTGCCAGATAAAATTGGAATGAATTCAAACTGAAGAAGGTTTTCTATTAGGTGTTTTGTGTGTGTGTATAGCAGAAAGACCGGTACAAACTATAGTAAATTATAAGATACCCGACTAAAAGCTTCTCTTCCTTCCGATTAAAAACAAATTCCTAGTCTCCAATTAAAAAGATATTATTCTGCAAGAGAACAATAATTCTGTAAGTAACTATAACGTTACGGAATCCATTGTAAGTGCTCTTTACCTGCGAGGTTAAGGCAGTCACGAAGAAGCAAGTTGCGCAGCAGATTGTATCTTCTTCCCTTAAGCGACCTGGCCATAATGTGACGAATTTGCGTTCTTTACTACAGATCTGCGTTGATGTAATGTAGCAATCTCTGACACAAAATTTAGATTAGCTTCTAACACGAGCGAATTTCAATTCGGGGTTATATTAAGCAAAAAAAAAATTCCTGTAATTTAAAATCTCCTCACCACAAAGTGTTCATCGAAATGAAATGTTACTGCGCGTTAAAAAGGACTGATGAAGCAGTTTCGTGCAGGCAGCAATAATTACTAGCTCACAGCGTTATTAAATCAGTACATAATTTTAAAACATGTTTATTAATGTAGATGAACGATGTACACCGCTGCTCTCATTGAATCTGTAATGTTGCTCTTGAATAATTGAGATCGGACGTGTAAATGAGCGATCAAACGTTTCCAAAAGCAATTAAAATGTTTCGGACGGTTGCTAATAATGGAAATAATTTCCGTTTATCTGATATCTTCAGTTGTGACAGAATAACGAATGACATCTGACACATAGTCTGTCCTGAAAATACATGAAGTTTTAAATTACGTGGCAGTCAATGGCTGATTCAAAAATAGTGTTACTGTATTAGAGTAAGCTCTCTCTCCTTTTTTTTTTTTTTTTAAAAAATAAAGGAAACAAAATCTGTTCTGAAAGGTTATCGTTTTAAATCTTTTACCTTTTAGCTGAGTTGAACAGAATTCACGTTGCATTTGGCCACTCAGATTTTGGTTTTATATCCCTTCTCGAAATTACTCTGGTGAATGCCGGGGTGTGGATCGTTCGAAAAGCTATACCAGATTCCTTCTGTTTCTTCTCTCAAATCCTCATCCCGGTTCTAAAGACCTCGATGTTGACGACTCGTAAATTCTTAATGGAAAAAGAAAAAATTGTTACAGAATCTCCGAACGTTATTAGTTGGAATGCAGTAGGGCTACGAGCTTCAAAGTGACAAACAAAGCCTGTTTAAGAATGTTTTTAGCATTGCAAACGAATTTCGTGCAGGTTGTGATTTTAAATGAAATATTTTTCTTATTTCATAATTAACGAACGCCTTTTTCATATCCTTAGCGTTAAATACATTAAAAAATTGTAGTGACTGTGTTATTAGATAATTTCATCAATATGTAACTGTGCTAGTGAGGAAAAAACTTGCTAAATGGGATAAAAGCCGAGCTGATGAGAAGCTTTCACTTTCCAGTGATGCATTGAAATTTATTTCCAACACAGCCACACTAACCAGAAACCGATTTCTATGAGGCTGAAAGTATCTTATAATGACAATAGCTACAATAGAAAAACTTGATTTAGATTCAGAGTATCGATACATTATCTCAGAATAATAGTACGCAAGTTAGTAACCACCACATGCTTCTTGGTGTCTGAATATATTTCGGTATAGTGGGTTCATTATTATGTGCCAACGAATCGGTTAATGATCAAAGTGAAGTGCCATTTCCTCCAGAGTTATTCAGTCGAGCCTCGTGGGTGAACGGTAACTATGGCCAGGCATTAGGGCGGAAACGGATTCGACTATAGTCCATCAAATACTTTTTTTCCCTCCCGGCTGTAGTGACCATAAAGCTTTTAAATAAGCAGTTCAAGGATATAAAATAAAAGCTTGACTTCACGTCGGGAATAATTGCACACCTTCCACCTACATCTACAGGCTCTTTAAATGGTTTTTTGGCCCACTAAACCATACAGATATATGCCAAATTCTTGCGTATAGTAATCAATCAAGGATACATTGCTATCAAAGAGAAATAGAACACAAGACAACGCTCAAAACCTGGTTAAAACCTCCATGCGCGGACTCGATATACGACCTCAGGACAAGGGCGGCCAGGCTATCTGCAAAGCTACCAGGACCAGCAAATCTAGAATTGGTTTAAAAGACAGGAACATTGAAAGAACATTTACAGCATAGTGCACTCGGAACTTTTAAAAATTATGTTAGTTTACCGTAAAAGTACTGGTGCCTCAACAGGCATTAAATATGCCTGACGCCGACGGTGGAGACGGAGACTCGGGAATTCGATTGTCGCGTGAAGTCAACAGTGGTGTTTGCCGGGCTGTGTGGATTCAGGCGCGGCTGACGTGACTCGACGCCGCCGGCAGGTATTAGAGACGCACAGTACTCCACTGTGCGGGGGCGCAACACGATACCGCCAGCCTGCCCCGGATCAGCCGAGGATTAAAGTACAGCCCAGCTGCTGGAGGCCGCAACTCACGCTGAAACAATAACATCACAAAGGGCAGATTGGCAATGTTGCAGGTAGCTAAATAACTTTACGCAATGCTTGTACAATGATACACTCAGATAGGAATTTAGAGAGCTAATATTTATAGATTTAAACTACAAGGACTATTTCGATACTAAATGATTCCTAAGACTTCCGCGGTCGTCTTAGTTCATTATTAATAGACTTTCGGGTAATGCCGCGTTATTATTTCATTACCTGAGCATTCGGCTGGTATCCTACAGCCTTCGTCAGAGATACTGTTTCTCGTAGTTTTGAGAAGTTTCTACATGCGTAGAATATATCCTCAGGTAATGAAATAAACAACGCGGCATAACCCGAAAGTCTATTAATCATATTCCGATACTATTTGTTATCATTCTTGGTTTTTTATTTTACAGTTTAACTGCTATTGCATTAATAAGATATATTCTTGTGAAGATGATATTCAGATAGCTAGTCTCGGAGAATATTTATCAATCTTGTATTACGTTTGCTCCATCGTTATTAATACCGTTATCCATAGTTTTACTGTCAACACGCTGTCACACATAATATCTTTACCTCCTCACCGTTAGGTTGGTGTGTATGTTTCCTTAGGAAATTTTGACTGGGATGGATTGCTCTTGCCGCACTTAGGGAGCCTCCATTTGGACCTCCTCCCCCCCCCCTCCCGCCCCGCGCCTCTTGCTGAGATTTGGTGATATCTGGTTGGCCACTCCCCTCTCCCCCCCCCATATAGTGTGGTGAGATCTTGAGAGCTCCCCCCCCCTGCCGACGACCCCGTAGCTTTTCGAGACCCTTCCCCCTCCCTATTTCACCTCACGTATTTAATGGACGCCCCGATACGTGTTTATTGTTTTGTGTGGATGGCTGGGATGGGAATATGTTCAGTGTACCGTGTTGTTTGTATTGTAAAAGAATTTAAAAATGGGAAATGGTGAGACCCTGTGGCGGTCCATTCCAGCTTGCTACGCTGAAGGACACCAAGGAGACCGCAGGCTTAGCTTCTCCATCCCATGGACGAATCGCTATCAAAATCGAAGTATGCCATCAGTGCAATACGCACCACGGATGGGTTTGGGATTTAACTCAGGAGTTTGACGCACAATCTGGCGATCAGGAATTGTGCTCCACCACCAACTCCTCTATTCTTCTGATGATAAAAACTTCCTCGACGCATCTACCCCATTTCAGGTGTCGGACATCATCATGGAGTCGCATTGAACTGAGATAAAATATAAAACTTATACAAAAACTTCAGTTTGACACAGATCTTTGACTTCTACTTGTCGATATCAACGCGGGGTTTGAGAAGGTTCACTGAATTCTACAACTTGATATCCACGTGGCGTGAGCTTTGGGGTAGGAATACTAGTATTGTAGGCAGCGTATAGATAACATTGTGTTGAAATCACCTCTACAGCTTCATCTTTGACATACTTTATCATCGCTGCTAAATAATAATAATCTGTTGTTTGAGTTAGTGCAGAAGATCTGCAACCAAATGGCGGTGCGTTTTGTCTTCATATTCAATCACTGACTTGCCGTATGACTTACAAGTTCGTGATTTTCCCGATAGACATGGTTCGTCTATTGTGATAAAACGTTTTGCCCCGATGATCACATTTTAAAATATGTACAAAAAATAAGCAACGGAGGCAGCTCCATGACCGCTACACTAGGGCCAGATGTGAAGGTACGGTGGCTAATTCCTTTCTTTTGTGTATCTAGGTGTTTGTATGTGTATACGTTACGGCTGTTAACTGTAGTGTGATGTTTGTTATATATCTATATAAATGAAGTGAAAGCCAGGATTTCGCTACTCAGGCATACTTTTCCGATATTCACCCAATTGGCTGGCAAGTTAAATTATCGCTTATGACATACGAATCACCTTCAGCAGTACTAACTGCCCTCAGTTCATACTTGCTAAGAAGAGGTTTCGAATTTAATCCAGAAAAAAAAAAACGGTGCAGACCGCTATATCTTCTATTCTACTGTTGATTCGTGAATGGTAAAAATTTCTTTTATCGCATTGTATTGAACGAGCTAACCACAATCGAGGTGCTGCAATAAACTGATCTAACAGGACTGGGTTGAAATCGAACAAGCAGATATCAGATTTCATGGAAATAGAATAAATCCAGTTAAATGGATAGTAATATCTTTTCATCCTTCCATAACGAACGGTCTGGTGAATCAGTGGTTAAGGTGTCTGACGAGAGATCGGAAGGTCCTTTGGTTCGAATCCCAGCCTGGGAATGGTTTTTCAAAGGCCCTTAAACCTACCTTCACTTCTGGCAAAGATTTCTTTGAGTGTTTGAAATACGCCAGAGTGCTTCGATTTCCACGGCAAACTATAGGTCCCCGAAATCTTGGGGATAGCGCAGCCAACAATACCATACGCATTTACATTTATCCCTCCATAAGTGCGGGTATTGAAAGAAGGATTATTTAATTCAGCTGATCTAGTCATGCGGATAGTAATAACTCTTCGTTCTTCAGTAGTTGCGGTTATTGCATATCGGGTTATTTAATGTAGCAGCCGATTATTGACGGACGATGGTAGACAGAAATGCATTGTGAATACATTGTTTCTCGTTGGAACAAGGCCTTAGTGTTGGTCTCGGCTTAGATTTTCAAAAGCACTTATCGCTACCTTCACCTGTGGATAGCTTGCTTTGTGTAATAGAAGTACGTCAGAACGCTACCGTGGCTCGGATCCCGCGTAAACTGCCGGTCCGTTATAGCCGGTAGGGATTACACGTTAGGTTTACATAGCCACGAGAAGAGGCGCGTTCCAGAATATCCCAGCCAACAGTGGCATTTACATAGCCATCCTTCCATAATTGCCGATAATTGTAGAGTTTATTTAATCTAGTGAATTGAGTCATGTGGATAGTAAAGACTTCGTGTTTTTGTAATTGCGGGTGTTGCATGTCGGATTATTTAATCAGCTGCCGATATTGAACGGGTACGACGGCAGACAGAAATGCATTGAGAATACATTGTTTCTTGTCGCGACAAGACCGCAGTGTTTGCAGAACTGATTGTGTTTGTGGACGGTCGTCGTTTTGTGTGCCGGGAGAATAAACAGTGCAGTGAGCGAGGCGGCGGTATTAAAACGGCCGCGCCGTCGCCCATTGTGTTCGCGTCGATCCCGAGGGATTCGCCGACTCACTACTCCGCTAATTCCTGCGCCTCCTTCAGATCCTCCAGCGAGAGATGATGTCCTCCAGTCCTCAGTGGCAGCCCAAGAGTCTAATAACTTTCTTTTGCAGAATCCCTCATCAAACGGAAGAGAAGACTGTGCACTTGGCGAAAGACGAAATGAAACGACAGTGCTCTGTCACATCGCACAGGTCTCTTTGTACTCTTGTTTCCAGATAGCATTTCAGAAATTAAAGCGTGAAAGAAAAGTAAACATACGCCAATCGATACCAGCCAGCCACTTTTGATTCGGTTGTTGGAGCAAATGGTTACGTCCAGCGCAGGTTATTGGTTCGAACACAGGTGATGGAAAAATCCTTCAACATTTAATACTTCGCTGTACAATATGGTAAAAGTGGCTGTGGAAGATTCCTAAACACTGTGTTGTGTGATAAAGTCCTGAGTCAAATTTGAAATCTCTACGCAGTGCGTTTGGAGCAAAGTATCCGACACTGTTCGCAGTAACTTAAGGAGAAGTTAAATTTGACGTCTTTGTTGGTATCTTTCGAAAAAATAGTGCTGAAATCGTCACAATTGGGTTTATCCACTCTCTTCTTTCAACTCTTACGCATAACACAAACAACAGAATGAATATATTAAGAACACACACATAACAGAAACTATTACGCGCATTTCTATTCTGGCTGAAGCAACTGGAAACCATCTGGTAAAAAGTTTGGCGGTGATTTCTATGAAGAGATATTAAAGGGGGTAGGGTCAGAATTCTGTTGAAGGCTTGAAATGTAAATATCTTGGCATAACGTTTGATAACAAACTCAGCTGTGTAGAGCACATTGGGCAGGTGATAGTAAAGGCTACAGAACCCTACATTCTTTGGAGAAGGTGATGAGAAAATGTCCAGAGATATGAGAGAATTGGTTTACAAAACTTTGGTCAGACCACTGGTTGAATATGGTGGTGTAGTTTGGGATCCACATTTTTGGTATCAAATACAGAAGTTGGAGGTCGTGCAAAGAAGAGCAGCTAGATTTGTTTGCGGAGATGATCGCAGGTCCCAATCAGTCACTGATATTATAAAGGGGCTGGATTGGAAGTCATTGGAAGACAGGAGGAGGGTGAAGAGAGGGCTTGAATGTAGAAGGCGTATGGAGCTTGGAAGGATATTGTTCAAACAATTAGGAATAGTACATTGAAGTGAAAGATGATCATGACCACAAGCTGGCACTCGATTTCATGCATAAACAAATGGGAAAATTTTCTTTTGTGAGTAAGGACGTCAGGGATTGGAACAATTTACCAAGTGAATAATTTACCAAAAACGCTGAAGGAATTTAAAATTAAAATTCGTAAATCACAAAAATAGTTGGGGGAAGAATTTAACACTCAAATTACATTAGATACTATAGTTAAAAATAAAAGTGTAATTAGATGACGAAGGGAATTGCCACCGGAGCGCGTGCTCCATCGCGATTAAATTAATCTAATCTGATCGTCCACAGAGAAAGCCTACTAACGGCAACTGGTATGTCACTATACTGCTTACTCAATGGAAAGTCATAGTAGATAACTGTATTACCTTTAAGATTTTATCATTGTAGGTGTTATTGGAGCTGAAGGGTTCGTCAACGAGGACTTTTAAATGATCTGTCACAGCATTTGCATGGAGCGATTTAGGGAGACCTTGGAAAACAGAAATATGAATGGCCGGAAGGGGAAACAAACGCACGACCTCCCAATACCAAGCTCGAATGTTAAATACTCACCCGGCAGGCTGATCTGTCCATAAGCGAATGTTCATGTCTTTCCATATGCATCACAAATTCTGATTAGTGAGACGTTAGCGTTAGGGCCTGGTATTCGGATGAATTCCCCGTCCGGCCATTGAGATTTCCGTGTTACTTGGTTTGCGGAAACCATAGCAAGCGAATGTATGTAGGTTCTGACAAGAGGCCATGGAAAAACCTCTTCCCATTCATTTCAGACATCCCATTTCGTTGCTTTATAGGCCTCGATACGGACGAGGCGTAAACAAAAATAAAAACTCATGTATTGTCTCTACTTAGAAAACATTTTAGCTTAAGATACTAGTATGCTTAGTATTCTAAAGTGATTTGCTATATGTCCTATGCACCAGCTGTAGTGTAAAGTGAACTCGACGTGGCTGTGCTGCGCTGGCATACTAAAACGTTTTAGGGTTCACTTCACTTTTCGCAGGTCGCACTACTAAAAGCCAGCCTTACATATATGTTTTCTGTAAAATGTTAGTAAATGGGCCTCAGTGTTCATTAAAAAACCATTCAGAAGTTCCTCATTTCACGGAGCCCAAAAGTTTAATTTGAGGGAAAGAAGGAAATGTGAAAGAGACCATTAGCAAGAAATATTACTTTCGTAATCGCAATTTCTTTTAAGGAAAGGACATCATTGTTAATCATAACGGGCCATTTCTTTTCAACAGATAGCTATCATTTAAAATATTTTGCAGAAAATGTGATTAAGGATTAAGCTGATAAAACCCTGAACGCGAATTTCTGTCCATGAAAACCAATACGGACGCAACAATTAGGCACAAAACTGTTGATCAAGCATGGCAGCGTCACTGGAGATCAGCGTTGTCTCGGTTTTTCTTCCTGAAAATTCTCGCAACGGGTTTTTACGACCAGAGTTTTATGCTGCATCAAATGAGATTAAGACCGACGCGCAATTCGTGCTCTTAATACTATACACCAGAGACGGTTGATAACCTATCTGCATTGCATATTTTAACAGGACTTATGACATTTCTAATGGTGATTCTTCCGTCGGTCCGTTGCCGTATGACACGGTGGCATCATTATGTGTTTTGGAAGAATGGGTCATTAGTGTTGGTTTCTCGTTCTCTCAGTATCAATTCAGCGAAGACACTTATAAAACACGGCACATAATGGTCACTGATCAAAACTCTCTATCAATTAGCGCTATACACGGAGGAATTGAACTATTTATCCCTATACTAAGTGTAAATAAATAGTCATACTCAACGGAGATGATGGATGAAGAATCTAATGATTGCTGCGAAACATTAAACGATTTTTTTTTGACCATGACTATAATATTATGAAAATATAATAGTCTCACAACATAAAAGTTATATTCAAAATTTATTAGCTATAGTGATCAATATTACAAACAATTTTCTTAAATTGCAACTTGCTAAGGATAACCCAAAAAATTTTAAACAACGCAAATCAATTAATTGTAAATCACTAATTTCATTTAAATCTTGCAATTATGATAAAACAATAAACCGATAGAAGTGGGATTCAATTAGAATTCTATATTATAAAACTATTCTCACCTACAACAAAACACCAGTTTTAAACAAGATCACTGTGCCGCTCATAACTTAGAATTATATATATACCTACGAAAATAGAGCAATTATATATATATATATATATATGTGTGTGTGTGTGTGTGTGTGTGTACGAAAGTGGAGCGAAAAAGAATGAACATTTTTGTAATCTCAGGATTGCTAGATTCAGAAATTCTCACCATTTCATTACTTTTACTTCACCTTTAAATTCCAACTTTGTACCGGTGTGGTAATATGATAATGTGAGCAGTAGGCAGTTATTCGTACAATGCTTAGCTGAGTCTGACGAATTTTGAGCAAGACTACATTCTTCTGAGATCAGTAAGGAAGAGATTTACAAATAATCTCAGTATTCAGGAAATAAGTGATGCATAAGATATATATATATATATATATATATTTCTGTTTCAAACATTGCGTTTGAGACGCTTTGTTTGAACACATTACTCTTCCCTGCCAGTATCTATACCTTCGACCATGTCTTAATGATTATCATTTACTGATATTTATTGTAAAACGTGATTTTTAATTAGTGTTAAAATGTATATCTGCGAGATAATACAATCGCAAGCTAAAACTAGAAGCTACGATGGTACCAGTTGCATTCTCATTTTCGGGAAGCGTATAACTAGTGACATAAAATAATTTCCAGCTAGAAATAAGTTTATTCACATCTACTGGATTAATTAGAAGTTACTGGATAATTTTTCAGTAGTAAAATAAAGTTCTTCCTGCACTAATTAATTAACCCACTTAATATTTACATGTACAAATTTTCTGTGCCATCTCCTTGTGCATAATCATTTGGTTTTTTTAATTTGTTACAGGTAAGACCAGTCAGCCAAATCAGCATTGAATAGACGCCTCATTCCTAACCACATTGTTCTGGACTTCAAAAACCTGGTGAGACATATCAAATTTTTGTTTTATTAATCATATAGGTCTCAAAGGTACCTAGAAGTATCCGCATGTATGTCGCTGAATTTATCTTTCTATCCACATCGCTTCATCTGGTATTATTTTCTGGAGATGGAGATTTTAACATCTCTATCCAGCCAATCAAGTAGATGCTGGTAGATTGTTGGAAATCACTGTCAGCTTAAGATTGCTGCAGAGGAAGCAATAGAAATGTTGTGTATGGTCACCGAAATCCGGCTGCATAGTTGCGAAGACGAAATCGTAAATACACAGATGTTATTTGTTCTCACATATCTGAAACATTTAAAACAGCATCAAGGAATACATTAGCAATTATTGTTTCTGCTCTACGGGGGAAAAAATAAAATCATTGTATGACGTTATTGGCCGGGAGATAACGAAGGATTGTTTGGCCGGCAAGTGACAGGTTAAAGGATTTTTCAAAATCCCAGCCGGGAACCTTTTGGTCTCCAGGCAGACGTCTTAATCACTGAGCAACCAGACCACTTTCCTCGATGTGGAAATTTATCCCGTTTACCAAAGTATTATTCAGATAAATTTTGTATAGTATATTGTAATTACTTCTCGTTATGACAGATGCGTCTATTGCCCCAGTTAGTATACTGATCACTTACTGAACGGCTGGGTAAACGAGAATTTTTAGTTAAATGCCTCGAGATTTCCTGTGTAATTAGTAATGTTATAAAATAAGTTTTGGCTATGATATAGCGGTAAGGGGGATACACATTGGTACTGACCACACCTGCTTCCAAAAGGGTTTTTGAGATTGAAAATGTGGAACCTCGTGTATATGGCTCCACCCTACCCACCACAAGTCTCGTTAACGAATTGCTTTTTTGGTTTCTTTTTCGAATTATGAGTTGTCGGTGTCGAGGTCATTACAGCCACGAGACGATGGTGACAAGGAACGGGAAGGAATTTGGCCATAACAAATGAACTTGCGTCTTCCCGAATGCCAGGCCCGTTTCTCGCTGTAACACCTGACTTAATTGCAATATCACACATATCACCTTAATAGGTGGAAGCCCGTGACCATTGCCATAAAATACGGCGAGCACGATTTGGGTTTTCCATGGTTTCTTCAAATCACTCCAGGTGAATGCCGGGATACTTTCTTCAAAAAGGCATGGACGAATTCCTTCCCGTTCCTTGTCCCCAGTTCCATCCCGCATCTAATGACCTTAGCCATCGGCGAGCCTTAAATCACTCGTAAAGCACCCTACCATAATATTTAGGGTTCTGTATAAAGGCTCCTGATATCACTGAGTCTAAAATAATGGTAGACATACTCATAGAAGAAAGAAGTATTACATAAAATGTAATGGATGTTCATAATTTTTTATTATTCTGTGATTCGAGACGCAGTCATTTATAAAATACACCGTTCTTAGATGGATTTTTTTTTTTTTTTTTTTTTTTGTAAAATACGAGGTCACCCTGCCAGTAGGAGGGTGCAGAAAAATATTGGAAAAGAACAATGGCTATAAACGCAAAATATTTATTCCTATTGCTAAGATCAGCCTCCGGCAATAACTACAGGACAAGAAGAAGACTTAAATAAAGATTGCCTCCCTCTTGCTGTAATCCAAGGCTCTGCACGGATATGAAATTCCCCTTTCTGGGGCAACTGCCCTCACGGAGATGCTGCTGTGTGAGTTGACGCTGGAAGACTGCCAGCGCATCTCGCTTTCCCCATTCGACAAACACACTTCATAGCTCACCTTCTTCTCCAGATTGTGAGCTTTGTGTGCGATGCAGCAGCAGAAAGTGCTGCTATTTCAAGCGAACTGCAATAGGATTTCCTTGCACCATCTGTCGTTCAGTAAAAACATTTCTCCGTATACCTATCCAGTCTAGTACAATGCAGATACTTGAACATACACAAAATAGCAACAGTTAATAGGATTTTTTTTCCTAATGACTTTATGATTCGTCAACGTTAAGGTCAATACAGGCGGGAAATGGAAACGTGAGTAATTCGGCCATGGAATTTTGAAGGAACCATTCTGTCATTCATGTGGAGTGATTTCAGGAAACCATGGAAAACCCAAATCTAGATGGCTGGACGGGGATTTGAACCACCTGGTTTCTCCAGAAGTGGGCTGTCAAAAATAGATCTTTCGCAAAATATGCAACAATGACTTACGTGGGATTGTTGTACATTTTTTTCCGTGAAACAGTGTACAGAAATCGTATATCCCAGAGGTCCGCTAAGTGGTCAATATTGATCTCAAGGGGTTGGTAAGGGTTCTTCAGGGGTCGAAAGGGGGTCGATTAATACTAAACTGTATAAGGAAAAAATGGGAATATTCTAATAAAAATTTGACATACGGATTAGAAGGTGAACTGATTGAAATATGTGTAGATTTCAAAGCTGAAGCGTTATTTAAAAATAAAAACCTCACTGAATTTTGGAGCCATAGAATAGAAGCCACACCTTTCATTCTTGCATGGTTGAAGCTGGTTTTAGCAATGCGAACGCAATTTGACAAAACAAAGGAACAGATTGAACCCAGAAAGCAGTGGTGATTTGCAAGTAAAACTTACTATTTATCATTAGAATATCAATAATCTTACTGCTACTCTTCGGATATATCCATCCAACAAATATCAAATATTTTAATAAAAAGGTATGTTAACATTTTTTAAGATATTCAATAGTAGTCATAAGATGACAGTAAGAGGTTTGTTTCATCCAATATAATTGATGTTAAATTTTCAAAGATAATTGTGTATTTCACGTTTTATGACGCGTGAGGCTTAAGAACTATAGGAAAATTTCCATCTCTCCATAATTTTGTTATTATTTTTTAAAGATTACTATAACAGTGAAAATATCTCCTTTTTTGTTAATGTTATTGGGTTGGTTTTGGAAGATATGGGAACTATAAATTCTTTCGTGGTTGTTATGCATGTCTTTATTGCTTAGTATTAGAAATGCCATAAAAGATTTATTGTTTTTATGAAATACTTAATCTGGAGATTGATAAGAAGACAAATATTCTATGACGAGGTCGACGGGATAAAACGTTTGGGGACACGTGCTGTATCCAAAGGAATCCACCTAATTGTCTTCAGACTTGAAGTAATTATAATAAGAGGTACTACAATTTTTTTTATGAAAGTGAAAGAAAGGTGTAACAAAGAGTAAGCTACTGATGAGAAATCTGTTATTAGTTCAGAAGCGCGAGCAGATAGATAAAAGGAAGCTAAGAGAAATATCACGACGATGTTAGAGTATTGGCAAAAGATAATGAAATTAATGTTTTAATACATGACAATTGGCTTTAAAAACAAAATTTCGTAAGCATTCGAAAGACTAACTAAGATAACACTCACCCAGAATTACTAAATTACTTAGGGTAAAACGAAATTGAAGGATTATTCTGATACCCATGTTGTGCGCAAAACGAGAGGTGTCGTCAGGTTTTATCAGTATCGTATACTTACTTTTCAAAGGAAATGGCAAGCTGACAGCTGTAAAAATACAACACTTACAATATTTTTATTATTTGAGAAACAGATTAATAGAAGAAAAAGTCTGATATTAAAAAGGAGAAATATTTCACTATCAAGAATTGGCGTATAAATACGAAATAACTCTACGGGGTATTTGCATGGAGCTAAGCATCTATTGGAGACGAAGCTCGCACACTGAGAAAGTCTATAAGGAAAGAAATTAAAGGATCGCAGACGGAAGTTAAAAAATAATCTGCATACCAAAGGGAATGCTCCAGAATTGGTAGTAAAGGAGAGAGGTTTATACAAGATTCTTAGGTAACAATGCAACAGATCGCTCTTTTTAAATTTCGATAAGAACTATGTTGACACAACTATTATGGAAATAGTGACTATAGTATCTAAACTAAATAAATGAGTTGACTTGTATCTGCAGATGAAAAGATCATTCCACGCATCAAAAACTTGAAGCAGTATCCAACCGGTCGAAATACTAACGAAAAAGAAACAATGTTAGTAATTTGGTGGCAATATTTATCTAAAAGCAAGGAGTACATTTCCAACATATTCATGACAGTTTAACATTAGTTACTATTTTGGTTTGCGTGGCTCGCTGGAAACAAATTTGTTGCCAATAAAGTGTAACAGGTGCTCGTCGTATTTTTATTGAAGCCTATACAACGAAATGTTGCACTTTATGCAGAATTTTCTGTAGAAGAAAGATGCTTCAGCCTTTTGCTGCCGCCCTTAGTCTTTCTACACCGCTCCTTCTCACATTTATGTATCTAGAAGTCAGATAATGTTAACAGGAGTGACTGAAAACAATTTTTTTCAAGGTTTTGGTAACCTTTAAAAAATAAAAATCGAAGGATTGGTGGGGTAATATGAAAGTGTATGAATGGTAGTTTTCAAAGTAGAAACTTTTATTCTACAGATTTAAAAAAAGTCCCTATTAAACTGGCCTATACACACCTAGAAACAATTTGTATAGCCAAATTTGAAGAAAAATATCTATTTCAGGACAACCATGCATATCTTTATGAAATAACCTTATTATTTCTTCTTTCCGTATTTTGTAGATTTTTCTGTAATTACTATTGAATTTAAACTTCTTGACAGTTGCATGTGGTGCTACTTTTCGTTGTTTTGTGAACATCCATTGGTTAGATTCAATTTTTTGAAGAAAATTGTTAGTGGAATGTTAGGTAGAACAGTACAGCGTGGGTGAGTATTATATTATTAACTCCATGGTGGAACATGGACCCTACAGCAATTTACCAAGACATCTATTTTTTGATTATGTGAATTTTACTTTAAATTCTTGAATTGTATTTCTAATCTTCGTTGCTAACTTATTAGACTCCCTGGCTTCCTTATCTACAAATGAAAATCTTCCACTCCTCTGTGCTTGAAATCAAACAGTAATTTTCGGTCAGGACTCTCCTTTCGCTTCCTCTTGACATTATTGAATTTCACACAACATCCATGCAGGAATAATCGTCATCGAATACCTTATAAATACCCACCACTGTCTTTATTAACGGCTGTTAGGATGTTTTAGTGCATTTTGATGACTTCGTTTATTTATTTCTACGGAGATGTCAAAGCAACTAGATCTACAAAAAGAGTCTTAGTAAGTAGTTTTCTGCTTGAGGTAAAATCGTACATAATATCATGTCCGAATGATAAGATCCCACTTCGGCCTCCAGTATTTTCAGAAATCATTAAGAGATAGAGATAAAAGCACACCGTAGTCCATACCGCGTCAGGTTACCCCATTACTATAATTGTTGAAATACCTAGAATGAAACAATTCTATGATACGATCGTTGATGACATATATAGACAGTATATGTAATTCTCAGGATTCATTTGATGCAGTTAAATTACGAGTTAAAGCAACTGTGGCTTTTCTTCTTATGTTACCTGCTACAAATTGATTTGGTGGTGAAGCCAGATAGGGATTTGTGTAGTTCTCGTAGTTCTCGCATCGGAATTAATTCTACCTCAATTTCACCTGTAATAAGTCTTAGAATAGAGTACACTAGCATCCTCTTTGGTTCTCACTCCACGTTAGAATTCGTGTCACCTTTTTCAGGTGACGTAGCTACATATGTGAATGTTTGGCCTCTTGAAACTGAGGCTACACAAGTTCTCAGGTTAGTTTATTTATTAATATAAAAACAACAAAATTTTCTGCAAGTCGCTTATATATTTTGGTTCAAAACTCTGATATAAATTTGCGTAGCTAAATTGTCATATCCTCGCTGAAACCGTCGTTTTAAATCAATTATTGTTATTCCAAATTTGAGTGATGATAAACTTCTGCTGTGATGATATAATCTTGTTCACACGTAATAAAATTCATTTAAACAATAGCACTGGCCACAATACATTTTACGCTTAGATAAATATGCTTTAATGCGCGTACAAAACGAATAATTTCATTGGTATTTGCTATACGAATATTGGATTATTTTATGTGTTTACAGAATAAAGCCAGTTTCGATTAGAGAAATACTCACAAAGAGGATGTTTATTTTCATTCAGTATATTTTTGGCAAATTTTTGATACCTGCTTCGTAATTAAATAATGATAATGTGCAAATCTGCTACGTATTAAAGAACACAAATATGGGAAATGTAGTTAACATTTTCAAAGTGGTTAAAGCAAGGAAAATAAATAGGAATTAAGGGAATTTGTAGTATTTTCTGCTCAAGCTTAAGGGTTTTTTTTTTTTTAAGTCATAATTAACGATTTTTATTTTTTTGGTTTACTTAACCCATGAAGTACACACTTTTACAATAAAATTGGCCGCCACTGAAAAATTCTATCACTCTCATTATGCACAATCTGACATCAATGTCATCCCAGGAAACAGTAATGCAATACTGGCAAGCCAGTATTGCGTAACTGCTTTAAGGATGACATTGATGTCAGATTGTTCAAAATAAGAGTGATAGAATTTTTCAGCGGCGGCCAAATTTATCGTCAAAGTGTGTTCCATTCCTCCTTTCATTTCATTCTCCCTTCAATCAGAACACTAGATCAAGAAACGTAATAACAATAGCGAACAATCTAATTGGTCGCCATGACTATGTATTTGCACCTACACCCAGAGGGAATGGTTTGAATACTGCGAAATCGGAGTATGGGTACAACAGTGGAACTAGAATAAGTGATTAACATTGAAGGGAGGTGGCGTGCACGCAGGTACAGCAGCTCCCTCTTTGTATTGCCGTACAGATTAGTGGTACGCCATGCTCAGTCGGGGCAGAATTGTCAAATCATGTGGGAACGTGCAAACAAGTACCGGTATGACTCGCTGCATAGAGCACGATATCAACATGTGATTGAGTTCGATCGTCGTAGAATGATAGGTCTCTGAGGAACGGATTCGCCGTGCCGTGACATTGCGGTTCGTTCAGGGCACGATTCTACAACAGTGATGCGTGTGTGGAAATAGTGGATAGAAGAAGGTCGTGCACAGTGATAAGCACGCAATGTGGCCGACGACCGCCATCTTGTCCACACTGCCGTAACCGACAGAACAGCTTCGTCCACAGTATTGGTTCGACGTTGGAGCACTGCAACGGGTGTAGAAATGTCTGAGTCGACGATCTGATGTGGGCTTGACTGGTAGCACGTATGTCTATGCTTCGGCTTTCATTTACCGGAAGCCACGAAGTCCCAGACTGCAATGGGTACCGTTACTAGCGCGCTGAGTGGCAAAATGTAATATTTTCGTATAAAACCCGCTTCAACTGGTCCTACAGCGATGGCCGCGTACGTTTTAGACGCTACGGTAGTGAACACAATCGTACTGACTGCGTTGTTGAGCGGTACAATGGACAAGCGTCCAGTGCGATGTTTTGGGTCGATATTATCTCCTACGAATTAAGGGCAATCTGAACAGCAACTGCAAATCAGGTTTGTATTAGATCCCACGGCACTACCCTCCTGTAGGTAATTCTACATGTCATATTTCAGAAGGGCAATTCCCGGCCACATGTGGTGAGAAGTATGCAAGCTTCCTTCGTAGAGCTACGGGTATCATTGCTTCCGTTGTCTGCACGTTCGCCTGACATGTCACCCGTCGAACATTTTTGGGATATGGTTGGTCGGCAACTTGTTCGTTCTGATCCTCTTGCTACAGTTTTCTATACGTGCCTACAAACCACGAAGCAGTGTATTCCCCAAAAGCAAAGCAGGTTCTCTCTGATTCCGTTCCAGGACATCTAGAGGCATTGATTGCAACATTTGGCTGCTTTTCTCCGTACGCAATTTTCAAACAAAAAGCGCCTGTACAGTTCTTAGATCCTGATCATTTTTATATTGTCATGTCTCCAATTTCGTTGTAATCACGTGTCTCCTTCTTGGTGCTACAATTTTAACAAGCAGTATTACATGTAATAAGGAACTGTCGCTTATTTCGAAATGATATGTAAAGAATTACGCATTTTGTCGGTGAAGGGAAAATTAAATGGAGACCTAGGCGAACTTTCGTTTCCTGATCGTAGTGGTTCGACATTCACAAAGTCAGCTTCCTTAGTATGAGAAACGAATAACAGGAAGAACTATTCCTCGGTGGCCGCCAACATGTTAGAAAAAGATGTCACCAGAAGTAAGAATAAACTAAGTTTGTGAACTGCTTCTTTGACTGAATTTGCATATAGTTCCTGACATTGCTTATATCTCAGTACTAGTTAATTATCTTGCGCCTCTTCGAGTATAGCCGTTAATTTAATCCTAAATCAGTCTGGTCATAAAGTACCTAACTGTTGGCAGATGTAAAAAAAATTCTTTCTAGTGCCGATTTATTATAAAAATAAATTCGAAATAAAATTTTAGTCTTTTCTAATTACTGAAGGTCTACCACACTTTGAGTATGGTTACTATGACGATGGTGGGAATTCAAATCACTGTAATATAAATCGGAATTTCTATAAATTGATATTTGAATAAGTTAATTGCTCCCACTGTAGTACTTGAATCTGTCAAACTTTCAGGACAATTTAGTCTAACAAATGAAGAGCTTTGATTTGCATTTTACTGCGTACATTTACGGACGAAAATATGGAAAGAATATATTGATTAAAAAAGCCGTGCTGCATGGTGGGTGAGCGGTTAACGCTCTGGCAATGCATTCGGGAGGCCATCGGTTCGAATCCCCGACCTGGCATCCAGATTTTGGTTTTCCATGGTTTCCCCAAATCACACCAGGTTGGGTACAGTTGTAGTATACTGCGTTAACTTGGGTTTTGCTGGTTCGATTTCGGATGATGGAAGAAATTTTAACCATCGGGACTTGGCCGGCAGGGTAGTAAGAAGTGGTGGTGAACAATTCCTAACCATCAGATTGTCTTTGGTTAAATCCCAAAATTCCCCGCAGTGCGCATTCTTTCATGTCTCATCCACAACACAAACAACGTTCTACACTGAACACAAACACTATCAGAGTCAACAAGCACTGTAACACGGGAGGATTAAACGGGAAACCATCCTAACTGATCTTATCAGACGTTTCAATGGAGGGGTAAGGATAACCAAAGTGTTCAAAAGAAGAAGACTTCGTTCGGAACTGAAAAACATTTCTCAAGTAATAAGTGATTCTAGATATCTTTAAACATTCTTAATTCTGCTTGAAATTGCACTTTAATAACTGAAAACTAAATTGTAACATATCGAGAAATTAACACCCAGTGACAAAGTGTTAATGTGGCATCTTTGATGAAAAATTATTTCTACATCTGAATGGTGTTTTACCTTAAATGGATATTATTCTTGACGTAAAACCTTGTCTTTCAGATTCAGTTTCGTGGTGCTGTTAATCTATATGTCCATTGATACAAAAGATTATTTCCAATTTAATGTTATTTTCTATTGATCAATGTAGATATTGATGTTAAACTGTATTATGTCATGTTTTTTTCTATATTGAGGAAATACAAATGCCATTAATAAAAATAATTAAAAAATAATAATAATTATTGAAACTATAAACATTAAAAAATTCGTAACATTGCTTCTAAAATTAAATTTTTTTAATCTTTGAAAACAATTGAAATATTATAATCGATACCCACTCACAATCTTAAAATATTTAAATCAAAATATTGCACTTCATATTATTTGATAAACATTTCTAACCCACTTATTCAGAAACATTTCACAAAATATTCAAAGGACAATATCATACGTCAACAAACCAGTCACATAAAACTACAGTGAGCTAATATTTTTTATTTACATAATTGTAAGAGGGATATTGAAGGTTATAATAATACTACATGCCAATGAAACCACCATAAACCAGGTATGGTAATGCGGCAACTTGCCTGGGCAGTGCGCGCAAGTCGAGCCTATACCGCAGGGGACAGAGTGGCTGCGTTACCACGTCTGCCTCGCGGGATGCTGACTGGGCAGGGGCAAATCTGACAGCGGATCGGGCGGGACGTTCCTCAAATATTTAGCCCTCGGCGGACCAGTTATTACATTCTTCTTTCACCTGCTGGCAGCCCGATCGATTGTGCAGCCCCCGCAGCAACCTGTGGAATGTGTCCGTCAGCGTAAAGAGCACTGACGGATTAATGCCCGTCTGTCGGAACTAACAGCCATTCTTATCACCGAGTTGTTACCTGACTATCACTGCTAGAGGTGGAGCTAGTGTAACAAGTAGCTTTTACCCACAGTCATGTCACGTGGAAGACATTATTATTGCCTATTATTGATCTATATTTCGCTATCAGGTTTTATCCAATTATTTATTCTTAGATAAATTCAATTTAACTTTAGAAATATTTACGCTGCACAATCTGATTATCTTCTTATCATTTGTTTTTTGTTATAATGATTTAATATAACATAGTATTCAAGTAAACAAAATTTTTATTCATCCTAAATTCTAAAAATAAAAAACTACTTGTGAATTTGAGCATTAGTTGTCGAATTATAAGACTGTTGGAACTAATAAGTAACAGAAAGAACATAAAAAAACACTCCAACCTTTTTTTAATTAATTTTGACTTATTACTTAATAAAAATAGACATCTGGTACAGTGGACTTCAATACGTTGAACTGATGTACCTGTAATTCTGATTGTTTAGGTGAAGCATCTATTATACAGTTTTATCACGGATACTGTAGAATCTCTGCTTTATCTAAAGTGGTTACATGTAAGCAACAACTTGACGGAAAAATTTAGAAACGCTTAAAAAAATATACCATGAACGAGAACGTTACCAGTGGGTATCAACTTTTCATCCTACTGACCAACAGTTGTAGCATTAAACCTTTTATTTTGATCTGAGAATAGACATGGACTGTACACTATGTTCATCAAATGTTTTGCACGTTGCACTGAAATGACTCCAGCGTTCACTGAATGGTATCAGAAGAAAATATCTATAATGCCAGGTTTTATTGACTTACCACAATAAACTGAATGCTGGAAAATATCTACTTTATCTAACGTAATATAACATGCAGTAAATCCTTACCGGATCATGAACCAACAAGTAAAATGAAATTACATAAAGACTGGATTAATGGTTTTCGAGTTACAAGTGTACTACCGTACAGACAGGAGAGGGCCGTTTAGTTTTATGAACTATAAGAGTGAGTTTCTGGAAAATCGAAGATGATCTCATGTCTCCCTGTTATATAACATTATTCACTTTTTACGGGTTAATAAACAACACCGTATTTTAAAAACGTTTCACTGGAAATACCAGGTTGTTGTTTAAAGAGAAAACGAGCCCTGAATATGAATAAACATTGTCGTTGGTCATCTTAATTTTTCCTGAATTCCACTACTCATTTAAGACGCGATTTTTAACACTGCTCAAAAATAGGTTTTCGATTTGTGAATATTTTACGGCGGCGGATAAATAACATGTTTAAAATGAATAAATAGTATGAAAAGTAATGAAAAAAATAAAGATGTATTATTCAGAAGGCACATGTTTAAAAAGAATAAATATTATCAAAAATAATAGAAAAAACGAAGATGTATTATTCATAAGGCAATAGTAATAGTTATAGTTGATGGGCAACATATTATTGATGGAACGTAATTATTACAACCAAATCATTTTTTTTAGAAAAATTAGATTACATTATTACATTAATTACATATAATATTAATAGTTGCTTCTCAGTTCAGTATAAGTCGTGAACTAACACATGCCAATTTCAAGGCTTCAAAAGGAGCAGTGGTAGATCAAAGATAAAGATGACCAGTTCCTTCTGTTATGGTTTATGCATGAAGAGTTTGATTGTGTTGTACACGAAAATTAAATGAAGTAGATAGTTAAAGACTGGTCTGGTCTATGCAGTCCAACTGTTCCAACACCCCCCCTCTAACATCAACTGTACAGCATGCAACCTCTTCATTTATCGAAGACCCAATCTAGTGAACTCACAATTGAAAATTTACTCGATAACTGATTCTGCGTCGAATGTCAGATTAAGTTACTTTGCCTCAGTGACATCGGACAAGACACGGGTCACTTAAAAACAGTGTATTTGAAATGCTATAGCTGTAACATAATAGAAGCTGCAAACAAATCTCTAATAGAAATGGGACTATATAGAGGGCAAAACATGCAAATGTGGAGCAATGCAGACACCACCTACGCCTCTGTCAATTCATAGACGAACCTGTGAATCATCAGGATTTAATCTTACCGTAGGACAACGCAATACTAGAGCGAAAGTTGGAGGAAGTATTTTAGTGTGTTTCTGGACAAGAGACGTAAAGTAAGTAAGTAATAAGGTCAAAGGTTTCAGCCTGTGTGTTACGTGTGTCAATACATCATGTATACTACTCGGTATCCATCCTAGTCTCTGAGTCCGGTGGATGAGTAGTAACGATTAGGCTTGGCATTCGGGAGAAAGCGGGTTCGAATCCCCGTCCGGCCATCCAGATATCAGTTTTCTATGGTTTCCCTAAATCACTCCAGGTGAATGCGGGGATGTTTCCTTGAAAGGCTATGGCAGAATTTTTTCGCGTACTTCGATACCCCTTCCACATCGTATCCCAACACACTTCTCCAATTTTGTTTTCATTAGCGCAATTGTTAGTCGAAACATAGGCACCAATAAAAAACCCTCATGGTGGAAGAACAAAAGATACAATATATGAAAAGCTCAGCAATTAGTTCTTCTGTAGGAGAATAATGGTTACAATCTTCCTGCTTACCCCCAATTTCTTTTTTTATATAAAAAAATCATGTATCGAGCTTGAGCCCCTCGTATTTAAGATAAGAATACATTAAGATGAAGGGGAGAGTTTATTTAACTACACCACACACAATATAATCAATTTGAACACAAAGTTCATGTTCAAAAGAATATTCACATTAATGCTACCGTTTTTTAACTTGATGGTATCCCAAATTAGTTTAAAAACCAATATTTGAAGTTCTTCAACATCAAATCTAATAGCGAAGAAATATGTATGCAGTTAAAATAAAGTAAAATCGTTTGTAGTCCCGTAATATAAATAAAGTCACATGAAACCTTAATGTTTAATATTAAAATCTTCAGAGTCATTAAATATGATGTAATAGGAAAATGCAAAGGAAGATGAAAGATACATTAAGCGAACAATTGATCAGTTTAATATATGAAAATGTAAAGCTTTTCCATTGTAAAAATTAACATTTGGAGAGCCAACGAGGAAAACCAAAAAAACGTCAAAGCCATATATTTATAAAGCATGAAAAACGGAATCATTTTAAATATCGTGTTACAGAAACTTATTAAACATTATAAGGACTTAATACAGCATTAAATAAATACCTTCAGAAAATAGAGAGTTGAGAAAAGAATTTTTGGAATATTATTGCAGAAATAAGTAGAAAGATTTTAGATTACATTTTCTGACTTACAGAACTAATTAACGTGTTGATAAAGAATGGGAAGAAAAGTTAATGTGTAAATTTTATTTTAGATTATCACAGATTCAAACGACTGTATGAAATCAGTCAATAAACTAAATAACAAATTCTTAGTTATTTAGTCTCTGCATATCAGCTTCTTGTTGGTTTCAATTAAAAAACTCCCAGTGTAGACTCTGAGTTTCTTAACTAATGAAGCACCAGCTGTCACCGTTGTCATTCTAAATCTCAGAGTTACTATCCTGAGGCGAGAGGCGAGTAACAGTCTGTGGAACATTCCCCTCCGTCCATTCAGACGCTCGTCTCGTCCTATTATATTTTCTGTATCACCCGAAGTTGATGCTTAAACTTCTGTGTTCACAGAAAGTTCCAGCACTTTGTTAAGCTAATATCTCGGAAGCAGCCTGAAAGGAGAATAAACTGGAAGACTTACGGAGTATCCTCATGGAGGCCTGTCAGCGCGTTTATACCTCACCGCAAAACGGGAATCAACAGCTTACAAATTTTTCAGTTCAAATAAAGTGCTTAGCGTATGTCTTAGCAATAAGTTTCTTTCATTTAAAACAGATAATAAAAGTAATTAAATTTTAATTTCCATTGCGTGCATGTCCCATTGCCACTTCATAAACACCTAATTTTTACTTTAAATTCAATTATTGTTTTAGGTAAATTTTCCGCTATATTCTTCTAGTAAATTATTCTACTTACGACAGAATAAAGTTTACCCACTTCCTTATTACTGAAATCAAGTAATGGCTTATTGTGATTCATTCGAATCCACGTAATACTCCAGGAAAGGAAATTATTACCGTTACCTTGTCCTGGTTTAATAGTTACCAGCTGTAATGCTCAAATAAATAATTATTTTTTCCAATTCTGTATTGACTGATGATACTCGTATAATTTACAATCGCAAATCTGAATGGGTTATATTCCAGATCACGAAATACTGAAAATATTCTTATGCATACAATAAAAGTTTTGTTTTCTAAGCAACGATACTAGACAAGGCTGTAGTTTTGTTGTAACGCATGCTGCACCAGAAAGGGAACCGATACTTCGAGGTACAGTGTAAGAATCAGGGATTTTGGTATTTATTTCCAAGTTTCGTAGATTTCATGAATATCATATTGCTGACGTCATTGATTCATGCGGATGAAATTTAACTGTGCGTGTATCGTGATCTTCGCAACAAGTCCAGAATTATAACTAATATTTGGTATCACTGCTAGAGATACGAGGATTTTCAGTATTTAATATTGTTTTCATTAGCATAATTTCATCCACATAATATCTTTAGCCTCATGTAGTAAGTACTTCTAAGTATAACGGGAAGTTTGGTGTATTTCCTCTGACAAAGATCATCTCATAACCAAAGTCCCCCTTACCAGTAACGAACGTCCGTTCTTTTAACAACACCTTCAAAGTTCTTATAGCGATGTACACACTAAAGATCAAGCTGAAAAAAGCTAAGCTTTTCCAGATGTTACTACAACTATAAAAATAAACTCCTTGGTTTTAAGTACACCATGCTTTCCTTTCTATGATAATTAGACCAATTCATACAAAAGAAAACTACAACCAATACAGAACAAGGGATAGTAGAATTGAGGATTTATACTATATTAGATCTTTTAGCTCATACCGTATACGCAGAAAAGATTTATAGCCTCAGAAGGAGACGGGAGAAGCCGAAGGCATTTTATATCGCTGATGAATTCGACATCTGTAATTCTAATTTTACTTTTACAGTAGTAATGACACTTTTCTTAAGTATTGATGTTTACTTGGTCAATCATCATCTATGTATATTTAGTGCATGAATGTAATTCTAAAGGTATGTATATTTATGTATATTATAATTATTTATTGATTTTATCGTTTAGCCCACTAAGGAGCGCTTGGAACCATTAATTTGCATAGTCCTTCTTATTCTTCTTGCTGTTCTTCTTATCTTCCCAAATCCTCCTCATCCTTTCGTTTGACGTCTCTCTTGTGACCCTGCATTTCTGGGTTTCAGATTCTTTGTTGTTGGGATCTTAGGGCAAATTTGTGTGAAGTGATTAACTGTCTATGCATACTGCGTGTAGATGTCAGTGGGTCTAGGTTGACTTCTGCGAGGTGCTTCTGGGTTTCTATAAACCAGAGTGCTTTGGTTTGTCAGGATCCGTTGACGATGTGGAAAATTATCTTGGTCAGTCGCGAGTCATCCATTTGTGCAATATGTCCAAGCATTTCATGCGTCTTTTCCGTGTGAGTGAGGTGAATCTTTCGGTCAGTGAATACAGTTATTCTGAGTTTTTGCGTATCCAGATGCCATCTTGGACCTTGGGGCCGAATATTTTCCTCAGTATCTGTCTTTCTATTTTTTCGATTCCTTTGACATTTACCGTTAATGATGATGTCTCCGTCGCGTACAGTGCTCCTGGCAGAACGACGGTGTGGCAGTGATGGAGTTTGGCTTTGGTGGAAAGTGATTTATTATTGTAAATATTCCAATTAATTGCCTACGCTTTTCGCCGTTTTTCAGTGGGTTTTGTGGGCTTCTTTCTCAGTTCCAGTATTCCCAATAAATTACTTAAAGTGTTAAACTTGTTTGATGGCTTCAGATTTGTGTTCTTGGGGTTCATATATTGTGTTTTCTTATAAGAGATTTGGAGGCCCGTTTTGATGGCTGTCTCATGATGCTTCTCAACAGCATGTTTGGCTTCCTCAGGAGTTCGTGTAGTTACTGTTAGATCATCCGCAAAAGCAAGGCAGTTTATGTTGTTTCGTTTGTCCCCATATATATTCCAGATATTTCTTTTTACATATGTTAATCATCTTGTCTAGTACCAGCTTGAACAAAGATGGTGATAACCCATTCCCTTGTCTTACATCAGTTTTAATTTCATATGATTCAGAGATTTCGCACATAAATTTCATTTTGAAGTTGTTTTTGTCAAAGTCTGTTGAATTAAAATAGTATATTTATATATATTTAATTTTTAATTGGATTTGAGCGCATTCTCCTGTGACAATTTCCATAAATACCCATCTTCCCCATTTCCTGCGCCCACCTACATTTGCCCCCTACTTGCATGTATTCACTCATGACATCTGTTGCATTAAAACGACTAGAAATAAATTAAATTATACAATAAGCAGATATTTATTTTGTGTTTGATCGGTGTAAGTGTTATTAAAGTGGTAGCATACTCGTTGAATCCTAGGATAACATCATACGTATATATCACTACGCCAATAACACTGTATAATTATGATAACAGGTAGATATTTTCATCAAGACGATAAATGCTCTTGGGTTAAGCTAAGACAGAAACGAAATGCGCTGAAAACTGAAGCTGTCAACAGGTCACTTAGGCCATAAGACTTTACGATGTCGAGATCTGGGAGGACTGGAGCAAGGAACTGGAAGGAATTCGGCTTTATGAAGGGAACATCCTGGCATTCGCATGCAGTGATTTCTGGAAACAATGGAAAACAAAATTCTGGAAGGTCGTACGGAGATTTGAAGCCCTGCCCTTTCAAATGTCAGGCCTGAGCATTACATCACACCCAAAGGCCAGGTCCAACTCCCATTGGTCGCCTTGGAGGTATACTCCTTCTTTCATCTTTCTGTGTTGTTGTCATACGGATTAAGAAGAGCAGACGCACCGATTTCTGCCGCGTGACATAATGTCTAGCGAAGAAACCTGTAAGGGAATGACCGAGCGTGATGGGTGGGCGGTGTGACGCTCTGGACTTGCATTTTGGAGGACGGACGTTCGAATCCTCTTCCGACCACGCCGATTTCGATTTTCCATGATTTCCGTAATGGTTCCTTCAAATAGGATATGGCGAATTCCTACGCTTTCTTGCTCCCAATCCTATCCAGCCTCTAATGACTACTGCGTCGATGAGGCGTGAAGCCATAAGAAAAAAATCTGCGGGGGAACATTTTTACTGCCTCAAATGTGGTGTAGTGGTGATGGTGTCTGCGAAGTTGTAATAACGCCTATGTTACTGCCGAACTTCCATCACGGGAAGCAGTTTGCGCCGACTTCGTGCAAGCTGCTGACTCCCCCCCCTCCCCCAGTCTTCTTGGTCATCTAACAGAATTAGGCTGCTCCACTTCGACCATTAACACAATGAGATTCCCGCAATCGGATGTTCTCCAGCGGAAATATACCCCGAAAGGCTTAGAGGCACGCGTCTTCATTGTTTTTGTATTGGCACCTTAACAAAACGAACTGTCTCTCTCTTCCAATATGAATTTTATAAAATTAATAGCCTCGTACCCGCGACTTCTTACGCGTGGATTAAGAATTTTTTTGCCAGAATTAAATATAGAAAGTTGTAGGTAACGAAAGATTGGTCCCAAACAATATCGAGTCGGTATAATATGACAGGGAAGCTATCACTATATCATTCTACCGTCGAACCTGCCTCTTGAAGAGAATCAATTTCCAACATATTTCTGTCACCATTCGATAAGGTCTCAAAATTTCGTGACTACAACTGTTAATCATACTGGAAAAAATATCCTGCGCCCTTCATACAGCTTTCCTTACAAAATTCCATCACAACGATATAGCCATTTAGTCGTCAAAACGTAACTAAAAAACAGAGACTTACTTCCGTATTTATATTAGTATTACTGTGGTTCTCACTCACACACTGACTGCGAATAACACCTGAGGGATCATTATAACGTAAAAAAGTGAACACCTATAAAATTGCAAGACTACCTACGATTTGCCTCGCATTGTACCCCTAACTTTCTAATATCTACAGTTTAACATTCAATCCGAATAACCTACGGCCCAGGCCTGACTCTTACGATGAAAAACAATTTTTAAAAATCTTAGCCTCAATGGAGATTTGAACTGGAGACCACGACGTCCGTAAGCAACCCCTTTAGCCACTGAACTGCCAGTTCACTAGACGGATATACGGTCTGGACACGTCCACATCCAACGTGTCTGTCTATCACCTTATTTCGAAGTTATGAGACAACATGTGTTATTTATACAGATAATTTTTCAACCAAATGTAGACAGTATTTTTCTCCTTGTTTCAAAGGATAAGTGTGCAAAGTTTCATCGAGATCGGATGAAAACTGTGGATTTGTATGAAGAACAAACAAACCAACAAACAAACATACATTCATCTTTATATATAAAGATTACTGTGGTTCTCACTCACACACTGACTGCGAACAACATCTAAGGGATCATTATAACTTAAAAAAGTGTACACCTACAAAATTGCAAGACTACCTACGATTTGCCTCGCATTGCACCCCTAACTTTCTAATATCTACAGTTTAACATTCAATCCGAATAACCTACGGCCCAGGCCTGACTCTTACGATGAAAAACAATTTTTAAAAATCTTAGCCTCCACGGAGATTTGAACCGGAGACCACGACGTTCGTAAGCAACCTCTTTAGCCACTGAGCTGCCAGTTCACTTCGCGGAAACACGGTCTGGACACGTCCACATCCAACGTGTCTGTCTATCGCCGTATTTCGAAGTTATGAGACAACATGTGTTATTTATACAGATAATTTTTCAACCAAATGTAGACAGTATTTTTCTCCTTGTTTCAAAGGATAAGTGTGCAAAGTTTCATCGAGATCGGATGAAAACTGTGGATTTGTATGAAGAACAAACAAACCAACAAACAAACCAATAAACAAACAAACAAACATACATTCATCTTTATATATAAAGATGGTTGAACGGTGGAACCATATGTTCATCTATACATAATATATGGGCAGTACAGACCAAGCGAATTCGTATTAGAATGCCAGCTTGCTGCACGGAAAGAACAGAAAGAACTATACTAAAACGCATAAAATATAACGTCTAATTTTTCACATCGTGTGTTTTTTTAGCGAAATTTTTTGGCACCTTGGATATTAATTAATTAGTAATAATTTAGCATTTTAACGGAAATGCTTGTTGAAGGCTTCATCAGAGAGCAATCAAAAATGTTAAACATTAAAGACAGTTACGTTGTGGATATTGAGAACGTCATGTAACCTGTGGTGTGATAATGATAATATTGCCTTCGGCTGTTAAAAAAAAAGTAACAGCCATTGAAACAAAGCTTCTCCGTGTTTCCAACTGCATAACAACATAACCACACTCCATCTGAATCTCATATAAAACTACTTTTGTTGATAGGCATCATATGTCTTAGTTGAGCGAGCTAGAGATCCGACAGCGGAAGAAAAGATCTGGGGCTTCAATTGATTCAATATGCGTAGGATTTAAAAAGAAATTAGAATTAGGAGTGTTTATTTCTGTTAACATAAGTCTGTTACTTCGTACTTAAAGAAAGAAAAATTGAAGTAGGATAACAGTTTGACCATCGTAGTAAAATATGTCCATACACTTCAAGAATAATTATGACTATTTGAAAACATTTTACTTCTCCCGCGTGGTGCTTATCACACTCGCTTTTAACCTTAATACAATTTATATCTGGCTTTTAAGCAATGATTGGGAGAAACTTTTACAGTGGTTATCAATATTTCTACTGTCCAGCAATTCAACTACTTGGAAAATTTTCAAGTTTTTGTTGTTTCTGACAGCATATAATCCTAGAATGTTTTAGGATATGTCAAATTCTCGCAGTTGTAGTGACGCGTCTCATTTACGAGAATGGTGTTTTGAGCAGAACGCCCTAATCTCCAGGAAGGAAATAATAAACGTGGTGGTACCACCTATGCCTGGTTGATAAAAAGCAGAAGATGAGGACTGTGTTGAAGTTTCCCCTTGTTTCATCCTTTCCCCCACTCAACACATACTTTTTACACTTGGCAGGTTGCCACCATACTTTTCAAATATCGCAGTCTCCATATTAATTCAGTAAATTTTAGTTTGCATATTTCCAGGCACAGTGATACACATTATAACTCTTATTTCGTTTGTGTAATGGTGACGTTTGTGAGATTGTATGTCCACGATAGATTCCAGATGATAAAAGAGTAATGATGGAATAACAGAATTATGCTTCGCACTGCTGATCAAAGAAACGTCATTTTCAGATATTACGAGCAATTAACAATTCAGCTACCGTGGAAACACGCAATTAAATGTATATATATCCTTTGCATGAGATCTTCCTTAATTTTGTATACGGGTACATGCATCTCTTAAAAAACCACGCTGTAGAATGGTAGTGATTTTGTATCGTCATCTATCTACGGACTGAAAAGTTAAGCACGCTTCTTATGGAACTCCCTTCTCGATGTGGACAGTTTTACACTGTATGAAGGACGCTGAGATACAGTAACTTCGTTCAAGCTTTCCTCAGTGATCGTATCGACTTATCTTCCTGCAGAAGAATCATATTCAGTGCTAGCTGTTATGATGTCTTCTGGTGACATCTCTTACACAAGTATTTGATGTAACCATTTTTCGTAATCCTGCACATTTCAGATTGAACATACACCTCAATCCCTTTCAGCATCTGTAATAAAATACGGGTTCATCCCAACATTTTTGAAGTTTGGAACATTATCTATATAGGACTACAGGTTAAGATGAAGTTTGAACAAGACTTCACATTTCGTTTTCCGGTCCGGAACGATGGTTCCACTACTCGTAACTCTCAGCACAAAATCAATTTTTCTCTATTCTCTTACAATATCACAGCAAATTATTATTTTAGTTCTGTCAGTAGCTTTGGAGGCATGTGTCAGATAAAATAGATTGTCATCATACATCCCGTCAGAAATAATTTCTGCGATAAGCAGAAACTACAGGGTCCGGCAATAAAACCTCCCACATTTCTCGTAGCCGGCGTGCGGGTTGTAGTGAGGATACTGATGTTTAGTGTGTTTTGTTTTAAAGAGGTGTACCTGCCATTTTCAGTGTGCGCCATGTCATGGCTTGGTGAGCATCGTGCGTTTGTTGTGGACGAATTTATTCGTAACAGTTGTTCTGAAATTTTTGGAGACGATTCGAACTTGGCCTAAATGGTCGTGTCCCGGATAGAAAAACTATTCAACTGTGGGTGTCAAACTTTAGAAAGACAGGTTCAGCACTTAAAAAAAAAACCTACAGGCCTTCCTCAGTCTGCAACAACGCCGGAAAATTTGGCGCGTGTGAGTGTGTCTATGCAACTTTCACCAATCTTTGAGGACACTTTTTTTTTTTTTTTTCTAAATATGGCCTTCGGTCGTTGCGACCATTATAGCCAGCTACAATTTGTTTATGTTCCAAATGCTGTATCAGGGTTTCATTATGATATTGTTGACACTACAATCAGGACAGCACAAGACGAACACAACACTTAATTAAAACCACCCATGCCCGAGGCCGGACTCGAACCGGCGGCCCTTGCAATGCGAGGCCAGCGCGCTAGCCCCTACACTGCCAGGATCGGCATTGAGAACACTTAAAGCCTATAGTGTACAAACATCGTCCCACAACACTGCAAGCACTTAAAGAGGCCATAACCCAAGAATTGGCAGCCATTCCAAGAGAAATGACGCGAAAATGTATGGAGAACTTTCTGGATAGACTTTGTCAATGTGTCAACAATGGAAAGCAGATATAATTTTTAAAACCAAATAATTAAAAATGGCAAAGTATGTATTTTTCATAAATAAAAGTAATTAGTCTCTATCATATTTAGTTTTTATGTGACAACACATTAAAACGAGAGAGGTTTTATTGCCGGACCCTGTAGTAGTGGCTGCTGATCTCATAAACAGTTTTCACAATAAGAGCGTTATTTGAAAAGTAAGCACCTACACTTTTTTTTACTTATGGCTATACGCCTCGTCGACATCGAGGTCATTAGAGGCGGGATGGGACTGGGGACAAGGAACGAGAAAGAATTCGGCCATGGCCTTTTGAAGGAAGCATCCCGGCATTCGCCTGGATTGATTTAAGGAAACCATGGAAAACCCAAATCTGAATGCCCGGACGGGGATTCGAACCCTCGTCCTCCGGAATGCGAGGCCAGAACGTTAACCGTTCACCTACCACGCTCGGTAGGCTCCTATAGAGTATTCCATCTAGCAATTATAAATAAATTTTGCAGGGGGGGGGGGGTGTTGTGATAGATGACTATCAAATTTTTGTGAAAGTTCGTATTTGAATTTCAATAATTGAAACGCCATCTACGATTTATATAACGAATTTCCCAAATACCACTTTTACAATGTTTATTGGAATGTCTAAAATAGATATGTTACATTTGTTAAAAAGCAGTAAATATTAACTGAATTCGACTAACTAAAAGATCTTACATAAAGTTATTGTTTCCGCTATATATAAGCATCGTCCAACACATGGGAAACCACACGGATTGAGACACATGCCGTGAGCAGTAGCTTTTAGTCAATCACTCAACTGAAATACAGAGACTGTAAGATAGTATCAAAGTTCCTCTTTATTGCCGGCTGTGGTTAAATAAATACACGAAAATGTTACAAAATGAACAGACAGAAACAGAGACACAAACTGACAAACACAGGGTTGGTGGAAAACGATTAATTCAGTCAAAATATTTATATGATACATAAAAGTGCGAGGGTAAATTGAAATATCAAAACTGAATTATAAAGCTTACCAATACAAAGAGTAAAGGTTCCACAAACGTAATTAAAACTTAAGTTTCTGTTTAATATGTTGGTCTGATGAGTTTTTACTGCGAGCGTGAGGCATGATGGTTATTGATATTTGCCAAATATTTAGTTGACTGGTGTCAGTCTTCGTGGATTTAAGCGTTTAAAACATTTACTTCTAATCCCAATGGATCCTGAAACTGAAGAATCACTCAGTTTGAAGTGACCCTAATCGAAACCACAAAAGTAATTTCTTCCCGTGCTTTCCCCAAATAAAATTCTCTCACTTGGATCAATCTCTATGTTTCGGAGGTGTTATTACTGACACATATTCCACTTTCTATAACCTATAACCTATAAATAAAACTAGAAAATAGAAAACGGAAGGAGCGTTTGTCAATGTCGGAATCGACTTTATTATTCTTATTGGGATTTTTGGGTGAATATTCAGACTAAGACATTAAGTTATAAATCGGGACAACTTGATAGGCAAGTGTTGCAGTGCCGGCAAAGGTTATTGTCATCAAACTGCTGATTTGCTGAATATGGAATGCCGATCAGTGAGGTCAATACAAGCTTCACGACCAAGACTCGCTCTCATTACACCGACAGTCGTGAGTTAAATAACATCTTTAGCCGCTCTCGCCAGTTACCTTAGCATGCTAGAATATTATTTCCAGTCAGAGACTGATAGATATTATCCATCTTATCAATATGTGAACTTGGGCAGAATTGACGTTAGCTCGGAACTCGTCCATGTAACAGTTGGAGGCGTAAAGCAATAAGTAAAAAAAAAACCAAAAAAAAACCATACGCACACACACAACTTCACTCCAGATGACAAACAAACTCCAAATACCAAGATGTCTCCACTCCAGAAACAAGCGGGGTGAAGTAATGCATCAGCCTGATACCCTACAATCCGTGTTTCAATTTGTCTCTGAACCAGGCTTTATACGGTAGCGGTAACATCAGGAATTTCTTCAGAGGATTCGCAGATTTGTGACTCCCGCGCAGCGCCGTCTCCTGAGGTCGTAAAAAGAAAGCAGAATTCAAGATTTATTTTAATCCCACCGCTTCTCCGCAAATGCGCTCGCTCTCCTGATGAAATTCTCTCCGCCCAGGAACAAGGCCGCAAGAAGCACAGTCCTACAGACCAACACACTGACACTGGTCTACAGCGCGAGGGAAGAGCACTACATCGACAAAACCAAACAGAGTTAACATACTCCTGTAGCTGAAGGAAACATTCTTAAGGCAATGCTGCAGAAGGAATCTGCATTCAAAATTCTATTGCGTCCTTCGTTATCATAGTGCTGTGCTGCTTAGAATCCGCATTTGAAGGCTTTCTGCGAAACTACAAAGACAAACTGCATTTTCTGCGATGAGTGCACTCAGAGTTGTCGCTATCTACCGAAACTGATGGAAAAACTTTCAGAGGATGTCGAAATAAAGTGAAAAAATTTATAACGAAAAAAGCGATCACCGTCTTTTATTGTCGACTGTAGTGCAATAGGACTGCCACATGACTCTAACAGTCTAACTATATGATAAAAAAAATCGGAAATATGTCACATTTATCAAATAATGCAAGTGTTTTTCTCACCATTGGTCGTCAGTGTTGCGAATCGAACAGCGAAACATGACATCACTACCTTTTACTAAACTAGATTTCGATCACTTATGCCCCGGCTACACGTTCCGTCCTGCATGTGCAGGTAATTTGCGCAGTGAAAAACTGTACAAAAAGACGGAACACGGAAGAGTGGCCACACGGTACAGGTAAGCTTGTGCAAACCGAGTGTATCGACAGCTGTGAGTCTGCGACGATGTGGTCAACAGAAGAGTTTTTTAATGGAATCATTATTTTATTGTTTGCTTATAAAGAAACAACAGACACATAAGTAAATATAGGCATTGTCTAAAATTATTTATGTTTTTCCATTCAAACAAACCAAGAAAAGTAAAGAATTATGAGCTCTGTGGCTCTCCTATTAAAGCACTAAAACCCTGTTACAAACACAGTAATTATTTATCTCTGGTTCCAGGAATTGTTGAAAATTAGATATTGGGGTCCGAACAGCTTCTTGGTCATCTAAAAATTCTGACAAGTTATAGTACCATAAGGATGGGTGGTAAGTGTTGTCTGTAAAGACACCTGACTTGAGAGAATTCTTAAATTTGATCATTTCTTTCCGACGAGAACTTATCAAGGAAATATTGCGTATGATAATGTAAATAATACATAACAATGCGAACATTGTTATAAATCTAAATTACATGTACTTACTCGTTCTAAAATAGTTTTATTCACAATGCTGGCAACGATTAGTACAATTCTATTAACTGAATTACAAATTCCTTTGAATACTTTCGTATGTCACCAATTTCAGAGATATCTGTTGAAAAAAAAAAAAAAACTGTGCAAACCCAAAAACCGTGCAGTCACAAATCTTTAGCAAGTCAACGATTGCACAAGCCGTTCTTTCGAGTTTGCACGTGCTACCGTGTTGTCGTCCACACTGTAACAGAAGTGGTCCGAGACACATTTGGTGTTCCGCGTGAAATACTCAGAAAATAAGAATTAAGTGAAAGGGTTGGAGACAGAGGCAGCCACAAACAACAGCTCTTAAAGGGGCTGCGTATGAGAACAATAGCGTTAGCGGAGCAGGTACGCGATAACCTTTAAGTGGCGGACAGGAACAGTTACCCACCTCAGCTGGGAGACAATGCAGGTCAGACACAAGTGATCTGTGACGAAATGTTCGTGTGTTCTCGTACAAATTCGAGAGGTTCCAAAAATGGCGAGTGGAGTGACTGACCAATGAACATAAAGCATCTATATTTTGGTTCTAACAGAAGGTTTTGTTTGCATGTTCTGGAGGGAAAATCTGGCAAGGAGGTTAGTGACGAAAAAAAGAGGAGTGGGGATTGTAGAACGACGTGCTCTGCACCCTGGGAAGAAGACATCTTGTGCCCGTGAGCTGGAGAGGACGGAGCGACCTGCTCTGACGAGTGGAGGTTGCAGATAGTGACGACACAGTGTACCAGGAATGGTGATCCTCAGCCCACGTGGACTGTTTGGTGCTTAGGTGCTTGCTTTCTTCAAGTTGCCAGTACATTCCATACCCGAAAACGACCCGCAGAGCGATCTGCAGAGATAGGGACTCATGCAATAAAACTTTTCTAGCCAGCAGAAAATTATACGGTTGGACAATCGGTTAATTTGGGAAATCCATAAGATTGTTTCTTTGTAATTCACATGTGCCATATACATTCCATTGTAATTGTGTCTTGTTCAAATGTAAAAGGCAGTAATAAATTGTAACACCTTAACTTGTTAAATAATTATGTATCTGTTATAAATACGTAAAAGGAAAATTAACCCTGTTCATGCAATCCAAGATTAATTATAAAGGCGCCCAAATGTAATTAAAAGCAATAAAATCAATCCCTAATTGCCAAGGTAAGCCATATCTACCACAATGGCGCCCCACGTTGGGCGCCAAAATGTAACAGACCAGCCTGCTGCTATGGGATCTGTTTTCCACTGCACAAACTGAATTATTTGTATACTTTAATATTTATTTACTCCTTTACCAAACAAAGTATTTTTAATTAATAAACAAGCATTTCTTTATATACAAGTAATTGAAATAATCAAAAAACAGTATTATTATTATTATTTTGTTTTGTCCGGCCGCTCATTTATGGATTAAAGTTTTATTTCTAGAGACATGAGAGCTTCTTATCTGACAAGCTTCCCTGTCCAGGATTGTGAAAGGGTTATTAATTTAATCCCAGAAACAAGTGCACTCTATTGAATCGTAACACATTACCAGACGTCCGATGACTTCACCAGCATGCTTCAGATGATTTCCTAGTGTATGAAATATTGTCACACGCAATTCCGACTAACACATCTTTCCACGTGGTGAATGGTGGCGGCGCGTGCTTTTCCACCTACACTCCCTTCAAAGTCCCGGTGACGAAAGATGGCGTCCCTTCCTTCTTGTTGAGCAGGTTCCTCCAGCTCCACACTCCCCAGCATCCTTTTTGGTGACAAATCTTCCAGCCAATCACCCGTCGGCACATGCAAAAAGAAGAAGCGCTACAATTAATTACCGTCCTGCAGCGCCCACTCACACTCATTCAAGCTCCTCCCACACTAATTCAACCCCTAACAGATGGCGTGGGTGGTGTCTCTTGTGGAGTGACAGGTGTCACTACAACACGCTCCGACTTGCATGCGAAAACTAGTTAGTATTAATTTTAAAAAAGTGTAAAATATTTTAATTGGTGACAATACGCATCAAAATAAGAAAAAAATGTCTAGTAAACATTGGGTCGCAAACGCATACTTTCAGAGTTAATAGCAGGTCCACAATATGACGCACTCCCACGGTAGAGGTGGGCGCCGCGCCGGCGTGACGCCGCCGTGTCTCAGTGGCGCGCCGCCGCCGCCGCCGACACTTGCTTCGCGGCGTGTCCTTGAGAAACACGGCAAGGAGTTTTTTAAAAAATTTTCGTTAAATTGAGTTAATAAGTAGGTTTTAAAATGACCGAATTAGCTGAAACTAATGTTATAAAACTCTCTGTAATAGTGTTATATGACCATCTAAGCCAAACGAGTTTTGTTGGAAAGATTTCTGAAGTTTAGTGATAGAAAAAGCCAATAAGAAAAAAATCGTAAATTCCGATCAAGTCTATTTCTTAGCTTGCCTAAATGCAGTAAAAACAAAGTATTTAACCCTGAGTACTCAATGTATGGAGGAAATGAAGACTGATGGCAAAATAGAAGGCATGATAAGAAATATAAATAAACAGTTGAGACTGAATGAATAGAAGATTCTAGCTGTCATTGATGCTGGAGAAAACGTGCGAAGAGCAGTTTCGTTGGCTAGCTAATATGGAACATCAGTCTGTGTCTTGGTCATGGACTCCATAATCTCGTTACAGTGCAGGCCTAAACAGAGTTCCAGAAATTCAAAGGCTTGTAAAAAGAATGCAAGAAGATTGTCAAGAGAGAGAGAGATACCCCTTGTCACCACATGCCGAAAAATCGAAAAAGAGTTTATGGATTCCCTTGATAACGTCGTTCAATGATGAGACCGATCCTATTTTAGAAAATGATTAGATGTAACAAGTACACACAAAGATTGGATGAAGTAGTTGAAGAGAGCTCGCTATTCGTATCAGGATCAGGAAGTGTTATTTACACTCTTTCAATCAAAATGACTCGTTGGCATAGATTTCCAAAGATGGTGGGAAGTTTAACCCACGTATGCAACTGTGACGTAATAAATAAGGTGTTTAGAAAGATTGGACAAGATGAGATAAAGCAAAGTGAGCCGAATCTTTTAGACATGAAACATCTAGTAAAATTTTGATAAGGTTTCGCGAAGCAGTTGAGGTCATGTCGTCTCAAAAATATGAACAATGAATGTGAGTCTTCTGTTCAGTTCTGAAATAATTGAGATCATGAATTCTGTCTTAGATGACGAATTATTGACTATGTTTCGGCTTAATCCCAACATGGTGGCAGAAGTTAGCAAACGATTCGCTGCCAAAAGAGCGGTCGTAGCAGTATCACCTTTGGATTATCGTTTTATGGGTCTCAAAGAAGTAGATACATATTTGGAGTCAATACAAAATACCAGTACTTACTTTCTTGCCTCCTATATCAAGGAAGTAATCACTGCCATTAATGTGCCAGAAACAAATGAAAGTAGGGATTCTATTGCTTCTACAAAATCCACCAATGTTACATCGTTGCTGCAGAAACTATCGATGAAATATCGTGTGTATGGCGATAATGATTATCCGATCACTCAAGAAAGTTGGAGATATTTAGCATCATCTGATACATCAGATCCTAAAGATGGAAATCTTTTAAAATACTTAAACAAATACAAAAAAAAACTTTCTTCGGTTTTCTGCCCTTACCTAGACTTTTCTGTGTGTGCCTGCACAAGCACACCGAACGAAGAGTATTTTCTGTGACCAAGATAGTCATTTCTACTAAAAGGTCTAAGCTCAGTTCGCCAAAATAAAATTGTCGTTACACATGATAACTACAAAGAGTACAAAAACCTGCAAGATTTTGAATATATAAGTGGAACGTTACTTATTTTCTGTTTTTGAGACGAAGTAATAATATGTACATCTATCATGATATATATTATTTCTATAAGGTATTTTTTTCTCACAACTCATTATCTCCCTTAATACTTAACCGAAATCAATGAATGAGGTGTAATTTTAAAGCTTATGGTCCCCACTTTGGTCACATCACATTATAAGAAAGGAATGTTTCGGAATTTGACCCTTAAAGGGCAAAAATGTCAATGCTTCTAAAATGCTCTTTTTGTGTTACGAGTCATTTATCTCCCTGATACCTATCTGAAATCGTTTAATGAAGAATCATTTTAAAGATTAAGATCTCCACTTTGGTGTCATCACATATTAAGCAAGGAATTTTTCTGAATTCGACCCTTAAATGGCAAAAATATCAATATTTCTGCAACGCGTTGTTGTCACCAGCCATTTATCTCCCTTCATATCTAACCGATATAGAGGTATCATATTAAAGATTAAAGTATTCGCCGTGGTCACATTATATTTTAAGAAAGCAGTATTTCGTAATTCGATCCTTACAGAGCCAAAATGTAAATATTTCTAAAATCCTTTGTTGTGTCTCGAGACATTTTTATCTCTCTTGATAATTAAACAAAATTGATAAACGAAGTATCATTTTAAAGACTGAGGTCTTCGATTGATTACACCATATTTTAAGAAAATAGTTTTTAAAGGGCAAAAGTATTAATATTACTACAACTTTTTTAATACTTTTTTTTCGTTTGATGCGTAACCGAAATGGAGAAAGGAGGTATAATTTTAAAGACCTAGGTGTCCGCTTTGGTCACACCATATTTTATGAAAGTAATTTTTTGGAATTCGACCCTTAACGGGCAAAAGTATCAATATTATTTCTACCATTTCTTTTAATTACGAGCCATTTATCTAACCGAAATTGATAAATGACATATCGTTTTAAAGTTTAATCTCTAAAATTAGGTAAAATCATAAATTAAGAAGGAATTCTTCGGAATTTGACGCTTAAAGTGGTCACCCGTATGCGACAGTTCAGAGCCAAGTCCCTAGATTGCAATAGCACATATCACAGCGATGTCAATAAACTTTTTTATACAATAAGTAGTTTCTTTACTATTTTTTTCTGTTACGGAAGCATATTTCTTTTTTGCTACAGAATTTCAATGTAAACATTTTACTAGCACAGCAACACATATCATAGAGATGTTGATATGCTGTGTGCATTTTGTTCAGGTTGGTTGCGTTCTGATAAGGTCAGTGACAGTTTACCGTACATGCAGTGTGTTTTAAATTTTCCTAACTGTTTCGTAATTTGTTTTGATGGGTACCTATTACAGTAAACAATAAATAATTGCTACATATGAGCGGTTCTACTTTTCATTATACTACAAGCATTCAACCTCACTATTCATCGTATTTTGCTAGCAAACTTTTCGTACGGGTCGTCTAGTATCATATATAAAATACTCACGCCGCCGGCGTTACGCCGCCGCCGGCTGAAAATGTTGGGCGCGCCGCCGCCGAGATTTTGGTAAGCGGCGCCCACCTCTATCCCACGGCAATGCATGTCTCAGCCATTCGGTATGGGGATTCACGCACTCCTTGAAACTGTCCTGGTTGCTCCTGTACGTCTTCAATGCATGCCATCACGTACAGCACCCACTAGGACAGTTACAAAGAGTGCCTTATTCCTTACGCTGAAGGGCTGAGGCATGCATTACCGTGGAGGGGCGTCATGTTGCGGACCTGTTATTAACTCCGAAAGTATGCGTTTACTAGATATTTTTGCCTTAGTTTGATGCATACTGTATTTTACACTTTTTTTAACACCCTGTACACTTTCATACAAGAAAAGTGAATGATTTATTCAAATGAATTGCAACATGAGTTTGAAGCCTATAGATTTACCGCCACTTGTATGCAACATACTTTGAAAACATATGCTTCACAGATCTAAACGAATAACGAGGGAAGAGTAAATACTGTATAAAAGATACTCTTGAAGGACATTCAGACAAAGAATCTACATACCATCGAATAGTATTTTATTTTCCTCATAAGAAATACGACTTTTAAAAGCGTCTATGCATATAATGAAGTCTGCCCTAATTTCCTTCCCCTTAATCACTGTGAACTACAGCCATTTCATTTACCACTGTTTTTTTTTTCTCAAGGAACAGGCAGCACATTATACTGGCGCTTCCTCAAAACGCACCGTTCTGTGGGATGCGGATTCTATGTTTGTCTCACTTATGATTACTCTGTATAAGAGGTTAACACAAATAAAAACAACAAACTTGAGCATTTAAAAAAATAAAAGATAGGGAGGGGAATTCATCATAGAAATCATAGAATTCGACCTTGCGGTAAAGAGAAGAGTGGTTTCCAAACATGTCACCAAGTCCGTTGGAAGAGCGGTAATGCTCGAGCCTTGTAGTAGGAGGACGCAGGTTGAAATCCCACCGTCAGGCCAGACAGATTTCGTTTTTCCATGGTGCAGTGTACCAGTTAATTGTACCTTCTTTATTCTTTAAAATTTAAAATTAGTCAATTTCGATCTAGTTAATTATACGTGTAGGAGCGAGATTACTTTGTGTATCACATAAGTAAAAGACAAACATATTAACAAGTCACGGATCTATTATTCTGAGTGTAAGATTTCAACGACAATCTTTAACATAAATAACTTAAATTACTATCTTACCTGCAGAGCATAAAGTCTCAGGTCGACTCGGGATTATATAAAACACACACACACAAATGAACAATCCATTTAAAACCATACCGTTTCTTTTGCCAGTCTTCAATTCAGTTGCTAAATCATACCAGAACAGTCTTCTCGTAATTCAATGAATTAGTCTTGCCGATAGTCTATCGATACTCATCTCTGTAGGTCACGTGACGCCCGCCTCTGTTTTTTCTTTTGTTTTTTTTCTCATAGTCACTAAAAGAGTTTTATACATGCTTTTCCTTTTGCACAAAGATCACACCCATATGGAATGTATCCATATGGTACATTACAATGGTTTACCAAAACACTCCACGAAAACGTCGAGATGGTTTCTTTAAAAGGCCATGGCCGAAATCCTTCCCGTTCCTCGTCCACATTCATATCCAGTCTCTAAATGAGCTTGATATGTCAGAGGCGTAAAACCCGAAAAAGAAAAATAATTCTCTGCTTAGTCATTATTTGTTAGGTCAAACATCTGGGAATATAACACTTGATACTTGAATTAATTGTTCAGGAATGTCTGATTTGGTTGGTATACGCTGTACTGATTTCTTCTGAAGCGTACCATCATATCTTCGACTTTGATTACACTACTTCGGAGATCCGATTTATGCTGTCCAAATCAGGAAGTATGGAGCGTAGATACATTAGGCCTTGGTACAGCCTATCATACAAAGTTGATTTTATTTGCAGTTCATACCACTCTGAATAAACATTCGTTTATTTTTACCACCTGTATTTCTTTATAACCTAGATTACCATAACTAACCATACGAGGTTGCTGTTAAGGAATAACTCACTCCATAGTTGTTATTATACTCCATAATCGATTCATAATTGTAAGGAGTTTCGATAGAGAAGAAAACGTGTCGGTACACAGTTTCTAATGACACGACATACCTGAAAGTACTAGTTATACTTGATAACGATTCGTCCGTCGCTGGCGTTACTAGGTTTATTCAAAAAACCGGAGGACAAGGTTGATGGTATTTGGTTTAGTCTTTTTCTATTTCCATACGCGACACAATATATTCAACACGTACTTCACATGATTATTTGCAAAATATGGTAATACCAAGATAGACAAAGAAAAAAATATAAAATTATGTTTTGGAATCAACGGCTTATTACCCCTTCTGTGGTAGAATACATCAGACATTGTCACAAATCTGATATGCATATTTTTAAATTGTTTTAGATATAAATTATTGTAATATTAGTTTTAATTTCTGTTCACTGTGTTTGATTTAAATGTTTTCTTTTGTTACAGGTAAGAGCGGTTGGGGAGTTTCATGACGATCACGATCAATACTTATCTGCTACCGTTCATAACTGGTGAGTCAAGTGAAATTTCAGAACATCAGACGTTTATCAGTGTGATGTCTATTGAGATCAATAAGGAGTAAGAATATAGGTGATCGATAGGTCTAAAAGAGAGTCAACAGGGTAATATTTAACTTTGTTAATAAATCGTTTTTCGTACACGAAGCTGAACTGTGAGTCAAGAAACTTACGGATGTAGGACGCACACTGTTTGCTATATTTATGGAATGTCATGTCACACCACTATCATTAATTTCACATTTTTAATTTCCGAAACTAATGAATCGCTCTATGAAATTGCTGAATAAACGCCCACTCCTATCTTGGGAACACATTCAGAATATTTACTGATTTTGTAATCATTCTTGCCCTATTTCGACTAGAAACCTCAATACCGGTAACAGATTGTTCACCAGGAACAGTGACACACAGAACAAGGAAAACTTCACCTATGCGGTTGATCTTGTAATTTTTGGGATGGAGAATGGCTGTATTTTCCATGTTTACTCATTTGTATTGTTTCCTGGTTGACCGTTGTGATCAGGCGTTTGAAAAAAATGAAACCTCTCCGTCGGGTTCACTGTAACATAATATGTCAGCTGCCGTATTATTTTCAATTCTCTGTTTCAAATGAATGAGTGTTTCGTACGAATCGGGCAGACATTTTATGATGGAACCGTAACTAATACGAATTACCATTCTGACGTTTTCTCCAATTTCTCCATCACAATGTTTTGTTTAAAAAACGTTATTATTATTTATGGCTTTTTCCTAACGAAAATGGTCGGAATGAGAAAATCAGGGAGATAATCAAAAAGGAACAGGTACAGCAAAGAATAGAAAAATTAAGGTTACAGTGGTATGGCCATGTGAAGAAATGGGAGAGGAGAAGATCCCAAGGAAGATGTTGGACATGGAGCTTGTAGGATAGAGGTAGACCGAGAGGCAGGTGGGTGAAAGGTATTAAGAAGTGAGTTGAAGAAAGATGAGGATGGTGGATGCACAGGAAGCGGTGGAGAGGCTTTTGTTCCAATCAGACCCGGCCAGTGGTTGGGAGCTGCTCAAGATAATGATGATGATTTATGGCGCTCACACTCTTTAAATTCATTAGAACCTGGGGACAAAATGGGGGAAGGACACCCCTCTGGTATTCAACTGGAGTGACGTGAGGAGTCCATAGACAACCGAAATCTGGACCAAGGATTGAGCTCGCGACCACCTGAACGCCATTGCTCTCATGTATCACGTCCATGAGAAAAGTAACTACCTTTTCCACTCCCATTGGCTACCATCTCATAAGATGGGATTTCCTCCCATACTCTGCTTTTGTCTAATCGTGTAGTTTCTTCGCTGAATTTCCCTGGTGGTACTGTGACTTGATATCACTGCATCACCAAGTTTTCTCAACCTTGACGTCTTAATTTTTTCACAAACAGAACACGAAATAAATAGTCATAAAAATAAAATAATTCAATCCACAGTATATACATCAGATATGGCTTGTAGGTTGTTTTTTTTTTTTTTTTTTACCTCTAGGTGTCCAAGCGCATGTTTTTTATATTTCTACTGCACCTAATAAATTATATATGGAACCCTTATGATAAACTCATTTTTCACGCCATAAGAAAAACTTTTGAATTCTTCAACTTAGATATTTGTAATTGCGCATCTTCTTAGTTCTTCCTTAACAAGACTATAACGTAAAATTTAGAAAACTCGTGCGGGTTGAAAATAATTGTAGATGCCTTACCGGGAAATCAAAGAAAAATTTGCTTTGGAGAATCTTAATGTGTATCAACATAAAATTGGATCACGATATTTTCTTATCCCGTGAACAGAACCAAATTTTGGAGAAAATCATAAAAAATTTTATAATATCCCCATTTATTCTTATTTCACTAATTTCTATATGTTACTACTAAAACTGTATAATAAAGGATTAAACATCATCTATATATACATTGTGCTATTTTCTTCTAAAATTCGTCGATAATAACTGTTTTTAGTCATTTTAAACACAGTTCACCTGTAAGATACAACCCTCATCACTCCACCAGGGAGAGATATCCCATGTGTTTGCAATATTTTATCCTTTTGCTGTTGACACTGCTGTTGGGTTGTTCTTGTTCTGCCGTAAACAATGTTGCTGGAGTATCAGAAATGAGAGGCTGCCTGCACTTGTCCATACTGAATGCAAGCAGTCAACTCTCAAATCCTCGCAGCAAGCAACCGCCATACGCTGCGTTTAACACACAGAAAAAACAACGGCTGAGCTGAAAAATCGCTAAACAATAGACGCTCAGTCAGCGCTGGAAAGAATTACCAACAGTAAATTAAATAAAAAGGAGCGTGGAGTTAGCTTTAATGAACATTTAAGAAAAAAAGTTCCCGCAATTATAAAATGCAAGAGCTATGTTGAGACTGATGGAATAATTCCTTATTATTAACCGACTTCGTAGTACTATGTATTCCACTGTTCCCAGTATTATAGTTTCAAATAAATTAAAGCACAAAAACCATCAAAGTTATTTACTACGTTTAATTCAATTGGAGCTAATTCCATTCACGTCATCTTTCCAATGATTTATTTTAACCTTAAATTCTTTGATTACAATATAAGCACCCATCTATTGCCCTTTACGAATTTTAATTCTAAATAGCGTCCAATAACACTTCCTTTTTTCCATGCTTATTCTCTCATTCAAATATACAGTATGATTTTTTTAGATATATCACTTCCCCATCTTGGATTTTTAGTTCGCTTAGATCTATTACATTTTTGTATTTCTAAGTAATCAAATATCCTTTTGCTATATTTTGCAACACTACATGATACGTTTATTTTAATGTTATGAATATGTCATCCTTAACAACACAAATTTCGTGTTGGATCGGAATTTTTATGTCAAATAGTTGAGTCTATATAACAATAATAAATTATATAATAATTTTATCTATCATTATAATGGAGTATAAAGCGTGTGACACTAGTTATTTTAGAACAGTAACTTCTAAGCTCGCCGTAATACTGTATATCCTCAGTTTGGAAGTCTTGGGTAAAAATTATTTTTCGTAGTAAATTAAGTTACGAAGGAGAAACAATAACTTTGGACTTAAAGCTTTCAGCATTTGGCAATGAGGTTTTAATTCTTTCTGGAAGTTAATAGAACTCAGAAGTTCCAGATAATTTTATTCCTCTGCTTACTCCTATTCTTGTAGAAGTTCATTTATAGCGTTACCGATAAAGGTGGATGTGCGGTAACTCTCGGGCCTGGCATTAGGGAGGACGCGGGTTCAAATCCCCCTCCGGCCATCAAGATTTCGGATTCCATGGTTTCCCGAAATCCCTCTGTACGAATGCCGGTGTGATTCCTTCCAACGACATGTGGAAATAAAATTTGTTTAACATAATGGGGCAGTGACGTGTAATCCCAGCCGTTCCTCTCCCTGGTACTGACCTATCGTACTGGCTCGCGGAAGTTAATCCCACCAAAAATGGTGGATAGAGGCATGACCATTACCAACCGACGTTGAAGGTATTTGTTACCATGGAACAACCTAACCTCTCTAGGAATAAGCGCAAAGGAGGAGCGGTTTGGAGAACACTCGAAGTGAAAGAACAATTAGAAAGTTAAGTGTAAAATTTAAAACATAATTTTTTATGTTCTGAAAAAGTCTCTAAGAAAATTATTATTTTCAAAACGAATAACGATTAAATTATTTTCTTGTCTTACGAAAATTGTCATTAAAAAATTTACCACATGATCATTGAAACGTTTCGTGATTCTTATTGATGTAAGGTAAAAGCTACAGGTATGGACAGAGAATAGACCGAAAACATGTTCGGGGATAATTAATTAACTACAAGAACATGGCCGAGTGACGTAACAGACATCATGACCAAACTGGACCTCCCCCCTTCTCCCCACCCCTCTCCCTCCTCATTCGTCCACCAAAGACCAGGTGGACACTCGACGTGTGGTGGCTAGTGTAAATTGTGAGAAAGGTGGAGGAAGACACTGAGTTCCTACTGTGTAACAGTCGTCTACCTTGCTTATTAAATTCTTGCAATAAATATCTTTTGTATGATTAAATGATTTATCAAACCTTGTTTTTATTAATGAATTGGAAGACATTTTAACATGAAATATTCCAAACAGAACTCGATCATTACGCTTCATTTAATCTCATATTGACAAAATAAATCAGAACAGTTATTACATATTTTCCTTAATTTTATCAAAGCATGAAAATAGAATTTACAATCATTTAAAATAAAAAAAACTAAAATTTATTCATTCATCCCGGTATTATAAATACACATATTCACAAAAATTCTTCAAACAATATTATTTCGTTTGATGGTTATGATTATGAAACACGACGGATGCCATTACTTCGGCAATCTAAGGATTTATACTCTTAACGGTTGTGTTAAGGTTCTAAATGTCTGATGTAGTAATTACAAGGTGGACTTGTCTTAACTATTTAATGTGCTTTCTGTTGCTTTACCGTTTGCTGGAACGTAGTGGCTGGAGGCTTGCATTGGTACCTGCTCTAGAACGTATCTTACATTCGCGCGCTCCACCTACTTCAGCGTCTCATATGCAAACTCCAACAAGGTGCATTCACATATCATTTATTGGGCCATGTAACAACGGCCGACAAATTATTCACCAAGTATCACACTGACTTCCTGTCTGCATGGGAACTCACATCAGAATGCCTGCTCCTGGCCGTCTCTCCTGTATCCCAGCATTATTTGGGAAGGATTTTTCCATTGGCTCGCAGATTTTATGGCGGGAAGTGGAGTGTGCAGACTCAAGTGTCCTTGAGCAGCTTAGCAACCTTACATGGCCGTAGAAAACACCGTTAGGTCTAGCTCCAATGTGTCGGCCTTCAAGCACGCTCGCCAAAACCGCCCCACACTCACCAAAGGGGAAATTTCCTATTATCTCTGTACTTTCATCCTTCACCAGCCGCACCATGAATCATGCACCAACACACCATTGTTTTACTACACATGAATGCTATGTTCCACCATCCACTTATAACATAAATAAATTATTATTATCCAATTATTTATAACTTAATTGTGGGGATCGCGTATGTCCCCTTACAACTGGAAGTCTAACCGTGCCTGTTAGGCCAGTTTTTCTACACTGTATCAGATTGTTCGTGATTTAATTAATATGATAAATAACTAGTCCACGATACAGTTTACTTTAAACTTGCTTTTATTTTCATAAACACGACGTCAAAGATACTGTTTACATGCGTACATACAATCCAGCGATTGTATACATCACTTCTTCCATACACAATTCAGTTTTTGGCCGTCGTAAATTGTGTCGGTGAAAACATTTCTCTATCTCAGATGTTTGCTTTATATAAGCTTCATCGAAATTTTTAGAACCCTTCAAACGCTTCCGACAGATATTTATCGAATATTAACAATACTTAAACAATTGAAACATATTAAAAACAATCAGAATTAGTAAATAATCATTTACAATCAATACAAAATGGATAGAAATGGAAATTAAAGATACTTAAACACAAAATTATTCACAGAAATCATTTTAAACTGTAGAAAATTGTCATTTACACATCGTAACTTGCCTTAATACTTGGAATTACAAACATTTAAGCAATTCTCTTGTACAATTCTGTCCTTAAACAAATTAAATGGCCTCTACATAATTTATTTTCATAAAACAAAGTCTATATACATTGATTTACAGGAAATTGCAAAGCAAACATACCAGATCATATTCAACAAAACTCTAGCTTACTATAAGTGCTTCATTAAAATACCATTACATTTAAGTTTGGGTTTGAGGGCTGTTACAACTGGTATGCAAAACTTAAGAACGAAAGTAATTTTCGCATACTGTGTCACTGCTAACTAGCATAGCTTGACGAAATTTGAACCATACATAGAAAGAACTGCCACAGTAAGAAAGAATAGGAAACTGTAAGAAATACGCGACGAGGCAAACAGAAAGGACATTTCTATACAAAGGTAATAAGTTAAACTAAAGTCACTACGACTCGCTATGGTCTCCTGGATATTACTAAAACGGGGTACATGGTTCTTAAAAAGGTGTGTGAACACCACGGACAGTGATGCATGCTCTGCAACCTGCTCCCATGCTGGCCACAAGGCTATTGAGGGGTTATTGTGGTACGACGTTCCATTCCTTCACCGGCGTGGTTGGCAATTGCTGGACAGTCGTTGACACATGTGGACGTGATGCAGTACGTCTCCCTAAAGCCGCGTTCCCACGACGTCTAGTAACGAAGGCGGGACGGGACGGGACGAATACTCAAGAACACGCCATGGGAACAGGGCCGCCTCTCATAGTAGGGACAAGCCGCGGCTACCCACTCTGTGTCGGTAAATATCACAGGCTTGCGTAGTGGAGCACTGTTGCCATCGGTTTGCAGCAGCGGTGCGCACCCCTTCTGTTGCTGTAATGCTCTGCGTAACGTGGTGAGGAGGTGGTGGCGAGGTAAGTGAGGGCTAACCTGCGGCGCGCGCTCGTCCCTACACTTCGGCTAATGAGGTCCCGTCCCGTCCCGCCTTCGTTACAAGACGTCGCGGGAACGCGGCTTAACGCATCTCACAAATGCTCGATGTGATTTAAGTCGTGGAAACGGGCAGGCCAGTCGATTCACCGAATATCCTCTCGTCACAATAACTCCTCTATCTGCACTGTTCGATACATTCGCGCATTGTCATAAATAAAAATGAAGTCAGGCCGAATGAACCCCTGAAAAGATACACATAGGGAAGGAGTACAGTGTCACAAAGACGCTGGACTGTGATTGTAACAAGTTAAAAGATTTATAAGTCCGTACGCCCATGCAACATTATAACACGTGGACCACCAAAATAGTCATGCCGTGATGCTTGGCGCTCAATGCTATGTCAACATGCACAGTATCTCTGACGAAGGCTGTAGGTTGGCAGCCGAAAGCTCTGATTATGAAATAAACAACGCGGCATACACCGAAAAATCTATTAATCATTAGCAAAGACGGCCGCGGAAGTCTTGGGAATTATTTTTGACAATTTCCTGCATGCATTACGTGTTCCCACCTCACTTCAGGTAAGAGTACGTCCGTAATCACTACTCAGGATGAATCTGCTCGCAACTGAATAGAGCACACAAACCCACTCCTCATCGATACAGTCCTGATGTTCTTGGTACCATCAAAAACGGTGCCGCCGATGTAAGGGTGCCAATGTAACATGTCTTAATCATCGTCTGGCAAAGAGACTAACTCCATACAGTTGCCATGTCAATGTTGAGGGCGAGATTTCGTGCCTCTCAGTCCTTTTAAATGTGGTTACACTTGCACGCGCTGTTTCTCTTGGGTCCCTTCCTGCCTGCTGCACTTGACGGTGGTTGACCACCTCCTCTCCCTCGGATGGCAGTGCCTGTCGTTCGGAACACTCCTCATGCACGCGAAACAATGTGTGAGCAATACCAATCTCCTAGGTTACACTCGTCACACTTCATCCTTCTACAGGTCCGGTCCCATGACGTCTTGTAACGGAGGCCGCCCCAGACGGATACCTGCGTGCCTCTGCTGGCGGAGATGACACGCAGCTACCCACTCTCTGTCGGTAAACATCACAGGCGTGTGTAGTGGTGCGCTGTTGCCATCGGTTTGCAGCAGAGGTGCTCTCCCCTTCTGTTGCTGTAAAGTGCTCTGTGCCAAACGACACTAGGCAACGTGGTGAGGAGTTGGCAGCGAGGTAGCGAGGGCTAACCTGTGGTGCGCGCTGATCCCTTCACTTCGTGTGGCCTCCGTTACAGGACGTCGTGGGAACGCACCTTACCAGTTTACCAATGATTATTTCCCGTATGAAGTAATCCAAATATTGTATCCAGGCCATGATGTAACTAAGAACAACACCGCAGTACACCGTAACAACTCAGTGATGACATACACTATCGTCTCCCGTTCCTTCAGCTGGCTCGTGTTGCGGGGCAAAAGATATTTGGGATTACTTTTTTTCTTATGGCTTTACACCTCTTCCAGGTCATTAGAGGCGGGAAAGGGTGGGGGGCTAGGAACTGGAAGGAATCGGGCCATGGCCTTTTGACGGAAGCATCCCTGTATTCGCCTGGAGTGATTTGGGTAAACCATGGAAAACCCAAATCTTGATGGCCGGACGGGGATTCGAACCCACGTTTCGGGTTATAGTCGTGCTGACCTCAAGCCATATGACGTCAGCTTTCTCTGGACGTGTGGGAGACCGCTAGCTACATGTTCCCACAGAGTAGTTAATATGTTATGTTACTTTCTCGTCCTAAAGACTGTCCTCCAATAGCTTAGGTACACTGGTGTGCTGAAGTTATGTTACTATCTGCTGCGAAACGAGTAACTGTGCGTTCTGTATCTTTTGTTTATGAAATGTGTAGTTTATGAGGCGGTGATTGGGGCCCATCCCAACATTCGCATACATTATTGCAGGAAACCGCCTAAAAACAGCGATAGGAAGCCCTCTATGTGATGACCTGGGCTTTTATCCGGTCCGCTCGTATCTCCCCGATGTAGTCCGCGGCGCCTCGGCGTACTGAGCCACACTGACGGATCAAATTGGTCTATTATTATATTAGATTATTTCTTGCTTTTTCTGGCGTAAATTTAATTGCAAATACTATATATCACTGAATCCCTCTTCGTACCATTTGAAATAAATTTAAGTTGCCAGTAAAAAAAATCATATTTGGCTCAACGTCTCGAAGAAAATACGTGTTACAAATAGCAGCTATACCGTAAATTACTCATATCTCTACACGCCATAATTTAGTAAAAATCGCTATTGGACATCTGAAACGGTTGAAAAATTATTCCACATCAGCTGGACCATCGTGTCCTTATGCTGACTCTACGAGCGTCTTCGCATTCGGGAGGACGCGGGTTCGAATCCCCGTCCGGGCATCCAGATATGGGTTTTCCATGGTTTACCCAAATCACTCCAGGCGATTGTCGCGATGCTTCCTTCAAAAAGTCCATAAGAATAAAAATTCTTCTGAGTCTTCCAATATCGCTATGTCGTCCTTATACCTGATGGTTTTCGGTTCATCCACCGCAATGCTTTTTACTTTTTCCAGCCCGGTCCGAAAGTTCCACCCTAATACACAATAGTCAGGTGTGTGATATTTTTTATTTGTGTGCTTGACCCGGTAAAAAGATTCTGTGTGGCCCTACAGTTTGACCCCGTGCTCGCTGAGTTATGGAATACAGTGTGTAAACAGTGTGGGGCGGACCATGTGTTCTGTTACGATACTCAACATCGCCTCTTCATGTCCGCTAATTCCAGGGGGGAGGGGGGGGGGGAGTACGCAGTGCGCCAGGCGTCAGATAAATAAATCATCCCGCCCAGATGCGTTTCCACCGCCGCCTAATTATGAAACAGGCGCGCCGTAAATTTCGTTTAATGGATCCAACCTGCTGGTATCGATTTCCTTATTAGTCCCGGAATATTTTTATCTCTGAATGCTGTTGCGTATCACTGTCAACACCCAGCGTGCTACCGATCTCGATTAAAAAATGTACGCAAAATTACGTTTCTATGTTCCTTCAATCTCTGTCTGCTGTTCACAAAAACTATAGGTGGCAAAGGGATCTTTATATCAATACTATACGAAACGGCGTAGTAGATTATATATGGACGTGTGTTCTCTTTGATTCCATGTGAGAGCAATCGCGAGATGTAGAGTGTTTTATTATGTAATTTTCCGAACTAAAAAATATATAAATATCCGATGATTTAGCCATACTAGCAGATGATGAAACCACAGCAATCAAACAGATAGACACTCTAAAAGAATGAGCTGAAAGAGTAGGCTTACAAATATCGTTCCAAAAAACCAAATTCATCTGTTCAAAACTCCTCACTCAAAATCTGGTCACAAAATATGGACAAATTGAGAGAGTCCCATATTTCAAGTATCTGGGAGAAATCATCGAACCCACAGGAGGAGAGAAAATAGCACAGAAAGTTCGCATGCAAAAACTTATTAGAGCCTACGGTAGAACCTACAACACATATAATAAAAAATGTTTGTCCATATATACAAAAGTCAGACATTACAACACAGTTATCAAACCTGAAGCCCTGTACGCCAGCGAAACTTTAACACTACACAGGAAAGGTGACCTAGAAAGAATTTTGAAAGAAGAACGCAAAATTATAAGAAAGATTCTTGGCCCAGAAAAAACAGATGACGGAAATAGACTTAAATCCCGAAAGACAACAGAAACACTGTCAAACCTCGCGGCAGACATCAGAAAACGAAGATTGAGATTTTATGGACATATCCACAGACTTCCAGCAACAAGACTGATTCATAAAATTGTGACGTATATAGAACAGCTAAAAAGTATGCCCTGGGTCCAGGAGATCAAAAAAGACATGGAAAAAGCCCACATAAACTCATCAGAAATCGGAGATAGACAAACATACAGCGAAAAAATTAACAAGTGGGAAGTACCGCCAGAGAATGAAGTCATTAAGAGACCGGGGACGAAGTGGACTGAAGAAAGCAAGAGAATCCACGGAGAAAAAAATGAAAGCTATATGGAAACTCAGAAAACTGAATCGTTAAGGCTTTGCGTGATCCGACAGTGTCGAATTGCAGATAATAATAATAATAATAATATCCAATGTTATTGACAGAATATCATAATATAATTACAGGTTATTTACACACGTTAATTGTAGTTTCAGTTATTGTACTTCGTAAGTGGTCTATATAAATCACAACTACTACCTATGTCGCAACGCATTTCACAAAGAATAATATATCATTTGAGGGAGTGAAAGAAATTTAAAATTATCTTTCCTTTCTTAGACCAGAGGATTTATTACATTCGTAAAAAGCAAGTATGTAGATATTCAGGCCAAAGAATTTTAAAATAAAAATCATTAAATAGGATGACAGGTGCATCAGGAAATTGCCGCCGGGACATGTGCTCCATTTCAATTTAATTATACTAAATGTTCTAATTCTTTTCTGATTTTGGCATCTATTCTCCTAATCATAACCGAAGATAGATGTTATTAAACTCATTTGGCAGCAGAAATACTACGCTGCAGTGATAAATGAAAAAGATTCTCTCATCTTTTTTTAATTTTTATATCATCGATGTCGAGATTCGATCAAAGTCCTCCCGAATACGAGGTCACAACGTTACCGCTCACTCACCATGCTTGGTACTTGTCAGTAAATAAATTGATTAATTAATAATCTGAAATATTTCAGTGATCTGTTTCACCGAGTCAGGTGGTGGTGCGAGTTAGCACTACCACCTGACTTTCGGGAGGATGGGTGTCAGATCCCGCCCGGCCATCCTGACTTGGGTTTTCCGTAGTTTTCCCCAGTCATTCAAGGCGAATACTGGGATGATTCCCTAGAAGGCCACGACCGATTTCCATACCCCTTCCCTCCCCGTAGTTTAGTCGGCTGTAAATGGTCGCCGAGATCCTCCAGCAGCAGCTTTCAGCTGGGAGAAATGAAATTCTTAAAAAAAGTAAACTGCATACTTTTAACACAGGAATACATAAAAACTAACATTTTATAGATAACTAGTGTAAAATCGTGACCGTGTTTTGCGTATCGTCACGGGCCTAGAATAGTTCCAGTTTATAGGGTTACAGATTGTGACAGATTGACCTGATTTGATCAGATACGAACTTGATCTATGTTTCACACTTGGGGTGAATAAAATCACTTGAGATTGAAAATCTCAGAAGTATTCAGAAGTATTAATAGATGTAGGTGTTATACACGGACAGTGACGATCGCGCTATCGTATAATTGTTTCAAAAGTTGTAAATTCGAACTTGTTGAAATACAACCTTGACTTGTATTTGACCTTTAAATTTCACTCTGAAATATTTAAAGAATTTTTTTTTTTTTTTTTTTTTTTTTTTTTTTTTTTTTTTTTTTTTTGTAACGGCCAGAAAATTTAATACAGATTCCAGATTATTAAGCAGCTGAGGAACTCAGAAAAAATTAATTGACAGAATACTCGATTCGTTAGATATTTTATTCTGCTGTCAACTTTAAATAACTTAATAACTCACGTACAGCAAACATGAACAAAGACCATTAATGAAAGTGGTCAGTAAAATACATAAAAACTAAATAATTTGGTCAAGCAACAACATTAGCGAAAGTTTTAATTAAATTGAAACTGATCCTAGACCGGAATGACAATTGGCATTCGTGGTTACAGCAGAGACAGTGAGTAATTTAAGTTTTTTATGTTGCTTTCATTAGCAACATGTTACTGAAAAGCTGTTCCAAGTTTTCTTCAGACGTAAAGTATATCGATATTGTTTTAACTATGACTCTCTACGAAAAGCAAATATAATGCATGTATTGTGGCAATTGATTTGATAGCAGTTGCTTAGCTATTAAATTGTTGACATAACCTAGCTGTTGATTTGCGAGTAAGTCTGACACGTGACACGTTCCTCCAGCCAATAGCTGTCGAGGTGAGTGAGTGAGCGAGCATAGGAAGTTATATAGTAGATACGAAATAAAAATAATATATGGTTCGATAATGAGACAAATATATTTGTAGGATAGATGAAATGTTGGATATTTGCAATGATCATAGGTGTAAAATATAGTGTGCCACGGGGAGCTTCAAGAGATCTGATTCAATAATCATATGGATAGGTAAATATAATAGTGATAATTTGTAAAACAGTATAGTAATGATGGATCTCGTATTTATTTTTAATTTATTTTGTCTATGAAATGAAAAGATAGAGGAAATTTTGGTTGCTGGCCTCGTGTGGATTGGTCGGTCAGGCTGAAATGCACAGGTAGAGTTTTTATGTTCAGTGAAGTTTTGATGTTTACGGATCTATTGTGTTATCTATTTTTAGTATTTGGGCAAGAATATGCGGGGGATACACATATAAATGTCTGTAGGTTCTTTTTATAATTAACTCACCGATTGACTTCTACTTTTACTAAAGCTACCTACATGTATCTGAACTCGTATTTAAAGGCTACTAGGCTACGAAAGTATCGGTTAACTCAGGTATAATATGTTTGCCAAATAATATAAAAGTTATAAGTTCATGTACATCATGGACACATCTAATATTTAAATTCCTGCCGTGCTGATAGGATCTGGAGAAAATGGAGACTTTTAACAGGGCAGCACACGGTTGTGTGAGCTGCAGATTAATTATGTAGATGACTACTGATGAAGCCCTGCTGATTATAACTCTAACAAAAAGAGGTTATTGCAATGCACGTCTCTTTTGTGTGTTCAGGAGTAATCTATGAAATAGGAGTTATCTGTGATTCTAAATGTTCCTGTTAATTGCGAATACATTACTGTTAAGAGGCCATCCTGGGTGATTAATCCTTTGCTTTATGTGTCACTATGTATGCATCGCTAGTACTTTGCTGATACTGAGCTGCAGTAATGGATTGGAAAAGTGATTACCCTCAAATCTGTGATCCATTGTGTCTGGTATTGGGAACAAAGATGTTGAGTTCGAATTTCATTTTGACCGTTAACATGCTATACCACACTACTGATCGTTGGTATTATCCCCGTTTCAACTGCCTCAGAATCGGATTACAAATGCATCCACAGTAATACGTAGATACACTCTGTTGTTCTCACAGACCTTTCACTTAGTTTCGCGTCAGACAATTACTGCATTGCGTCACAAGCTCATGCGTCGAAAAGTGATAGGATATGATTTAAGGAATCTATATTTAAGTGTCACTATCCCTTTATTTCATAAATAGAAATAACACTCAATTAAAGGTAATTTACATTTTTTATGTTCAAACCACAAATATTAATAAGCCTAAGTTAACATTTTTTTAAAAAAATTTGAAGTAGTGCGATAACGTTATGTATATGGTTAGGAACCGAAAGATATGATTCAAAGATCTGAAAACCATGGTATTATAGATTTTGTATAATTTTGTCATGAACGTTTTTAACCAGATCAGATACATAAACTACTTGTTTTAGACTTCGTCGACTTCTACCAGACAAGATCTCAGTCTTCTTCGATTAGTTTCAGTAAATTATCTAATTTAATTCACTAACATTTGCTATGAACAATGTGATGAAATAAGAAAAGAGAATTTGAGATTAGAATGCAACAAATCTACTTCTACACAAGTGGATTTCGTAATTAATTTTTTAAGTAAAACTTCTTCTGGCAGGTTATGGAGAAATTTCTTAATATTAAGCGTTAACTGCGCGTGCACCGTAACGTTCTGCGCGAGCGCACTTCACGATACTTTGATGCAAGCAGCTGCGACAGTGACCGTTGTAACTTAAGCTCATATTAAACAGATTGTACTCGCTTCAACGTTTTAATTTAGTGCGTTTTATTATGCATGTATGATAAAAGTAAATATACGAGGCGTATTTTTTAAGTAAGTACCGTTTTGTCACACCGTGGCTGCAGTGCTACGGTCGGCGTTCCGCGCATGCGCAAAGGGTACCTGCATCTCTTGCCTACGCACTGACGCCATTACAGTCTAATTCTTCCTTGTTTACGTTGTTCACTGAGTGTTTAAGATGCCTCCGATAGTCGTGAGTCTCACCGACTGTGAAGTACGGGCTGTTATAAGATTTCTTTGTGCTAAAGGCCTAAAACCGTTCGATATTCATCGTGAGATTTATGCAGTTTACGGAAAAAACATTATGAGTGATGGAATGGTGAGAAAGTGGGTGAGAGCATTTAAAGATGGCCGCACAAATGTGCATGATGTACAACGGAGTGGGCGTCCTTCGGTCGTTACTGAAAGTTTGGTGCAGAAAGTGGACAATAAGGTGAGAGAAAACAGACGCTTTACGATTTCCTCCTTGTGTGATGACTTTCCTAATGTTTCTCGTAGTGTTTTGTATGGCATTGTGACCGAGCACTTGAATTAGCGAAAATTGTTCTCACGTTGGGTACCGAAAATGTTAACGGATGTGCACAAAAACAAACGTTTAGGCAAGGCATTGACTTTCCTTAAGCGGTACCACAACGATGGTGATGATTTCTTAAGCCAAATTGCAACAGGCGATGAGTCATGGGTGGCCTACGTCACATCTGAATCAAAGCAACAGTCCAAGGAATGGCGGCATTCAGATTCGCCCAAAAAAGTGAAGTTCAAACAAACGATTTCTGCCCGGAAAATCATGTGTAGAGTTTTTTGGGACAGAAAAAGAGTATTGCTTGTGAAATTTCTGCCTCGTAATGAGACAATCAATGCAGCAGCTTATTGTGAGACATTGAACAATCTGCGCCGTTCAATCCAGAACAAAAGATGTGCTAATTGAGCAAGGCCATCGTTTTGCTGCATGACAATGCCCGTCCACATGTGGCTAATCAGACTAAAGATCTCATCACAACTTTTCGATGGGAAACTCTAGATCATCCTCCGTACAGCCCTGATCTGGCGCCCAGTGACGGTCAGCGTCTTGAAGACGATAACGAAGTCAAAACATTTGTGATGCAGTGGTTAACAAGTCAGGCGATAGACTTCTATGAGGAGGGTTTTCAAAAACTGGTACTACTTTATGACAAGTGCCTCAATATTGAAGGGAAGTATGTAGAAAAGTAGAGTAAGGTACAGGCTTTCATGTAAAAATAAAATTATTGAGATATATTTGCATGTCTTTTTTTAATTTCAATTACTTAAAAAACATGCCTCATATGTTTAATGAGAATACCTAAAACGTATCAAAAATTGTAAATTGCTTTAATACTGAAAATCAAGTGATGACATCAGAAAGTATATTTATATCCAGAGGAGTCACTATAATTATTATTAGTTGGTCTTTTGCTTATTAGTTACGTTTTGTTTATGTTATGCGTTTCATCTGTTTACGATAATAATTTGTACAAAGTTACTATTTTCTGTGAAAATTTAATAAATGTAGTAGTGTTCGTTCACTTCAGTGCGAAAGTAACATAAAAAAATACACAGAAAATGATTAGTACAAGAAAAATACACAGAACAGAAAAATACTCAGAATAATACATACAAGTTTCACTTTTTGCATGTGTTCATTCTGATACACGCAACTTTTCTTTCCTATTTCATTCATTCTGGTCGGACCACCTTGAGGTCACAGCAATCATTCCAAGCCAAGATGAGAGAATTAGCGACAACGACTTACAATGAAATCGGCAAAAGGATAATCAACAATAGATATGATTTATCTTAATCAACCTGAATATTTTTTTTTTTTTTTTTTTTTTTTTTTTTTTTTTTTTTTTTTTTTTTTACATTTCATTCCTCCCAGCAGAAGGCTGGGAGGCGGGCTGCTGGAGAGTCATAGGGGACTCTTTTCAGCCAATCTACTACTACGGGGAGGGAAGGGGGATGGAAGGTCGGCCATGGCCTTGTAGGGAACCATCCCAGCATTCGCCTAAGTGTCTGAGGAAAACCTCAGACAGGATGGCCGAACCGAGTTTAACCCCGGTCCTCCCGAATGATAGGTAGGAGGCCAATATTGGCCTCCTCTCATCTCGGTCAATCAACCTGAATGCATTGGACTTTAATATATTTAGTCGTTACAAAATTTCGACTGCGAGAAATTTACGAGAGGTAATATTCCATAGATAAATTAAATTTTGGTCAGTCTTGCCCATGTAACATCGAAACATAATACAAGCTATTACTGACGTGATGTCGTGATATAATCTATCACAGTGTACAGTTTCGATGAAGTACATTCGTTGGTTTTGTCCGATCCATGTACACAATACAAAATACCGAAAAATTACTGTGTTAACAGGGATTACGATAATAATCGGATAAAAAGTAGCCTCCAAATCAGTCGATGTTATATGACATCACTGTATGCAGTATTGTAAAAATTCGTTAGTTTTGCTGTGATGCGAGGACAGATATATTTTTTTTTTAAAGTTACAGTTTCGATCTTTTTATTCATGTTATTTGAAACTATGTTACCAACCTGGACAAATATTATCCTCAATGTTTACCAGTGGAATAAGCTGTCACCATTTGCAGCTTCTCTAAACCCTTTCCTTAATTTTTGCCTGATGTGGGGACGAACAAACAAGGATTCAAAATTTTATTGTTTTGACTTCTTTATCATCGGTTACAGATGTTCTGCAGTACATTGTACATTTCTTTATAAAATCTTCATGTTGCCTGAGAAGGTCTTTGCAGCTCTGAATGTATTCACATTTTACACAGTAGAGTGATTTTGTTATCACTTCTGTGAAACAATGATGAGGAGTAACGTCTGGCTGATAGTACGTCCTTCATCTAACTGTAGAATTTTCTACTCTCCATGAAAACTAAATGTCAGCACACTGGAAATTTGTTAAGTCCACGAAATAAATGGCGATCATATTCATCACCAGTGCAAGTTGTCATCCTAACTGCACGTACTAGCGGGACTTTTGGTGAATGAATTTAGTAACTTGTTACTACTTGAGTAAAACCTTAAAACTCTTTATAAGAAATTTCGCTTTAACATACTCTGTAGGTAATTCGAAAAAATTTCTGTATGCTTTAAAAGTTCTTAAAACCGTTTTAAAACACACTGAACAGTTTTCTAACACATAAATATCAGGGATAAAGTCACTCCACATTTAACACTAATTCATTTTGTAAAATAATCTTACTCTTCCGGCTGTAAGAATTACTTAAAATGGAAATCAATCTCCTTCATGTGAAATACAATTCAATATTAGTGACACATTAATATCTACACTCCTTTCAATATTGGATAAAAGTCGAAAAAGCTACCAGTAAACTCTGAGATAAAATTTGAACCAACAACGTTGTTCTCAAGGGAATTAATTTGTATTATTACAGGCAGGAAACCAGAAAAGTTTAGTGAATTCCTTTTGTAGGCATAAATACGAAACTAGATGCAAATACAAAGCTTGATGTTAGTGTGTATTTTATTTGCGATCAGAATTATTGCGTTAAATTATCAGAAATGTAACTAGTAATAAGGAGATTTAAACAGCACTATAAATGTCCATACTTGATCACCACCAAGACCTAAATAGAAACTGCTAAACATGAAATTGCATGACAATGGCATGATTAGTATTGCACCAAGAGCTGCTAATACTACTCATCAGCCTTTTGGGGATAATAATAGTCTTGTAACATTTGTTTGTCCTAATTGTATGTTACTTGCGTGCATTGAATATACGTTATAACAAATTTTTGGCACTTTTATTGAATCTAATTTGAGGAATCAAAATGATCGGTACCCCCTAATGTTTGCTTTAATCGACCACAAAAGGGAAAAAGCTAATTGCACCAACTGTATTCAAGTATAAGTCAGAGCCCCTTGCGAAGTTTCATGTAACTTCGATCTCTACAATTTGAGTTACCGTGTTTGCAGAAATGCAGCACGGACAAAGTAGTCTACCCCGTAAGAAAAATGTGAATATTGGTCATATAACCGCGGAATGTTGAATTTGCTTTTTTAATCAAACAAAACATCATGGTCGAATGATCAGAAATAAAATACTTGAAAGCACAAAAAATAATAATAATAATAAAAAAGTGCATCTAGTTTTGTTCTAAAAACTATTAATTTTGTAGAAGCAATCAAAAAGCACGATTAAACGCGGGAATAATCAAGTTTAGCAACGGAAACTGAAAGAAGTTTGTTGGCATAAACAACAGTAGAGGTTTGTAGTCACAAATCGAGACTTCTCAACCACTGCACTGTGTAGCACGCAGGATTGTGGCGTACTACAAATATTTAAATATCTTGTTTTTTTTTATATTCAGATTAATTTAATATTTGTGAAAATTTTGTAAATTAATTATATGATCAACGTAATTGATATCCCGGGCTGCCTTAATTTCTTAATAATATAACTGAATAAAGTGGTTGTTAGTTGGAAGAGCAGGAGAGGTTTTGAAGCTGACAATGGTACATCCGGTGGAAATCACCAGAACGCGTGGGCTGACGCGAGCTATTGTTTGCGCGCCCAGAGTGGACAGGCACCGTTAGCCGTCAAGGTCAGTGCGTTGAACCCCGCGCAGGGATAGCCGTGCCGCGGAAGGGGTGAGCGACGCGCGGGAAGGCCAGGGCGAATAAGATTGACTTCGAGCCTCACGTGGTTTTGGGAAGAAGGTAAACAACCAATGCCGTATCATATACGGGGTCTACAGATGTTAATTCGTGGTTTCTTTTTCCATGTAACGAAACTTCGAGAAGGAGTTTCGGAAGAGGGAGGAGAAGTGGATATACTTGGTGATTGTGTGGTCAGCGGTAGTTGAGGGGAGACACTTCACAGTGCGGAGTGGCACTGTACTGGCGGGCTCTGGCTTCGATCACAGGCTGGTCGATTTATGCAGTCCATTCACTGGTGGGACAACTTGGAGACCAACGCCGCACTCCGCCGTTGCTGATGCGGGTGATTTTTGGTAATGTGTTCCATCGCCCATCATTGTTTCATGGTTTGGAGAGACTTTGAAGGATCCGTAATCGACCCATGAGACATGATCTCTGCTCGATTCCATTTCAAAGCTAGCTGGAAAATGAACTTTAAAGCTCCTTGCAAGTTCAGTTTGAGCCTTAACATTGTTCATCTTTTCTAATTGAATTCGGCGCCCAAGGAATTTTATCCACCATTCATGTAACATTCAATTGTTGGCTTGTGGCCACGATGTTATCATGTTCTTGATTTTAAAAATGAAGTATTTAATATTCAGTTTATGTTTGCTATCTTCAGGCAGATTGTAAAGCCGGATATTGCTTTTGCTTGCAGGTGCACATAATGTCTAACGTAACGTTAAATGTATCCGGCTATAGGGAAACAATGAATTAAGCATTTTATATCTGTCATCAACAGCAATCAGGATCATTTCTACCTGAAAATTAATTTCATAATTTAAAATCAATAATCAAATTGATATTAAAATTTACAGCAATAGTAATGACCCCCCTTGCAACACAACTGCTGACTAAAAGTCATCACAAATCCAGGAACACCGTGCTTGTGCTTTCATTTACGATGTATTCTAATAAGCACAGTAACATTTGTTACACCATACAAATAAGTGGTGTTACACGTCATATTGAAAGAACACCTTTTTGTCTATGAACCATGGCACCAAAAATCGTACAGCAAGTATTAATCATCCAGTATTAATCACGTTCTCCGTCCGTTCCTGCAGAGAGTTACGTCAACGGTTTTTATGATAAAGATGTCTCAATATGCAGCCAAAACTTGTATTTCTTCGACTACCAGCATTATACCCTTCATAATACACGAATCCATACGCCAGGAAAAAAAAAAAAAAAAGTTCCTTCATGCTTACGTTTTTCTTTAAATTCACAATCAACGTTTTCCCTTTTTGACTCAACGTGTATAGAGAGAGATCCTTATAAGTCGTCGGATTTCTTAATAAATAACTTGGTCCACAAACCGCAAATTGGTTGATCTTATGGCGCCGTACGGCAATATGTCGGAGAAAGTACAGCCAGTTCATCAGGATTTATTTGCCTAATTTCGGCGATAACTTTACCATACAGCCCAGTGTGCGAAGTTTGCAAATAAAAAATTTAAATTAAAAAATAACAGAAAAAAATGGACAGGAAGCTTCACTCTCAGGAACAGGTCTTCTTTATTACCACTAAAGAACACCTGCGGACAATTTCCACGAAAATATTTCTGCAGGTTCTAAAAGGATATACATCCATTTTCTCTAATCGTTGCTCTTTACCATATAAAATAAAATTTCTGTTCGGTTGATGATAATACAATACTAGGTGCAAAGACTTTCTTTCAAACTAACAACAAAAAAAGAAACTTCACTGTTCTCCCCTTTTTTGGAAAGCTACACAACATATTTATCATCTTTCTTTCTTGTTGCTCTTCGTAAGTAACTACTGAACGACAAAGACATTATTACAATCAGCACTATTGAAGGTCCGCCAACAATGCACATTCTCAAAGACAGATCTATGGAGTTCTCCAATTTGTAAAAAAATGGGAAATATTACAAAACAATTCACACACATAATCAACGATCGATTATGTGTAGTGTATACCTTTTACAAGTCCCACTTCTCCGATAAGTACAGTTTAGCGTGAGATCTGAACCACGAAATAACCCCAGTGTACTTTACATCATCATAGCAAGCTTTCCCAAAGCTAAAGTTTCGGATAGATTTCTGTAAAAATTGCGCCCCTTACCAGGTACATAGACGATGATTTTCTCTTTTCAAAGCTGGTGGCCAACAACTTTCTCTCCACAAACAGGTTCTTTAATTGAGATTAACAAGTACTGAAAATTGTCAGGTACATGACCTCACTGACTGTGAAATTTATTATTATAAGCTTATTTATTACTAAATAGTAATAACTATAAGGAATAACTTTGGTTTTAAGTTTTTAGTGTCAAAGTGAGAGAGAAGGAAGATCTCTGGTTTGCAGTGCAATTTGTTGTAGAAAAGATGGCATGAAAGAAATAAATATGCAGACATTCTAAATCCTACTGGACGAACGATAAGTTGTAATTTAATAATTGTGAAATTAAGCCGTAAGGAAGAGAAAAGAATAATAATAGTGTAAACTAATTGCAATCATTGCGTTTGAATAGAATCATATGTATTAAAAGAGAACTGCAAGATAAGTAAATTATAATTGTTATTGTGGAAATTTAATAAACCATTTTAGTTAGTATTTGAAAACTAATTGCACTTGGATAATTATGTACGTTTTCGCGGCGGCAATGCTTGATAAAAACTTCTCGGGTTTCAAGCCGCGTCAGAATTGAGCCGTCTGGCGACGTTTCGGAAGCTTGCACTGCTTCCATTGTCAAGCCCCCGCTTAACATTACTGAAGTCTGCTGCACTTGATTTAAAAGATATTTTCAGCTGTGATAATAAACCCGGTATTGGATATGGAAGGATGTATAACAGTGCTATAGTGCTGATCCGATATTGGAAATTACAGAATAAATATAATTTTTATAATTTTAATTTAATTTAATTTTAAGGGTGAAAGTCACACGGATAATCATATACCGGAAAAAAGACACGATTAACCCGTTAGAAAATGAATTAAGAAATTATTAATAACTCCATTTTGTCAAATCTTGTTCGGATTCTTCTTTGAAGCAGAAGCTAAGTAACAGGCAACAACACAAGGAGATCTGCAAAAGCTGTGGAGATACATATACAACTGTGTAAATCACCAGAGCAAAAACTAATCTTCACTCTGTACATTCGAGTCCCCAATAGCATGAAGGGATGAAGAATTCACATCAGCATCAGCAAGACTCTTTATTTCTCTAATCCTGCCTCCCCTGTTATTGTGACTCAAACAAGTTCGTGGTAAAGGAATTTCACCGCCGTCGGAAATGAAACCGGATGTTCGCATGTTTGCAAATAAATTCAAACAAAAGGTGATATCGGAATTACTTCTGCAGCGCAAAGGAATAAATTAGAGGATAAATCCATCTTACACAACAAACTCGGTTAAGCTACGAAGTTATCAAAGATTATTTTGCAATAGATATATATTTCCTTAGTCCTTAATCGTTTCCATTGCAGTAACGGGGCAGCAATAAGTTTCTTACATCCACTGAACTACCATCCCCTTTCGTTTTATGAACTTTCCATTTCTTCTGCTATTAAATTTACTCTATCGTTTTCTTATTTCTGCAGGAAACAAAATGTTCGGAAATAAAACATGGCTGTGAGGCGACCAGCTTTGGGCAGTCCACTCCTGGATGTGACATAAATTTATTCTCTGGTCGGTTTATAGACCCCGAGCGGCCACCAGATATAGAGGTTACCATGTCACTCTGCTCTGTGCGAGCTGTGGCGGCGGCGCCTTTGACATTTGGAGTGCGCCTGACAGGTGTATTGCTATATATAGAGCGCTGTCGCACGGTGAATGAACCGCCCACGTACCGGACGGATCGCCGACCGACACTATTTCCGTTCCTTACAGACCTCTGACTGACGTATCAGCTCTCTACACGGAATAAAGCACTTCGTGGATGACACACGTAGGCGACAACACCAGTGGGAGTCTTTTTCTGACATCGCTATAAAAGACTTACCTCCTAATCCAACTCGCTGATGCACGTCCCATAGGTTGGCAGCCTGACATAGATGAAAGTTGCGGTTTGTTATTCAGCACAGTGCCCTCTGAGCTGCATATACTTTCCCCAACAAGAGAATGGTGGGTGTGTACAAGGCGTATGCTGTTGGCGAGAAGTGGAAACATATCGATGGAAGAATTAACAGTGATGCCATGACCACAAGCTGGCAGGCATAAGGCATAAAGGGCGTGGGAAAATGTTCTTTCGTAGTAAAATGTGTCTGGGATTGTAATAACTTACTAAGGGAAGATGAATAACACAGGCCTGCATTTTTTCGGTTGTATCATTTTTTTAAAACTCTGGTGATGGATTCCTAAGTAATTTTGTGCACTGAATCAAAAAATGACCGTAGTTTTTCTCCATCACGTTTTTTACAAATGACAATCCGTCAAAATGTGTCATATATCGAAAGAAATCAAAACCATAAGACGTACTGCCAGATTAAGACATATGAAATGCTGCCATCAGTCAGTTTACGATAAAAACAAGTCAATTTATAATTTATTCTCCGGAAAATTAAGTACGACGATAATAAGTGGCTCATGAGTGGTGATCTCAAAGTTATCCGCGGACAGCAAGGCGGGTACACCAAGTTTCCATGTTTTTTTGTGTGAGTGGGATAGTAGAGACAAGAAAAATCATTGTAAAAAGAAATAATGGCCACAACGATTTTCATTGGAACCTGGATTAAAAAATGTGCACCAAAAAATTCTCATCGAGTCGACGATAGTCCCTCCACACTTAGACATCAAATTAGGCTTGATGAAGCCTTACCAAAAGAGGACAAATTTTTCCAGTACATTTTTAGCAAATTTCACGCCTTGTCAACCGCGAAACTAAAAAAGGGTATCTTTACGGGTCCAAACATTAGAAAACCTGGTAAAGATGGACATTTTGAAAAAGAAACGAAGGTGCTGAAAAAGAAGCCTGGATCGCCTTCAAAGACGTAGTAACCAAGTTTCTGGGCAACAAGAAGGATCCTAATTTCAAGCCTATCGTTGACACAATGTTGCAGAAGTATCAACATTTGGGCTGTTCCACGAGTTTGAAGGATAATTTCCTACATGCACATTTGGACTACTTAACTGAAATCTTGTTGCGATTAGTGAAGACATGGATGAGAGAGTTCATCAGGACATGTAAAACATGGAAAACGTTACCAAGGCAGACGGAATACAACAATGATGGCGAATATTGCTGGATATTGCGTCGAGATGATCCCAGAAGAGCATTTGCACTGAAAAGCCTGATACAAAGCATAGCTGGTCACAGAGAAGTCGATACAACGAATAAAATGGTGAGTGTTCTATTTTCTAGTTTCTATTATATATTACATTATATTATTTGTTATAAGCCACAAAATAATACGTTTCATACGAAACAAGCCTATTCAATCTATCATTCACTCTCAAATTTGTGATATTTCTCGTCATGTACCAAATCTGGCTCAGTGCGAATTGCAAAACTTCTGACGTTATAAAATTGAACTAAGGTCATTTTCGGGTCTAGCGCACCAAGATACACGGGAAACAATCATCAAAAGGTTTTGTTTTTTTTAACTTAACTTACTAGTGTAACTAAACAAAAACGCTGAAAGAATTCAAAATTAAAATTCGTACAGCGTAAAATTAGGGGGGGGGGGGTAGAAAGGGAAAAATGGGTGTGTCTTCTCAACAGTACTGTTCTTCAGTGTGGCTCAACAGTCCACATGTTATAAAGATTGACACCATCCTGAACCAGACAATGCGTACCATCAGTGGCACACTAAAATCTACTCCACTTTTTTGTTGTTGTCTGTTTTGAGCAATGTAGAACAGACAAGACTAAGAAGATTTAATACTCTGATCCGAGAATTCACAAAAATACCAGTGAACATTCATCTTCCCATCGATGAAGACGTGCTTCATAGGTTTTTTAGTCTGAAATCACGTTCTGCATCCGTGCTAAAAGTAAAAGAGCTGATCGACAGGGAGTTTAATGCTACAGCAAAGTGGCGGCAGGAAAGGAAGAATGTAGCTCGGAAGGAGTGGCAGTCACTATTTAGTGCTCAACATCCACCAGCGGGATTTGACCTGCCACGTAAAACATGGGCTACCCCAAGAGGATACGGTGTGGCTCACTGTTGTGTAAGTGGGGCATGAGATCCTCACCCACTTGTACAACACAATACAATCATTTTCCATTGATCCCAATACAAGAGACAGGCTCTGTGGGATGTGGAAAGTTGTGAATTTACAAATAAACAAAATAGTACATATACCAGAAGATGTACAGTCATTGCATAAATGTTTAATTTTGTCAATTACATTTACACAAACTACTGGCAATTTATTTTGTAGATACCCTACAAATAAATGACAGTGGCGCACCACAACAGACGGTCCACCTGCATATAGAAAGATGTCGTAGCCAGGTTAGCTGGAAGACTTCGTTAAAGCACCTAGCAATGCTACAAAGTGGTTGGAAAATCTAGATTTACATCTTTTATTTCAGGAGCATTGTTGATTGTCTTATAATAACAAATTGTTTGTGTTCTAACAGTATTGTATTGTCATAAGGAAAATATATAAATAGAACCGTTGAGCCACCAAGCCACTATGGATTATGATGACGCGTGCGGATCATACAGTTTCCAATTGATTCTTGCCGTCAGCTGGGAAGGGTAAATGTGTTTGAAGCACCATAGTAATGGAGAAAGGATTCCTGCTATGCTTTCTAGTCGACACACTATACCAGCAGCCATTCTGATGTGGTGGGCATTCCATGTGTTGGAATGCTCACAGCACAATCTATCATGGCCGACTTCGCCGCTTCGGCCGATTGATCTCTGTCCAACATTGTTCTCTGCAAAACAGATGATTAATTCCCGCGTGTCGATCACCTTTAATCTTTCAAATATGGCCCCTGTCGCAAATGACCGCCATGCTTGATAGATCACATTTCACGTCAGAGCAGTACCATTCAGGTGATGGCAGTTTATTGTGGTGTAAAATTGTGAGTAATGGAGTCTGCACATAAAGAATTCGTTCAGATAAAATATTCGTCAGTGTTAAGGTATAGGAAACTGTTAAAAATAATTTTTTTTCCGTGCCATTTCAGTTAAATAAATGTAATAAAGTGATTCGATACAACAGGGAAGCCCCGTAGTTAAAAAAATCATAATATGACGAATGAAAACTATTAAAACTATTAGTGTGTGAATATCACTGGTTCAGTCAACACTTCAATCTATCCTTCTTTCGATTAATTAATGAGACTTCTAATATTATTTAATTATTTCTCTTGCTTTCAACATATAATTCAAAACAAATTATACTCAAAAGCTATGTAGAATAAAGTTATATGACCGATATATTAACCTCAAAACAACTGGAACTGTTAAGTCTGCTGGCACCTTCAGATGTGTGTGTTTTTTTATATATAGCTATAGTTCTATGCTATTACAGAAACCCGCAACGGGGATCTAGCTGGTTGCTCCACCCATCACGGAAAAATAACTGAACAGACATTAAAGTGATTTTCTCTACAATATGGGATGTGTCTATTGACGCTAATTCACATGCCATCGCAGCACAAAATTAAAATCTGTTTTGAACACCAAACCTTTATATCTGTCATATGACATAATTTTAAAATTACTGTCGAAATCCTGACAGGATTCTCACTTTTTGTGACTTAGTAGAAGAGGTGTGTATTGTGGAAAAGCAAAGGGATGGATTTTTACTGGTTTCATATTTCGAAAGCTGTTTGTCTGGCCTAAAATGTAAGATGCCTATGATTACTTTACTTTAAATGGGGATGATCATAGCGACGAGGCATTTATATGATTTCCATTCTAATATTAGGGAGCTGGGTGAACACCTGAACAAAAAATCTCATACCAGACACATTTTTCCAACAGTCCGATTGCCGAACGAGGGAGTCAGATTTACTCCAAGTTGAGAGGAATCAGTTAACAGCCGGCTTGTGATGAAAATCTGTCATCAAAGGTGGATGGTGAGTGGTAGTGCTTGGGTCTGTCATTCAGGAGGTCGTGGGTACAAATCCCCGTCCATCCATCCACAGATCGGTTTTTTCATAGTTTCGCGAAATCAAACCAGGCGAATGCTGGGATGATTCCTTCAAAAGGCAATGACCGAATTCCTTCCGTTCCTTGGCCCCAGTCTTTTTCGCCTCTTAGGACTTCGACGTTCACTAAGCGTAAAGCCATAAGGCACAAAAAGATAATAGTCTGTAGTGTGAGCTTTAAGGGTGAGTGCAGGTGTAATCATGTGTCTGAAAGGTGAAGGCACATGTGGTAGTAATGATCTGGCGATATGGTTTTTATTGGTTGTGCAGTTTGCCTCTGTCCGAACGAAAGCGTCGTGGCGTACTTAATATTACACAGCAAGCTGTGCCAGAAATAAAATTCGGATTTAAAAAACCCAGTCGAGACCGGGATTCGAACCAGTGTCCTTTCGATCGCCAATCAGTCGTCATAACTATTGAGAAACCAGACAGCTCTTCCGTCTGGAAGGTGTGCTATTGTGGCTAAGTCAACGGCGGCACTGCCTGCCCTTATCTCGAAACGATTCGGGCCATATTTGTACCTCAATTACTTAAGTGGTATTGGTGCTACATGTCTCAAATTTCTACTATGTTTACATATCAGCAATCTTAGCTAACATACTAAATTTTATTTCGTTTCTGTTCATAGTTAGGAAGTTATTATTATGTAAATTTCAGTGATTTTGTCACTCATTCAGTCATTATGTTCAAAACTCTAAGGTAATTCCCGTAGTCGTAGAAAGCACAAATTTGCTACATACATAAAATTTTATACACATATTATAAGAAAAGCCTGAAACATGTGAATTTACATTAACTATCCCTAACGTGAAATCGCATTCTATCATACTAACTTTATACACCACAGATTTTCATTGTAGAGTTGGCTTACTGAGTTTAACTAATGTGTTAAATTTTACTTCTTTCCTTTCCTTACTTTGGAAGTTAGTGAAATTCAAAATTTTATTTCTACCACGGCACCCCGACATCAACGTTCCACTGTATTTCCAGTAATCCTAGAAACAGGTAATTTGTTACACATATATGGTTTAATCCCTAAATCATAAGAAAAGTCTAATATTGGTGTCTTTCCCGTATTTATTTAATTAAAATACCAAACATGAAAAATTCTGGAACATATATGTAGGTTAATTGCTTTGTTCCGGATGAAGCTATATGCCTGAGTTTTCTTTAACTAACATATTAAATTGTACTTTGATCCTACGTTTAGTTTCGAAGTTACTCGTTATTAACTTATGTGTGGTATTTAAACCAGCGGCAATTTGCATTGCTCTGCTCCGGCGCGCACCCATTGTTATCAAAGAGTGTGTGTGTGTGGGTGGGGGGGGGGGGGGAGGGGGAGAAGCGTGCATAAACCATGTAGCTCTATTTTGGCCTCCTGTGAACACTCCTCTCTCCCACGTAGCTCTACGTGGTTTTTGCCTCTACCCCCTCTCCCCCCCACCTGGCACGTACTTTTTTCCCTTTTGATTCCAGAAGACATTTTGTACTGTTTTCTCTTGTCAGACTATTGTAAATTACATACGGAGATAATTAACTGAGCGAAATAAATATTCACATGCTGTTGTGAGTTCTGTTCCTCATTTTAATTGTGAAAAATCTTATGAAAGGAAAGCTACGTGGTCTGGCTCTCGGAACCCTCCCCCACGTAGCCCAGCGTAGCTTTCCACCCCCCCCCCTCCCCTCCCCGTGGACCGAGCCACGTAGTTTGTGTGCACGGCCCTGGGGCATTGTTGGTAACGTTTATTGGTATCTTCAGTTCTGAAATGTTCTTATTCACCGATTTTCAGATGAAGACATTACCTTTGAACGAAGATTCAGAATAAACGATCAAGTTACAAAAAGAAATAAGATCCCAGAAAAACAATTCTTGTAAAAAAGACCAAGTCTCGTGTTCATGTAGTGACAAAAAATTATGAGATCTTCTTCTGTCTACGCTTTACACTGTGGATTCACTTCACTTTGTGAGACAGAATGGTTTCTCTCAGTGTTATAGATTTTATTTAGAATTTAAAAAAAATGGTGACTTGGCTATTATACATGTAATAATTTTTACTGAAATGGTAGGCATAATGTATATTAGCCTAATTCGAAAAAGTACGAGGGAAATTTTGGTTTTTAGTAAGTTTGATAAAGCAATGCATTCTAATTAAACGTTCTATAACACCGAGAGAAACCATTCTGTTTCACAAAGTGAATACCACTGCAAAGCGTAAACTTGGCTCAGAAGAAGATCTCATACTACATAAGCACGAGACTTGGGCTATTTTTACAAGAAATGTTTTTCTGAGTTCATCTTTCTGAATTGTAATTGTTAAAGCGAAAATGGTGAATTGGAGGGGGGGGGGGGGGGGAGACATCGTAACATTTTTCTTGGACAATCAGGAGGCCAGTAGGCTACATCATGCTTCATGCTTTAACATCGACCCGGGCTCGCTCCAATATGGCGCCACTTTAACACAGTCGAAGCGGCAGATGAAAAACGAAAGACTATGGGTTTTTAACTGCCAAACAAGGTTAGTTTATTCTTGAGCACTGTGGTACTCAAAATTTTTGATATTGTTTCTAGATGCTACGTGGGGCTTACCATAAATTTGGAGAGCGGTTTCTAAGTTGAAAGTGCTGTACGAAAACTGCTTTGCTGCTGGCGAGGGTAAACTGCTCATCTGAAGTCTGAGGCGATCGCAGGTCGCGAGCTAATTACTGCAGACATGGCTCAAGCGCTGGGCGGCGCGTCCCAAGGGAACAAAGCTCTGCCGGGAGAGAGCAGAGAAAGCAGCGCTCGTTGTTCGTTTGCCGCTGCAGACAGGCGGAATTTAATTAAATTACCGCAGAGGTGTCGGCCCTCGGCAAGGCTGCCGACGCCTTGCAAAGCAGCCTCTCCAGACCACCGCTATCTCCCCATCCGCAGTCGAAACGCAACGCCAGAGATACACGCTACCTGTCGGAACTCAGCCATTCCAGATGCTGCTATCTCGACGTTGCGGTTCAGATACCACCGACGATCTTCCGCCGTGATACTGTCGTGTGGTAGCCGAGCTATGAATACCAGCGTATTAGGTTCTCCACAAGGCTCGCCGTCAGCTTGTGGGCTTTCCACTCAATTAGCGTGGATTAATTAGATGCCGACAATCACCAGACAGCTCTAGACGGCATACGTCCACACCAGCTGGGATAACAGCGTGTTACAGACGAGAAAGGCCCAATCTCGTCTCGAACACATGCAAGCTACGCCTCGTTTTTGTTTTAATTTAACGTATTTAATAACTTACAACCGTCAAAAAAGTATAGGTACTTATAAACACTTTTATTAATATTAAAAATCATAATAAATGTTCGAAAGGAATATTACTTAATTTATTTAGTACCGTTACTTGAAATCAACATGCAAACACTTGTGCTGCATTTTAAAAACCTCCTAACACACTTCACATTCATATTACAGCTACCTTACTGTGGAACCCAAACACGCGCCATACGTTATTGATACACCGGATCCCAACTATACCCTGTCAGCTCATCCGATGCTGGACGGAGCCATAGATTAACTAATAATAATAAAATTACGCTACCCAAAGACTATACAAAACTAAGGATTGTGGAACCGCACAAAATACAAATATCAATACAACTATTTATAAACACTTATAATTAATCGAAAAATTAAATTTATTATTATTAATAAAATATATGGACCGTTTTGTCTGCTTCTGGCGTCGCGTCGGCGAGTTTCATCTGTTGAAAGAAACAAAACAGTATCCTAACTAATGGCGTCTGAGGTAGCTTGAGATAAAATCAAGAAGTGAAATTGACTGGCATTTATTTCTGAACTTTGTGAGTAGACAAAGTAAATGATACTGTGAGATGGTACAGCATAAGTCCGCGACGAAGGATTACAGATTTCCTAATATTGCCAAGTGGCTAGATAAAATAATGAAAACAGTATGAAACCTCTTTATGAGCATACGAAGGGTGGAGTTGGTGGTGGATGGGCAATTAACAAACTTTTTTTAAACCATTCGCCTAAAGATGCAAGTTTTCAGTAGTATGGGTGGTGGTCCATATTGGTTAAAACTCATTACGTGGTGCCCGTATAAGCCTGTAATTGGACAACTGAAGGTTGCATCTAGTTTGCTAAGAGCCTCGGTTCCTACGCAAAGAAATGCTGGCAGTGTGGTCTCGGATTGACTTCTCGAGTAGTTACGAGCCCGAAACAGGAGTCAATCGTTCTCACGGGAAGAGTAGCTCAGAAAGCGTCTCATACTGTACTAGAACATTACGAATAACTACTAAACTAGAATATTTACACTTCCTCAGCCTGAATCCCTGCAGCTATGGACGATAAATGTACAGTTTGGTACTACAACGGGGAACTTAGGTTCTAATAGGCTCGAAGATCACTTGAATTAGACAAGACTTAATCTCATTGGTCTAACTGTGCCGACACTCGGTGGGGAATGGTTTTATAGCATGTTTCGACTTATATTATAAGCATCTATACTTATAAAACGCAAATTTTTGTCATCTGAGACGCCATGACGTCACTTTATGACGTCGCGCTATGACGTCACGCTTTACACCTTAGGTCTAGGTTATGCACGTTATTTAATAACATTTCCAAGCATCCGCGAATAAATTAACTGACGGAATACTGAAATAAAAGTATTTATTGCGTTTAAATCGACATATCAATCACCCTCATAAACGGCTGGACCGATTTTTATGAAACTTTGTGTGTGTGATTAGGTTGACTCGAGAATGGTTTAGATTCACAATTTGATTTGCAAAAGCCCACCTCTATCCCCCCACAAATCATCAACGAAGATAGCGGCCTTTTACTCGGCGAGCATTGGCGACTGTTTACATAGCAACTGTTGCTAAGTCAACATAAACAGAATCTCTGAAGCGTGGCATAACCCGAAAAGCTAATAACAATGTCACGTCTTCGTGGACGAGGAGGAAATATTGGTCGACGTACACGGAATGCACAGATAGTTACGAGCAGCAACATTAGCTGTGATTAGGGTGAAATGTAACCTGGACTAAAATGGAAACTGACATTCCGTATCAAAGCAACCAAACCACCTCATTCTTATAACTGTGCTGGTTAATCACCGTTTAGTTTAGCACCGGAAATGGTCGGTACGAAATCAGTGAAGCTTGGTACACATGAATCTTTTTGGACTAATAAAAATAGCGTACGGGTAAATCAACTCCTTTCATGGTAAGGTGGGGGTGAATCTAGGTTTGCTTTAATTCCGGAAATGGATGGCGTTAATTGTATGAAACTTTGTACACGTTTCTCATAACATTGTATGGGTAAATCTGCGCCAACGCCGGGATATTATTCTTTTATACATAGAAGTATTCCTTAAATTATTTGTGCATAGATATGTAATATAAAAGCTTTAATTTTCGAGCATCAATGTTAGCGAAAGTTTTGATTAGATTGTTATTTAGCATGAGTCAGAATTGCAACTGGGATTTGACGTTACAGCAGAGGGAATGAATAATTTAGTTTTTTTTTAAATAATTTAAACTGTGTCCTATTACTGAAATTATTAAATCGTTTGAACGGAAATAGTTGCACACCTATCGCGTTCTGTGCAGCCTACACAACAATTAAAACAAATTTTACGTGGCATAATTTAAGTTTATAAGATTTATTTTAATTTCCTTTGCATTCACTGAACAATATTACTGAGGCTATTATTTCAGAAACATGTTACTGTGTCATCCATTCAAATGTTGTAATATCGATCTGAATCACGAATAACAAAAAAAAAGGTGTAAAAACCCTTGAAGTTTTTTGATCAAATTTATATCGCGCTGCATTATTGCCACTAAAATGGGATACAGTACATGTATTAATGTGCGTGAGATTGCAGTATTGTTTTTCTGTCGGAAAGTTTAGCGTAGTATGTGGTTAGGGGGAATTGCAATCTGAACCTGGATGGAAACGGAAACCTTTTGCTTCAGCACGAGAAATTACACTGAATTTTATTATATAACGATTCTATTTAGTTAAGCAATTGCTAAGAAATGAATTATCAGAACTGAAACAAAAGTATTTATTTCGTTTAAATTGGTATATTAATCATCACACATATGTGGCCTAAACCACAATTAAATATTACGTGGCATAGCGTAAGTTGTTATTTATTTTTAGCATCCTTCGTTTTCACTGGGCTCATTATTTCAGCCGATGTAAGCTGTGACAGCCGTTAAAACATCGATCTTCATCATAGGTAATAAGAAAGAAAGGTGCAAGAACCTGTGAAGATTTGGGATCAAGTTTATATCGCGATGCATGGTGACACTGACATGCGATACAGGGAATGTATTAATTCGCGTGTGATTGAAGCTTTGCTTTTCAGGCGGCAATATTAGCGGAGATTGCGGTTAGGCTGAAATGCAACCTGGACTAAGCTAACAACTGAAGCTTTTTTCACGGCACAAGGGACGATAAAGTACAATGAGCTTTATTCTATAACAATTCTATTTAGTTAAGCAACTGAAGAGAAATAAATTACAATAATACTCCGTTAATCCCGTCATTTTTGACGGGCTTTGGGGCTAGTTTAGTAATATTAAGCGTGAAGAAACTCTCTTCCAAGCCATGATTAACCAGATTCACTCACAGAAAGACGAAATTCTTGTTATCTTCTGAGCTTCACGCTAGCGATCAAAGATATAACCAGCACTTTTTGAGCGGGAAACCGTTGTCACTTCTCCGAGTCTAGAACTTGCTAGAACAAAGTCAACAACTATTTCACACAAAATTCGCGTGTTGTTTCCACCAATCTCATACGCTCATCGCAGCCGTCGTTTTACAACCATGGATTTTATGCTAGAGGACTGTGCTGATACTGGTGCATGTATCCTGCCATGTTATTTGAAGGATTCTTCTCAAGCATTTTTTGTGGTATTGTTTCAGCGCCTTAATATGTCGCTTGTAACACGTTCAGCATTCAGATCCGTAAAGTTGCAGTAACATTAGCACTGTAGAAAAGGATCCTAGTTGCAGTGTTGGCATCATGATTGCGGAAGACCCTAGATCTTAGTCTGATAGAGGTTGCTCCAGCACTGTTGATTCTGTACTAGATTTCTGAATCAATGTTTGCAGTTGATGAGAGGGTACTGCCATGGAAGGGGAAGGTATTTACAACTTGTAGGCTCACCCTGTCTCATGGAGATATTACTATTTCTCTGTCCTTCCCCGGCAGTTGGTTGATGTAGAATCTGAAATATATTATGGAGGAATATGATGAACAAGACAGCTCAAACAGACCAACGAATTTAACGTAAAAGTTTGTGAAATGAAAACATAGGCGTCTAAGTGAATTTGACAATGGTATCGTAATTAATTAGTAATATCAAAAATTTAAAAATGCGTGCGGTACAACAAGATATGGCAGCAGTGAAGCTTGAACTGTAGGTATACCAGAAAGAAGGAAAATTGAAGCATCTGTAAAGTGGTGCTATAGAAGGGTGCTGCAAATTACGTGGAAAACTAACGTACGAAATTTACGTGTTTTGGAAATTATGGCTGACGAAAGAAGTTCGTTTAAGTCTCTTATAGAAAGACGAGACAGAATTTTGGGTTACATTTTGAGATCTGTGGGATTGGTTAATTTAATAGTGGAGAGGCTAGTCGAGCTTAGGAGCTATAGAGGACGACAGAGGCAGTAATGGTTATGCTGAGATGAAGAGGGTGGAACAGATTGAAGATTGCATCAAACCAGTTGAGACACTGACGACAGCAAGATAATAATAAAAATAGACGTATTTATGGGTTAAGTTAGAAAATGCCATTGTTAAGTAAATTGTACATTTACGACGAAAAGTTGCTTTTTTTTCATGGATAGAAAATCATAAAATTAGTTTTAAATGCAGTTATAATAATTTTTTTGAGTCGGCTAAATGCTCTTACAATGTTCAAAACGCACTTCGTGGTATTATTTTTAAATTATCGTAACGGAGGTTATAAAGAAAAGGAAAATAAAAAGAGTTGAATTTCGGTATAATCATGGAGTACTTTCGCATTGAATGGGGTTCACATTCTGAGGAAATTATTTGTAATATAGAAATGGTTCAGATAAGGCCTGCAGACAGAAAAGGTAAAATATTTACCTTGTCCTTCTTTAACTATCAGTAAATTAAAGTTAGCACAATCACTAGCAAGTAGAACATAAATTTTGATATACCACTGAAATGTATGATTATTGCAGGTAATGTTTTTAATTGCGTCGGAAGCTGGAAAAGTGAATTTTATGAACCTGCAGCAGACAACCGTATAAGCTATTGCTTTATAAATTGTTTTATTCGGTAGACTGATACACTGTGCAACTAACTGAAGCATACAGACACGTAGGAAAAAGATGATCTCGGATTAATCCTCCGATAAATTGATTCCTACAAGGATTCTGTCGGTATTGAAAACTGATTGTGAATGGGCTCTCCAAAAAACGACCGATTTGCTTTGTTATTAAATAATATTTCCTCTCTCAATATATTCTGTAATACTGATATCTCAAAAAAGAAAGAAAAAGTAGACGGAACATCTGTTTCATTTCTGGTGGAGGAGATAGTGAAAATCGGATTACTTAAAAAGGCCTGCGACAACTTATAACTTGATGACGGAGTTCTTTCTTGCGATTTTCCACGAAACGGATAGCGGATTGTATCAGGTACTTTGTGATCAAAAATGAATGAAATGGAGTGTGGTGGAGAATATCCATCAATTAAATTCTCATACTACAAGTTTATTTACTCTGTACGCTGCAAATATTTTTTTTTCATCGTGGTTTATGCCTCGTTGACATCAAGGTCGTTAGAGCAGGGAGAGAATTGGGGCAAGGAACGGTAAGGAATTCTGCCGTCATCTTGCGTTTCGGTATAAACCTGGCGTACTTTCGCGTTATATGCGATCAACATTCGGAAGAGATTATTTGGAATATAGGAACAGTTCTCGCATTCGCCTGCAATATTTTCAGTAAACAATTGAAAACCGAATTCAGGATGGCTGGGCGGGCATTTAAACCCGCATCCTCCCAAATGCCAGCTGCGAACTCTACCCCTCCCCTATCGGGCTCATTTCGTGATATTAATTTATAATATTTTACACCATATACATCATATTTCGATTTATACATGTAACTATAATCTCTACTAAAAACACTCATTTGCTTTTTAGTTTTACTTTTTTCTAATGTAAATACGTTAAATAACTTTTTAAAAAAAAAAAAAAAAAAAAACTGCTAACAGAAATACAAACTCTTTCTGAAAGACATGAGCTTCTCATGTTACTGCCGAATTTATTTGATGCAACCAGCACTGCACTCAAACGGCAAGTGTTATGTTCCACCTGCTTTTTCGTTGATTTTACGCTGTGTGGGCGAACACGTGTCCCTTGAATTTATCAGTGCTGAGAGAGTTTTTCGATGTTCGACGGCTCTTGTTCGGTAACCAACGTATACAACTCACCTAACGCCGGTCTTGATAACATAGGGGACAGAGTAGTCTCCACGTGACCACGGTCGCCGATTCGAATCCGGACGAGGGCCTGTGTATCTAGTATGTGTTGTGTGAGTTAATGTCGTGTACGTTCTGCGGCGTCTATAATTACTTGCGAATTATATATACCTGAGAAACCAAAACGATGGATAATTCGCAATCACATTTGAGTTGACTATAAGACCTAAGAAGCCGAAGCCAGCCTTATATATTTCTGGCCATTAATGAAAATTAGTTATTAATGAAAATTAGTTATTAAAACGACTCAGAATCCCAGGCGATTGCCCAGGAATATTTTATTTCGGGTATGTGGTTACTTGGAAGGCAGCATAATGGAGTAGCTTCTGCGAGACGCGACAAAGTTTGCGTCATTCCAGGGCCAGAATTCATAGCGGCAACCACATTAACTCGATTTCAGACACAAGAGTGTGGGAAGATTCTCTTTTTTAGGTAAGGGTGTCAGGGATTGGAATGAATTACGAAAAGAAATGATGAATGATTTACCGAAAACTTTGAAAGAATTTAAAGATAAAATTTGTAGAGGGTAAATGTGGGTGGGTGCAGGATAGGGGGAAGATGGGTGTGTAGGGAAATTGCCACCGGACCCTGTGTTCGATTGCAATTAAATTAAATTAAATTAATTAATTAACTTCTGTGACGTAATGATTATGGTCAACAGAAATATTCACTGGATCGTGTGTGCGAGTATGCTCAACTTCGATTGTTGTGGTTCAACTTTTCTTACATTGGGAATGATATCTTTACGAATTTCTCCTGAAAACGTTGAGACAATCTCAGAGTAAAGGATTTGTGTTCCAAGGTTTGTATCATTTGTAGATTTCATTACGATTAGATAATTGTTTCCTAGTTTTTATATCTATGCAGCAAATTTATTTTTGGAACATTTTTTCTTTAAAAACTAGCAGAATTCTGACAAAAGCTCTCAAAGGTTTACATTTAAGTAGGATTTGAAAGAAACGGTACTAATGATATTCAATGGTTTCAGCAGTTAAAACGATATTAGATCACACTAGTACAAACGATATTAGACCACAGCAAAATAAACAGATAGAGGAAGTGCTAACACTTGCCCAATAGCCACCACGGATAGTAGTAACTATAAAAGTATAGTGTGTGACATTGCGTGATAAAGGACATCCAGTGACAGTTTCTATTTGCCTGGCATTACACTTGAATGATTGTGATGGTGGTTTGTAGTCAAAAGTTGTTTTATATTTATTTATTTCGTTTGACATATGGATAACAATTAGACAACAAATAAATAGATTATTGTAAATAGGATAACAAACTTAATTATGTACGGAGATGTTCAATACGTAATTCGTTTAAAATAAAACAAGACTTTCACTAATAATTGACTTTAAAATCTTGCAGCCATTGTGTCACTTCTGTAGTTTCTTCTTTCTTTCGGAGGGTATTTCATGACGATGTGGTAGATTGTTTGCTATTGGTATCCACAGTAACAAGAAACCTTCTCTACTATTCCCCACATTTGTTTGAAGACGATAAAATGCTGTACAACAGAATAAATGTGAGAAAACTTTTGGAACTGTTACAGTTTGATCTGAAAACAATATTTAGTTGATTAGGTTAATATGGAATGAAGATAACTGGCAGTGACAATCAGCTTATTAGGGAAACAGATAAAAGTAATATATTGTTTTTTTATGGTTATAGGGTGAAGGAGGTATTGCTGGTTGAAGGCATAAAGTGTAAATATCTCACCACATTACTTCAGAATAAATTCAATTGTAGGGGACACATTGGACAAGTGGTAGCGAGAAGTTTCAGAGTCCTTCATAAACTGCAACAAATGATGAGTGAAATCACCAGCGATGTGAAAGATCTGAGTTACAAAACTTTGGCCAGACCATTGCTTCGATATATTGTGTAGTAAGGAGCCAACATTTTGGGTATCAAATACAGGAGTTGCAGTTAGCTTTGTTTGTGAAAATTACCACAGAACAGAATCACTAACTGACTTGATAAAGGTGCAAGGTTGCGAATGTGTAATAAATTTATTGGTGTTGGCGGGATATTAGTACAAGAATTTCGAGAATGTTACCACAATCACGAACTGGCTCTTAATTTAAGGCAAAAGAGAATCAGAAACTTTTGATGTAATGTATTAGGGATTGGAATAAAATACCTCGGGATGTTCCCTCCTGAGGGTTTACAGTAATTATGAGACAAAAATGATTTTATTTCCGTCGCGTACTCTGAAACGTCTCCTACTGGTAGACTATACCATCGGGACACGGCACTTTCCCACTCTTCAGGAGCTATAATTGCTTTACAATACCTATACTATCGTCTTGTAACGAATCCATGTTCTTACGGACACCGTAAAGTGGGGAAGTATTTTAACTCTCAGTTAATGTAAATTTTTTAAATTAAATTGCAATGGAGTGCATGCTCTGGTGGCAATTTCCCTAAACACCCATCTTCACCCTTTTCTGCATCCACCTACATTTACCCTTTACAAATTTTAACTTTAAATTCTTTCAAAGTTTTTGGCAAATTATTCATCATTTCCCTTATTAACTTATTCCAATCCCTGACACCCTTAACCTAAAAAAGAAAATCTTCCTACACCATTATGCCTGAAATCGAGTGCCAGCTTATGGTCATGGTCATCTTTTCCCTTCCATTTCAATTCGTACACCAATATCTTTCCATGAGTCATCACCAATATACGCCTGGTACACTCCCATGACCCTCTTCACCCTCCTTCTGTCTTCCAATGAGTCCCATTCCAGCTCTTTTATCATATCTGTTACCTATTACGATCTGCGATAAATTTCCAGAAAAAAATCTATCAGCTCTTCTTTGCACCTTCTCCAACTCCTGCATTTGATACTCAGAATGTGGGTTCCTTACTACACTACCATATTCAAGCAATGGTCTGACCAAAGTTTTGTAACCCAATTCCTTTACTTCTCTCGTACATCCCCTCATCGTCCTCTCCAACAAATGCAGAATTTTGAAACCTTTTCCTATTACCTGACCAATGTGATCTGCCCAGTTAAGCTTGTTATCAAATGTAATGCCAAGATATTTACATTTCAAGTCGTCAATAAGCAATTCTTTCCCCACCTTATAATCATAATAAACCTTAAGTTTTTTTATTTGTGTATCTAATAAGTTGACTCTTCTTTGCATTTATTTTCATCCCATGTTTACCAACCCAACTAGATATCCTGTCCAGATCACCCTGCAACTGTTTACAATACTCAACCGTTTTTATCCTTTTATATATCATTATGTCATCTGCAAACAATCTAGTTTCTGATAGTAAACAATTAACTCAATTATTCATTAGAATAATGAATAGCAATGATCCCAATACGCTACCCTGTGGCACTCCCATTTTTACTTCCGTAATTAACGCCTATATGCGGAGGTGATTACAATTAAATAAATTATGGTATGGTTTCGTACTTTATACGAGAAAAATATTTCTTTTATACAAAGCCTTTGGGGCGAATATATTTACTAAAATTCTTGAATGTTTGTTGTAGAGACAGTGATGTCAAATTTAGGATCCTAACCAAATGAACCTTTTGTGACGTTGATAACTGTTAGTTTGTGCACTCACGGAACCAAAAATCATCGCATGGTGTAGGTTTGCTGTACATGGGATGTCATATTTAGGAACCTATAGTTATATACGAGGGTCGTCCACAAAGTAAGTTTCGTTTCTATTTCTATCCGCGACAGCGCTACGATCGCAGTTCCGAGCATGCGCGGCAGTTGCTCTGACTCAAGGAGAAGACATGTACGCCATTTTCAGATCACTGCTGCCGACGTGTTTTGTAGTACTTTCTTATAATTTCAGCAGTAATTGAAAATGCCGCCGCGTGTGAAATCGTATCTGTGATTCCTTTTCTAACTGCAAAGAAAGTTAAACCAAAGGAAATTCATCTGCAAATCTGCGAGGTTTACGGACAAAATGCTATTAGTGATTCAATGGTTAGAAGATGGGTCAGACTGTTCAATGAAGGACGTGATCAAGTGCATGATGAAGAACGAAGTGGACGCCCGTCTGTGGTTATTGATGAACTGGTTCACACAATTGAAGAGGAAATTGAACACAACCGTAAATTTACTGTTGGTGCCCTTGCTATGGAAGTTCCGCAAATCTCACGATCACTAATTCACGAAATTGTTACTGAAAAACTGAAATTTCGAAAACTTTGCTCATGTTGGGTACCAAAAATTCTTACTGAACAACACAAAAAACAACGGATGGGCAGTGAACTTCAGTTTTTGACACGCTACAATGAAGAAGGCGATCGTTTTCTTTCTCGAATAGTCAGGGGGGATGAAACTTGGGTATCGTAGGACATCCCTGAAACAAAACGGCAATCAATGGAATGGAGGCACACTTCATCCCAAACGAAGGTTAAGCCTGAGCAAATCTTGACACCTCGAAAAGTCATGTGCACGGTATTTTTTTTTTTTTTTTTTTTTTTTTTTTTTTGACAAAAAGGTATTTTGTTGATTGATTTCTTACCACGAGGCCATACAATGCACATGGTTAGTTCGAGACCATTAAGAAATTGCGTCGCGCAATACAGAACAAGCGCCGAGGATTACTGTCAAAAGGTGTTGTTTTTTTTCCACGATAATGCCTGACGTCACACGGCGAGTGTTACCAAACAACTCTTACGGGAATTTCACTGGGACGTGTTTGATCATCCTCCGTACAGCCCGGACCTCGCTCCTAGCGACTTTCATCTCTTCTTACACCTAAAATCTGTCCTTGGTGGTCAACACTTCAACGGTGATGACGAGCTGAAAGAACATGTTGAATTCACAGGCGGCAACCTTCTACGAAGAAGGCATACAAAAACTTGTGCCACGCTATGACAAGTGCCTACAAAATTTCGGAAGCTATGTAGAAAAGTAGTTTAACAGTTGTAGATTTTTGTACAATAAATATTTCTTCTGTATCTGTACAGTGTACACGTTTGTTTTATATAACCAAACGGAACTTACTTCGTGGACATACCTCGTATATTATGTCATAGGCAGATAGTAAAATTAATTACATGCCACATGCTTAACTTAAAATCAGCATCTAGTGCAGAACGACAGTGAGACATTGCCGAAAGCGTTTTTTGTTTTGTCTTATGTGAAGGAACTCAGTGTAGAATTGCGCCCCTGAGTCTACATCATCTCCAGGGTCCCACGACTTGCAGGACTTAGACTGGCACTCACGGAACCCCATGGCTGTCTAGTATTGCTTTCACTTGGGCCAGGCTCCTTCTGTCAACTATCATATTGATTTCCCTTGGTCGGTTCTTGTTCTTATCTGGCCCAGATGGCATTTTGGAATTACGGGAAAGTTGTCGGCAACAGTAACAAAATGTGTCCACTTTTGGAGCCAATCTAATTCAGGACGTCGACTATCGGTCCAAAAGCAGAATTTCAAATTTTTAATAATATATATTTGCAATTACAATTTACCACCAACTGTTATATATAATGGAATAGAGATATTCAGAATGCATAAAATGTCTTTACATGATTATTAAAAGGTATTAAGGCTAGTGCAGGTAAAATAAAAATTTTGTTTCTGGCATAAGCGTTTCCATTTTACTAGATAATCCTCGGTGATTTTTTTATTTCCCGATTACGTTAATGTCAAGGAAAGTTCCATATCAATGTTTTGTTTTTCTTACTGTATGTGATTCACACACGCACTGTAGTGTCCTTTTAACCACAAAAACTTTTTTCATTTTGAAAGCCCACTGTTGTTTCCCATCTCCTATGTTTGAGTAACCACTAAAACCTGTTTGTTGTTCTTTATGATGATGTATTCAGAGATGCCTACTATAGCCCAAGATCGTGTAAACATTTTTGGGTATTTAGAAACGTTTCTCGGGAAACAAACCGATTAATATTGTTATTAATGCACAATATTCGGCGACTTCAAACTCCGTCGCCATCTTCAAGTGCAGTTGCAAGTCTTGAAGTCTGCCTTGAAGTCAGCCTTGAGCGTGTTGTTTGTAAACGCTCAAGGCTGACTTCAAGGCAGACTTGACGACTTGCAACTGCACCTGAAGATGGCGACGGAGTTAAAGTCGCCGAAATATTGTGCATTAATAACAATATTACTCGGTTTGTGTCCCGAGAAACGTTTATAAATAAACAACGCCGAGAAAAATTACATTCATTTATAACTTTTGGGTATGTTTTTCAGGCACTGTGAAAAAATGTAAAACACTTCTTTTATAATGGCTAAGTACAAACTCGAAGACCTGGCTGATGAGTAGTGGGGCACAGTGAAATTATTAACTTTGAAAAATTCTATTTTATTTGAAAGTTGTGTCTCATAAATATCGAAAAAATATATTTGAGGCATGTTGATGTTTATACAGAATAATATTTACACTTATAAAAAACAATTTTTTAAAATACAGGCCACTGATATACTATTCACTCGCTGTCAGGTATAACATTCCCGATCACCTGGCAGGTAAAAGCCCCATCAAAATAAAATGGCATGTCTTTTCAAAAGTATTTTTTTTTCCTTAGTATAAATATTATTCTGTATAAACTTCAGCATGCCTCAAAATTATTATTTTTTTGATATGAATGAAACACAGTTTTGAAAGAAAATAATATTTTTCATAGTTAATAATTTTACTATGTCTCACTATTCATCAGCCAGGTCTTCGAGTTTGTAACTTAGACTTTTCAAAAGACGTGTTAAACAAATTTTCAATGTTTACCAGATCTACTACCATCATCAACTTATCAACTTGAGGCACGTCTTTAGTTGTTACACAAACATAGCAGGTGAGAAGCAGACGTGTAATTTAAAAATGAACCACGTTTTTTAGGTTGAAAGGACGCTACAATCCGTGTGTAAAACACATATAGTAAGAAAAAAAAAACACTTCAATACAATCAGGAAATAAAATTCGTCACCGAGGATGATTTAATAAAATCGAAACGCGTATGTTTTTATTTTTATTTTAGGTGCTCTAACCGGAAAAAACCACTAGAAACCATTACTAGTAAATCAACAAAGGTCAAAAGGCCTATATATCAACATATTAAACAGTATGGTCAGTTGCTTTGGAAATTGAACAATAAATTCCAACCATAACGCACTTGGCTTAACATGGTTATTACAAGCCTTCTTGTAAGAAACATCACTAGCTCTCGCAGCTAAAGTAAGAATAACTACATATAAGAATAAATTCTTATGTTTCTAAGTTGTTTGTTTTTTAAGTTATAGATTACTACTTATACTACACACGATAGTAAAAGTTTATAGCATGAAATTTGATTAATTCTGTTCTTTGAGGAGTGAGGTTATAATCATTATCTACCAATTCAATTATGACATGATGTGGCCCTTATGATTCACAAGTTCAATTAGAAATTAATAATCTTCTCAAGGAAGAATGGTGCTGGAGGTGAGATTTTGGTAAGTGTAGGTAAGTGCACATCTACGCACCACAATAGTAGCGCGCGCTAAGGCACCATGATACTGGATCGGGCGGCTTCTAGGCGTATGCTGGAACGGTCACCAATCTCATAAGCTACACATGTCACAAGCAAAAATACACTTTCAGAACACAAGTTGAACGTTTCGCAAATACATGGATGGCAACACAAACATTCTTTAGGGTAAAAACTCCAGACCTCACAAATCTGATACCAACTATGGTGGGGCCTCCTCTCCCTCATGATTCACACTAGCTACCTGTGCAAACAGGTGACTGTTGTCTACTTAGTCCATAGATACTGTACCAAGAGGGAGATAATCTCACATTTACCGGTATCGGATTTTATTATTGTCACCCGTATCGGAGATTAGGAATACTGATAGGCATTTTTGAGGGGGGATATTCATTCCCATTACTCCCTACAGCGAGAATGACAGCAATGGAATTTACTAAAAGATTTGCGCTCTCCTAATTCAACAACTTGTATGATGAATCCTTCGTCATGGAGTCAGTCCAAGTTATAATGATTGTTAAATAATATGATGAAATTTTTCAGTGTGAGATACCGTGACAATTCGCAGAAGGGTTAATCTGTGATTTACATACGTATAAACAGCGTCCAGCAATCATACTTTTTGGTAGATTTTTTTTTTTTTTTTTTTTTTTGTACCTGCTTTACGTCTCTTTTTAACATCGAGGTCTTTAGAGACGGGAAAGGATGGGGGGCAAGGATGGGGGCAAGGAATGGGAAGGAATTCGGCCATGGCCTTTTGAAGGAAGCATCCCGTCATTTGCCTGGAGTGATTTGGGGAAACCATGGAAAACCCAAATCTGGATGCCCGGACGGGGATTCGAACCACCGTCCTCCCGAATGCGAGGCGAGAACGCTAACCGTTACACCACCCCGCTCGGTCCTTTTTGGTAGAGAATTTGCAGTTCTCTGCTAATCTCTAATGTTTAAGGAAATGCAACAACCTTGTAACAAATCCATCAACTGACAAATTAATTGATTTTTTTATTAATAAGGTTTGGGGATGGAAATTTTAGTCGGGAACGACTACATCAGATTCTTAATAGCCTTAAAATACGACTAGTAGAAGAAACAGAATAATAAAAGTCGATAATATCCTTGTCGTCCCACAATCCTTCACGACACCAACACGTCTAGATCTCAAGTATTAGCACTCAAACAGCTATGGATGAATTGGTAAATGATTTGTTAAATCTTAATCTTTAATTAATTTACCAGTTTTTCAATTTATAGCCATTCAATAATGTTTGGATGTGTTTAAAAATAAGTAAAGTAAATAATTTATTGTATACACAATTTTACCACCTTTATTGGGTTTTTATTTCCTTTTCCAACCTCTAGAATTTTAATAAAGATGACACATTTTGTATATTACGATTACTGCGAAAAATTACTAGGAGTGAATAAAAAATTAAACACAAACAAAAGAAGGCAAGCTCTAATTTTACGTTACTTACTGATCACTCTAAGCATTTTACTAAAAATATCGGTTTATTCACTTTAAATAAAGGTAAAACTTGGAAAAATTATTAAAAAATCGATTGAGAATCGGAACAAGGAATATCTTTACATGGATTTTTCTGGTTTTATAGAGTAATTTTTGTGAACTTGCGGTTAGATTCGACGTAGATATTATCACGGCAGGCGACGAATTGCAGCCGTGTATGCCACGTCAGCTGTGGAGAGTTGCCACCTCGGGTCGATGTCAGACGTCTCAGTGGGGGTACCGTGGCTAGTCAAAACAGCAGTGTGTTCAGTCACAATGCCAAAGTAATTGCTCTCGCAGTCAACCACCGAAGTGACGTCCTTCTCCTCGACTCCATGCCAGTTCCATCCGTTCGCCCTACGGAGTCGTGGTGCCCCGAAAAGTCTCTTTGTGTGCAGATTCGTAGACATAAAACAAAAGTGCGTGAACATTATTGCAATTTAAAAGACGAAGCCTGTGATTGTCCAAAAAGTGAAGTCCGTTGCTCTCTTGTCATTTACTACTGTTTATGGTGGTCTTAAACACATACTCATTTTTCCCCAAAATCCATTTGTCAGGGGTAAGATTCTGGGGAAAAAAGTCTTTTTCTCGCCTAATTTTTCTTCATACTGAACCAATCTTACCTTTTTTTACAGTTATTCTATGAAATTAGCTATAGTTTCCTTGGTAGACTGCGTACAATGCCACCGAATGCACTGTGTTAGATTCTATAAATACACGCAAAGTCTCATGTATGTCACCGTCCGTTCCATCGAGTCAGGGCGACATGTTATACAGGCAAAGTTAACGTCTGATGGATGAATGGTAACATTCGGGGCCTGTAATTTGGAAGCATACGGTTCAACTCCACGTTCGGTAATCTAAATTTCGGTTTCACTCCAGGAAAATCCAGGATGGTTCCTTCAAAAAGCCATGGACAAATTCCTTCCGGTTCCATCCAGCGCTAACGCCTCCCATTCTGTACGACGCGGATTCGAAACCCCGTCCAGCCATACAGATTTCGGTTTTCCATGATTTCCCGAAATCACTCCAGGCCATGGTAGAATTCCTTCCCGATGCTTGCTCCATCTCTTTCCCACCTGTAGTGATATCGACTTCAATGAGGCGTAAAGCCATAAACAATAAAATCCTTTCCCTAGTCCCCTCTTGCTTCTATTGATCTCAACATCAACGAGAAAAGAAAAAAGTGTAGCCAATTTGAGGATAAAATGCTGTTTTCCCGAAACAACAACATGTTCGAACTTCGCAGTACTACATGACAACTATGTTGTTGCTTGTTGTGGTTTCAATATCATGCTGGTGTCCCATGCTTGCCATGCAGTTAGCATTTTCAATTTTTGCCGTTCTGGACTTGGCCAGCGAGATAGGAGAAGTTTCTAGATTATGTACCAAAGCTTTTTGGTTAAACCCCGAACCACTGGGCATACGGCAGTGTCGATGGTGATTCGGCTGTAGCCTGGGGCGTGGAACCCATTGTATCATGTCGAAGAGAAAGCCTTCGTCTCTCACCCACAAAACACGACACTGATGCACATACGTTAATCATCGACAGTAACTTTTACGGATACTTCCACAATGGGGAAGGTAAAGGGAAAACAAGTTATCAGATCACTGACATGTTCCTGTGAGGGTGTAACACCCTAGTCTATGCTCGGATACTACATGATTCTGTACCCAACAATATTCTGAAGCGACCATTATGGGCGTGCCTCTTAAAGCACCGCTACACTGAACCCAAAAAAACTGGAATTATTTTTTAAAAGCTTTATATTTTCAAATTTTTTACACAGCAACCTTATACCCTTCAAAATTCTCTCCATTACAACCAATAAATTTCTCCCACCGGTGCTTCCACTATTCGAAACATTTTCTGTAGTCACCCTTAGAAATGATTGACAGCTCCAGCCACGTTTTTTTGTTGACCTCTTCAGTGTTGTCAAATCGGTGACCATTCATGCCTCTTTTCATGCATGGAAATAAGAAAAAGTCTCACGGAGCCAGGTCAGGTGAGTAAGGTGCGAGGGGCAGCGGAACCATGCTATTTGCAGCCAAAAACTGCGTAACAGACCTGTGTGTGCAGGTGCATTGTCGTGGTGGAAGAACTAGTCGCCTGTCTGCCACAAATCGGGTCTTTTTTGACGAACACTGTTGCGTAATCTCCTTTAAACTTCCAAGTAAATGGTTTGACTGACGGTATGATGTGGGAGAACAAACTATGAATGAACTACGCCCTTGGCATCAAAAAAGCAAATGAGTATTGTTTTGATGTTTGATTTCACTACTTTTTTTTTGATGACGGGGTGACAATGACGTCTTCCATTGGCTTGACTGTTGCTGTGTGTCTGGGTCGTAACCGTAGCATCATGACTCATCACCAGTAATGAACTTAAACAGAAAATATGGAATAATTTTAAGCTGTTGTTTCAAAGCACGACATGTTTCAACTCAACCAACGTTCTTTTTTACTGTCAGTCATAGCCCGAGGAACAAACTTGGCAACAACCCTTTTCATTCCCAAATTTCTGTTAAAATTAGCCGAATGGAGTTCCAAGGTAAGCCACTAAACTCTGACAGTCTGACGACTGTCTGAGAGCACAAGTTCTCGAATTTTGTCAACATTTTCGACGATTCGGGTGGGTGATGGACGTCCAGAACGAGGTTTGTAATCAATCGACACGTCGCCATTTTTAAACCGAGGGAGGAATTATTTTGCCATCTTCTTTTTTCCTCTATAGGACTTGAGGTTTTCTCGGCGTTTAAAATGAATAAAATTTGCTCGGATAACTAACCGAGTTAGCCCATCGATCAAATACAACGTTTCGGCGATCACAAACTCTTCCACCATTGTCAAGTGACTGCTGCCGGCAGCAGAGCAGCAATATTGCAGCCAACGCCGAAGCTGTATGCGTTGGCTGTATTCGGGAAGGGGTACCTGTCACCCTTATCGCTGACATCTGCCCCTACATTCTAGCTTGATGATATTGACATTACTGTTGATGCGTTGTCCTTTCCTGTTGTATAGCAGTTTCTCTTGATCTTCCTGTTGCGCTGCTTTCGCAGTTGCTGTCGTTGCAATCTCGGTGATTTTTCTGATGGAGTCGGTCACTGCTTGCGCCAGCTGGCGCAGCGCAGCGGTCGACGTATCAGCAGTGGGTGGTTCGCGTGACCCTCTCGCCTCGGCGTTCGTCGGGGGAGTGAAGTAAGCGTCATCTGATTAGCTTGCGCTAATAATTCTTCTATATTTCCAGGTTATAAACCTTCTACTGTTGTCTGAGTATTCTTTTGTTGACATGGCTTTTTGTTCCGTCATTTATTGACGGTACTGTAACCGGCAGTGGGTGGTTATAGCAACGCTCCGTTGCGGGACTGATATGTCACGGTGGCTCGCGACTGGTGGTGGGGAGCTCCAGGCATGATGGACAACCACCATACGAGGCTGGGTTCTCCAAGCTACAGTTGCAGCATTTGTCTGCTGCCTTAGATGTGGGCATTCGGCTACCCGATGTCCCTCGCCACATCTCACGCATCTTGTCTCCCTGGTACACTGCCAGGTCATTTGATTATAGCCCTGGCAATTGAAGCACTAATTGTTGTCTAGTAGGGTTGGTTTCTTCCTCTAAATCTTAACTCGTTTCCCCGTTAAGATTCTGATGTTGTTGAAAGTTGCCGTCGGCGCTGTGGCCTTGAAGATGTTGAGAGGAATTCGTTCTTCTGTACCCGTCCGCCTAATCTTATGGACCTTTGTAGTCTGTAAGCCTTGCTTGGCGAGTTCTTCTGTTACTGCTTCTTCTTCCGTGGTAACTAGTAGTCCTCGAACTGCAAGTTTCTGCTGGCGACGAGGCTCATCGTTACGGAACTCAATGTTTGAGCTCCGCAGGTGTTCTTCTGCTGCTACCAGGTCGCTGAGGCACAAGAGACCAAGCTGCATCCCTCTGCTTCCTGTCCAGCACTTGAAAGGGAGGGCAGTCTTGCTTCTGATTTCTTCGCAGAAACATGTCCAGTTGTCGTCAACCATTACTGTTATTGGCCGGACCTGGCCTTCTTCTATCGGCACCTTTAAGTCTTCGCTGAAGACGACCACAGAGTCCACTGACATATCAGCCTCCCAGATGTTCCTTCCGGTGATGGTGGCTGAGGGGTAGCGGGCAAGCTTTTTTCTTCCATGGGTGCAGTGGTGCTCACTTTCTCCGATGGCTGCAGGCTGGTGGGTACGTAGAAGTTCTTCATGTGTCTCGGGTTTGTTATGGTCCAGCCGGGTCAGGTCTTCTACCGAGATGGTCCTGTGTGTCTCGGATAGATACTCCTCTGGAACTCGCCGAAATGCCTGCTTTATTTCCTCAAAGATTGCTAGGTTTGCAGCAATGTTGTCAGTTTGTTGTTTTGCCGAAGCCGCTGCCGGTGTACGCCGCGCCCATGAGCAATTTCTGCTTTCTATTTGTGGCGCTGCCGGTAGGTTATAGAGCTGCTTATATACCACGCAAAAAAGAAGCCGCTCCAAGAGACTCCTGCAATATGGATGAGGGAACACTCCAAGATGTCAATTCCTCCTCACGCCCTGCACCAGACAGAAGAGAGCGTGAGGCAACAAAGTCCACCGCCCCGGCCAGCAGCCAATTCATGAAAAGGAGTATACTGAATTCCAACAACAGGCCACAGAAGCGGAGACCGATGGCAATTTACACCAATGCTTCCGCTGCCAAGGCTTCAGGCATCAAGCTTCTGACTGTCTCAAGCAAGTGCGCTGCGTTCGCTGTGGAGGGAGCCATAAAAACTTGGTTTGCACATGTCCGCGTGACGCAATGCCGGCGTGTGCCAACTGTGGTTCTGACCACGCCGCCAGTTATGGGTGATGCCCCATAAGAAGAAAGCTTCAAGCAGCCATCAGAAGCCGTCAATGCCAGCGCCAACCCAGTCACTCCCAACGAATGGGAAGACCGGAAGGACCTCAGAGATGGTCATCAAGCCACTTCAATAATCATCCGCCGACAAACTCAATGCACCAGTGCTGTAATCAAGAACCAAGACGAGAAAATAAGCTGGGGAAAATCGTCGAGTTGTTAACACAACTGATGGCGGCAATGATCCCAAACTGACCACATGAAAACAGTTAGCTATCGAACGAATAAGAATATCAAAAGCTGTTGAGGCAGTAAAAAAAAAAAAAAAAAAAAAAAAAAAAAAAAAAAAAAAAAAAAAAAAAAAAAAAAGCGAAGTCCACGCTACGTCATCTTTTTTCCGGTTGGCCAATGGCTACTGGCGCAAATGTTGGCCACTAGCGGGAAGCTTCTCTACTGGCGGAAGCCTACCCTCAGATATGCTCACAACATGCTGCGGGAATCACCAACATACCGTCTACACGAAATCAGTGGACTGCCGTGCCTCAAGGACAGATTCCTCAAACGAACTGCAAAATTCTACAAGGAATGCAGCGAATCAGGCAACCCGCTTATAGCCAACCTTTGTAACAGTCCATCTTAACAACAACTTAAGATGGCCTGACAAACTTCTCCGTGAGTAATAAGCGCCAAAAAAGACACGCCAGGCTAAGACTAATCCGTTAATGACAATAACAATGAGGATAACATTTTAAAATGGAAGGAGATGCATTTTATGTGAGACCTTCGCCAAAACTCTGGGATAAAGACACCCAGGCAATTTAGTCCATGCAGACTACCTGCAGCAGTCACTTGACAATGGCGGCAGAGCTTTTGGCCGCCGAAACGTGTTTGATCGATGGACTAACTCAGCTAGTTACCCAGGAAATTTTATTTCATTTCAACGCCGCGAAATCCTCCAGTCTTATAGAGAAAAAAGAAGATAGTAAAATAATTCCTGCGAGTAATACGATGCTACTCATTTGTTGCAAATCATGATAAACATTGCGACTGCGAGTCGTGACAAAATCCAAAAAGACGTTTCGGCGTTAACTGCATTAAAAAAAGATATTATACTAATCAGGACACATTTATCTGGAATTTCTCTGCATTGTCACTTTACTTTAAAATGAAAATTGTTTCAAAACTGGTCAAAATTCAGCAGTATTTTTTGGGTGAGTTCTGTTCGTCCTAACTGTCAGATGGTCACTAATTAAAAAAACAGTCAGTTCCTTCCTAGTAGTTAACACTACTCAAAAATGATTTTCTTAAAAGAAATATCTTAACTGTACAACTGTCTTCCGTTTACAACATTATTATGACTATTCATACCTATGTAGTAATGGCAAAATGCAATCAGTTTTTGGGGTTGTATGATAAAAATAGATACTAGCAGTTTGAAAATAGTTTAAATAATGGTCCAAACGGAAGAGGACCTAATACTTGTGTAAACTAATATCCGACTTGAAAATTCTTCTGTTTTGCTATTTGTATATCTGCTCTGTTTTACTTTAAAGAACATAGATATTTATTTTCATGATACCACTGAAATTCGTTTCGAAGCTTAAATAATTTGTCTCGCTGTTTCCCAACGGATTTATCTAAATGAGAACAAATTGCATGTTGAATTTATAAGAAATAAGCTGCCAATGGTCTGAATACATTACAAGCGTTTAGGAAAAATCATTTCGTCGGAGACTTCATTCAAGTTGGCTCAAATGTTTATCCACCGCACTTTCTACATGAAGTTGAAAGGTCTCTACAATCATCCCACGACTACGATAACTAGTTTATGATAATCATTCATCATCTAACTGGAGTCCTCATTTGGAGAGGAGACTAGTATCCCGCTTGGAGGGCGACACGTGGCTCTGATCCGGTTCCCTGCCATCTCAGCGAGTTGCAGCAAGCGCAGGAACGCACGCGATTCTATTTCAGAGGAGACGCCGGCAGTATTATGGCCATCGTAAAGCGGCAGAATAATCTATCGTAGTTTATATTGGGCAGGAAGGTCCACGCCTTAATAGCATCTTGGAAGTGCGCAACTTATCAAACGCCAAGCAGTCGGCCTACTTATTTTAAGTTGCTGGTAACGTGCTGATGAGTAAGACACTCCTGTCATCTGGTATAAAAAATTTAATCCTTTTTTTCATCTAAAATAGTACTGATCGTAATTCCCAAATCAATGAAGTAATTTCAAGGCGCACCAAATAAAATTCGAATCGCAAGTTCTGGAACATAAAAAAATCGTAACACAGCAATACGCAGAAAATAATTCGAAAGCAGAAAATGGTAGACTGCTACACAGCATTAACAGGTAGGCCTATATAAATACAGAAATGTACATACATCTTCGTTTACCGGTCTACATTACTTTCGATCAATGCGTTACGCCGATGGACCATGGATTGGCGGCCGCGGTTGAAAACAACTACATATCCTGGGATATCAACAGCTGCGCAGACGAATCTTGCAACCAAATCGATTTCAAAAGCGACCGGTCTTTTGTACTCAGCACATTTAATGCCTCATCAAGAAAGAAATACAGGATGATCTAATCCTGGGAGAATGGTGTGCAGGCAACAGATCCCTCACACCCAATCCATCGTTGCACTTTCATTAACAGCGCCGCCTGGTGGCGGACGGTGACGTTTTAGGTCATGGGACATTAAGAAAATCCAAATAGTTTCGATGCTCTCCATATCCTCTTAAAGTGTGTTTCTCTATTTATGTGACACCGTGTATATATAACGACAGAATTTTTCCTGAACAGTTCGTCATACTACATTAGTTTATTTCCTAGCCTACAACTAAAAATATGTTTTCTCGTCCTGGATTTTGCTACATTCACAAAGAGGATCACATGGAGAGTCGTTGGTGTGACCTAATTTCATTAACCTCGCTCTGGCCTCCCATTCAGCAAGACGCCCATCCTCTTTGGCTTCACAAAATCTCTCCCGCCAAATGGTTCCTTCAACAGCCCATAGCTAAATTTCTTCCCGTTCGTTGCCCCCGGTCCTTTCCCGCCTCTAATGACCTCAACGTCGATGTGACGTAAAGCCATAAAAAATAAACACCTCATAAGATTCGCTTTATTGTTAATCATCCTGTGCAGGGTTCCCCAGAGGTTGTATTGAAGAAGCTTCTCTTGTCAGAGTTCCTCCTTTCCTAAATCTTTGTGAACTTGCACTTATTGTTCATTTCTACGTCTTTAGAAAAGTTCATCCGAGATTTCACCCTAGGCTATATATTTTCATGCCTTGGATTTAAATTCACTTTCGTCCACTCATTGTCAGCTATTACGTTCCCTCCGATATTAGGAAGATTAAATAAATCTCTGTTAGTTTAACACAACATATGATTATCCTAAAAGTTTCGTTCATCCTGACATCGAACCTACTTGTATTAGGTTTCGAACTCCCTAGGCGGCAGTGGAGAATCATCAATCGAATTCGAACAGGACAAGGCAGATGCGCCTACTTATTACACAAATGGGGCTGGGTAGATTCTGCAAATTGTGACTGTGGAGCCACCTTACAGACAATCAATCACATCGTTTCTGACTGTCCTCTTCGGGCCTACAAGGGAACAATGGCGGAAATCCATGATGCGTCGATCAGTGCAGTTGACTGGATTAAAACATTAGATCTCGAGATATGAAATTGTACAAGCTTGTGATATGTATATTTCCTATTGTGTACCTCATAAATAATCATACGATAAATAATAATAACCTACTTGTATTGTGCGGAGTTTACATGGAAGGCATGTTCGGCGGCTGCTAAATTGTGCGCGAGGCCAGACACTAAGGCTACCTATATAGAGATTGTTTTGTTTGCCATACAGGTCCACGCTATTTCAAAGAGTCTGTTTGTTTGACATACAGGTCCACGCTGTTGCATACTGTCTGTTTGTTTAACATACAGGTCCACGCTGTTCCATTGAGTCTGTTTGTTTGACATACAAGTCCACGCTATTCCATAGATTACGGCGAAATTTGGCACAGTTGATCTCTTTCACCCAGACGCACAACATTGTCCACCTGACCCTCGATAACCTTCACTGTATTCTATACCATCGCTCTCAAATATTAGTAGTGTGTGTTGCCTCTAACGGAGTTTAAAGTTGTACAAACATCTGAGAAGTTTCATTTTAACTGCACAGAAATTTAATTTGTAATAAATATACCATGGAGTTTCCTAAAAGCACTGACTGATATACACATACCCACGGGTTCATCCGTGGAGTTCCATGTCATTTTGGGCCTTTAGTTTATATCTATATTTCCTCCCCGATTCAGTTTCGTGACTCCTTAATGTATGCAACCACGCTGGTGGATTTTATACAAGGCAAAAATGAAAAATAAATCAGTTAAATACGATACCAAAAAATAAAAATTGTAACAAAAATAAAACTACTTTTATCAAAGTTGGAGTCAGGACAATTGGGATGACACAAATAAAAAAAAGGCGAACACAGGTACACAATATTTCGGGTAAACCCTTACTCACGTGTCAAACACGTGAAATACCTGGCAAGGCCAGCTGTTGTGCAGCAATGAAACTTTCTCTTGTGAATTGCGTGTAATGTATATTTAATAATAGATTTTGAAGCATGAAGTACCATTGTAACTGTGATTCTATGTTAAGTATCGTTATTTTGCTCGGCGTTCGTCAATAGTGTCCTTAGAATGCATACAATAACTATTAGTTCTGCTGTTACTAGGGATCCGCAAGTTGGTTTTTTTTTATACGAGATGACATACTATGATCGTATTGTTCCAGAAGGAAACCTGGAGAAGGAGAGTTTATGGGACTAATGCTAGGATGTTGTTATGAAAGAATTTACCGCCGGGTGATTTTTCAACGAGATTAATTTAAGCTTCGCTAAGAATTTTCGCCGCACCTTTATTAGTCATACATTTTCGTGGGGGGTGGGGGTGGGGTGGGGGGGGGGGGGGCTGGTGGGTGGGGCGGCCCCGTTGTCCAACGCTGATGGACGCTCATGTTGTAGAAGGAAGGAGAAGGTTTCTTCTCGTCTCTTACGCTGTCGACGATCTCATCTGATATACTGGAACGCAAGTAAAACATTTAGTAACAATACAGCGTGTTCTGACAGAGTAATGTAACGCCTGAGAAGTACGTGGTGTGTCTAAAAAATTCTGTGAATGGTGTCATATTTGAGCGGCAACGTGGCGTATGTGTGCGTGCATGCGCATGGGTCTACAGAGACTTGAGGAGAATCGATACACAGCATGCACTGCATGTGACTGGCAGTGTAAACAGACTGCGACCAGTTGAACGTAGTCAGTGTGAGAGGAAGTGTCACAGCGCAATGGAGCAACGTACAAACGTCAAGTTCTGCTACAAGTTGGGGAAGACTGCAACGGAGACACATGGAATGCTGCACAGGACTGGAAAATGGATGCTGCTCCATGACAATGCCCCTGCACACTGCGCGATCCGTGTGCGCCAATTCCTGGCGCAGAAGATGGTAACTGTTCTTGAACACTCTCTCTACTCCACTGATCTGGCTCCTGCGGACTTCTTCCTGTTTCCCCGCATGAAGGCGGCCATGAAAGGTGAACGTTTTGCAGATGTGAATGCCATCAAAGATCGTGTGACAGCCGTTCTGTGATCGATTCCACAGGAGGCCTTTGCTGATAGTTTCCAGAAGCTGTACGAACGTTGTCAAAAGTGTTTTATAGCGGGTGGCGACTATTTTGAGGGGCAATAAAGAAATTTTGTTTGTATCTTTTGTTTTGTTTGTTGTCTAACAGCATTCACTGAACTTTTTAGACACACCACGTATTAATCATCTGGAATTGATAATACATTCCACAAATACGTGCTTATATATTCCTGATATAACCTTGATGTATAAAAACATTCACAATGATACAGATTATTGATGTTGATTTTTTGGATCAATCTTTAGTACGATACATTTCTGAAGACATTTTTGCACGGTATAAGTTTTGTCTCTCAATCAAAACAGATTTAATCTTGTTTTTCCAGACAAAATCTCTTCCTCCTTCTTCCCGAATACTGGTATGAGTGTCAAGCGCGTTGTTTTACTGGCTTCATTTGGACTATGTCATGTTATTGCCATAATGATGATTGTTCGACGAGTAGTTGTATCCTCGGACGCCATTTTACCAATCAAAATGTCGTATCTTCTTCCGTGGCAGGTTTATATTAAGGCGGCCCTTATACAGACCTCCGATGCACTTGGGGTGGTATTATTGTCTGTAGAGCTCTGTATTAATTAGGAAGATCTCACCGCTATAATGAAGGTAAAGTTATCAGAGCACTGTACCAATCAGGTTTATAAACAGACAATTACAAGTTATTTTCACAAGTATGAGATACAAATTTTTTTAACTATCTTCAGCGGATCTGTTTATTAAGAGCACACTATCCTAACAGAGGGTAGCGAGTATTTCGGAACAACTAAGGTTCCGTGAAGCTTCGCGTATTTTGTGATGAAGATTAAATTGACAGCAAAATTCGTCTCCATGACGACCACACAATCCAACTTGAAATACATATCACGCAAGTAAATTAAGGACACAGAGAAAGATTTGGCGGAGGTGTTAGGTTAAGCGTCCTCCAAAATCACAGCAGATGACGGTATTTAAATCTATTTTATCACTGAATCATCAGTGTGCTCGTAAATGTCTGCGAACCTTTCTTTGTGCGGAGTTCTATCTGTGAAACCCGTATTTTTGACCAGGTGATTGGTAACCATGTAGCGTACGTATAGATAGTTTCGTAAAACGACACAATGGGCAGACAGATGCGAATTCATGCCGTTTACATCCATATGTCAACTATGACGGCCGCTTAACGAGCATAGCTGAAACGCTGCTGGTTAAAATTTGAAAGTGGTGGAAACTTCTTTAATTCTAGTTTCTGTTTTTAGAGTTCATATTTAAAAGTTAGAATCTAGCTCTCGACATGGGATGAGCTGAATCGAGATGTGGTAATTAATAAACTTTCATCTTTCGGGCATTTTTTCCCTTTTAATTTAGATTTCCTTCGGCTGAAACCCATACAGCCAGTAATGGTAAAACAAGGTTCAACAATAATCTCAGTATTACGCACACTCACAAGAAACACGCACACAAATACAAAAATGCACTTGGCCAACATAACAGGAGGGGTGGTAGTTCATAGTTCCAACTTTTTAGATTGTGTTATCTGGATTGAATATCAAACATCTAGATAGTGTATGTGTGGATTGGGGGTATACTATGATGATTTGTCCTTAGGATGGAGACGTTTTACTTGGCAGTTCCCTGTTGTCTTTAGAAGAAGAACCGTTGGAGGGATTAATTGTTTCCCTTCTTCATCTTCATATATACAACACAAATAAAATGCTCCACTGAATAAACACATCATAACAATCGTAGGCAAATGGTGTAAGAATAATACTAACCACACTGGGGAAGGTAGAATATACAGCCTAAATTAAATTTCCCGATGAAATGAGAAAGGGTTTCTATGTATAAGTGAAACATGATATTCTATACGGTGAGAACTACTGAATAAGGAACTTAGTGATGTGAGGTTTACCGCGACTATGACATATTGTTGAACACGTTCAATCTCGCCACCTATTTACGGCATGGAAGTCCAGGGATGTAATATTAGCTTTGCCGATCAGCTTTTTTTCTCTCTTCCAGTTCTTTTTGTATACTTTTGTCACTTGCGAATATACTCTCCACCAAATATCTCCTTCTTCTTCTGGATTTAGTTCGGCGTTTGGGTCTGGTTAACGACAAGATCATTACTGCTCACAAATTCTTATTCATTTAAATCGAATCATAGGCTCTCTGATCTCCAGGACAAGTTTCCAATTGCCGGATACTAGATACGAAATTTTCTGGTACCATACTCTTCCAGTTGAAGCTGGAGATAGATTTACGTCCGTGCGCTTGACGCGTTAAGTTATGAAAGCGGGCAGAGTATTTCTTTTGGGAAATGATTTTTCACACGTCACGAGTTATAGATGTACGTATATCTTCTGAACTTATTGCAGTCTAACAAATTATTGCAACTCTACTTTCCGTCTCTCCACAAATAAATCATCCTCCATCTGCGAGTTGCTTTCACGCGCTCAGGATTTCGTACCCAGATTTTGCACTAATTCATCTTTTTTCTTGAGAAACTTATATATATATTAAAAAAACACAGATGATCTTATGTTTTTGCGAAATTATCTATCAAATAGTATACATAAAAGAAATCATTTGAAAGAAAATGATAGTGGACTTTTAAAACAAAACTTTTAAACATTGCGATGAATGTATTATCGCGAAATATTTATTATCCTGTTCATAAAATTCTCTACTGCATTATATGCATATATGCATTTCATAATCTAAAAAAGATTTTGTTAAAGTTAAATATTTATTCATTTTGCAAATCCAATAATCCTGGAAAGATAACTTCAATAGGTTAGGTTCCATCGTAAATTTTTAAGGAATTTTCGGATTTCAGGATTTTCTTAAATAACAGGTAAATAGTATTCTTTTTTTAGTTTGCTACCAAGTCTAGCACAGATTGTGAATAAAACTGAAAATTCAAATATATTGGTAGTCGTTGGATAACCAGCTTTCATTTAACACACACGAACATTATGTGAAGTAAATTTTTTATTTTGCTCTCCACTGAAGTCCATGTAACTACTTTACCCCCCCCCCCCCACATCTTTCCTTAATTTTATGTTATAATCGTGTTGTGGTCAATAAGAAAGTCGCGGGCAATTACAAAATTCTAGGTTTAAATATTAAGCCGTTATGAGGATGTAACAGGGGGCAGATAAATGAACAGTCCACAAGGTTTCCGTTTTTCATTTAGAATGTACAGGATCCTAAAAATAACTAGTTGTGAGCTTTACGTTTTAGAGTGGTTAAAGTAACAAGTCAGCACACGAGTAATCAACTTATATATCAACATTTCCACATCAAAATAAGTGACAGCGTGTTATGGATGTAAACTCCCATTTCACCTCTAACTCATTTTAGCTGCCACTCAATTTAATTTCGTAGGTACAATATAGTTAATTACCGTATCAGCCAATAAATGGAAGGAACTATTATTTCTAAAAATTTAGAGGCACTATACCGGAATACTCTATTTTTTTCTGCAAAATGCATCCATTAGCAAACACAATACTTGCATGAACAAGCTGACTTCAATACTCTGTTGATGACACACATTAGGCATGTAACGGATATCCGCATCGGCATCCGCAAGTGCGGAACCTTTGCGTGAAATCCTACATCCGCTTTTGCATCCGCATTCGCAATTTTTTAATACTGATGTATAGCGTATGTTTTGTTTACATTGCAATATATATTATTCTTTTCTTTTTATACGAGATTCTGCCCATCGCGACTTAGCTAAAAATAAAGTGGTTGTTTTTTTCTGACGATCTTGCAATAAAAGAAACAATGAACTGAACGGTGTTTAACTAAATGACGAGTTTACAATTTTGAACTTGTTTGTAACATATCCAACTTATAGGACATCCGTGTAGAACTACAGTAGAATGCACTCACCAGTTTACGCTAATAGAAGGGGTCCAACAAAATGTTCCAAGCAATCCTTTCCACTCATATTTTCTCGCTGCACACCATGTGTACTTATCGTACACTCGTAGCATGTTTCTTCCACTAGCTTCCTCCAGTATATATAGCTTGTTGGAAAACAAGGTTGCCTGGGAGTCCAACAACATCCAACACGTCCTGCATGTTGTTCTGTAACCCCTTTCACGATCCATCAAGAGTTCTTTATCGAAAATCGGATCATCGTAGGTCCTACAAGTTGTACTGTGAATGCACCACTAGAGCGGTGGGAAGGCGGATGGCAAGCACGGAACCGAGCGTGGTGGGTGAGTGTTTTTTTAAATTTAATTTAATTGCAATGGAGCACAGGCTCCGGTGGCAATTTCCCAACACACCCATCTTCCCCCTATCCTGCACCTACCTACATTTGCCCTCTACAAATTTTATCTTTAAATTCTTTCAAAGTTTTCGGTAAATTATTCATCATTTCTCTTGGTAACTCATTCCAATCCCTAACACCCTTACCTAAAAAAGAGAATCTTCCTACACCCTTGTGCCTGAAATCGAGTGCCAGCTTGTGGTCATGGTCATCTTTTCCCTTCCATGCACTACTTTTCATACCTATTGCAATATCTTTCCATGCCTCATCGCCAGTATACGCCCTGTACACTCCCATCACCCTCCTCATGTCTTGCAATGAATCCCATTCCAGCTCCTTTATCATATCCGTCACTGATTGCATTCTGCGATTATTTCCAGAGACAAATCTAGCAGCCCTTTTTTGCACCCTCTCCAACTCCTGTATTTGATACGTAAAATGAGGGTCCCATACTACACTACCATATTCGAGCAATGGTCTGATCAAAGTTTTGTAACCCAATTCCTTGACTTCTCTCGTACATCCCCTCATCACTCTCTCCAACAAGTGCAGAACTTTGAATCCTTTTCCTACCACCTGTCCTATTTGTCCTGCCCAGTTAAGTTTGTTATCAAAAGTAATTCCAAGATATTTACATTTCAAGTGTTCAGCAAGCAATTCTTTCCCCACCTTACATTCATAATTAACCTTTTGTTTTTTATTTGTGTATCTAATAAGCTGACTCTTCTTTGCATTTATCTTCATTCCATGCTTACCAACCCTATTAGATATCCTGTCCAGATCACCCTGCAACTGTTTACAATCCTCTATCGTTTTGATTCTTTTATACAGCATTATGTAATCTGCAAACAATCTAATTTCAGATAGTAAACAATCAACACAATTATTCATTAGAATAATGAATAGCAATTATCGCAATACGCTACCCTGTGGCACACCCATTTTTACTTCAACTTCTTTTGATACTACATTTCCTACCCTAACTTTCTATTTTCTACCTTTTAAAAATTCTTCTACCCAGCAAATGACTTTCTTATCCACTCCAATGGTTTTTACCTTATTTACTACCATTTTATGGCTTACTCTGTCAAACGCCTATGGCGTCGCATTCGGGAAGATGCAGGTCGAATCCCCGTCCGGGCATCCAAATTTGGGTTTTCCATGGTTTCCCCAAATCACTCCAGACGAATGCTTCCTTTAAAAGGCAACGGCCGAATTCCTTCCCGTTAAATTTGGCATTAGAATATTCTTATTTTTATTTTAAATTTATTTTTATATAAAATCTAAATAATTATAAATTTATTTTTATATAAAATCTAAATAATTATAAATTTATTTTTTCACCTCCTTATCCACAAAGATGAGCTCGGTTACAACCCTAATAGACATTACAGCACTGTTAATAACTCCATAGCACGGAGTCTAAGACAATACATGCATGCTTTAGGACAATTGGCACATGATTCTCTGGTACTTACACTCGCGACAACCAAAGATCTTACCGCTACTATCTTACGATTATTCCAAAGAGAACATGCACTACGGCCTATGGAATCCTACGGCCCAACAAATCAACTTAGATACATCACTACAGTCCTCTATAAATATATGTAATTAATCAAAGAAAATAAAAATGATTGGTGCTGTGTGATATTGTCAAATTGTGTAATAAAAAATCTCAAAAAGGTACATTTATTAAAACACAGTTAAATAATACTGGGACAAATTATTCAATGTTTTCCTATAATTAACAAACATTCTGAATACTCAAGTCACATAGTTCGTTTTTAAAAACTGCAATTCGAGTCTAGCATCGCTAAAAACGTTTCTATATCTGGGTAACGATTTTTACTTCAAGCGGAGGAAAAGGGCCTCTCATGGTCCTAAGTGCGCCGGTGGTGACCTTTGCCTAAATGTCAAGACGCTACTAAAAATTCAGTAGCTTATCTGAAGAGCGGTTTATGTGTTTTATAATGCCAAGGGTGAGAGCAGAGTTGTTGATACTTGAACTGGAGCCTAAGTGAGAGAGAGATTTTGAATAGAAACGAGTGTTTGGAAAACAGATGAAGAAATTCATTTCGGCATTCGCTATTGAACAGTCGAGATATACAGAGAGTTTTCACGCAATTTAGAATCTCTTAGTGCATGCAGCAGTGGCGTATTGTTTAAACTACTTTTAATAGAGCAGGAATTATATACTTGTGCTTTACAAACATAGAGCAAGTGATTCAACGAGAATCATGATAACCTAATTATGAAAAATTAGATGAAACACCGAAATCCCTGAAGCAAGCGTTGATTCAAGTTTAATGTAAATCGCACTGGAAGTAGATGTCTTTATTTAGAAGATTATTAGCATCTAAGCCAGTCAAAAACGACGGGTTGAATGCATTTCATTTCCTTGGGCTCACTATAACAGATAGAGACAATGCTGTGGAAACATCTACACCGAAAATGAATAGCTGCAAAAATCGTTAAAAATAACGCATCGTTCTGGCAGTTTGTTTCTACGCAAGTGCTTAACTAAAAATAACCGTTATTAAATAAAGCTCAGAACCTTAAAAATGATGCAATTTGGTGCACATTTTTAGTTTAAGAGCGATATTTCTCGACAGAACGAATACATCGAATGACTATAAATAAACAAAAATCAATTAAGAATTAAAATGTTAATTTAAACGCCATTCAAACTTTTCTGTCACTGTTATGGAAATTAATTTCTTCACGGTTACTTAACGAAATAGAATTTTTGTAAATAACGCCCATAACTAAGATTTAGAAGTAATATCGAAGACCACAATTAGAGGGGTAACGCAGGCTTAGGGATACGACGACATTGTAAGCAAAGTAGCCTTTTATACTGATAGATATTACTTTACATGTGTTGAAGGCATAGGCAATTTAATGTGTTCTGTTAATAATGTTTGTAGACATTGTTCTATTATCTTACTATACCCACAATCATAAATGTTCTCTACTTTGCATATTATTTTTCTTCTTTTTTCCCTTCCAAGTGAACTAGGATTTTCCGAAAGTTTTACTTACAGAGAAATATAGTCTTACTTACAATTTTTTCGGGAAACAAGCCTGGTTTTTGTAAAACAGTGTTGTTGTTATATGCGAAATTTCAGGTAATACATAATAATTAAATTTGAGACAGTAATTAAGTGACACATCTGAGCAAGCAGCTATTAAACGGAGACCAGAGACACTTTGAATTCCAATAAGGGAAATCGAAGATTTAAATGAATATGTATTTGTGCATTACTCGTTTAGTCGAAAAACAAACGGAATTTACAGATGAAGTAGATGTTTTAACAGTCTTTATAGATTATGTATACCATCGTGTTAATTTTAATGTTGAATATTTCTACTAAGTCTGTCATGTGGGTGTAATAAAAATATAGTAAAAGATCCTTTAGGAAAGGTAAGAGATTTTTTTTTTAATTTAGAGATTGGCAGAAGCAGGACTTAGATTTCTCTTAAAGGCGAAACCATTTTGTAGCATATATTGACCTGGGACCTTAAGCCTTCTCAAGTTGCTTGAATGTAGCGTCGCCTTTATGGAAGTGTAGCTGAATGTTGTAAATGTACACAATATGAAAGAAGAAACAAAATATGAAATCTTATGCTGAAGCGGGATGGGTGAAGTTAAGTGCATCTCCTACCTATCAAATTAATTAGATATGTAAATGATGATTGCAGAAGGAATTTATGGAATAACCTTACAAAATGAAGAGAAGCCATTGTCTGTTAAATTTTGATACAGATGGGAGATTATAATTTATGAGTGTCACTGCGCAGAAAAACAAAAATTAAATTTCTAGAAGCCAATATTTGTATAAGAAGAAGTGAAGGATTGTCTCTCGCTAATCGATAAACTGAGTGAAATAAACTAAACAAAAGAATCCGTCCGGGCGCAGAGGTATCAAAAGCTGTCTGTTCTATACATAATCCTGGAGCAGTCGCCGTAAGCCGGCGCGGAGTAGCAAAGACCTTGAGGCGGTTCGTTTCGCTACAGTTGTCTGAGCAGTCTCAATTTTACGGCTGACTGGTAAATACCCCAGAAGCGCAACGTCTTCTTTTATTGTCGTCGGCGTGGAGGAGGCAGACATCAAAGAGCATATTCGTCTCTGTTCCGCCCCTCAGATTCTCCGCCTCGCCGGCTCAAGCATCGGTTTTGGAATACTGCTAAAAGTTTGTATCGGGCCCGATCGCTTCACACATCAAGGTATCAGAAAGTCCCTAACGCCAAACGCAAACTACAACACTTCAGTAAAGACCATTGATTATGCTACATTCCTTGATAAACGCATTGGTCATATAGTATTAGTAAAAGTTCAAAGAATTATTCCATACTGTGATACATGATTAAGCAAATTACAGCTGTAGAATTTTACATTAAGCGAACTACACAGTTTTCAGCTGTTTGTTAAATTGATAAAAGTTGCGATAAAAAAATGAGGATTAACTAAAAGCAATAACGCGAGTAATCGCCATTAATTGCGGAAAAATCTTATATCGCACTAGAAGTTTCCTACATTGCAGCATTATGCACCTTTAACATCAATGACTGAAACCAGTTCTTAGTTTCTTCATTTATAATACTAAACACAACTTCCTGTGATTGAACAAAATTTAATTTCCAAGAATTCAATGGACTACAAGGGCCAGTTTAAAAAATATATTTAATTCATTCTAACTGCAAAGCGTTAACTTTCAGTTCTGTCTTCCAGGAGGATCTGGATTTATTTCCTGTTCGACTTTGTCGAAAATCTCAGCATAGAATCTATCAGTGAGGGCTATGAGAGAGATAAGAAAATTGAATTTTAAAACTTTTGTCATACCCTGGCTTGAATATGTAAGCGTAGTAAGGGATCCACATTATGGGCATGAACTACAATAGTTGGAGGGAAACAGAATACGGCAACCAGATTTTTCTGTGGAATATACCGCACAATACACTCAGCAACTGGTATCGTAAATGAAATGAATTTTAAATCATTGAAAAACAGGAGGGTGGTAATGATAGAAATGTGCATGAATAGGGTATACATAGATGACAGGGCCTGGATGGATGTTAGGGGAAGATGTAGCAGAAGCATATGGAAACTGAGAGATTACACTAACTGTACATTGTTCCTTGCTTTGTGGCACAAGGGAAAGAGAAAGTAAGGTGGTGGTGGCCCGAAATAAATTACTGCAGGAGGAACTGATGAAGCTGCAAAATGTGGAAAGTTTGAAAACATTCTAAAAAATGTCTACGAAATACGCTCAGTCAGAGGTATCATACAAACGGTGCATCAAATTTCATAGTTATCCCTAAAAACCATAATCTTTGACACTGTCGTCATCACCATCAGGCAATTAAGCCAACCACGGAGGATGCAAATTCCGCCTGGTGCACACATCGGACTGATTACAGTTTTTGGGCTGTTTTACTTCAGTATATTCGTATATCTGTCCCCATATATGCTGTTACTGTGGTTGCTAGTTTCCATCTGAGAGCTACACAAACAAAATATCAAATTTGCCCAAAGCCTACACATTCTCAGTAAGATGGTTCTTCATGATTCGAAGATGAGGACGAATCATGAAGACAAAAAAAAGTGCAGAGTGTGACTGTTATAGAGCTTTATTAAGAGAGACAAAGACACATTTTAGTTTTTGGAGAGAGTTTTTATTGGAATTTAGAACATGTCGCAACGCTAGAAGCTTAGCGAGAGGAAAAAGTTGTACCAGACGACTTTCATGCAAGAAACTCCTCACATCGCGACGTTGACAGAGTTACATCATATGGAGAAATGTAGTTTTAAAAAAAAAAATAATGCTTGAGAAGTCGAAGGCAAAGTGGCAGTACTTTTAAGAAGTGGAGACCTCACTCTGCTGATAGGTTTGTACGTAGAAAACAAAAGCGCGAGGCCATTGCCATGTTTAAATAGGCCGAGAAGGGTTATAGTATGTTAAAGAGGAAATATACCAGATTATTAGTGGGTAAAACTTAAAAGCAATGAAGCCTTAAACTGCAGGTAAGTATTCCGCTGTTTCAAGAGTCATCTGCTAAGGTAAAAAAACAGTAGAAAAGTCATTGTGATTTTATTCACCACGTTGAGCAATATATTCAAAAGCGAATGAAGTATTGTTAGAGATTGTAAGGGATTTTGTTACTGAAGTTATACATTACTCATCGTTGCATAAGGTATATAAGCGAAAGAACTATAATTAGGAAGTCAGAGAATATTCCAGAAACATTAAACGATTTAACGTCACAGAAACGTAATCTGGAGTTTTAACCTGGAATCTTCTTAGGGATAATCATTATATTACTGGTTGGTTAGTGTAAATAAAAGGAAACTGTGCATTAAAAGATAAGTGATTGGTTATTCTAATAACAGCGGACAACATAGATTTTGGTTTTTAGGGAAAAACACGATTTCTATACGAAATTTGTCTCCTAATTCCAAATATAACCTTCATTTTGACAAATCAGTTTCAGATTTAGAGCTATCTAACATCCCTCTGTTATATATTAGATGAATGATGTTTATAAGTTTATGCGTGTCAGTAGCAGTCCATATGTCTTTATTTTTTTCCCTCATTCTAACATGGAAAAACGGTGCGCGTGGAGTTAGATTGGAATCGTGTTTAATTTCGCTGCATGTCTGGAATTCACTTTTCATAGTGATTTACAACAGACGCCGAGTTTAAACCTTCACTATACGAAGCTACGAAGCTCCTCACTCCCTGTCCATATGTTTGTAATATTATTATGTGCCTACTGCGTTGATTTGTCACCTTATCTAATTTTAATTTGTTATAATCCCTTCAGACGCCAACATTGCAATTGGTGAATTTTCTCTTAAGCCAGCAATCGGGTAACACCAATTACACACACTTTCTTTGCATTGTAAAGGCCGTGGCAATCACCATGCTAGGAAACACTTGCCTCTCGAGTAGATATGGCTCCATGTACAAGTAGATCTGCCAATATATTAGAAAAGCCTTGAAAGAAAAAAAATCACTTTCCCACATTTGCACATCAAACTCGTATTGATAAAACAGTTTGTAAAAGCTTTGAACAAACATGGGGACTGGTTCATGTATATCTGCAGTGTGTTTCCAGAAAAGAAATTTGGAAATCTTAAAGCACTGATTTTTGATAGACCAATGATCCGTAAGCTTATAAAGGACAGATATTTCGTGAAAATTTCTTGAAAACCAAGCGAGCCTTTCTAATAATAGTAAAAATTTCGTTCGAAAACAGAAAAATGAAAACTACAAAGACTTTGTTAGTAACATGGAACTAACTTTTCGTGGCGTGAATATGAATATCAAAATGCATTTTAATTATAGCCATCTTTCCTAAGAATCTTGGAGATGTCAGCAACAAACAAGATGAACGATACGATCAGGACATCGAAGGGATGCAAACCTGGTACCAAGGGATGCTGTGATGATTGCAGATTATTACTAGTGTTTAAAAGGAGATTAGCCTGTTGCTCAACATTTATGGTGCGCAAAGAAGCGTCGAATTATTCCTATAATTTTTTGGGCAAAAGTTTTGTATTTTCGATTTGAATAAATTTTTGTGTTTTGTTTATGGGTCACGCACAGTTTATCACTAAATGTTTTTTATCTTTTATATGAATAAAATAAATTTATTAAAAAATAGACTTGTTTAATTCCCCTAAAACACACTAATATTAGAAAATGTACACTATTTTGGAGATGAGTAGGCGTACAGTAAAAAAAAAAAAACTGAACCAGATAGAGAAAAACAGGTTATTTTCTAATTTATCAGCCAAAATTACATAACAACTCGTTAAAAATATTCCAAGCACCTGGAAATGAATTTTATTTATGGTAAATAGTTTGAAATATTTTCTGATCTTTTTGTGAGTGTAAGAGAAAGGTTGGAAGCGGCCACCCACTGAAAGGCGGTATTAAAGATTCATTAAACACTTGACTCTCACCAGGTACGAACCCCACTTAAAGAAGACATAGATGCATGCGGGCTGTGAACCTGTGCATTCCTTCAGAAGAGGTAAAGGTTTGTCGATGATTATGCGACTGTTTCATGCTGTAGTTTATTAATCACAACGTGAAAAATCTTACATAATTAATACGGCAGTATTAAAACTTTAAATTATTATTTAGTAGAAACACCATTGAAGCTGTTGTTTTGACTATGTTTATTCTCGTGCGCGTTTTACCTCTCACCGAGGTATCATCAGCTATTTTTTTAATTTATATGTCTGCAGTGAGGTATGGTTGCTGATCATTAAGTATGCCACTTTTATTGTTTCAAATGATATTCCATTACTTCACTTTCAGAATAGTGGGAAACAGTTTATGGCATTTGCCTTCACCAATGACGCCACTTTAAATGTTGCACACAACATTACTTGGATAACCGGAAGCAATGTATTCCCATTATTCTGGCAGTGAAATCAAGAAATAACGCGAGCAACATTATTTAAATTGGCTTAAATGATAAAGGCACAGGTGATCAATTTTAACACCTCAGTACAGAAATGTAAATTAAACACTTCCTTGCTACAACATTGCAATAAATTGCTCAGTCTTTTCGCGGAAGCCATATGAAACAATTCGGAACTTAGTGTTTTTATATTGGGTTGCAAAGATTTACGGGTAATTTGACAGGTCGCCAAGTGATTTTAAGTTTCATCTAACAGTAAGTAATTAATCTTCTTAAACTTTTCAATGACAAATGGGTTCTTGAATAACAACATGGTCGATCAACTTTTTACTGTATACTCATTCTATCCAAACACTCAGAAAAACATACATGAACAAAGCATCAGGCTTCTTTCAAAACATTTGAAGCACATCAATAAACAAATTATATAGCGTCGTGTTAGCACCGTTCCGAGTGAACATTTCCGCTCGCGTTAATCGAAAACTTAAATAGGCGTCACAGAATTCTTGAGAGAACATGAAACAAGCTGCTCTATGCTTCTCGAGCGCTGAAAATAGTTCAGACAATAGAAATCGTACAAAAACAAAACTTATACAAAATTTCTTGAAATCATGGCGCAAGATTTTTATACGATAGTAAAAGGTATTTACAAGCATTTAAACATAAAACTGACCACGTTAACAATTACAAAGAGCCAAAATTTCATTAAAAATATTTTAGCTTACACAGTATTCTTAATTTCATTCTTTTAACTAGTAATTCAGACACTTTTAATCAAATTTCGGGTAGTATAAAGTATTCTCGGCTATACGAAACACCACACGTCCATATGAGAAACATAAAAATTTACAATTAATCACTATCTGTCTCATACTCGTAATTAGTTTAAAGGATTATAATTAATAGGAAACTTGATCTCAGGGTTGTTATAGCTGAATCCCTGATTATGACTCCGCGAGAGATAAAACCTGTCCAATAATAAACATTGTCGCAACAACAGTTGCATTGGAGTTTTTCGTTAAATAATTATTTATTATTTTAACAAGCACTCGTACAACGACTGGTCTGCATTAACTATGTATTAACTGGGTAGGAAGTTCTGCCAGTCGATTCCGAGTTAACACATTTGAAGCAGATTGTTTAGAAACGAGAGCTCTCTTAATCGTTTGGTAGAAGCAGTTGTACCCATCATTTCGCCAAAGGTTGTCTTCCAATTAACACTGATGCGCTATATATCATCTAGCTGAGTATATTCTGTTTTTTTTTTTTTTTTACAACGAATTTAAGTACACAATAATGTATATTTTTATATTTAGTTATTCATGTCGTAATCAAGTATTTTGTGTGGCGATTTCTGATTGATATCCCTCGTTCATTGCAGATATTCGTCTGAACTTCTTTCCTCTATATTTTTTATCTTCGATTCACGCCACATTACCACATCCTCTCCAAAGAACCCTGTGTTTGTCTGATTTTTTCTCTCTGTCTTATATGTACATTTTCTCCTATCTTGCTGGTCATATTGTGAGTTGTGAAGATTTATTCTATTAACCCTGTGTCGAACATCATTAACTGTTATAATACCTTTGAAACCTAGGGCGCTATGCTGGATTACTGTAACGAATATAAATTTTATGTGACCCTGTGAAGGTTATAAATAGTATCAAAGGCCGTTTTGTTCCTTCTCACAATAGGTTCAAATTATTTGTGTTTCGAAAAATATATTTCCGCGTACCAAACAGAAATTTAACGCCTTGATTCTCCGTTCGTAGATATGCGGCAAGTGTCATAAAAAGTTGAAACTGGCATTCGATTATAAAAACTGTGATATGCCTCTTAGTAGCCTTTAATTAAGTTTCGTGCGAATTCCACCTGCAGCTTTGACGGGAACAGTTATTGTAAACGAAGCTGCCGCTTATCAGTATATATATGTAAAAGCGACGAGGATACGAGTTTCACTGTCACAGGCGACACGTGCCTAACAGGTATTGTTTGATTCGTTAGCGGGGCTTTGTGTTACGTAACACTAGACTGCTGACGCACGTCTGTCTGGCGAAAAACGATAATGTGGCTAAAATCGGTTTAATGGGCAGAACTTACCTAAAGAGCTAAAACAAACACTTAAAAAAGGTCCTTTCACATACACCACATAACATTTCTGTATCATTTTCACTCCATTGAAAAGTGATATCTAGCAATGCGTGTCAAAAATTCATGTAATCAAACTTAATGTTAGGAATGGGTGGTTATAAAATCCTGTATCATTTCACCATGCTACCAGTTGATTAGGTTACGTTAGAATCCCCTTACAGTCCTGATTTTCTTACATGTAATTTATTATATCTAGAAAATGTTTGCTTTTAATAGATAATGTGAAATTCGATAAGCTATTGTTAACTAAACCATACGTTCTCAGTTAACCAGATATAAACAAATGAAACGTCGAAAATGGATTTATGTAACCAATCGAAATATATTAAATTTTTTCGAATCACGGAAGTTGATATTATAAAAGGAAACCTCTAAAATGTTTGATTAAACGTATAAATGCGAATTCAGTGGCAGAAAAGTGACGAATAATCACTAAACTTCTGACTTGTTTGTGGTCTCGTTTAAGGTCAATATTAACCACCAAGTCTTTGAGGCAACTTGGAGATCGTTGTCGGGTGGGAATGACTTGTATTTTGTCACTGAGCCAATTTCTAAGTGATACTCAAGCAATTTTTATTTTTTCTTAAACATTTGTTTCTTAAAGCTTAGAACCATACAAAAAAAGGAAAGAAAGAAACAAAAGCAATTGAATAAATCCAGTCATATCTGCGCTCGTAACATCCACACACACACACAAAAAGAATAAGAAGAGAGAAATGTTTCTTTTATCCTAGTCACTTTGGTATCGTCGGATAGGCACTCATAATCAGTTGGTTTTTGACACATATATTTAAATACGTAGTTTTCTATATATGAGATCCCCATGACATAATAAACGTGCGTCACTACTGTAATTTTCCAGCCATATAACTGAAAAAATAACAGATAAGAAATTAATAAGGAATTTAAGCAAAAATTGTTTTGGCTCAGTTATTTCGATATTTCTTTCTTTTTTTAGATTTTCTCATTATTGAAAAAAAAAACACTTCCTCATATTTCTGACAAATTTCGATTGTTTGCCATTAAATTTCACAGAAATATATGAGTGTGGTATGTTGAATGAGTATACGAGTATTCAAAAATAGTCAGTCAGTATTTTTTTATTCGATATTTGCATTTTGTTTCAGATTTCTCGAGATATGAGTCGTTAAATTTTTCAATAATATATCTGAAAAAGCTTTAAAAGTTTTAATGTTAATGCTACATGACAAGAACATTCAACTAAAAAAGTTATGGGGAACAGAAGATTGATATTTTGTTAGATAATCCCTTTATTCTATTGCGAACCAACTTAATTATACTGCAATGAACTAAGCCTATAAGATCTAGCTAGTGAAATCCTCGGTCAGTTAGTTCACATATTAATACGCTCACTTTGAAAACTGAGAGTCCTCGATTCGAATTCTTGTCCACTCAAGAGTTTCAATAGAAGCCTAACTTCTCAAAGCTTAGTTTGTTCATGTGACTCATGCTAGGAGGGGTTTATGGGTAACTGCAACTACGACAGAGGTGGAATTCGCTGCAACGTTCCATGTTTCCTACTTTTCTGCGAGGATTATTATCGTGTATACTGGAAGCAGAGAATCGTCTTGAGAGAACGGAAGTGTACAGCTGCAGTTTTTTATTTTCTGAAGCGACTTTTGCTGCCGTATTTCTTGAGACTGGTCCGAGGTACCTGCCCATTTTGTTTCCGCCTGGCCGTTTGTCTGCGGCCGAGCGAATGAGAGAGCAGTGGTCCAACCCACCCTCTCCCCGCGTTGCAGTAGGAAAAAGAAGAGGAGTTGTTTTAGGCCTGCGACTGGAGCGGGTGGTCGTTAGGAGAATGGCCGAACAGTGGCTGGCGGTACTGCCGGGACAAATTGGCCAGATGGAGGGACGAGAGGCAGAATACCCCCATCTGTCTCCGCTCTTCGATTGGGGAGAAATACTTGTTTCAATAGCGCGACACTGAATTCTTTCCGCAACAAAATGTACGTTCCGGATTACTTTTTCATATTGCTTTTCAACTGCAATAAGTTTTTACGTACGCAGTAGAGCTAATTCGGACCGAGGGTGGTTCGGATTATAGATTATAGATTTGTTCGGATTTTTTATTTGTCTAGTTTTTACTTTGCCTTTAAAATTATATTAGGTACTTTTTAATTATACTTACCCCAAGCAAAAGAAGTCTCTTATTTTATTTTGCTTCATTTTTGAGACCCTTATACTTTCTTTTAGAAGATAAACACCAAGCTATTATATGCGTATAAAGCTGTTATGACATGCTGAAGTCAACATAACTCGCCAACATAGCAAATCAATAACAAAGGCTCAGGACAAAAACGGTGAGTTTCAGAGCTTTAAAAGAAACTCAAAACTTCCGGTAGACTGGAAGAATTCTTGACGCGACACAGTTACAGCAAACATTCAACATCAAAGCCAATGTGTGCTTGGTCAAGAGGTTATTGAGGCGATAATACAACGTGTAAAACTCATTGTACCTAGTAATAAAAAAAAAAAAAAAAACGTTGTTCGGGTAATGGAAGTTTCCGATAAGTGACGTTGAGATTATGGACGTTCTCTTGTAATGCTTCCTTCACACTTCGTTCCAATAAAAAAAAGGTAATGACACTTTAATGCGTTCGGTGAGATTATACCACAAATACCATTCCTCACCAAATGTTGCAAATATTTCCTTTAGAACGTTATAAAACCATTTAATTTTCAAAGTACACCCAAAGCACTACGTTGCAAGATATTCAATGTTCCGTGTTTCTGATATTCTTAATGTCGAATAGTGCTGTATGTTGTTTCAGGGAATGCTTACTGAGTATTCTTTAAATGTCTAGTACTGAAAGTTTTTTCCGACAGCTACTCTGCTTTATATATATTTTTCCCGTCGGCTATTAGGTGTGATTTTACTTCCTAAGTAACACAATTCTCTTACAATTCTATTGCCTCTCCACCTGCTGTTATTATATCTTCAAATTATGCTGCTGACAAATAATTGTTTCTAAAAGAATAACATGCATTCTGATACACGAGAGTTTTCCTGGTATAATTTTAAGTTTTTGATACTTCTAGTACTTTGATAGAATCCACAATGTTTACATATCCTGATACCATCTTCTTTCCGCTTTCATCCCATCAAAATCAGCACCCATTACCCGTTTGGATAATTATTATTGCTGTGCTATCTTTCAATAAATTATACAGTCCTTTATCTTTGCAACAATATCATATTTATTTTTTTATCATTGTTTCTCAGTTTAGCGCATTCTTGGCCCACTCAAGTCCGAGCATCCTCATGTATAACGTGTTTTAAATGTTTCTCCCCTCATAGCAGCTATAAATCTTTCTGGATGTTACACTGAACCAGCTCAACCAGGGTGAGGTTTAAGCTGAGTGTAACTTTTGGCTGTCCCAACTTACCCATTTTAAAAAGAATCTCAGTTTAGTTAACCTACTAATCCCGATTCTCGTGAGTTTAGACTATGAACAACTATTATACATCCCACAATATCTCTTTGAATAAACAAATACATTCACCGGCAGAGTAATTTTATTGTTGTAATTGGTTTCAACCTAGTAACATTTAAAACACAGCAGAATATTGTAATAAAACCTCTGAATGTTTAATATCCTCTCTACCAGTACCAATACTAAAACACAGGACGAAGTTACTCACAAATTAAAAAATTAAAAAGGAAATAAATTTGTCAGTTGGTTTCTTACTCCTTATCGTAATGTAACACAGAGTATAGTCATCGTTTCATATATTAAGGCGTTTTTACGTAACTAAAATATTTTGTGCCGGGAACTGTGAAATTGAGAATTGCGAGAAGGCTATGTTGGCGGGTTGTGAAACGACTTAGGCTACCCCTAAATGAATATCATTGGTTACCAGCAGCCTGCTGTCCATCAAGAACCTTTTAAGACGAGGAAATGAAGATAAATCTTTTTATTAGATGTCCATTCCGACCAGAGAAAACTACCAGCGACATAAAAAATCTTCGTCATGTTCCTAGCATTTGGCAGACAATGGTAGAAAGGACAGAGCCATCCAGTGGTTTTATTGCAATATTCTGCTGTTATAAACGTTACTGAATTTAAGTCAATAACAGCAGAAAGAATTTGCCAATCAAATGGGTTGGCTAAGTGGTGTCTGAAAGAAAACACGGGGCTAAATAGTTTTCCTGGGAAATGGAGTTTGTTTTCGGACGCTGAAATATTGTCTCGCATTTCCTACCACTACACGGCGGGATGCCGTCATCGTAGGGAAATAACATCACCACTGGCTGCACAACGGCGCGGCTACGTATGAAAATGTGGCTCTCTCAAATCGAAGCTACAGCATGGTAATACAGCAGTGAGTCTTCAACAATTTATCAATCCCGTGCGTGAACTACAAACCTATCAGTCACTACCAACTGAGTTTAACTGTTATGCAAAGTAATACATGTTGTAATATTTCTTTAGTTAAAGAGTTTCATTTTGCTAATTAATAAATTAATTTATTGTGAAATACCTCAATTCTTTTATTAATGAATTGGCCTGCCTCTAAGTACCTCGACATCTACGAGGCATAAAAACACAAAAAATGCAAATTGTTGTAAAGTGTTAGTCATTCAGCCTGCGTAATCTCCTAAATCATATCACATTTACAAATTGTAATCAAGGGAAAAGGAATTTAGTAGTATAGCGTCTAATAACGTGTGGCCTGAAAGTACCATCTCATGAACAACCGGTCATTGCAATGCATACAAAATCATTGCTGCATATCCTATTCATCATTTGAAGTCAACAAAATTAATGGTCCAAAATTAAATGGAAATCTCAATAAGCTCAAAAAATAAAATTTATAGTTAAACTTGAGAATTATATAGCGAAGACGACATCCGATGAAAACAACGTGATTATTTTTGTTTTATTTGTGACGGTATCGGAAACTTTAGCTTTCATCACTTTACCATAATTCAGCTTCTGTTAGAGGACATTTCTAGGGGAAAAACCCTGTGTGACATGGAACCCACTCCACTAAAAGTACTCTGTTAAGTAAGATATTGCGTTGCAATTCGACCTTAATAAACAGTCGATGGAAGAAATTTCCATCATCTGGTCTTGGATGGCAGCTTAGCTTGTGAGAGATGATACCTCCTTTTCTACTGTCAGTGTTCTGATGACAGGGCGCGCTATGACGCCACGATAGCTACAAAATCTTATCCGCAGTGCTTTTGGAGTGAAAACACGCGACACTGTTGATTGTGATTCACCAGGCAGTTTGGATGTAAACTTTCTCTTTCGAAAGAGAAGAACTAAGTCGTCCGTAACCGTGTTTCATCGCCTCTATTCTTTCATCCTTCACTCCGTATTGAACTCACTTTACGTCACAGTCATCCAAACATACAATAACGCATACAAACACTTCCATTTCGAAATCGTTTATTCTCAAAATCCGTGCTTCCCATTTTTGCCAGCGTCATCCCTAATGTTAACACGAACGTTACCTCCCACCCACAACGCTCGGTAGCTTCCTTCTCTCCTCTTGTCAGTAATTACATCCCATGTCTTATAACCTAACGTTCAGTGAACCGTTAAGATCTAACAACAGTAATAACACCAATAAGGAGAATTTATTCCAGAGGTTACGAAAGTGTCAATAAACAAATGATTAGAATTACAGAATTGGCTTGTTTCCACTAAGAATAAATCGGGCGTATAGTAGTTTTTAATGATTAATCATGCTAAGGAGATAACAAAAAACAACCTTATTTAATAAAAAAGATAAAGATTAGAATTATTTATGGAAAATAAAATCGACAAAATCAGCCATAGTGACACGTGACCGCGAACGCCAATGAGAAAGCATTTCGTCATAGCGTCCCTAGCGCCACAGAAGTGGTTGACATTTACATGTAATAGAACACCTTGCGTTGTAAATTTTTCGTTTGTAGCAACTTCTGTTTTGCTAATTTAGTTATTGTTAATTATTTGGCGAAAGAGAAGTCTAATTTATTATGGAATAAGGTTTTAGCAAAGCAACAAGTTGTAATTTGCCCAAAATTGACGCCGTAGCCGTTGGAAGATTTTTCGCCTCGAACATAGACTTCTGCTCGTCGGAATTCCGCAATGCAAAAACTTCCATGTAAGTATATACAAGTGTCAAATATATATTATAAGCTGAAATCAGTTTCGTAAACAATAATCTGTTGCTTAGACGTACGTTTTTAAGTTAATTGATATGGTTTTGATGTTACTTTTGCGAAGTATAAGCAACTGTTAGGGAGTTCTATAATTACCGTGACGTCGCAATCTGATAACGAATTCTTGTAGAACTCGACGAAATAAATCGAAAATAAAGAATAATGTTTTTTGATATCTCGCTTCTTTTTCGAGATATAGCACGTTAAAAATGCGTTATAGTTCCTTGTTCGGTACTATTATTTCTGTGCCGTGTCTTAACTTTTCAGCTGCATCACGCCTAAGGTATGTTTCTTTTTTATATATATAAACCTTTTCTAGAAAAATATATCCTCAAAAACAGGTGTGTTAAATTTTAAAGCTATGGCACTGCCAGTTTCCAGTCTGCTCTAAGCTTCATATCAGCCTAACAACATCATCTTTCAATTTCGATATCTTGAGAACCAAGAGAGATATTAAAAACAATTATTCTTTATTTTCGAATTGTTTCGTCAAGCTGCTTAAGAATCTATCATCAGATTGTGACGCCACTTAAAGATGTTTATTCTATAAAAAATAACACTAAAGAAAGATTTTAGAACATAAAACGAAAACAAACTCAACTCATACCTTATTACATTATCATTACTTGAAAAGTAGTGGTTCTGCAAAATTCATCATTTTTGCTTTGGATTTAGAAATATGTTATGCACAAACAATCAAAATAGATACTTCTGTCTGCAGGTATACTGTGAGCATCCTCCCTCCTTGCAAGTTTTAACCACTTTCTCCGTATTTTTTCATTGTTTGAAACATACATAAATAACTTATCTGGTGTTTTTATTGTTGTGCTTCTACACTTCGGCACTACACAGTACTTATAAAACGAGGAACTCATGTTTAACTAAAGAAAATCTACACCTGCCATATACGTACACGACTGTTTACATTCATATCAGACGCTATGACGTCATCCAAGACGCCATGACAGTCTAGAGCGTTTTTGAGCTAAATTTAAATTCGCTTTTACAAATGCAAAATACATACTGTAAATGTACGATTCTTTAAAAATAAGATGTTTTTTGAGTAAAATAGATAATAAGGTGAAGTATTAACCTATTTTTCAAATTTAGTCAACTACCCAATTGTGCGTGCGCTTTGATCTTACGAATTCAGTACGGCTTGAAGATGTAAGATGCTGCAATCAGAACTCAGGACGCCGTGGCATGGAGTCAACGGGAGCGTGGATATGTTGCTCGAGACCACGCGGTTTATAGGCGCGTCCACAAAGCGTCGACAGTTCTTGAAGGAGGACCAGAATGAACAAGCTGTCAACTGACCATATCCCAGACATATTCGACCGACGTCATGTCCGGCAAACGTGCCGGCCATGGAAGCAGCGGTACCCGTCGTTCTTTGAAGCAGGCTCTCACATTCCCCACCACATAGTCCTGCTGGAATATCGCATGTGAAGCTGCCTGCAGGAGACATAGTTCCCTGACGTTGCTGTTCACATTGCCCTAAATACTTAGGAGAAGAGATCGGATTTTATAGTTAATGGTGCCCCTGTGCCGTTCAAAAATGCAGTATGCCCGATTACGTTCACCATTACTGTACGACAGGTTGAAACGAGATCGTCCGAACAACCTACTTTTTGCCACTCAGCACACCAGTGTAGTCTTGGGAGTTGCTGATTTCTGGTCAATGGAAACTGAGGCAATGATTTTCATGCCACCAGTCCAGCCCTCAGTAGAAGGTGTCGAACCGTCGATGCTGAGATGTCCTAACCCGTTGCAGTCCTTCAACGTAGATCAAACATTGCGGACGAAGCTGTTCTGTCCGAGACGGCCATGCGGACAAGATGAAGGTTATCCCACGCTGTGATCATATTGTGTGGTCCAGTACCGGTTCATCAATGTGAACGACATCTTCCATCCACTAGTTCCACACACCCATCACTGTCCTAGCAACTGTCCTATACGAGCCAGAATGTAACGGTACGACAAATCCGTTACCTGGAGACCAATCATTACGTCATGTTCGAACCCACTCACATGCTGCTATTGCGCCCATTAACGTGGACGAGGCAGACAGGCCCTTACTTACATCATCCAACTCTGTTCGACGGCTCTGCACTGACTGAGTGTGGCGTATCATTTACCTGTCCGACCTCACAGAGCAAAAGGCTGCTGGGCCTAAATGTACGCCATCTCCCTGCAATCTTAATTAGGCCGCGTTTACACGATGCGAGTTGACTGGAACGACCGTTGGTCGGATCGTCGGTGGTGGGGGTAAGAGAGTGGACTAGCATGCTAGTAATAATTAGAAGACAGGCCACTGTCAGGACAGTTCTCTACTCCTACATTGTGATCTTGTTGAAAATAGTATGTCCATATTACAGGAAGGGATTAACATCGTTTGTTGATTATAATGTTGAATGATATGAAGAATAGCAAAATAAAACGTAGAAAATGATTAAAAGAGTGGATATTAAAAATAAATGCTTTAAATGCCTCAGTGCCTTCTTTTTTTATAAAGTTTCAAGTGAAAATGGAGAGTTACATCATTTAAGACTAACTGTATCTCAATTCGAAGAGCTGTTGTGAAATATTTTTGCCGATACGTAAAAAATGACACCGTTAATATGAAGCTATTTCTTGATAGCAGTCTCTAAAATCCTTATTCTTAAAATTATTATTCTTAAAATTCCACGGTATTTCCTCACTTTTAGGCAGTTCTAAAGATCTTAATGCCTCTGCTTCACTCCGCTTACATGACTTGTTAGTTGTCGCCATCTTGATTGTTGAACTCGCACGCTAAACGTTGGTAGTGAACCGAGTCCACTATCCTCAGCCGACTGACTGTCTTGTACCTGTTGACACGAGGAGAGTGACTATCCAGTGCTACACGCTCAGCAAGACAGTACACTCGTTCCAGTCAACTCGCACCGTGTAAACACGGCCTTACTGCCTATAGTCTAATGGTTCCCAAATAGTTTTTCCCGAGAACCACTTCAAGAAAGAGCTGAACCTCGCGTACCCCCTCATAGCTACATTTGCCTCTGTGTTCATTCCAGTCTAGTGCTTCGCACATCCACAGCATTACAGAAATGTAATTCACACACACACCGTTTGTCTGTCTTAAAATATATTTTGGCGGTAGTGATGTTTGCGTAATTGTTTTTTTTTTTTCAATTATCTTATTGCATACCTTAGTCAAGAGAGAACCTCGCGTACCCCCGGGAGCAACCTCACGTACCCCTGGGGGTACGCGTACCACTAATTGGGAACCACTGCTATAGTCCACCTGTTCTACACATACTCCCATTTTTGAATGATTCCAACTAGATGGTGCAATTTCAACAAACAGTAGTGTACAATAAATATTGTAGCCAGTCATTTTACCAATTCTCCTCTCCCGAGATATTATCAGTTAATTTTGCGACGGAATTGGTGAATATTCCTGCCCTGTCGCAGTAGTGCAGCTGCAGTAATGGCTGCGACTTAGCTGCCCGTTGGACACAAGCCAGTAATTATCTTTTACTGCGTCAGTCGATAAAAATGCAAATGTGTCAGAGCTGCAGGCACGCCGACAGATTGAAAGCGGATTACGAGTGCGTTTCATCTCGTCACGGAAAAACGACCGTGATGCCATGTACACTGGCGACTGAGGCGGGAGGCATGTATTTTTACCGCTCCTCCTACACAGACGACTGTCTGCTCACTCGGGAAGGAGATTACTCACTGGGAATTTAAATCTTTGTTTTTCGAGTCCAGTTCTACAAGAGTTAATCATTTCCACACAAACTTACTTTTCGTGTGAAGTATGCCAGAAGTGTCCGTGGTTCGAATGCTAGATTAACTTCTATATCATTTGTGCTCTGTAAGGCTAGCTGGTGAACTTAAAACACGGAACAAATTCAATCCCCAACTACTCGAATATCTGACAGATCTAATGGACACACCTAATCGTTTACCTTTATCGGAATAAAAATTTCATTTGACATTTGCAACGATAAAATTACTTTCATTTTCACAGTTGTATTATGAACGCGCCGATATGATTATTATACAGCGTGTTAAATATGTAGTTGCAAATGAAAGTAGTCTAGCTAACGTCGAAGATTTGTAAATTATCGACCATATCTTGAATTTAGAGAAAAACACAAAAGTTTGACATTTTGGTGACAGGTCAAAAACATCAACATATTATCGAAATAGGATTGATAAAACATTTTTCTAGCTCCGTTATTTTATTACAAGGTTTCAGAGAATCAAAAATGTTAAACAAATATGCAACAAGCTCTTCCTCATATCAGCTAAAGTGGGAGAAAATATTTTTTCAATTCCGGCGTGTTAGGTATAGATGTTTAAAGCTTCGTAATTAAACAGGATTTTTTTTTTCATTCCTTAACTTTAAAATGAAGAAGTGAGTAGCCGTGAAAGATGTGGTTTTAGACGATTGTTGTAAACGGCTCTGTCTCAAAAATGGTATTGCGCAGGATTCTGAAATTAATGTCAAATATAGACCATATATTTAATTCAAATGACAAACTCATAAGTGTTTATAGAAATAGTTTCTAAGTTGCTAGCAAAGCAAGCAATAACGATAATTATGAAGTTACCTTGCCGTCAGTTACCATTTTACTAACCCAGAATGGAATGCACTTTAATATACGTTTCATATATTTTGCTAAACGGACTGTTGGTTCAGTGATTGAGGCTTCTGACTGGAGCTCGAAAGGTTCCCGGTTTGAATCCCTGTGTCTCCATTTAGCCAGACCGCCATCTCTGGCACAACTTGCTGTGTAATGTGTGGTATGCCATGAAAATTCCAAGATTCGGATTACACATTAAACTATAGATCCCCTTTACCCGGTACGATTACCGGGTTAGGTTACATAAGAAGGAAGGTACCCTACCTCCAATACCAAGCTAAGCGTACCTTCTTCGACAGGGTCCAACTACTCCTCGGGTTCAATGCTCCGCTTAGCTTTTTAAATCTTATTGATACCAAACGATTTCACTGGCGATGCAAGAGGCAACGTTACGCGTTATTGGGAGCCGTGGAGTGGACTCCACTTTGTAAAAGTCTAATGTAAAGACACGTCAAGCACAGATGTTTTTAACATTTTTTTCCCTTATTGCTTTACGCCTCGTCGACGGATAAGGTCATTAGAGGCGGGATGGGACTGGGGACAAGGAACGGGCAGGAATTTAGCCATGGCCTTTTTGAAGGAAGCATCCCGGCATTCGCCTGGAGCGATTTGGGGAAACCATGGAAAACCCAAATCTGGATGCCCGGTCAGGGATTCGAACCAGCGTCCTCTCGAATGCTAGGCCAGAACGTTAACCGTTCACCCACCACGCCCGGTATTTTTGTAACAAGCGACATCCTTCTGTTCTACCACAAACGAGATATGTGGTTAGGTCACTACAGTACGGAGTAATAAACAAGGGAGGCTTGACTCAGTCACGTCCAGTTGCTCTGCTTTCTTCTGATTGTTCCGCCATTGTTGCGTTGATTACCCGCTGAGATATAGATAGTACAGCAGCTTTAAATAAATAAAAGAAAGGCCGTGACGGGTTAAACCTGATCCTCGTAATAAATGGAGCTCCCAATGCAGTGTAGGTAATTCGTAATTAATAACTGTAATTCCACGCGAGTTTTTATCACTTTTTTAGCTTTGTGGCTCTGTGTCGTTGCAGGTTTGAAGAGTACGTTAATTATGAAGAGGCGTTTTCACGCCAATACACTTATCGATTGCAAGGCCTCGTTCCATACAACACACTTGCGGGCGGGACCCTTTATTGACTGTTAGAGTCAATGCAACTTTTCAGCGCAATGCAGAAGAAAACTGAACTTTTTTTGTTGAAAGAAAAAGATCAACAACATTGAACTGCATTTATTGCCCGATTTAGTGAGACATTTTATGTCTCCATGCATCGCTGTGTAATCTCTTTTTTGGTTTCTTGACCATCAGAATATTCATTTAATTGAGGTCCAATAACATTCGAAACATTTTTTTCTCCTTTCCACCTAATTTTATTCCTCCGTGATCCACCTTTACAAACAAATAATTAAGTGAAATAAAATCTTCATCGGTTATCTGCCGGATAATACCTTCATTAAACTTAATTTTTTTAATAGACGACGTTTCGGTAGCAAACTCCGCTGCTTTCGTCAGGTAAACTGTCATAACGAAGCTAAAAATGTTACTGCGTGAGCGAGTACTGGCTTCTATAATTAGCCCGCTGCCGGTGAGACTTCCCGCACTCACATTTTAGCTTCGTTATGACAGCTAACCTGACGAATGCAGTAAAGGTTGCTACCGAAACGTTGTGTATTAAAGAAATTAAGTTTTATAAAGATATTATCCGGCAGATAACCCGTGAAGATTTATGCGCCGGGAAAAACTGAATTCTCAATAACTAATTAAGTGTTACAAACACAGCTTTTCCTGTTCCTAATGATTTTCTTCAGGCTTTTAATCCCGCTTACTTTCTTCGTCAAATACAAATACGTCGTTGGTGGTTACTCTATTCACATCGCTTTTCCAATTCTTTTCCTTGATACGTTCTTATCCAATTCTGATATGTCTCGATGAGAATCTCTTTCGGAAACTCTTCTTTCGTTACATAATAACACCTTAGCTTTTCAAAATTTCGTTTTATCATAAAAATTTTATTACTAATGTCTCTTATACTATTTCTATCCAAGTCACCAATATTCTTACATGATTATTTGATCTAACTTACTTCAGTCTTCAGAATTACATTTGCAGCATTTTCTTTACTGCAGATTCCCATTATTTGCTTCTTACACATCCTTTATGCGACTAGTTTTCTAACTTCCTCGCCAGCGTGTTTCTATGTACCCATCTTCTCTATTGTGTCTTCCGCTTAATGGATTCTCCTTCTTTGTTCTTCATCAGCAAGAAGCCTTCCTGTCCCATCATACTACAGAGCAGATGCTATAGACAACATTCCTATATCAGACTCTCTACCTAATTCTCCTGTTTCCATTACTATCATCACCTTCTGTATTGAATGCTACTTCTTCATTTTTTTAAATCTTATATCTTTATAATTTCTCATATCATTTGTTACCGTAAGTAATATACATAAATATTGGATGATTGGACTGTCTTCTTCTTGGTTCTTTGATTTATTTCTCTCTAACGATTCAGCTTACTCTCTGAGAGGGTTTGCAACCAAGCCCAGTGTTATTTCACTTCTTTTGTGTTGGAAGCTATCAAGTTGGGATGTAACCGTGCAACCATGTGTTTGATGACTCATATGCGCTGTAATACTTTTTTTGCTTGTGGCTTTACGCCTCGTTGATGTAGAGATCATTGCAGTCGGGAAAGGACTGGAAGCAAGGAATGGGAAGAATTTTGGCCTTGAATTTTGAAGCAATCATCCCGGTACTTGCCAAGATTGATTTGGGGAAACCATGGTAAAACCAATATGGATGGCCGCATGGAGATTCGAACCCACGTCCTCCCAAATGAGAGACTATAGCGTTACCGCTTATCCACCACGCTCAGTACCATAATACATGAGATTTTAAGTGCTTCTTCTTAAGAAGAATGCTGGGATTCTCCTGAAACGAAACTGAAGAACTGATTTTCATCTTTCATCAAATGCGGTATCAAAGTATAGGTGAAGTTTTTACGCACATTGTCACGTTTCTCAGCGTTAAAAATCGTTTCCGAGAATTATATGAGTGAATATTCTGATAAGTCTCAGAACGCATTCTAATAACTAATATATCGCGAAATGTAAGCACAAGTTCATAAGAACCGCAAAAATACTCTATCGCAGAGCACCCCTAACATGGGAATGTCTTCATTTACGAGGTGTACACATTCTCTCGTCCCTGGAGAGAAGGCAAGCACAGCTGCAGTCACCACAGAGCTGTGTGGTTCCACTGGTCCCAGTATAGTGCCCTGTGGTAGTTACGTCTTGAGGAGTATAGCGCTCCGAGGGCAGAGAGCCAAGTTGTGGGAGACCCTGGCTGCTGCCGGAAGCCTCAAGAAGAGCAGTAAACGCGAAGCCAACTTCCTCGCGAGGGCGTAAGAAATGCGTTTTATTCTCGTTGCCTCCCCGACTGACTTTTCCGGTCGTAAAAAGCATCCCTCTCCCGTAAATCGCCTTTCTTCCTTCCAGTTAGCAGTAACTAAGCATTTGATGTTCAACGACAAAGTGATATTCAAATAGCAGACGTGAAGAAAAGGGAAATGCAAAAATGAACGTTTGTTCTTTTTTCAGTATTTACAATCTCTGGATCACATTCGCTTTCATGAAATGTAATTCGCATTAGGAACGTGTAAGCTTTTTCAAAAACTGAATAATTTGGATGATGGTAATAAAAAATTACATACATATCATTAAGCCTGTCACTGTCAAGTTTTATGGTTACTGTTACCACATAAGGTAAACGGCTGAAAACTATGTGCGGACAACACATTACGAGAGGATGATATGGAAAATAATGTGATCTATTATTAACTTTGAATTATGTAATATCGGAAAGACAAATAAATTTTTATTATTTCTAAATAAACTTATCTCTAATGATGAATAACAAAGTTTTTAGAAAATTAACGAGCCTGGTGAGCACATCCGGCAATCCAACTTCCAGTCGAATTCCTGGATGGTTCCTTCAATAGGCCATTGCTGAGTTCCTTACAGTTTGTTTTCCCCGATCTTCTACCGACTCTAACCAACGAACAATTCGCAAAGTTTTTTATACCACGGCTCCTTTCCGTCAAAGAAAAAGTCCCCCACCGACCACAGTTATTAAAAAGGTAAATAACTATTACTAACAATGGCATCTCAAAACTCAATATGTATATGGTGTTAGAATATAGATTTTTACTTCTAACAGGTGGTGAAGGAAAGATAGCACTTCCCAAGGTATAGAGCTAGGGCTGCGGAGCTACCGCGTACTGCACCCTCCCCCCTTTCATGTTTTCGCGCCCCCTGAGGGTAGGGCACCTCCCTGTTTCGGAACCTATAAACTAGTTTATAAAATATTTCTCTGTTTTCGCAGTCGTCATACTGGTATAAAAATCCTCACGAGATTAATGCTGCTCCACAATGTGCTCCTTCTTTTCGACGCGACGTTTCGACCAAGCCTAAGGTCCTCTTCTAGGACCCAGCTGGTGGTTACGACCTTTGAAGAGAACCTTACGCTTGGACGAAACGTCGGGAAGAAGGAGAGGCATTGAGGAGCAGCATTAATCTCTTGAGGATATTTATACCAGTATGAACTAGATGTTTATGAGCCGTGAAGCCATAAACGAAAAAAAAAAAACACCATTGGCAATCACTGGGGACTGCGGACAGAAGTGAAAACTAAAAACTACGAATATCATAAGCGCAACACGTCATACGTCGTAGCTACAGATATACTAAATAATAATAATTCCGTGTGCTCATATTGACCTGCTGACAGGGTTTCTATTGGCTACTCATTCCGCCTCTGTCTTAGCCGCCTACCAGGTACAGTGGACCTACAACTTAACGTAGAATCCGAACCACGAAAGCGTTTTGGAGTACTTCACATTACATAGTAAGCTGTCTGAGGGGTGAAGGTCGGGCCCATCCGAAAATCGCCAACACACCTGAGTCCTGTCCACAACCCGAAGGTTGCTCGAATCTTCCCGAAGAAGATGTACCAAACTATTGTGTCAGAGGCAGAAAGGCCAGTTAATATATACTAGATAAAACTTATTATGATTATGGATGACATAAATGGATTGTTACAGGATAATACTTTTGCAATATATAAATCCCAATGAAATCTTGCGGTTTAATAAAGTCTTTCAAAAGAAATCTGGATGGCTCATTTATAGAAAGCGAAATGAACAAACAAGCTTTTAGCAGGTCGCAAGTATTTACAGAATGTATGAGCATGGGGTTTTTGAGTTGACGCGACTCAATCTGGCTAATTTTTAGTAAGAACTCATCTGCGATGGATAGTTAATATCAGTGAAGGGTACCATAAAAATTTTCAGCCGCGGAGGTGTTCCGTAAGTTGAAGTTGGGGCATCACTGTTGACAGGTGATTGTGGGATGGAAACAGCGTCTTCACCTGCGGCGAACGGAGTGTCTGCACGGTTGGCAGCACTGCTCACATCAGTGGCCCCGTAGAGTCGGTCCACAGACAGACCTGGAAAGTCTTGTCGGATATCACATTCACTGTATCGAAGCTACGAATTGTATGTCCCAAGATAAAACCGGTGGTGCCACAACCGTAAGAATTAACATGTGCTCCTGGTTTTACTTTCAATCTGCAAGTAGTCTCGGGGCGCTCGCGTCTATGAAGTAGGAGCTACGTATCAGCCAGTCGTGGGACCGAAGGTGGTGGGTGAGTGATAATTCCCCAGCCTGTAACTCTGTAGGACGCAAGTTCGAATCCCCATCGAGATATTCAGGTTTCGGTTTTTAATTGTTTCCTAATATCTTTCCAGCTGAATGCTTTCAAAAGGTCATAGTCGAATTCCTTCCAGTCAAGTCCTTTCCTGCCTCTAATAACCATTTCAGGCGTAAATCTATAAAAATAAACATGTTATTGTCAATGTAGAAAGCAGAAATACAACATTTGGGAGTGTTGACAACAATACCAAGCCTAGCTGGAATACTTATTTGACATCTCCCGCAAATATACAAATTTGCTATTTGCTGGAGAACTAGTGACATGTCTACTCTACTACGAACACAATCACTTTTTCAGAATCACAGATAGCCATGTATCACAAAAAGTTCTGAATGTGCTCGATATAAATCTCTATCGCCAAAATATTCGCTAACGGGCTTTCTCACTGAAATTCCTGGTTTCAGTTTGCTGGCACTTACGTCTATTCAACTTCCGATATTTCTCCGATCTGATTGAGGACGAATATTGGCCTCGGCTGGAGAATCGTGCGTCGTGTTAATTGTATTAGCTCGGAACAATCTTTCCCTTACCTCCTGCAAAAAAACATTTATCATTCATGTCGATACAGGTACCTGGCTTCTGCGTCTTGTCGTTCGGAAGATAGGATCATGCTTCGCTTATCTCTACGTTAAATGTTTGTGAAAATCACATGACCCACGTAGCATACTATTACCAGCAAAATAGGATTTGTTATAATACTGTATCAGCAAAGAGCTCTTCACGCTACAAAATATCTAGACATTGTAAAAGTAAGGTGAAGTATGAAGTTGACTGGTAACGAGTCGTTTCCTATCTTTCGCAGAGGACAGGCTAAAAATAATATTTACTATCTTCAGAGAAGTTCTAAGATATCGAACCCGATAGGTGAGTTGTAACGCTAGTACCTGGCATTCGGGAGGACGCGGGTTCGAATCCCCATCCGGCCATCCACATTTCAATTTTCCATGGTTTCCCGAAATCACTCCTTGCGAATGGTGGTGAATTTCCCTCAAACGGCCAGAGCTGAATTCCTTCCCGTACCCATCCCTACTTACCTCGGTGTTGACTAAGCGTAACGCATTAAGCGAAAAAAATAGTTCTAACATGGTTTCTTTTTCTTGGTTCAAAAATGACTAACCATTAGCGTCGTTGAACTCTCTGCTTCTTTGCAATATGGAAGGTAGAGAAATAGTCATACGGGATTGGTGGAAATACCACCAATCTTGCTGCTGGTTTTTTTCTTGCAATTTCTTGACCCGGAGAAGTGACAGCGGTTTCTGTATCTAGCGTACAAGTACGAATAAACGAGAGTTTCATCCTTCTGTTTGTAAATCTGGCTGTTCGCGGTTTAGAAGAGAATTTCTTCACCCTTAATATTACTGATTGCCTGTAATAAAAACCGAAACTCGCTATAGAACCTTCATTCCCGTCAGCCCAATTACGCCAATTAAATTAAGTCATGCCTTATTCAAGTGATCCTGCAGCCAATTAGAGCCTCTGTTCCTCCTCCCCGTACTTACCAGAACATTTAGCACACGTAACTTCGAAAAGTATATCGCCGACCATGAATACGTAACCACCTAGGATATACGTGGAAGAATTTACCAATGGCCCGTTTTACGTAAATCACTTCTCTCGTGGCTATGAAAGGAGTCCGACATAGGTAAGCACTATAATTAAGTTATCGGCTCGGTCAGAACTAATTGTTTACTAAATTATATAAAGCATTACTTTTAATCAGTTTTCTTTAGTTACCAGTAAACCCAGAGTTAGGTATATAATAGCCTGTCGTTTCTAATAGAAATTCCTGAACTACTTTTTTTTGCGAGCACTTTATTTGAAATTGTATGATGTATTAGAAGTAAACTACACTCCACCATTACGGTTTCACGTTAAGTCGTGGGTCCAGCAACGACAGACGCAGAATGAGCTAAAACTTTAAACGCAACGCTGTAACGTATTTAATTTACTACCGTCACAGCCGACAGAGATGTTCTTACTGAGAAGGAGATTTCGCACAACATCGAAGGAGCTCAGACAAATCAGTACCGAGAAAGAGGCCGTCGCCAACCTCCTGCAAATCACAAACATTGTGGGTGGCAGAGGGTGCTAAGCACCAAATCCTCAACCCGTGCATTCCAATTACGAATAGCACGAGGAAAGAAGGAATACATAAAAGCATCTTATTTCTCGAATCTTATCCCTCCGATCATTGCGACCTAAATAGGTTGGCGGAAGAAGTATTTCATTGCACTCGTAATTTAAAGATTTTCTCCAATAAATTCAGACGCAAACTACGTCGTTTGTCTTCGAAAGTATCCCAGCCCAATCTATGTATCAATTCTGTGACGCTTTCATAAGGGCTGTAGCAACCAGTCACGAATCGAGCGGGCCTCCTCTGTACCCTCTCCACTGAGTCGATTAGGCCCTTGCAATAAGGATCCCAAACTCCACAACAGTAGTCCAGATGCGGACGCACTAGTGTTTTATACGCTATCTCCTTTGTATGAGCATTACAGTTCCTCAAAATACGACTTATGAATCGCAATTTAGAATTAGCCTTGCCAACGACGGATGTTATGTGCAAGTCCCATTTAATGTTGCTTTGTACTATCACCCCCAAATACTTGAGGGAATCAACCGTGTCAACAGATGAACTGTTTATTTTGCACTCATGAGCAATCTGATTCTTTTTGTAACTTATTCGCATTGCCATTGATGGCGATTCGTCCGTCGCAGGGGAACGTTAAGCCTGGCTACCCTGGTATCTGTAGGTAGGGTAAGTCACAATGAGCAGGCATCGGATTCCACCTGCTCCCTTCTTCATCTCTCATTTCACATATCAAAAACAACTCTTTATACTGAACACACACTACGAGTATCACCCCTACAATAACACATGTGAACACACACTTGGCGACGAGAAACCACTCCATTCCATCTTCACAAGAAGTTTCCGTGGAGTGGTATAACCTTCATGGGTTACCCGCCTACGCCAGGGATCTGGTACGACATCATAGCAGGAAGTAAACAGTACTTGTGACTTTGTGCCGTCCATGGTGCTTCTGAGCCAGATTTAGTTCTCAGCATGTAGTTCTGGGCAGTAAATTTACTGGAAATGTGTTAGTCCATTGCGTTATATCTGAAATTAGCCTTCGACTTGTATTTCCATATTTCACTGGTGTTGAATAGTTTTTGAACATGTGATTTTTCAGAAAGTGTTTTCTGTATCTCAAACGTTACTTTCTTGCGTTATGCAGTGATTATTAATTGGTTGACGGTGGTAGTCGTAATTGTATATCACGTTGTCTTCCGAGGTGTGGTGGAGGTCCTTTAACTAGCACGTGAGGCCATAGCACAGGCTTCGATCTCACGGTGGCAAGTAAGAGAAACTAACTTAAGTTGTAAGCTCATGGGTAGCACGGTATTTGGAGAACACTCTTCTAGCCTCTTCTAGGCTATTGTAACACTGCGGTGCTGCAATGGTGGTGCCAACTAACAGTATTGTCTACAGTTGTTTTTTTTATTCGCTTATGGGTTTGCGCCTCGTCGAAATCATTAGAAGTGAGGGCAAGGAATGGGAATGGGAATGAATTCGTCATAGTGCTGCATGTAGAAAAAATATCTCCAGATAGGTAATGAAGTAATATGGCTAGTGAAAGTCTTCAGATGGCTTGGTTCCCTAGTGAAGGAAAGTTGCATTCCAACCACAGAGGAGGAACGGAAGCTAGAGGCTTCTGAAATGTGACTCCGGTGGAAGAGGAAAAAATAAAGTGAAGTTCTGATGAGTCTTTGCGAGAGCAGAAAAATTCTGAAGACAATCATAAATAGGAAGTAAAATGGTTAGGCCATCTGTTAAAAGATTAAGTATAATTGTGCATGTTTTGTAGGGTTCTGTAAATGGAAATATATTACGCCGAAGATTTCAAATGCTGGATGATATTAAACTGCAGAATATTTATACCAAGATGAAAAGACTGTAGGCAATTAGGAAAGAGTGAAGAAGGTTTAAAAGGTCATTCCATGTAAAGATCAACCTCAGTGAAGAATATTTATTATTATAAAAGAGTTTTTGTAAAAGATCCGCCACGATTCAACTGTCACGCAAACAATGACAAAATTATGAGTTTCCGACCTCGCGTCGTTAGCCAAATCGACCGCTTTTACACCACAATGGCACACAGTCAAAACAATAAATTAAATTCCAATAACAACTTCGTTATGATGAAGCTTATTAATTATTACTCAAATTAACTGCAGGCACATTATGAAAAATTGCTTACGAAAAATTAAATGCAAACAAATAACTAATTTTAAATAGAAAAATTCAGCTGTAACCGCAAGCTTGTTTTTAGATTTTATTTTATCCAGATGGAGAATATGCCCATGTGGCAGTTTCCCTACATATCTTCTTTACCATTTAATCATTATTTTTGAAATTTCGTCACCTACTTAATTTTTCCTTTATGAATTTTAACGCAGTGTTTGTGTTAAATCGTTTATGATTGCCTTGGTAATTTATTCAAGTCCCTGACTGCGCGTTAAACCTCCACAACCATGTAAACAGAGAGGAAAAACGCGCTCAAGTTTATAATAATCTCTATGGTCGGGGTATTAGCTTTGACTTGAAAAACACCTTGTATGGTGCTAACTCGCAAAAGTAGCAAAGGTTATTTAAGTTAATCAAATAATATTTATAATGGGTTCTTCACATGACAATTCTCAGGGGATTACACAAAAGAAATGGGTTCACAGTAAAAGAAATTTGAATTTATTCATGAAGGGAAAGTGGTTGTCATTTAAAGATCACAAATATATGGTAAGCAAATAATAGGCGCCCAAGCTAATAGCTCTATAATTCTGGAATGAGTCTCTCAGGGCAGTTTCCAGGGCTTTGAGATGTTACAGAAAGTCTCTATATCAGCAGGCGGTACACGTTACCCCATATAGCTGGTCGGCGGTGGCGACGGAGTCGGCGAGCCAGGGTTTGGCTGATGCACTCAGTTAACTCCACACAGTCCAACTTCTAGCAGCCAACGACCTTGCTCACGAAGATTTTGAACATAGGGGAAAAAAGACTCGGAGGATTGATGCAACCCCCACCATCCGCTGGCTGTCCCACACAGCGCCACTACATACGGCAAGCCCTCCAAGAAAATACAAAATCGTGAGAAGAGAGGGCAGGCTGTGTCCCGCGCCCCTTCGCCAAGCCAAACGTATCTCTCGGGACAGGCATCTGCCTTCTATCATCATCTGTTCCCCAGAAAAACACCGTGACGAGCCACTGAGACGCCGTGCTCTGTGGGACATTACAAGTTCAAACTTCTGTCTTACTGTTTCATCTGACCTGTCGACCGTCCAAACAAGCGTTTTTTTTTTTTTTTTTTTTTTTTTTTTTTTTTTTTTTTTTTTTTTTTTTTTTTTTTTTTTTTTTTAACTGCTTAACGTCTCCTATAACAACTAGGTCTTTAGAGACGGGAAAGGATGAGGGACAAGGAATGGGAAGGAATTCGGCCAGGGCCTTTTGAAGGAAGCATCCCGGCATTCACCTGGAGTGATTTGGGGAAACCATGGGAAACCCAAATCTGGATGCCCGGACGGGGATTCGAACCGCCGTCCTCCCGAATGCGAGGCCAGAACGCTAGCCGTTACACCACCACGCTCGGTTCAAACACTTCACAATACACATACAAATTAACAGTTGTAATTAGGAACAATTCTGTTCGAGAACATGTGGTAACATTTATGCTGTTTAAAATAATTATAATTTGTTCGAGACTCATTTTCTTCGAATTAATATGTTTTATAGTTGTATACAAAAATAAAAAAGAGGAGTCTTTTCTTTCGGGAGATATTAATAGGCCACGGTAAAGGCTATAAGGGGTTTGCATGATAGGAGTAAAATCAAACACTTATCGCTGCATACGACAACGAATTTACGAGCGGGATGGGTAAGCTGTAACGCAACGGTCTGGCACTCATTAGGGCGTGGGTTCAATCATCAGACCATCCAGATTTCGGTTTTTCATGGTTTCCCGGAAAACCTCTACACAAATGTCGTGGTGGTTCTTACAAAAGGCCATGGGAGAATTCCTTCCCGTTTCTTCCCTCTCAACTCGACGTCGGTGAGGATTTAATGACGAAAGGGAGGGGGAAGTAAATGGAACAGTTAGGATTCAGGAAACGTTCTAGTCCTGAGTTTATGGCATCGTAGAAATTGCGGTAATTACAGTCAGTAATTAACTAAGAAATAGGACCGACGTATTTTAATTAACTATCTTCCGTAACAGGTGATTATCTGTGAAAAACCACGGAAGACTAAACCAACCATACTTTTAAATGGAATTTAACAATTGAGTTCAAGACCCTTAGTCCGAGTCCACAGCTGTGCCGGTGTACTCCTTCAGAGGTGGTGAAAGCAGTTAGCAGAACGCGTCGTTACACGATTTACAAAGGTTTGCATAATTTTTAGACGTAACTTTCTTTTCTACTCACTAATGAGAGGTTCTAAGAAGCATTTTCGTCCGAAGTCTGTGTACTAAATTACCGTTTCTGGCATGAAAGGGAAGTCTGCTTCAAAGTTCCTTTCGCGATGCTGATCAACTCCGCTGGGGAAGATTAATTAATCGCTTAGATGGATTCACGTTACAGATTTTGTTTTGTGGAACAAAGAGATGTTTGTTTGAGTGAAGTAATTAGAACGCGGATGTTCGGGAAAAGCGATTTTAGGCTTTTGGCCAAACCTTTATTGACAAAAGCGATGGGCTAGGAAAAATATCTGTGAGCAATGAACAGGTGAAACTTAGCATAGCGTTCCTGCGGTAAATAACAAGGAGAAATTTCCATCAAATACCATCATCGATTAGGGCGCAATTAAAAATCTCACGAACTTCCGTACGGACAATGTGTAAGATATACTTTCAAACCGTCATGAGTCTTCTGAGAACGTACTCTAATAACAGCAATGTATCCTACTGTTGGAACTGTATACCGCTTTTTGACGATTGTTATTGTCTGTAATGAGATAAAACAAAAATATGAAGACAGAGGGATGCCATTTAAACTGCATAGGTTGTCGGATACAGGAACCGTCTTACAGACGAAACAAATTTTTAGTTTATATGGAATAGAGGAGACCTTGACATTTATGGCAACCACGAATACACTGGAAAATTTACTGCTAGCAAACTATATCGTTCATCAGATGAAAGAAACAGTGGTGGAGAAATTAAATATTTTTTTGATATATAAAACGAAAACCGGGTATCATTGCACCAGAAAAACAGGAAACCTACTGCGAAGATTTCGATGGGGTTTTCACCGTTTTAAAGCTTAGAATATCAACTCAGTTGTTTGGTATGTCTTATGCTTCTACGTTACATAACGCCGGAACATTAAATGAAATTCTGAACGTATGGTGAGGAATACCACAGATGGAACCACTAGATGGAGCATGCTTCACACTAAACACACTATTACAATGTTTCTGACCATAGCCTTTAATGAAAGCAATAAGGTAACTTTACAATAATAACTATTTTGCACATTAAACAAAACTTGAAACATTCTTTCCTTTAATTTGGGATATTCAATTTTTAAACTCCATAGATAGCCTTAAAAACAACAGAGATTTTCTTTAACCACGATCTCTGGCAGTAGGCCTACAACTAAATTGTCTCTAGCCATCAGTATTAGTCTCCTGTTTGAATAAAATCATTTATTTACGGTAATATATTCTGGATTCACTTTTGATATTTGTATAAAAGGCTGAATCTGTGGTGTTTCGAGCAAAAAGAATATCCATTCACTTTGCAATTGAATCAAATGTGAGTTTCTAACATTATATAGCGTTGTTTAGTAATGCTACAGTAGGTGGCCAAATTATTATACTCGTTTGAAAAAAAAACCATTGTTTCGTGTGTTATTATACATTTAATCTACTAATAGACCTATGATATCGTTTTTATTGTTATCTTTATAGGTTTAATGAATTAAGGAAAAATAAATAAAACATAATTTAGCATAGGAATTATGTTATATTAATAGAAAAAAATATTAATCAATATTTAGTGAATCCTCCCTTTTGAGCAATCACGTTTTGTAGATGCTGCGGCATGCTGGCAATGCACTTTTTGGAAATTTCTTGTAATTCAGGTGTTCTGTGCCATGCTGTAATAATATTTTCTATTAATTCTTTTTTATTAGTAATAATTTTATCCTTGCAAATTTCTTTTTTTAGCGCCGCCCAGACATTCTCAATAGGGTTAAGGTCTGGCGAATTTCCAGGCCAATCCAAGAGGGTTATTTTTTCGTCTTTTAAAAACTTCATGACTTTTTTTGCTTTATGACCTATTGAGTATAATAATTTGGCCACCCACTGTAGTAATGCAATTTCTTAACCAAATTAATCAAGCTTGACACATATGAATCTTTTCGGACGAATGAAAACAGTGTACGTGCAAATAAACTTCATCCCACCCGTTTCTTGATAGGGAGCGGGTGAAACTAGGTCTGCTTTAATTCCGAAAAAAGTTGGCGCGAATTATATGAATCTTTGTACAAATGTTTCTCAGTGCGGTAATAAAAATAGCAAACGGGTGAATCTACGTCAACTATAACGGGCAACGCCGGGAACTCCGCTAGTTTTTGATAAATGAATAACGCCAAAGCTATCGAATGTTTGTACATTTGTTGACCTCCCGAATGCGTTTATGTACGGGAATGTTTCAGTTTTCAGATTTGTACGGATGCTTTGATTTTTCACTGTATTAAGCAGCGCATTCGGAAATATAATACTTTTTGGGGGGGGGGGGGGGTAACTATAAACATGGTCAAAACAGCTCTAACAAATTCTGATGGTAAATATCAATGCCATTGTTCACATTCTCAGAAGAATTTAAAGAAGGGCTTTCTCGTCTACGCTTTCGGGACATGCAGTGGGATGAACAATCTGTAGCGGCATGCTGATGGGTATGGAGAAACAAGTATTTCCAAAGTCTGAAACGAGGGCGACGATTATTCAGTGTTAGGAAACCCGGAGGAAGCGACGATCTGGGATTTGAAGCGCTGACAAAAATGCGCAATGGTCGATCTGTTTGACCGCATTGACAGGTCTCGTCATTGGGCTCCCACTGCCCCACTTTATTAGTAAATATAGTGAGAGATCTGGGTTTAAACCTCGTGCAAGAGTCTATTTTATCAATGCTAGTCACAGTTGGAGCAGACAGCAGACGTCCATTCACCCTCCAGCAGTGGTAGCAGCAGATTCGCAAGCACATTGTAACACGATAAAGTATATTGTACGTCAATATGAGCTCACTATTATATTCCGTGCAGATGTGGTCTGATCGGTCGCCACAGGCAGAAGCCTGAAATTAAATGCTTAAAGTCACCCAACAGGAACCACACTTGCATTAATTATCAAAACTTTCATGGGCACAGTTCTCACTCATTTATTACGTTAAGGTTCACAAGGATGATACACAACACGCCGCCATTAACCACCAGATATGTGATTCGTAATCAGTCTTCGAGATCCTGAAGATTGCAAGTTCGGTTAAGTGGTAAACGCGGTCACTACAGTCACTGAAATTACAGCACTTCACTGTCCATAATTCTTGGTTATGCTCATGCCACACTTAAACTGCCGTTGGCATCGCTACTAAAGTGGCTGGTGCGCTTTCAAATGTTCCTTTTAAACAACTTAGTGTCCCCTAGCACATGGCACATCCAGAACCAACACACACTTCTCTGTAACCACTCCCCATCTTTTCGCCACCGTCCCACAACTACTACCCCCGCGATACTCCATACCGTACCTGTGATATCGCGCATATCGCACATTGGATATTCATGTAATCACTCTGTGGTGTTACAACATACAGCAGCAGATGGATGGAGATGTATGTTTGGATGAGAAGCCATAGATGTTCCATAGGTAGGGTACTAGACTGGCACATATTGTCTATAAATGGGCTTATCTGGAGTCAGACATCACCTTCAACCGCAGGTTCACTCACTGCAGTACAGTCCAGCAGATTCACTCACTCTGTCAATATTGCACTCAGTCCTCAATGGTAATCCTATTGTACGAGGGCTGTCCAGAAAGTAACAGACGTTTTGTAATAAAAAATAAACAAAGTGAAAAAAACGATTTTTATTATATACATTTTAGAGGTAAACTCTTAGGCTATTTTTCAACATAATCGCCATTTAAATTAAGGCACTTATCATAACGTGGTACAAGCTTTTCGATACCCTCTCTGTAGAAATTTGCCGCTTGAGACTTCAACCACTGGTTTACACCGGCATGCAGTTGAGCGTCAGTTTCAAACCGTTGTGTTGCGAGCCACGTCTTCATCGCTGGGAACAGGTGGTAGTCGCTCGGTGCCAAATCCGGGTTGTACGGCGGGTGATTGAAAACTTCCCATCCAAAACCATCCAAGAGCTCTTGGGTACGATTGGCCGTGTGTGGACGAGCGTTGTCGTGGAGAAACAAAACTTTCTCACTGAGTTTTCCCCAACGCTTGTTTTGTATCGCGCGTCTTAATGTTCTGAGTGTTTCGCAATACCTTTCTGAAGTGATTGTTTGGCCACGTTCAAGAAATTCAACGAGAATCACACCCTTAGCATCCCAAAACACAGTAGCCATAATTTTTCTTGCTGACAGCGTTTGCAGACACTTCCTCGGTTTCTTGGGCGAATGCGTGTGTCCCCATTCCATAGACTGCCGTTTTGTTTCACAGGTGACGTGCTTTACCCAAGTCTCGTCGCCAGTTACGATACGATCGATAACTTGGTTTCCAATTTTGGCGTAGTCTTCCAGAAACGTCAGTGCTGCAGCAAGTCTCTGTTTTTTGTGGTCTTCTGTTAAGGTTTTCGGAATCCACCTGGCACAAAATTTGTGGTAACCAAGTTTACCAACCACAATCTCATGAACTAAACTCCGTGAAATTTGGGGGAAATGTTCTGAAAGCTCCGTAATCGTGAAACGACGATTTTCACGGAGTTTTTCGTTGATTTTCACCACCAGTTCATCACTCACAACACTAGGCCTACCCATGCGGTCCTCATGGTGAACATTGGTTCGACCATTTTTAAAATCAGTGCACCATTGCCTCACTCGGCTTTCACTCATTATTCCTTGGCCTTACACATCACAAATCTGGCGATAAATTTCAATTGGTTTGTGATTTTTCGCCAACAAAAACCGTATTACAGCTCGCACTTCACAACTGGCGGGATTTTTAATTGCAGCGCTCATTTTAACACTCTACTGTATCCAAAGTACGATAGGAACGATGTGCAAACTACCACGGCTGGTTGCGTACTGAATGTATGAACAGTCTGACGCCAAGATGGCGGCGCTAGGAGCACCCATTGTTGCGCCAGGTCAAAACGTCTGTTACTTTCTGGACAGCCCTCGTATATCTTCAATTAGCGTAAATATGACGCATCATTTCACTCTCTTGATGCGGCCAAGAATATTTCAATCAGATCCACAGATCGACGTTCAAGCTCGTACCTAACCCAGTCGCTCTCCCGTCTAATCGATCCAGTCAATGCCACGGCTTGACTTGGCTGGGACGCCATATAGAATAGTATTCCCAGAAATACTGGTTAACTGTAATAAACTTTAAATTTAACATGTTGGTGCCTTTGGCATGACGTCCTTAGTTGTTATGATAACTGTTTTTGTTATTACTCTCCTGTTTTGCTACTAAAAAGAATGCTTTTTATGGCTGAAGAGGTCTTAAATAAAGACGAAACGCGTTTCCCATAAGAAGCATTTTATTCAGTTGCAAGTCGGAAGACCGATATCAAAAACTAAGTTTAAATTGTTGATATTTTAGCAGTAATTTTAATTTTTACACGAAACAAGTAAAGTTAGTTATATGCAGGATTACATTAAAACAAGGTAATGCCTCTTTCTAGGAACGATCGTTAATTCCACAGACTGAGCAGTCGAGTTATGGTAGAAGTTTTTCGATTGGTGCATCAAGATTTGAAATAGTTAAGTGTATGACCAGAAGTTTTCACATTATTTAATTAATTAAATAATTTGTTTATTTACCGTATGATATTTTACAAGATATACAACAGCTTGTACAGTTTTATATCTCTAGATCTAATGTGTTTATCCAATCAACTGCACTGATAGATGCATTTTGTATTTCCGCTATTATCCCTTTGTATGCTCGAAGAGGGCAGTCAGAAACGATGTGATGTATTGTCTCCACAGTCACAATTTGCAGAATCTACCCAGCCCCATTTGTGTAACAAGTAGCCGCATCTGCCTCGTCCTGTTCGAATCCGATTGATGATTCTCCATTGGCGTCTGGGGAGATCGAATCCTTTTTACCATACCGAAGGGTCCTCACCTGAATGTTTATTGACTACTGATGACTGCTCCCATTGAGTTATCCACAGCTTACTGATGTTGAAAGAGGACTATGTAAATAATAAAAATCATGTATAATAGATAATCAAGGTTAATGCTATGCGATAGTTCAGAGTCAAGCGCTAGGCCTCTCTGGCGTTGATAAGGAGTGATCGCAAAACCACTAGATAGCAGCACCACATATCACAGAGATATTGATAAACTGTGAGTGTTTCTTACAGCAAAGAGCTTTACGGAATATTTTTGTTTCTGTTCGGGAAATATTTCGTCATTTATAATAAATTCGTAAGACGTTGTATGGTAAGTGTTTTGCTACTTACCTATCACAGTTGACAAATAAACAATTGCTACAAAGGAGCCGGTTCTTATTTCATCGCAGTACGAAGCACCAACCTCGCTATTCGTCGTACATGATTAGCAAAATTTTCGCTCGGGCCTCCTAGTCTCCTTTAATCACCGGAACGCTGATTGTGGACTGTGTAGTGTGAGGACAGCAGCAGTGTGTAACGACGCCCCCAGAACGCCTGTGTGGCGCCGCGACGCCGCCTGCTATCGGTTTCCTTCCGCTGTCCGGGGAGCGGACACTCCATTAGCGCAGAGTGCCGGCGCTCACTCCAGCCGAGCCGCTGGAATCATATTTGGACCACTTTACCACCGACCGTGTGCGTCTGGACACAAGAGGCCCGCTGTGGCGCTCTCAGAGGCACATCATGACAACAGCGCCGCGCCGGCTCTACCATCCTGGTGCATCTAATAGCCGCCCATTAGCGCACTACATTTACTCAGCTTTTTCAACTTCTGTCGTGCTTCACAAAGTGGGTTCTGTAGCCGTATCTCATCACACAAAGAAACACGTATTCATTACAGCACACATGCCCTCCTTCCAGGAATCTTCTTCACCTCTCCTTTTTTCCTTTCCAGCTTTCAGCTGAATATGAAACTACTATGGAGCAAATAGTTTACAAATTACTAACAGTAAGCGACATAGCCTGAAAGAGTTCCTTTGGTACTGTTTAAATAAGCTTTGATGTACGTTGAATAGCTGGGTTTTTTTCTGGCTTTACGCCTCGTCGACTTCGAGGTAATTAGAGACTGAATAAGACTTTGGAACAAGGAACCAGAAGGAATTCGGTCATAACCTTTCTGAAAGAACCATTCCGGCATTCGCCTGGAGTGACCTGGGGAAACATGGAATACCCAGGTTGGTTGGACAGATTCGAACTCACGTCCTCCCGTATGCGAGGCTAGAGCCTTACCACCCAACCACGACGCCCGGTCTTCTTATTACTGGAGTTTTGTTAGTCTTGTACAAGAGAGGAGAATCAGTGGCGGATCTAGGAGTTTTCCGAGCCAGGGCAATAACTTGTGATGGCCACCCCCTCAAACATGAATTTCCCGTCTGGGGCGAGCTCGAGGTAATTAGAGTCAACAATATTTGGGTATTCCATGTTTATCCAGATCACTCCAGGCGAATGCCAGAATGGTTCCTCGAAAAAGGTTATGGCCAAATTCCTTCCAGTTCCTTTCCCCAAAGTCTTATCGAGTCTCTAATTACCACGAGCTATTCTCCGATTTTACCGCCCCCCCGATGGTTGCCACTGGGGGGAGAGATAAAAAAATGTCGCCACAAAACGAATATTCTATTTAGCACCCCTTCAAACTTGACTTTGCCACCCCCTGAAATTGCCGCCTGGTGCAAGTGCCTCGGTTTGACCTCCCTAGATCCAGCAGCGAGGAGAATGCTTTACATCACCTCACTAATGAAAAAATATAATAACATAGATTGCTACAATTTTAACATATTTATGCCTTAATTATTGAAGTTAAAAGTCTATAGCGTGTTCCAATGCTGTTTAAGTGACTTTAGCTTTCATTGTATCTAACAACTAATGATATAAATTAATATAATATCCTCGGGTGGCTGGCCGAACTAACGAGATGTTTACACACGGTATTTTGGAGAACGAATACTCTGTCGCCATCATGTGTTGATCATTAGAAGATAGCGACAGTGAATTCGATCGCCGAAATATCGTATGTTAACATCTCGTTAACTCAACTAGTCACCAGAGAACATTAAATAAATTCTCAACTCCAAGAAAAACTTCGTTCTTATGTAACAATCGATATATCTTTCACAGCACACTATGTCAAAGTAACGTTGAAATATGGTTCTTACAGACATTGACCTTGGTTGCCAAATCTAGTCATACTTGTAGGAGGTAGCTGATTTTCTCTACTTACTTGATAAAGTTCATTCATAACTTATTCTCTGAATCTCTGTACCATGTTTATTAATTTATAAACTGACTAGCCCCTAAGCCAGCGAAAAATGACAGGTTGAACGGAGTGTTGTGGCAAGTCATGTTTTAACTAAATAGTATTGTTGCAACAAAAAAAACAATATAATTTCTCGTACTTATACTGCATCAAACGGTTTCAGTTGTCATCTTGAATGGTTATAAAATAGTTCTCAATATAATTCCTTGAGCTGTAGTAAAAAGTCCTGGTCCAGACTGAATTCCAAACTAACCACAAACTCCGCCAATGTTGCTGCTAGAAAATCAAGGCATCAGTCACACCCGTATTAATAAACGGTGGACAAGTTAGATTACAACTCTGGTCGTAAACATTCCTCTTGCTGAACGCATGGACAAAGTTCCTGACTTCAGTACAAACAGCACATTAAGCGTGTAAAGTTATATGTTGAATGCGGTAGTTACATAAAAACGTGGTATCCCAGAGGGTGTGGAAAATCCCTGCTGGATATCTATTTTTTTTTAACAGTTTAACGTCCCTTTTTAACAACGTGGTCTTTAGAGACGGGAAAGGATGGGGGCAAGGAATGGGAAGGAATTCGGCCATGGCCTTTTGAAGGAAGCATCCCGGCATTCACCTGGAGTGATTTGGGGAAACCATGGAAAACCCAAATCTGGATGCCCGGACGGGGATTCGAACCGCCGTCCTCCCGAATGCGAGGCCAGAACGCTATCCGTTACACCACCACGCTCGGTGTGGATATCTATTACATTATTAAAAATTAAACGCAGGATTTTTTTACACGCTATATTACAGTCTGTACCACCTGCAGCATCCGAGTGTTGTGGTTCAAACTGTCAATAACATCGTTGGTTGTTTTAACAGAGCAATCGTAGAGAGAGACAGCTCAATAGTTCTACTTTTATTAATGCAAAGCTCGAGGGTAATTTTGTGGTTAAAACTGGGATAAACAAATGATTAAAAAGTACCTACTTATAGTACAATCATGATTAGTTACATCAAGCAGGTGGAGAAAATTAATGTTTATAACTCAAGAACGTTGTTGTTTACTGATGGCATAAGATAGGGAAGTTAAAAATCAGGTAAAAAAAAACTTAACTTAGCCCACAACCCGAAGGTTGGTTGGATCCTTCCGAAGGAGGCATACTAAGCCATTGTGTCAGAGGTAGGACGGCCAGTTCTTTTCCTCTGGGACCTACAGTTTAACATGGAATCCGAACCACGGAGCGTCCTGGCGTAGCTCATATGATCAAACATAACTCTCAAAATAAAAAACGTACACAATAAAGAACGCAACATTTGTGTGAATGATAAAAAAACTGGAGTGTTAAACAAAAATATCACTAACGTCCCCGAATTGTCGAACAGCAGTCGCAGTGTAGATCTACTGATGGTGGTGTTACTCGTCACGTGTTGTACTGAAGTGCACTGAGAGGCTAAGTTGCGGGTTGCATGGCGTCAGGGGCCGAGTTCCGCGGGAATCCCGAAAGGTCGGCTGCCCCCCGTCTTGTGGTTGCTGCTAATCCACAAAGGTTATGGGCCGCCTCCCACGCTACCTCGCTCTTCCCACGCGTGCGATACAAAGTCGATGAAATGTCAAAGTTCGACCGGAAACGCAGATTACAACTGCACAAATGTGCCCCAACAGAGATAGGAGATTCTACAACCGAGATACCTTTCTGCACAATATTATTTACAATTATATTTCGACGCCGAGTTCTTCCTGGTGCACCAGGACTGTTATTAAACCAGTGAAATTGAAAATAACTGAAGAAGTAACTGTTTGTTATTGATTGCAATGGAAATACATTTTTAATATATACTTTAGAATATTAGAGCGTTGGCATCATGTAAAGTGGAACGTCACAGAATTCTGAGACAAAACAAGTATAAGGAAATTATCCTGCCAATAATGCCATATCGACAACCAACTTATTAAAAAATGTTCTTGTAAAAAAAAAAGAGAGAGAGGAAGAGAGAATCTTGGAATGTACGCTTAAGACGCGGGCGGCCCATGTTAGATTCCCAGCCGAAGTGTAATAAATCGATGGGACTATGATTTGTTGGCGGTGCGGGGTCCAGTGATCGGGGAATACAGCAGGCAATGTTCAGCAGATACGCGCTTCATCTTGCAGCCAAGAAAAGAACCTGAACGGTATCAGGAGTCAGTGAACTTGAGCTGCAGCTAAGAAGCAAATGTCAAAATTTATAATTTTATTACGTGTAAATTTGAAAAATCATTCGCAATAAAGATTAAAGTAAAAAAATTGATTAAGGTCCTTGATTTCAAAAGTTCGTTGCCTCGGTCCCAGGTTCGAATCCCTGTGGGAATGTTTAAGAGTTGTGTTTGATCATTTGAGCCACACCTGGTTGTTTCGTGGTTACTGTTCCACGTTAAACTGTAGATCTCATAGGAAAGGAACTGGTCGTCCTACCTCTGATACAAGCCCTCCTTCTGGAGGATCCAACTAAGCTTCGTGTTTTGGACTAAGTTTGTTTACTTAGAACGTTGTTATTTTCAGAAAATTCATCTTGTACATGAAAATTAAATGCGTATATTTTATTCGTATCATAAGGTGAAGTACCATAGTTGTATTTAATCTGTATTTTATGTGGTACTTCATAAAAACCTAGGCAGTAGTTTTTGAACTTTTTTATGGTTTTACACCTCGTCGGCACAAAGTAATCAGAGACGAGAAAGCACGGGAGACAAGGAACTGAAAGGAATTCACCCATGACTTATACTGATTTCAGGAAACCAAGGAACTGAAAACATAAATTTCAGGAAACCGTGGAACGGAAATCAGAATATCGTGAGTCAACCTATTTTACCGTACAAGAACTTTGAAAGGTTAATTCCTGAAAAATGTTACTGTTTAAGAGCTCCAACCTGCAAAGTGAATGGACTCGAAACCTACCACATGTGTAACAAAACCCCCTTCTTTCCTCATATTTGTTTTATTTCCAAAATATTAAAAGTACTAATTTCATGTTAGAAATTACCTACAAAATGCGTTGTACTGTCTTTTGAGTGACAGCTTACGGGTTTCGTAATTCTAAATATGAATCATACCTACTTCCTCTGCTGTACAAGTTTGTATACCACCAAACATAACAGCACATCATATGTTTTGTTCAACAAGATGTTAAGTTCTGTTAGTTATACTTGAATTTAAATTTTCGTACTCTTTAATCTAATAAGTCGTTAGAGAAAGCATCTAGAAAACGATATCTTTGTTAAAGGTTTTAATTAAATAAAGTCAAGACACAGTCAGTAATAGAATTCCTATAAAATTCCATACAACAAGCTAAGATAATGTACGAACGAAGCATTTTACGGCGTTATCGCTAAATAAATAAATTCTTCTTGGGCTTCCAGCCACATGAAAATGTCACAGTTATTGGACATTTCGAACGCGTCTATCTCTGCCCTCATTTTCAACCAAAGGTTTGACTTTTTACATAGCTGGAAGCTCGATAACAGCTTATTTATTTAGCTAATATAAATGTATTATTCACACTTTAGCACGCACCTCCTAGTAAAAACAATAAAGGCAAGTATTCTGCTAATTTGAAAGAAATGCATGTTTACCATAGTAAGTGGGAAAAGTGATAAATATATTTATAAACATTTCGTGTTGGTATAATGACCCGTTTTGTAAGTTGAATGTTTCGGCGTACTTTCCTCCGGGGTAGATCAACTCTACCGACTAATCTCACATATTGAACTTGACCAACAGCTTACGGTGTTATCTGAATCACGGCACTACTGTACATACAGAAGAATCTGCAGACTTAAAAACCAGGTTAAGAGCTTTCCAAGATATCGGAACTGTCGCATTTCAATTTGAATATGTTCTGCTTATCCTGGTACACACCCTACACTTTCTCAGTGTAGTCACTGTAGGTTCCAAATTCAACCCTCATCTGCAGAAATCAACGCGTAGGCATGAGAGACGAAAAATGATCGGCCATTCCAAATGTCACCAGATTAATAATGTCACTTGGAACTATTGACTCGCCAGTACTGGAGCTCATGGTTTAACTTCTAGGTCTTGTTGTGGAAGTAGTCCTTTCTAGACTGGCGTGTGTAATGGCTGCTTTTGCTTAAGTGTTCTGTCCCTATTGTTTTGTGGCCAGTTAGATATACAGCAGTCACCTGCGAGTAAATACAGATAAGAGCACAGCTAAAATCGATTGAGCCTCGTTGTATGACTTAATAGCTCAAATGCCTTTCTCTTCTTTTTTATTTTTTTAAAAAAATTAAGAACTATCACCTCATTATTAGTTATTCCTTAAATGTCAAACCTCATTAAGGTTTACATTTTTTTCAGTCCTGATCTTGGTGAGAAATTCTTAGAAGACGGGTTGCCTGCCATTGCATTGCTCCGGTCTAACGTACGTAAAAAATGTATAAGCTTGATCAAATTATTCTACTGTACTTTTGAATTCAGTTTGTGGCAGTGTTCCTCCCCAAGACCAGGTCGGTGAAGCGATAAGGCGCTGTGCTACACTGGCGGCTTTCAGCGAATCAACATCGAACATTATCGGAGATGGTAAAGTAATGCACGAATCGAACATACTTTTTCCTGAAAGTATTTATCCCTTAATGACTAAAAAATATTTTTAAAAAATTTTTTGTTACAAAATGATGTCTGCTAACACATTCAGTTTTCCTGCACCATTATGTGTTCGTTTCAATCCAACAGAATATAATTCGCTAAAATTATTTTCTTCTTTTTCAGGTAAGTCCGCAACAGTAGTCTCCTCAGTTCTGTATTTGACACTATGGTGAGTTACACTTTTACTTCCTTACTTCCATGCTATGTGCGCCAAGGAATAAAAAATAATTGTTACGTAAAAACTGCGATTTTGTACTGAATAGTATAGCATACCATTACATCTGAAGTTCGGTTTGTGTAATACTCTAAAACTCTTCAAATAGCCCTTCACCACGATAAATTCCAATCCTTCTGCGGCCTTTACTACAATGCTGAATGAAAACGTATCCCTCCCATTGAAATTGTTTCTTATGAACCATCACGACCATGTCTATGCACACTGGCTCATTTCAGCATTAGATAGCTTTGAAGTCGAGATAATCTTTCACAAAGTGTTACGTACAACCAGACAACTGTGACAAATTGTGAGGACCGACAATGCCACATCTGTTTCAGTGTCCGTATATCGACAAAGAAAGTATCTTGTACTAATTCAGAGTAATAAAGAAAGATTTTTCTGTTCTGTTGAGGAAAAAGCTCCGAAGGAACGTGTGATGTAAATTAATGCTACTACAGTTGTCACATATAGACGTCGCACCAAACAGTTCTGTTTGTTAAAAAGTAAGAATGGTATTTGCTGATATAAATAAACTGCTTTTCTCTAAATTTGGAATTAGATACTGTAATCTAATAATTGGTACCACGGAACATAGTACTCAGTTTTTAAGTGATGTATTTTCGATTGGTGCCGTAAATGGCAGCTTACACTTAATTGTAAAAAATGCAAGGCAATGCGGATAAGTAACAAGAAGAATCAGTTTGTTCACGAGTACAAAATAAACAATACAGCTGTTGACACGGTTGATTCCCTGAAGGATCTGGGGGTGATAGTACAAAGCAAAATGAAATGGGACATGCACATATCTTCCGCCGTAGGCAACGTGAATTCTAAATTGCGATTCATGGGTCGTATTTTGAGGAATTTTAATGCTCATAAAAAGGAGATAGCGTATAGATCACTAGTGCGTTCACATCTGGATTACTGTTGTGAAGTTTGGGATCCGTATCGCAAGGTTCGGATTGACTCAGTGGAGAGGGTGCATAGGAGGGCCGCTCGATTCGTGGCTGGTTGCGACAGCCTTTATGAAAGCGTCACAGATTTGATACTTAGATTGGGCTGGGATAGTTTGGAAGACAGACGACGTAGCTTGCGTTCGAATTTATTGGAGAATATGCGAAAAAATTTAAATTTCGAGTGCAATGAAATACTTCTTCCGCCAACCTATTTAGGTGGTAATGACCGGAGGGATAAGATTAGAGAAATAAGATGCCGTACTGATGCTTTTATGTATTCCTTCTTTCCTCGCGCTATTCGGGATTGGAATGCGCACGTTTAGGATTGGTGCTTAGCACCCTCTGCCACCCACAATGTTTGTGACTTGCTGAGTATGGATGTAGATGTAGATTAGATGACGTACCATACACGCTTCAAAGTCAGCATAAGAATATGCATTGTATTGAACATCTTACATTGGTTTAAGGTGTAACTCCGTCGCTTGTTGGTACCAGGGATTCTGAAAGCAGCAGATATTTTTATCTCTCTCTTTTATCTTTCATTTTGCGATTCTTACGAAACCCTCTGTTTATAACAGTAATACATCAGTTTGGTCGACACTGCTCAACTTAATAAACGCAATAACTTTGTAACTTTAATTAATTTGAAATTCGTGCCATCGCTTACAAGAAGCTTAAATATGTCTTAGCCAATAGGAGTCGATAGTGATAAATATGAAGCTTAAAGAAATGTGTTAACAAAATCGTATCAACCGTTTTTTATTGTGGCTTAACTTGTTACATACAAGTAGTTCCAAGTTCGATCTGTAATAGGAGAAGGAATACAGAAGACTTGTCTGTTTACAGACTAATGAACATAGGGCAACCCATATTGTAGCGATGATTCTATTTGCTCTCGATGTTATTGATCTCTCGTGTTCTATACTGTATACGTATCTCAATGATAAGTCTCTTTCCGTTTCACATGGTAAGATTTAAATGTCAAGCATGAGGTTAGATCTGTATCAACTATCAAGCTATGCTTGGAACGTAATTTTAACTCTTTCGAATTTATTGCTATTTTTTATATTTACAAGAAACTGGTACATACACGGCTATTGTGTTAGTTCAACCAAGGTAATGAACAAATTCTATATTTATCTCTGGCGTGCAATTACTAGATAAATTGGAATTTTCAGTTGCAAGTATGAAACGAAAATTTATGTTGCAATGTGTTTTCATAGCTTTCATGTGAATATCAAATTCGTTGAAGTTATCTTAAATAATATAATAGAAGATTAAAGATGTATAGAGTGCTGCTATCAAACTATATCATTAAATACTTGTGTACTAGTTTCGTTTGAGAAAGTGAACATGCTGCCGCTTGTTCCACAGCCTCCGCAAGATTCTGCTGCAGTAGATATACCGAACAGTTTAGCCGAGGGCGTTAAGAAGCAGTCGTCACCGCATCGAACATTGTACTTAATTTTTTTGCTATCTTTCCCAATCTCTAAATCAACACATACCTTTTACAACAGAATAACTTATTTATTTTAGGCAGCAGCAGCGTAGTACAAGCCCACATACGTCGAATTTCTCCTATAGTTTGCACGTTTATCCTGATGTGACCAGTTTCTTAATAGTGTTTGGAAACGATAGCGAACACATCAAACAGATTACTTCTGTTAACTTCAGAACATTTTCTGACAGTTCTGACGTATGCTGCCTTGAAATTAGCAAATTGTGATAACAGCATTCTACAGTATCACAGGTGTGGCATAGAGAGGAAACTACCGAATACAACATGTATTCTTTGACCGCCTCTAACAACGTATGTCATACCGGTAGTCCGTTGAGTTTATTATTTGTTTATTTATTTATCAGTACATCCAGATGGCTCGTTCACTGGAATCTACAACAAACCGTTATTTCATAATACTATAATAACATTTTATACTTAACAAAAATTTTAAAGATAAACACAAATCCTATATACTACGAAAATGGTACAAATAATTAACTATCATTACTACACACTGTAAGTTATGAAAACCTGTTACTAAAAAATATTACCCAGTAATATTAAAGAACTAAAACAACTTGACTTTTTGAAAGATAAGTTCTTCGGGTGTCGTAATTTATTTTCTATCCATCGTTTCCAGTTGATGTATTTCTCTATGGATCAATATAAAAGTCTCTTTTCCCCATTTGGTGGGCCAACAGTTAGTCCTTTACCTTTACAAGCAGAATTGCAACTTGGATTAACACAAAGATTACACTGTTCGGAGAAATAGCGCAACAGAATCTCCATTTCTTTTATAAGGTCTCCTTATTGATGCCTCAGTCTTCGACAGAACTTCTCGTAAATCCTTCCTCCCACTCTCCCCTCCCCAGAAAAATACAATATACCTCCCTATCTCTCACCGCCCAGAATTCAACGTAAAATTATTAATTATAAATTCTGTCTTAAAACTGCCAAAATTGTATAGATAGATTTCGCAGTAAAAGCAAAGTAGAGCTCTACGAATGATTCCTTTCATGTCATAAGTGATGAATGCCTAGCATTATCCCTCAGCCCTTTACGACTCCTCGACGTCAGCACGCCGTCATTATAGGCGGGAGACGGTTGGGGACACTCAAACGGAAGTAATTCGGCAATGGCCGTTTGAAGGAACCATTCCGGCAATCACCTGGAGTAATTTGTGGAACTATGAAAACCGAAATCTGGATTGCCGGACGGAGATTCGAACCGACGTCCTTCACAGTCTGAGGTACCAGTATTGCCGTTCATCTACCTTGATCACTTTCCTGGAACAGTTTGCGACAAAGGCAGTTGCTTATGATTGTTTCAGTTTAACCAGATTAGCACATTTTTCATGCAGCTAAAACCAATCACTTTAGTTGACGTATGGCCACATCCGAGAACCGCGCTTTATCGCGTCGGGTACTTGGACGCGGAAATGGCCGCACCTATTAGAGAAGCGATCAATCAGCTGCTGGCCGCTACGTAATTATTAGCGAGCAGCGATTAACTGCAGGACCTCTGTGCGACAGGCACGCCTCGGCTTAATGAGACACAACCTGCTGTTGCAAGCTGTCTGAACCCTTTCTGCCTCTCAGCAGCGCATCAGAACCGGAATACTGTGTTGTTTCCAATCCGCGAATACAATGTCTACTTAATACGCTTCGGAACTGTGGTGTGCAGAAATATATTTCTGTAAATACTAATCAAAGGCTTAGCTTGTTAATTGTGTCCGTAGCGCTGACGTCACGCTGCAGAACTTCGTTGCTGAACTAACAATGACCAGAGATGTTAATACTAAATCGAGGATTTGTAATAATAATTTTATTTAGCTAATCAACCGCGAAGAAATGTTTGCTAGAGCACTTAAAGAATAGGGATTTTGTTTACATCAAGGTGTTAATTACTAGTGGTGTTTTCTTTATTTATATTCGTTAGATACAGATATTTTCGTTACATTTTCTGATCGCTGTAAGCTAAGGAATATTATATCACGTGAATGTATTAATCTACGTGCAATGGAAGCTTTCATTTTATAACAGAAGTATTAGCATTCGTCGTTACAGGAGAGCGATGAAGTTATTTCAGCTTTTTTTTAAAAATAATAATAACACAAGTAGCTTTCGTGAGTGCCATTTTATTTAAAACATTACTTCGTTTGAATGACAGTAGTTACACATTGATCGCGATCTATGTGGCCTAGATGACAATTAAAAGTAATCTCACACGGCATTACATTCAGCTGTTAAGATTTATTTTTAACTTCCTTTGCTTTTTCTAAAGCCATTTTTCGGAGGTTATTATTTCAGCTGCGTGTAAGTAGTTCCAAGTGTGTCAAACATTCAAACGTTGTAATATCGATCTGAATCATGGGTGACAAAAAAGAAAGACGTAAGAACCCGTGAAGATTTTGGGTCAAGCTTTTATAGCAATGTATGATGTCACTAACATGTCGTGCAGTGAATATGTTAATTCGCATCTTATTGATGGTTTGATTTTTTATAATATTAGTGGAATTAGTGATTTAGGTTCAAATGCAACCTGTGCCAGATAAACAAATAATTTTTTTTGTTACAGCACGTGGCACTATTAGGGATCCGGTATGGAATAAAAGTATCGATAGTGCACTCGTGAGTAGTATCGGAAAGAAAAAGTATTGAAAAAGTGTCAATACCTTGAGGTATCGAAAGAAAAGTATGCATAACGTGATATTTTTCAAATCAATCATTGGGATTGAGATTTTCTTTTATTTATTTTAACGTTAAAGGCCTGCACTTGCGCCTTAATTTCAAATTTTAACCCTATTTTTAAATTTTTGTATCTGAATTGGCCAGCATTTTTTAATGGTGACGAAATTTGCAGCAATAAATCATGTTCCTTTTTTGTGAAAATTGTATTATAAATTAAATCAAGGTTAAACTTAGTCAGAAGTATTTTATTATAGTTATAAATCAAATCAACAGCAAATTCCATGATTAATTAAATTGTGGAATTAAGGTCCTAAAGTGTATACTAATCTTACACTTTCCACTCTTCTTCCATTCAACGACTTCAATAATTTATCCAATTTCGATGATTTTTTTTTCTTGTCTTTGATAATGTACTGTCTGCCTTTTAAAATAAACGTTCGGCGGGTACTGATATTGCTCGAACTGTCAGGTAATCCTGAGCTAACTTATATACGTAAGGGAATAATAATTTAAAATATTCCCATTGCTCCAAAGAATCAATCGACAATGGTGACGCTGATGTTGCCAAATAAAGGCTCATTTCATCCTTTTCATTAGCCAAATTAGGCTGTGAAGAGAAGCCTGATTTTCGACTTTTGCTTTTATGTGCTAAGATCTAGTGGTGATGACTCCAAAACTCATACCCATCGATAGAAGAATCACTGTGTGGATCACTGGAGGAGATGACATAAGTGTTTACTGCTGCTGCATACCTGATATGAGAGCTCAGATACTTCACCCTAATGCCGTTCGTCCTGGTGGGTATTCGGAATTAAATTGTGTACAATGCTGACAGTATAACAGTAGAAAAACCGCTTAATCAAAAGTGGCGAGACAGCCGATTAAAGTTAGGAGTCTTTGTACTCTACTAAGGGCGGTGAGTTTGATTTCCGCTGGGAATGTTTTCAAAATTTCATCTAAAAATTATTTTTACAAAATTTCACCTAATCCTTTCGAGGGATTCACGAAGTTTTGGATGACACAAACTGCGTTCACAGCGTCTGATGAAAGCATATTTCATTTACACGCCTAGGTCTTCGGGGAGATGCTGCAGAGGAAATCTCGTACTTACTAATTTTGCGTACCCGTCCTGTTCGTTCAGATAGCTACTGCGCCGTGATGATGTCAGACACCTGTCATGGGGTTAGCTGGTTCCAGCTTTTGTGAAAAATTTCGTCATCTCAACTTGGCCGACATAATAGTTTTTTGTTTTTTTTTGGTAACTGCTTTACGTCTCTTTTTAACATCGAGGTCTTTAGAGACGGGAAAGGATGGGGGGGGGGGGGAGGGCAAGGATGGGGGCAAGGAATGGGAAGGAATTCGGCCATGGCCTTTTGAAGGAAGCATCCCAGCATTTGCCTGGAGTGATTTGGGGAAACCATGGAAATCCCAAATCTGGATGCCCGGACGGGGATTCGAACCGCCGTCCTCCCGAATGCGAGGCGAGAACGCTAACAGTTACACCGTCCCGCTCGGTGACATAATAGGAGAGGTAGTGGTGCACAATACATTATCCCAATATTCTGTACCAAAGAGCTAGTTTATATTCTCGAATTATCGAGTAAGTATAGTTTAAGACCAAGAACACTATTAATGTTGATACCTCCATTGCATGAAGATGTCACTATTCTCCCAACATGTGATGATTTTTCATCACCTACCTACCTCTCCTCATTAAGAATAGCAACTTTAAAATCCTTCATTGTTTTTTGTAGACTGTCCATTAGGTATTTCCCTTGGTATTCCTGTCCCTGAGTCCCTTACACACACAAAAAAAATTTCCACCCACTTTCGCCTGAATTAAAGTGCCAGCTTATGATAATCTTTTCCTTCCATGATCCACCCCTAATCCTTCTACTAATATCCATCCACGAATTATCGCGATTAAAATCCTTGAACAATTATAATCCATGAACAATCCAAACGGTCTCTTAGCCCACCTTCTGTTCCCCATCATATCAGTTACTGATTTCATTCTGCGGCAATTTTCGCAAACAAATCCAGCTGTTCTCCTATGTACACTCTCCAACTCCTTAATTTGAAACCCATAACGTGGGTCCCACAGTTCTCGACCGTTTGTACAAAACTACACACACATACATCACAATCAAAGGGAGATAAACAACTGAATCAACGTTTTATGTACTTCGAGCATCAAAACGTCTACAGGATTTTTGATCTGTCTCGTATCACTGTAATTGAGTTCAGGTTATTTTTATTGTGTAAGATTTGCGAGATGGGGACTACAAGAGACATAATAAGAGCTTAATCGCGAAGCTCAGTATTGAAAAGAGGCTCTGGTATTCAAAGATATTACAGCGGCGGTTGACGCGTCGGTGCATGTTACGGCCGCTACTCCACTGCCGCTGTGCAAAATTCATCCCCGTGACGTCACGGCGGCCCCATTTATTTATAGTCTCGAGGCGGGCCTACTGGGCGAGCAGAGTGGTGTCCTCATCCAATATGGAGGCAGCGAGAGATGTCTGCAACGCCGAAATGACCGCCGGTCTCTAAGAGAGAAAGAGAAAATACATAATACAACCATCACCAGCGCTCACACTCATTTTGAAACATGTACCTTGCTAAAAGAAAGAGATTAATAACATCTATGAACAACACTAACCAAATTTAAAAAATTGTGTATAGTTTTCGCTGGTTTTAAGTAGCATAAAATCTGCTACACACTTAACAGCTTCTTTCGGATGTGAAACAGTATTTAAAATATAATACTTTTTTTTAAATTACGATACCAACTGCGTGATTTTTTTCGGTGCGTACTCGTATATGTACAAATGGTCATTTTTAGGCCCATATGAAACCCGCTGCAAAAGATAGTCACCTATTGGCTAATCCTGTCAGTTTCATACCAGGCCCACAGTGGACTGAAAAAAAAAAGAGCCTCCATGACGCGAAAGTCTTGCGAGCAGGCTGTAATTGGCTATAATAAGAGCAACTCTGATTGGATATCAGTATCCCTCGTTTACCTCACTATCGTGGAGTACAGACTCTCTGTATCTGAGAGCTATGCTAGTAAGAATTCGGATTTATTCATTTCGAGTGGCACAGAAAATTTTATGGACTTAAACAAAGATGAAATCTACATCGATGTCTGGTGCGTCAAGTCAAGATATTCAAGAGCCTACTATTCGTCAAGATAAACGAAGTGGAAGATTGTCGAAGGTTTCAATACAAAAGGGTTCATCTATTCGTCCTACATGCTGGACTGAAGTATAGTAGGAATCATCCCATTGTTCCCAAACTCATAATGGAAGCCCTCTTTGATCCCAGCAAGCAACACTTGGTTGAAATAGTTCAAGATGATGCTGCAAAAAACGGCCAGAGTCATCCTAAAGGACTGTCTGCGATTCCATGCATAGTTGCTGATGATATCTCTAAAAGAAATTTTTCGCGAATAATCAACGCGTACAATAAAAAACTCCGAAAGAAGAAGCAATTTACAACAAAGCTCCAGATATCTTAAGACATCAATGAAGTCCCTGATCCTGAAACATCAATGCATCCCTGAAGAAGATGCCCGCAGAGGCATCTCTGTAGAAGCTACATGACTCACCAAAGTTGTCGGGGAAGCTGCCTGACAATCTGGAGTCACCGGACAAGCTTCCGGACACCCTGAAGTCACCAGAAATGCTACCTGACAACCCGGAGTTGCTTGATCTGCCCCAGCCTGACAGCCCTAGCCAGGTGGTGTCTTTTTATACAGAAGAGAACATCTACACAATTGCCCTTCTCCTGCTGGTCTGAATAAGACAGGATTAATATCATTCTCTCCTGACCCTCAGATTTGGGGTCAACAATTAAGATACTGGAACAAACCGGTGTTCGCTACGACCTACAATTTCCTGGTACACCACGCCGAGAAGACATCCAGAACAAACTCAAGAGACCCTCCGCATCTGCACTACAATACCAATAATACTATACATGTCACGCTGAAAGTAACCGTGCACGTGATTGTACCCAAGAAGAACGGTGCGTGCACTGCGGGGAAAAACACGGAGTTCCAGACTGCGTGGCGCCAAGAGATAAATCAGTGTGTTGCAACTGTGGTGGATCCCACGCTGCTTGCTTCAGCCGCTGTCCAGCCAGAAGGCAGGATCGAAGAAGACAACCAGGTAGTCTCCTTCCGCTTAGCAGCTGAAGGCATCAATCAACCTGTGGCCAAAGAGTGGAGATAACAACTTCCTCAGCGTAGGCGTAAGGAGGAAAACCTGGCGACGAAGAGCCAGACAATTCCTGCAGGTCCTCTCCTTACAAAGAACGTCCATCCCGTCACGGTAGGCCAAATTAAGGCAGCCGACGCGGTAGTGACTGGCATTTCAACCGCTGTCGCAATTAGCAAGCCAAAGGCTGAAACGATGACCATAATATTAACATTTATTCAACTCATGAACAAGATCGTCACCATCGTGAAGTCAAGTGTCTCTACCAATAACGAACAGACTTCATAACCAAATTCTGACTTCAACAAAAAGCTGTGTCAAAAAATTTTATCTTCAGACAGCATTCACTGGTTTTTTATCCTTGGACTGTGGAAAATAATACAGCGTAAGCTATACAGTTGACGCTGCTGCTGACTGACTGTGGCGCTGCTAATGAAGTTATGTATATCAGAGATTTTTCCACTAAACACCCGTGCAAACTACACAGAAGCAATATTCTGGAAAAGGCTCAATTATCACAAAAATTGTAATTATCTGCGATGGTATACATCGTACTGCTCTGTATATACATCTAAATTCTGCCATTTACAAAATTGTTCGTGGAGGAGGGTGCTTTGAACCAAAACTAAATTCTGCTCTTTGTGTTCCCGTCTGTAACGACCCAAGGCAAGAAACTGCGACACCTAATTTCCCTTTTATTTCCTCTCCTGTCATTGCATCCCAAGTAAGTCGGTGGTTGAAGTATTTCTCCTCCGGCAGACTTGTACATGTTTACCAGTAATATGCAATGACCCGAATACAAATAAAGCAACAACTTTGCAGAGGGTATGTCTTATAGTGGAGAGCACAAATAAAATAGTCTACACCACGATAATTCTCATAATGCTATTTGCATGTGGAACATGATCAACTGTATAAAGTGACAAGAACTAAATATATTCAAATGGCAGCTTTTAAAGGATGTACCAGATATAATTACAAAATCAACAAACACATTCGCAAATAATTAAACATTAATTTTATAATAGATCAGATTTAAACATTTAGAAAAAGATTGAAAGAACATTAGTAAAAAATTGTTGATTTACATCTACTTAACATGATTAAATACCCCAGAAACAACAACCAAGACGCGGGAAGGCAGAAGCAGAGGTCGGTTACATAATAATAGGTATCTCTCTCACAAATCCGTACAATATTAATTTTATTTTTCATAAAACAAGGACTCAGCCGCATGATACGTGAGTAAAAGAGTTTATGAAGGTATTTTATAATAACCAAAAGAAAAAAAAAGAGGTGAGGGTGAAGTCTAGGAATCCACCATACATACGAAATTTTTCAATATAAAGAGCAGCATTGTAAAGTAAAAACTGTAAAAGAAGCGAGAGATTAATCTTATATATGTATATAAAAATAGACGTATGTTTCCCTATATTTCACTTTACAGCCACCACTACCTAGTACAGATCACTGGTGTTTCTGTGTGGAAGTAGCATGGAGTTTCCTGTCGTGCACAACGTCCGAATGCCGATAGCTGTGGGGATGTGGGAGATATAATGGTTAAAAGCGGTCGATGCAGGGCATTTTCATATTTCGACCAAAGACTCGTGTATCCTTATATTTCTCTTTCCTGCCACAAATACATATGATGTTTGTGTGTGGTAATAGCATCGAATCTCCAATCGTGCACCGAGCGTGGTGGTGTAACGGCTAGCGTTCTGGCCTCTCATTCGGGAGGACGGCGGTTCGAATCCCCGTCCGGGCATCCAGATTTGGGTTTTCCATGGTTTCCCAAATCACTCCAGGCAAATGTCGGGATGCTTCCTCAAAAATGCCATGGCCGAATTCCTTCCCATTCCTTGCCCCCCCCCCCCCCCCCCCCCCAATCCTTTCCCGTATCTAAAGACCTCGCTGTTAAGAGACGTTAAGCAGTTAAAAAAAAAAAAAATCCAATCGTACACTATGGTGGTTAGATGTTGGTAGCTATGGAGGTGTGGGAGATATATTGGTTGAAAGTGGTTGACTGTGGCACTGGTCATATTTCTACCAAAGACGTGTGCGTCATGGTGTATCACTTTTCAGCCAAAACTATCGAGCGCAGATCACTGGTGTTTGTGAATGGTAGTAGCACAGAGTCACCCGTCGATCACAACGTTGGCCGAATTTCGGCAACTGTGTTGGTGTGGGAGATAGGGTGGTTGAAATTATCTGATCAAGGGTATTTTCGTATTTCGACCAAAGACATGTGTATCTGTATATTTTACTTTGCTCCCTGAACTACATAGCGCAGATGACTGTCGTTTATGTGTGGTAATAGCATCGAGTCTCCCATCGTGTACTATGGTAGTTAGATGTCGGTAACTATCAATTCAAATTCTTTACAAATACGAACGAAGTCGTGGGCACCAGCTAGTTTATTTCTAATTCCTTAAATCTAATTTTAAACAAAATTTGCTGTGTTGTAATTTCTCAGTTTCAGCGTTCAAAAAATGGGAGATGGCTATAGGTTCTGGTTAATTTGGGGTCTGATTTCTAAATGGTTCTTATGCTAAGTGAAGTAATAGCACTAATTGTTTGAAAATCACCGCATTCATTTTTTTTTAGCATATGAAAGTCCTAGAAATAATAACTTGACGTTTCTCATGTAACAGAAAATGAGAACAAATATGTTTTCACACTTTCTTTTTCGTATTCTAAATTGACACTAGTCAGACCTGTTATAAGAGTCTTTGATCGCAGTAAACGTCAGTTTAAACCTCTTCGAAAACTTATCATGTGAGCAATGCTTCAAACAACCAAGATATTCGCAACTACAAAAGAGCAATCTTTCTCTCCAGTTACCATTATCAACCATAAATTGCGACTCATAGCCGAGATCTCTTAAAACATTTCAAATATTTTAGGTTATACACGCGGCATAACAGTATTCGATACACTGGATCTTTAATGTTGTTCTCAGTGGCTAACCTTTTCATCTCAACATATCTGTACCCCTTGTAACATGCATCTTCAGTTATCTGCTTCATATATTAAAATCCCTGTCTTCCTCTGCAGTTCTTTCCTTCGACTGTTTCCTCCAATAACAAATTAACCAATTCCGCTTGTCTTAAAGTGTGGCCAACCATCTTGCCTCTTCCTTCTGTAAGACATGCTTCTTTTCTCACCCATCATCTCCAAAACACCTTCATTTCGTACTTCATCTGTCCACTTGACTTTCAGCGTCCTTCTACAATACCACATTTCAAATGCTTCAATTTTGATTTTTTTCTGGTATTCTGGTATCCTTCGCTACGATAAAGTGCTGTGTTCCACACATAGAGCTTTAAAAATTTCTTTCCGAGTCTTAAAAAATATTTGAAACAAAAAGATTTATCTTTTTCAAAGCTCTTTTTGCTAGTGCTATTCAGCTTTTAACATCACTCCTGCTACGGCCATCAGTTGTAATTTTACTTCCTAAGTAGCAGAATTCACTTACTTCTCATATAGCATCCGATTCTGTTTTTATATTTAATCCACTAATGCTGCTATCATTTCCACTAAATTTGATCACTTTTGTGTTTCTTTAGTTTATATTTAGTCCAAAATCTTCTTTCAATATTTTATTAATGACATTTCGCAACTTCTACATATTTTCAGTGTATTCTGCTAACACTACAATGTCATCAGCAAATCATATAATACTGTTTCTTTTTTTCCTTGAACACATATACCACATTCAAATTTTTGTTTTATTTCCTCCACATACCAATTGAATATTATTGGAGATATACTACACCATTTTTAAGTTATGCATGTCTTTCACGATTCTCTACTTTTATTATAGTCATTTGATTCTTATATTGATTATAAAGTATTCTTCTTCTCCATATTTTACACCTGAATTTTTTAAAATTTGGCCATCTAGTCCCACTTAACATTATCAAAAAAATGGTATAAAACTATCTTTGTTTTTCCTGATATGCCCTTCTGGTATTAACCTTATAGCTAGGGTTTGTTCCCTTGCACCACGGTTTTTCCGAAACACAAACTAATCTTCACCTACTATCACTTCCACTGTCCTTTCCATTCTTCTGTATATTATTTTTGTGAGTATTTTTGAAGCATGTGATGCTAGATGCTGTGATGCGATAATTTTCACGTTGGGAGACTTGTGCTTTCTACGGAAGATCCGGATGATACTTTTATTATAATCAGTTGGAATTTCTCCTGTTTATAATGTTTTGATATTAGATTGAATAGTCTTTAGATTCCTACTTCTCTTAGGGATTTCAGAAGTTCTGCTGTAATCTAATCAATTTCAATCCCTTATTTGATTTCAAACCTCTGTCAAAAGCTGTCCTGAAAAACGATCTCCTAGTCATCAATGTCGACATCGCTTTCCTTTTCCCTTATTCTGTTTTTCAAGTCTGCCCCATCATACAATCTCTCAATATATTCCTTCCATCGGTTAGCTCCGTCTTAAAAGAGGTTTCCCAACAGCAGCGTTAAAGTTTAAACATCTTTTCTTCATTTTCCAAAATTTTGTTTGATCTTCTTACAGACTGCATCTACTTTACCACGACCATTTTCTTTTCTGCTTCTTTGAACTTTTCTTGCTGCCACTTTTCTTTTGATTTTTTGCATTGCTGTTTATTTTATATCCAAGATATCTGTACTGCTGTCTTCCTGCTCCATTCTGAGTATTTTTGTGTCTTCTCCTCTGAACTATCAATATACATGAGCAATACACATTCGACACATCTCAATGTTCCTGCAAACACGTGTGAAAGCAACCCTAGACGATTTTGAAGTGTTGCGCAATCTGTATCACACACCCGGTTTTGTCAAAAACCAGAGTTTAGTTTCAGGAAGTGTCTAAGTATTGTCAGAAACTTTCAGAGAAGAAAGTCCTAAAAAAAAGTCGTATCATCATTTGCTTTAATTTCGGGGCTGGATCTTTCACCTGAACTGTCAGATGTAAAATTAAATTATACCACAACTGAAACAAGAAATATGCCGTTCATCTGCCTCGATTGCCAGATCGGTCCATGAAAATAAATTTTGTTTGTAAACAGAAGTGAGCACTCCAGCTGAACTCTAGAAATTGACAAAGTGTTTGTACCTTGAGGAGTCAAATGAATAACTTAAATTTACACGAGGTTAAACCCCTAATTTGAAATCTTGGTCGTTAACCTTTCCTCTAATTACAAATAGAAGATAATAATAATAAAAAAAAACATGCAAACAAAAATTTGCTGAATTAAAAGGACTAAGGTACTATACATATATTCTCGGGAGCTTTGCAAACTGTTTCTCTCTAGAGTAATTTTTACTAACTTTTGCAGCAGAAAATCGTAAGCATTAAAACTCACCATGACGAAATACTCGTCATAAGAGGAATAAGTATCGTATAGGCTTAGACCGTCTGTCGTAGTCAGTTGTACGCATTCAAATCCTGTTCATAATACATTTTGTACTTTAGAACACAACAGAAAATTCTAATCATTTAAAACAAAGTTGTAAGGGTTTGTGCTACATAACTCTGTAAGAAAATTTTTCTGCTTGGACTATGAAGATAAACGAGAAATGAAATAGTAATGTAAAGATGAAAGGGGATGCATGTTTCGAAATTTTGATCAGAAAATATGTAGAAGTGAATAAATGAAATAGGTTTTTATTTATTTGTGGAGCTAATCACGTCTAATAAATTGAGATGACTTCTTTTAAAAATATTCTCTTGAAATATGCTGCATTCATCAAGACTGCTCTCAGAAGGGAATGAAGAGTTCATTTCGATTTTATTATGTTTTATTTTATTCTTTTCTGAGAGACGCGAAGAGATTCTCGAAACAAAATTACAAGGAGAGCTGCTACATTCACCGAGAGGAGCATGGAGTGGAGATGTGTGTTAACACAATTTGTGTATTGCTAGATTCTGAAGGCTGGGATAGAGGCTACTACAGAGCCACGCTGCGGGGGATAAGCGAAACCAGTCCATCGGAGTGGCTTCTGAAGGCTTCTACTTGCTACAGTCCGAACTTCTCCCACTCAGGATCTACGAAATGCAGTATCATGCTATATCTGACATCTTACTTTAGCGCAATTACAGTGTTAGATACTTCCATTAGATATAGTATGAGCTCTGTATACAAATTTTAAATTTCGATGCAGCCAATAATTGAAAATTAAGCTCACGACACCTACGAGCGTACACTGTTTTATTCCTTCTGTTGTAAACGATTGTTTCCAAGCATGTATCGTTGGTTTGTTTATGGATGTGTGACTGCAGAAACATCAGTGAATATTATATTCCTCAATTGTCCAGTTAGCTTTGGAGCACAAGATCATTTTAGGGGCGATACTAAACAGGTGTGTATGATAGAAAAACTCACATATTTCGTTTAGTAGTGCCTAAATAACATTCGTTTTGCAGGTTTTTTTTTATTTTCAACGATTTTTCATGATTTGTATGGCAGGCGGGAAGTCTCAGGGAGTTATGTGAGGAGAAGATAAATATTGAGTAACAATCGTACACAAGATATATATCAATATCGAAACTCCGAGATAAAATTGTAATGATGAAACAAACACTTCGTCAGACGACCAATAATAATAAACAACAAGAAAAGATAAACTCCTGGGTAGTGACAGTCAAGCCTCCAGCAATCAGAATAAAATAAATAAATGTCTCGCATGTGGGAGGACATTTTCAGGTTGGGTACGGCAGAGGAACCCAGAGTGATCCATAACATTCTGTTTCATTTGGGTATGGAAACGGCCCCAAAGTCGGACGAATCAGAAATTATCAATGGCATGTGGATGCAAAAGGCAACGTAAAGCCACTGCATTAAAGACCCGAAAGGTATCCCCAGGTGATGTGATTCTCTCAAATTACATATGGAATGAAGGCTTCTTCCAGTGCAAAACATTCCAGAAGTAAGATAGTCCCCCAGTTAGATCACCAGATGGGCTTATCAGGGAGTGGTCATCAGAATTGTTAGAACCATTTTACAAGTCGGAGCGTTGAATGTTAGAAGTCTGAATAAGACATGAACTAATAGATTATAGAAGTTTAAAAGAGAGATGGAATAACTTAAGTTATATGTGGTTGGGATTAGTGAAATTAATAGAAAGAATGTGTAGTATTCCTGGTCTGGGTAATGTAGGATATTGAGCATATAAATTCTCAGTTGAGTTACTGGTCTAGGAATAATAATGAATAAGAGTGTAGGTAAACAGGTATTTACTATGAACAGTTTGATGACATTATTATTTTGATTAAGATAGAAACTTGAGTTGCTACTTACATGTAAATTAAATTAATTTCTGTTTTTTAGATTAATATTTAATATAAGGCACTTTCCTAATTTCCTCGGCACAGGTTACGGTTGCTAAGAATTAATTTTCTTCTTAATTTGGGCACCTGGGGGTATAATATGTATTTGTACTCTGAAAGAATTCTACAGAAGAAGAGTGAGAAGCACTGAAGAGGTAAAGAAAGTTGGTAATGATACATTAAGCTTTAGGAAAAATCCTTCGCCAAAACCTTGCATCACAGAAGAAATTTTCGAGTTGAAGGATCAGAGAAAAAGTGATAAAATAAGTTCAGGATGAAGTATGTATTTTTAGAGATCAAACAAATAGTAAAGAAACCAGTAGAAAAGTAGCTGTAAACATTTTTTGAAGGAGATGAAAAGGAAATGGCCGTAGGTGTAGCAGTATGAGGGCGATTGTTTGGGCAGGTTTTTGTCTGGGAGACACGTTACCGAAAGTTGTGCCGCGCGAGAAATTCCGATATGATATAATATTTTCTTATTTGAGCGACCGAGCGCGGTGGTGTAACGGATAGCGTTCTGGCCTCGTATTCGGGAGGACGGCGGTTCGAATCCCCGTCCGGGAATCCAGATTTGGGTATTTCATGGTTTCCCAAATCATTCCAGGCAAATGCCGGGATGCTTCCTTAAAAAGGCCACGGCTGAATTCCTTCCCAATCCTCGCCCCCATCCTTTCCCGTCTCTAAAGACCTCGCTGTTGAGAGACGTAAAGCAGTTTAAAATATATATATACATATATATTTGAGCGGCGTGTTGCATATATTACGGATTAAAAAAAATTCTCAAATATGAATCTGTGATTTTTGCACCGTCGTTCACCGTAGAATTCGCACCTGAATAAATATTGCAAGGGCTTACTGTTTTAGCTGACACAACTGGAAGAGGACAAGTCGGTGTAGCTATGGAAGTACGAGTATGCTGGACGAATGAAGTAATTACACTGTTTACAAAATTTAACTCATATATAGTAACTAACATGGGATAGCATGCACTCAAAAACTGCTGTGAAAAATTATCATACTAACAGGTTTTTCAGTAATTGACTGCTTATGAGTTGTTGGTAATATAATTGATATTGCTAATAGGTGTGTGTACTGTTCCACATAAATAGCAACTAACATAATATAATATGTAGTCACAAATTACAGTGAAAAGTATCATGGTAACTGGTTGGTAAGAAAATAACTGGTTATTAGATGCTGGTAACAAGTGTATACACTGTTCCACATAATAAGTATTAATTAACTCGGGATTGTATTTGTAGATTACAGGAGATATTGGTTATACTGATGCGTTGTTGCTAACTTGTTGTCAATATATAATAATACTAGCTGGTACCCACGACTTCGTTCGTGATTGTAAAGAATTCATATTGACAGCTATAGACATCTAACCACCCTAGTGCACGATGGGAGACTCGATACTATTACCACACACAAGTACCAGTCTTCTGCGCTATGTAGTTCCGGCAGCAAGGTAAAATTTACAGATACACACAAGTCTTTGGATGAAACACGAAAATATTCATGATCGACCAATTTCAAACACCATATCTCACACACTCCCACAGTTACCGAATTTCAGCCAACGTTGTGATCGATGAGAGACTCTGTGTTACTACCACACACAAACGCCAGTGATCTGCGATTGATAGTTTTCACTTAAAAGTGATACACCGTGACACATGCGTCTTTGGCAGAAATATGAAATTGCCGCAGGTCGACCATTTTCATCCCTCATATCTTCCACACCCCCATAGCTACAGACATCTAACAACCATAGTGCACGACAACAGACACGATTCTACTACCACACATAAACAACAAAGCTCTTTGCTATGTAGTCGTGGTAGAAAAGTGAAATCTGCGGAGACACATGCCTTTCGTCGAAATACGAAAATATCATTGGTCGGCCACTTACAACCACCATATCTACCACAGTACCACAGATTCTGAAATTCGGCCGCTGTTGTGATCGAAAGGTGACTCTGTGCTACTACTACACACAAACGCCAGTTATCTGTGATCTATAGTTTTCGCTGAAAAGTGATACACCATGACACTTTTGTCTTTGGCAGAAGTATGAAACTGCCACAAGTCGACCACTTTCAACCCCCATTTCTCCCACACCCCCATAGCTACCGACATCTAACAACCATAGTGCACTACATGAGATACGATTCTACTACCAAACACAAACACCAATGCTCTATGCTATGTAGTTGTAGCAGAAAAGTGACAAATGCGGAGACAGTCGAAATACGAAAATATCCTTGGTCGGCCAATTACAACCACCATATCTACCACAGTACCACACTTTCTGAAATTCGGCCGCTGTTGTGATCGAAAGGTGACTCTGTCCTACTACTACACACAAACGCCAGTTATCTGTGATCTTTAGTTTTCGCTGAAAAGTGATACACCATGACACTTTTGTCTTTGGCAGAAGTATGAAATTGCCACAGGTCGACCACTTTCAACCCCCATTTCTCCCACACCCCCATAGTTACCGACATCTAACAACCATAGTGCACTACATGAGATACGATTCTACTACCAAACACAAACACCAATGCTCTATGCTATGTAGTTGTGGCAGAAAAGTGACATATGCGGAGATAGTCGAAATACGAAAATATACTTGGTCGGCCACTAACAACCACCATATCTACAACAGTACTACAGTTTCTGAAATTCGGCCGCTGTTGTGATCGAAAGGTGACTCTGTGCTACTACTACACACAAACGCCAGTTATCTGTGATCTGTAGTTTTCGCTGAAAAGTGATACACCATGACACTTTTGTCTTTGGCAGAAGTATGAAACTGCCACAGGTCGATCACTTTCAACCCCCATTTCTCCCACACCCCCATAGCTACCGACATCTAACAACCATAGTGCACTACATGAGATAAGATTCTACTACCAAACACAAACACCAATGCTCTATGCTATGTAGTTGTGGCAGAAAAGTGGCATATGCGGAGACAGTCGAAATACGAAAATATCCTTGGTCGGCCACTTACAACCACCATATCTACCACAGTACAACAGTTTCTGAAATTCGGCCGCTGTTGTGATCGAAAGGTGACTCTGTGCTACTACTACACATAAACGCCAGTTTTCTGTGATCTATAGTTTTCGCTGTAAAGTGATACACCATGACACTTTTGTCTTTGGCAGAAGTATGAAACTGCCACAGGTCGACCACTTTCAACCCCCATATCTCCCACATCCCCAAAGTTACCGACATCTAACAACCATAGTGCACGACAGGAAAGACGATTCTACTACCACACACAAACACCAAAAGTCTATGTTATGTAGTTGTGGCAGGAAAGAGAAGTATACGGAGATACGAATTTTAGGTCTAAATATGAAAACGCCCTGCACTGACCAACTTTAATCATTATATCTCCCACATCCCCACAGCTATCGGCATTCGGCCAACGTTGTGCACGACAGGAACCTCCATGCTACTTCCACCCACAAACATCAGTGATCTGTGCTAGGTATTGGTGGCTGAAAAGTGAAATATGGGAAAAAACACGTCTGTTTTTATATATATATAAGATTATCAATTATATAGTAATATTGACATTACTAATAAGTGTATGTACTGTTCCACATCCCGAGATTATTCTCACATGGGATCAAAGTGAACAAATCTATCTATCTATCTACCTAGGACCATTGAAAATAAGTTTGTTCCTTGTATTCCACGCAAATGCGAGAGCACTGAAATTAAGAATTCAAGCAGATCACCATACACCAGATATTAATTACTGTAGGTCACAAATCAAAAAGGAAAATGTCCTGAAAATGAACGCATGCATAATTATTATGATTGTTAAACAGTGCAAATGGTATCTAGTTTTAGACCAATTTGCCAGAAATTTAACACTTTTTCAAACGTAACAAATGTACTAAGCACAAAATTTCTTGTAACTTGTTAAATAAAAATTATTTTCAAAACGTTCCTAGAATGTTCGAAATACTTAGTAGAAAATATATTTTTTTTTAATTAAACATAAACACGCAGATTATTACTGATATTTTCGTTTATGACAGTTCTTTCACCCTAGAAAACCCCAATCGAAACAGCTGCGGAAGAATGACAAATTCACGAAATTTCGAAGCGGATAATTTAATCTGTCACTACAGGTTCCCTGCACTGGTATTTGAGGAGAACTGAACAGTTTTGTCAAGGGCAGCCTCCCCTTTGAAATACAAAATTTCCAGGATCTAGAAATTTATTCAGGTTAATTTATTGCTTTCAAAACCGAGCTTTCAATGCAGCTGGCGAAACACAACGCGTGCACATTAACTAATTGAGGAAGCTATTAACTAAGTGCCAGATCAAACACCAGTGCTTTTCTCTCTCTGCGTGATGGATATCGATTCATCGAACCGGTCGAGTCCGTGACATCGAGAGCGCTCTCTGATGATTGTAATTAACGGAGTCATGAACTGAAAATACATTGCTGGGCGCGGCTGAACAGCTAGTCATTACCGCCGGATCAAATTAAAAAATAAACTTGATTGCTTAATAAGCGAACAGTGGTTTTTCATAAAACACGGAAGAACGCTCTTCTATACGACAATTTTCCATCTGCCGGCTGAGGACAAAAACTCGTGAAAATTAGCACCTTTCAAATTACTAATTACGACAATTTCAAAAAACTGATTATGAAACAACTTGTTGAATTTGTTTCATTTAATATGTTATCACATCACTTTCTGTTTGATAACAGAGTTATGGCCTGTTTTCATCGATTAAAAATTACGGAATATTGTTCTCCAAATGAATTTTATTTCCAACAAAGTGTGTCACTTCGTTATTTAAATATATCATTGACATAAGATTCTCCCATAAAATAAATCATTCGTCGATTAACATCAGTCCACTTTTATTAATGATGACAACATGCACGCGTCAGGAAACTTCTCCAATGATAACTAATACACAGTTCTAAACTTGAATTCGGTGGTGAGGGGAACGCCTGTGCTCAGAATGCCTCAAAACAACGAATGTTTCTGAAATGGTAACGGAAACCGAGTGTGGTGGGTGAGCGGTAACGATCTGGCCTCGTATCCAAGAGGACGCGGGTTTGAATACCCGTCCGACCATTCAGGTTTGGGTTTTCGATGGTTTTCCCTCTCCAGGCGAGGGTCGTGATGGTTCCTTCAATAGACCATGTCCCAATTCCTTAAAACGTAAACTTATCCGCAATTATTATAGCAGTGCTTAGCAGTTTTGAAAACTTTCACAGCGACTGAATTTCGGAATAAACAATAACTAACTTTTACTAATATCTCTCAAAACAATAATGTGACTAATTTAAACATTAGTGCAAATAATTTGGAAGCATTTAATTTACCTTTAGCCACAATAACCTATTCGTAAGGATTTATTGTGCAGTGAAATATTTGTGTGCTGCTGCTATCCACAATATATATACATTATTTTCAACTGGAAGCGAATTTAGGTTTTAACTACGTAGCTCTGTCCTATTGGAGGGGGGGGGGGGGGGAAGGGGATGATAGGAGTTGGTAGACAGCTACGCAGCGCTACATTGGTGGACTGTGGTATCCGATCCAAACCACGTAGCTTTGATTCATATTATTGGTCACAACAAAAAACCGCATATGAATATTTATTTTCGTCATTTAAATATCTTGATATGTAATTCACAATAGTCTGACAAGAGAAAACAGTACGAAAGGTCTTCTGGGATCAATACGGAAAAAAGCTACGTGCCACACGGTGAGGGGGGGAGGGGTAGGAGGGGACGGTGTTGTGGCAAAAGCTACGTTAGGCTACGCGTGAGGGTTGGGGGGAGGGGGGGAGGTTTCACAGGAGGTCAAAATGGAGCTACGTAATTTATGGAAGCTCCCTTACAAACAAACTAATCAAGTAATATATTCCAATGCAGAGTAATCTCTCTCTGAATCAAAGAGACAGCTTATACAGGTGAAATTATTTAATTAAAATAATAGCATAGTGAGGACAATAAGACTATCAGTGTATTCGATTGTCTATGGCCGCCAGGTGAAGGAAAAGAAAAACATTGTTGTAAGAACTAACGCTACGAACATAGGATTACTTTCTGTAAATTAAGTTTGACGATACACTTGACTTCATTGAACTCTGCTTAGTTAGCAACTATCACCCACGTACACCAGCGAAGATTTTCTGGTCAGCAAAGTTAATACTAGCCGTTCTAAGCGAGTCACAACAGTGGCAAAGGTTGGTATATTACTAAGAGTTGTGATAATATTATTGCATTATACACGACTGATGTCTCAACTCACTAAATGGACGACCAGAACTGAGCACACATTGCAAAAGCCATCCACAATGGAACATTCTCGAACGAAAGCGAGTGCTTCGACCAATCACACTGCAGCATTTCATAAGACCATCGAGAACAGTAACAATACTTGAACTACTTACGCAACAGTGCATCCTTGTCGATACATATCAGTAATTAAAAATATTAATAATAACTGCTATGCAAGATTTATCAATTAAAAGAAATAATAAACAACAGTGGCTACAATTTGAACCTAAAATTACGTCGGTAAGTCGGTCAAATATACCAATACCACTCACTAATAATGTTTAATCATTTTGCAATATGGCTACTACATGTTTTTTTTTTTTTGCTAATTTAATTACTAATTGTCGAGGACATTACAGGCGGTAAAGGAGAGAATGGGAAGGAATTCGGCCATAGCCTTTTGAAGGAACTATCTGGGCTATCTTCGGAAAACGACGGAAAAACGACGGGGATTCGAACCCGCGTCCTCCAAGGCCAAAGCGTATACATCCCTGTGTTCCCTGTTTAATTCAATACTTCATGCTCTTTAATATGATTTGAGTCAGATATTATGTTTCATTACTACGTGTACACTAATACTTCTTTTTTTCTGGTTAACAATGCAACGTTCTCTCTATAAGCAGAAACTTTCTTTTTTCTCCGTTAGGATTTTGATGCTTCGGGATTATTAGAGCGAATAGCACGGGATTCGAAAAAAACGACCACCGTATATTATGGAGTGTTTTGGGAGAACCTACAAAAACGAAATAAAATTCCACCGAGATTTGAAATCGAATCATTGCAAATACAAGACCTAGACATCTCACCATTCAAGTTCGATGCCGGAACATTTAATCAGATCATCTATCACATTTTAGTTGATTCAAGTTTCAAAAATACTTTAAAATTTCAGTATATTCTTATTTTATGCTTTAGACTAATTAATATCTTCGATTCAATTCCAAAAATGTCGTAAATATTTCTCAAATTTGGTGATAAAAGTCCCAAGCGCCGGATCAAGATTAAAATTGTTGGAAAACAATATCAAGATTTTGTTTATGATTGGTTTTGGAAAGAACCATCCCAGCATTACCCTGGAGTGGTTTCAGTAAAACTGAATTTTGTGTCAACAGAGCGGGATCGAACCCGCATCCTCCCCAGCTCCATCGCTCCGGGAACGTAATGTTAAAGACAACAAATTAGAATTTCTCTATTTTAATCTTGAATAAGATCACATTTTATGAATGCTGACATATCTGTTTTCACTATGAGTTTTGCTTGGCTGCCCTGACTGCATCTATGCTTGACCACCTACTCCTCTTTAAACGATCGAAATTACTGTAGAATTTGATACCTGACCTCCGTTTTCCCTATCGCCACACAATTCTGAATAACTTGAAATTTATATTTTGTTTTATTCGCATAAAACGTTTTAAGATATGTGGAACTGGAAAAGTTGATAGTAGATGAAACAGTAGTAATAATTAACTGGGGTTCGGATCTTTATAAAAGTCATAATTTTTACTGTCTTCTTATTGGCCGGTAATGCTGAATTAAATACTGATTGAAGGTTTCTAATTGTATTTAAATCTACTTTAAATAGGATATAAATGCATATCCAGACCATTTTCCTAGTTTTGGTCATTTTACTACAATATTTATGGTCGTATGGTGATATTTTGAGAAAAAACTAGCAATTTTTAATAGCACCTAGAATTTACTATAAGTTGTAGATGAGAAGCAATTAAGACATAATATATTGGAGGAAAAACAAAACTAATTGTCATTAAATCAGTCAGAATTCACCAGTCAAGAATTAAAGTTATACATTATTGTCACTCTCTAAATGTTTCGGCCTCCTTTTAATCTCCACAAAGCAGCAGCAGCCTGCCTGTGTCGAGCTGCTTCAATCAATGTCTAGCATAAATGTCGCCAATTCTTTTGAAAATAATCCTCGGTCAGTGATTAAAATGCAGTGGATCAGTCAGTACCGCCATGCCGAAAACATAATCTTCCGAAAGTGCAAAGTTGAGGAGTTATCTAAAGGAATTTGGAGAGGAATATTTTAGTGTTGATGAAAGAGTTCCTTTCCGTAACCTATGTGAAATTAAAGTGACTTCAACAAAGCGATTTCATGTGCAGCAGTGTTACAGTAAGACACAAGAACAATGAATCGTCAAAGCAGGGAGAACCCTTTTTTATATAGCTTTGCCAGCTTCCAAATTGTCATTTTTTTAAAGAACTCTGTGAAAGGATGGTATTCGCCAACATCTAACTTAATAAAGTGAACAATTAACATTTCAGAACCTTCTTGGAGAAATGTTTGGTCATTTCTTGTTATTTTTAGGTCATATTTACTCATTTTAAGGTCATATTAGCATTCATATTTCTCTATTTTTTTGTCATAAAAATAAAAAAAAAATTGGTAGATCAGTGGTTTTAAGAGTTGGATTGGCTTGTACGTTTGCCTCATACCTCTAACTGTAGCTGCTTATATGAGTGTGTTTAGCATTAATAACTTGCGTATTTAACGCCTTCAGTTGCTATAGACTCCTAACAACAGGTAGGCTCGACGTTTCTGTCTATATGACAGTGTGATATCCGCCAACAGAGCTGTATTGAATCACTCAGAACGCAATGCGGAGAAATTTGGCATTTGCTACGCACCTATACGAAATGTGCGCAACAGCTTCTCCTAACGTGATAGCCATGTACAGGATGGTGAAATTTTATATACGGAACTAGAGCAGACTAATTTGTTGTTAATCGCACCAGAATCGTTTCAGTTCTTTAACAACCTTGGTCACATTTTAATAGATTTTGTTCAGTGGAAAGAATGGCCAATAAATGGAATAGTTAAACATGTTCATGGTTGCTGTAGAGAAATGGCTAATATTTCTTAAAAGCAAAAATTATTAAAAGAAACCGCTTAGAAAATCACGAGAAATACTGCACATTCTTCTTTTGTTTCAAAATAGTCCGTAAGAATTTCCCTGATGGCTACCGTAAAATCTCAAATACTTGCCAGCATTTTCCCTCTGTTTACTTTTGTTTCCTTTCTTCCGTCTCTTGTAAGATTAAAAAAACAAATACTGTTTTATTATCATTGGCATAGTAAAAATCTCAAATACTTGCCAGCATTTTCCCTCTGTTTACTTTTGTTTCCTTTCTTCCGTTTCTTGTAAGATTAAAAAAACAAATACTGTTTAATTATCATTGGCATAGCGTGGTCCTATCAGTTTCGTTACCTTTTCAACATTGTTACGATACTGTCTTGTAATGCTGGTACCCAGAGCAAGGTGTTATGCAGGAAATTTCTATTCCCTGATCACAGATAGTTAGGACCAAATGTTATGCGCTCAACTGTAATTTTCTGAAGCACTTACGAGTTTATAATGCCTCTTATCATCATTATGTAAAAAAAATATATATATAGATAAAATAAAATAAAAACTTAGGAGAGAGAAAAATTGCTGTCACCGATGCGATAAGATGGAAGATATGCCATGACTACATTAGGTCTTTGATATTCGAAACAGATCTTTTGCGTGACAACACTTTTTTTATATGAAAAGACGGTTAAACAGAAGTAATCATTGGCAAAGCACCATAATGTAGCGGAATTGATGTTCTTACTCCAGTAGTTCTACTTAATACTTGCTCGCTATGAATGGACTAGAAACCTCGTAAATCGTGCAAAAACAGATTTGTATTGTCGCTCGGAAAACCGTCAGCATTGGTGTCCATCATAGTGGGCGAGTGGCGCGGATACCATATTTCGTTTTTGGTCCTCTGGTGTCCGCTGCACTCTGCGGCTGAGTTATTGCCGCTGACGTCTGACCAACCACCTGTTGCAACGCATGCGCTGTCGCCTCCGCACTCTGTTCGGAACCAGTTAACAATCTGTATCTCTATGGCCTGAAAAAAGCGCTAAAATTTTATTTAAATTCCATATTTTAGATTTTCTGTGACATCCTATAAATCTGTACTAACTACGGACTTTTAAAGGATTATTTCACTGTCGACATACCTGGGACCAAGCGTGGTGGGTGAGTGGTTACCTCTCTGGCATCGCGGTTCGAATCCCCATCCAAGCATCCAGATTTGGGTTTTCCATGGTTTCCGCAAATCACTCCAAGCAAATGCTGGAATGTTTCCTTCAAAAGTCCATGACCGAATTCCTTCCCCTTCCTTGTCCCCAGTCCTCTCCCGCCTCTAATGACCTCGACGTCGACGAGGCGTAAAGCCGTAAGTAAAAAAAAAAAAAAAAAAAAAAAATGAAATTCCTGAAAGTGTTCTCTACTTATAGTATCTCGCCCAGGGAAAAGAACGGCTTTATAGACGTCAGATTAGACAGAAGGAAAGTATTTAATCAATCTGAATACGGCTTAAAACTTCAATTCACCGACAAGTCTTCTGCTAAAAGCATTTTAAAAAAATATCTGTGTGTTTCACTCGATTGTACCAGCATTGTGTCCGTTGATTTTGTCTCAACCTTTGAATGCTGGAAATATAGTTTTTGGCAAATAACACTAGACCACTTGCTACGCAGCTTTCATATTAGCGAATTCGGAGAGGATTTGGGTTCAAATCCCCGTTCGGCCACTCATATTTTGGGTTTCTATGGTTTCCCGCAATCACTCCATGAGTTCTTTCGAAAGACCAGTGCCGAATTCCTTTCAGTTCCTTGCCCCAATTCTTTTATGGCTCTGATGATCTCGACGTCAACCAGCCTAAAGTACCGAAGTAAAAAAAAAAAAAAAAAAAAAAAAAAAAAAAAAAAAAAAAACGCTAGGCTGACGTGGATCAAGCGGAATTGCTTTAGTGTAAAGTAGGAGTTTCCAAATAGTTTTCGTTTTCATAGCATCGATTTTAATGATTGTATGGAAAATATAAGTAATGAGTAGTTTCTAGGTGACTGAAAATCTTTGATAATTATGAAACTGTTTTACATTTTGTTTTTTCGTAGATCTCATAAATTCTTGGGAAGAATATTTGTATTTATACCGTTGACTTGGCTTTTACTGGTATGCAGAAAACAAGATGGTCAATAAATGGCAAGTTAATCATTTTACAGTTGCCATATATTTTAATCTTCAGTCGTAACCGACTTAAAGTTCTCAGTTTAGGAAGCGCTACCTGTTTTTACAGCAAAATACTGCAATTTTTGCTTCTACTTGCATTCGATTCTTAATCTTTCTAAACGGAAAGTAGGTATTTTTCGAAAATTCCACAGATATTTACTTCAGTCAACTAATTGTCAATCAATGATGTCTGCCTTTAGGTTTAGCTGAATCAGTACTTTATGGGTATGACAGCTTAATTAATAATGAATCGATATTTGTAAACTTCGCACAGTTACATGTGTTTAAGGAATTTTGATTTGAGCCTTAAAACTGTTAATGAAGACCTACTTCTTGCTTTTCATATACCTGGAAAGAAAAATGATCTAAAATTGACAACATTGATGACCGCTCACGTCTTTATTTCTTATTATTATTATTTTTTAATCTTAGTTCTCTAGTTGACAACTCACAACACTGCACTGCACTATCTGAATAATGAAGACACTTCTCACCAAAAATGCAAAACCACTGATGCTGAGAATGGAGCTAAAAGAAATGCAATAGACCACAAAATAAAAAACCCGCTGCAGAAGATTCTGCAAAAGAAGTGAAACGCGTACGGGAGACCAATAAATACAAAAAAAGTCAATTGCTTTGACGTAATTTATTTATTAATATTATCAGCAATTGAGGAAAATGATCCACAACATCCAAATATGAGACTATTAGTTTACGACTCCTTAAATTGACTACTTACCAGCTAATGATATTTACAATCATAAGGCCTGAAGTAACAGGAGTATCAGCAACAGCAGTATTCAGTCGTGACCTTCCAACGAAAATACGCAATGTGGACGTATTGATCAACGCTGTTGATAAGCTTCTCCCACTCTACGTTGACTCCTCCGCCCTCTTAACTTTACGGTGACTTCTCATCATTCGGCCTGGGTAGTAAACTCCTCTTTTCGCCGCAGAGTTCGTTTCTTAAGACTCCCAAATCCCCTTTCCCACTCGCTTTGAACGCTGATTCGCAGTCAGCCGTCTATAAAGCTGCATTCGGTCTCGGGGCAAAGGTCACGGGTTCAGCCACATCGCCACGTCGAGAAATCGGAGAGGCGCCCTCCCAGCCTCCCAGCACTGACAGAAGACTCCGTCTCTATCCTCGCAGGCACACCAGAGGTTAATCTCTGTGAAAGTTTCAAGTTCCAAGGTCACATTGTCCTTTCTCTTCTATCTGAAAAGATATTACATACGTATTTTAAAATATTAAAGGCCATCAAAAGCATTTAGATATAAAATATGTGTTATGATGTTAGTTTATACAAATAGGAGCCATCCATAATTTTCCTCGCACGTTAAGGGAGGGAAGGGGTACACAAACTGTGACATGAAACGACGAGGAGGGGGGCCGAGTCGTAATCTCCATGATGCCAATAATTCTTATTTTATTTCAAAAGATTTTAAATAAAATAGGTTCTTTAAAATAACGAGAAGATGTAAAAATTCAATAAAAGTAGAAGGGATATGTTTAGACCCAATCGAGCAGGATCCAAAGCAGGAATGTCTAGCTTTTGCTGATGATCTGGCATTACTAGCAGACAGTAAAGAAGAAGCTGGTTGAAAAATTGCATGAGATTGAAAGCTGAGCATGACTCGTGGTTTAACAAAATAATATAAACACAATAGTAATGAAAAAAATGAAAACTAAATTTGAATAAGTTTAGAGAGTCGGAAAATTTAAATATATGAGTGAATGGATCCAATGCAATGCGCTTGTTAAGAGAGCGAATAAAACAAGAACTAGAAAGATGTAACTAGCATATAGGACAAACACAAAACAAATACAAGAAGAAAGCGATCTCCTATAAAGCAATTATTAGACATTATACAACAGAGGGAATGATGTCTGATATTGAATAAGGAAATTGATATTGGGGAGTCGGAGAAAAAAAAATAGGAAAACCATATGACCTGTAAAGGAAAAAAATACCTGACGTAAGAGAAAAAATTAAGTTCTATGTAGGTTTGCAGAGATAATTACTGACGCAATGCGAAATAAAATTGAATTTTATGTACGTTTTATGAGTGAGAGTAGATTTAAAGAAAGAATTTTCAACTACATCACTAAATTAAAAGTGACAACGAAATGGGTAGGGGAGACGAGAAAAGATATAGAAAAAGTTGGGATAAATCCAGAAGCGATAGAGAATGGAAAACTGTTAAAAACTGAAATTGATAAATTCAAGGGGTTTCAGGAACATTGTACATAGGCAAAGACCACTTGGTCTGAAGAAAGAAGGAGTAACCTCAGTGAATGAAAAAATTCTGAGAGGAAAAGAATAGGTGAACCAGAAAAACCAGTATTTTCTCGTGGTCGAAAGTAGGCGAAAATCGAAAGAAAAATAAACAAACAGATTATTGGAAGTGCTGTTTTCATCAAGTCTTAAATCTAACATTGGTAAATGACTATTGTCACTCCAGAGGGGATTCACACGAATGTGATTACTTGTGACAAAGTTGAGGTGTTTGGGGAGGGGGCAGAGAAGGGACGGGAGGAAGCGATAGAAAAAAATTAAATTTGTCTTACGTAATTTATAGGTCATTAAACAGTGAGTAGAGTGTCGTAAAAAAATTGAAATTTCAATGGTTCCATGGATCATAATGGCTTGGAGTTTGGTGAAATAGCTTTCTTCTTGATACATGAATTTATTTTTTTAGGACATTGTCTGTTCTGTACCGTCTGCTCCCTCTTCCGGAAATTTATAAAATAATCTCACTACCAATCTGAAAGCAGCCTTGGTACGTGCACGTTACCGAGGCTAACTTAATTGATAAAACTTTTCTCGGCATCTGTTTTCCACATACGTCATTCCGATTTCCACTATATCTTTTTTTACATTCATTTAATTTCTTTCTCTGTTACATATTTGCAGTTTCATATCTGATTTTTTTCTTTATAAAAGTGGTTGCTGGTGTTGTTACATTCTCTGCAAATCATAAAACAATAGTTGGCATTAATTGTATAACTGCTTATACCTAATAATCGTTTCCCCTATCAACCATTCAAACAGCTAACAAGCCTAGCTCTTGAGGATCCCACTCAACCTCTGCGCGGAATGCATCTTCCAAGGAACAGCTGATGCAGATAAGAAGTGGTTGTGTGAGGTACATTAGCACGATCTTCAAGTGGGATATCTCGGACTCACCAGAATGCGACTGATGAACTCACGAACAAATATTTAACCACATCGTACGAGAATGTCCCATATCGCTTTTAGATAGAGACTGGGAAGAATTTTTACTAGCTGGTTCAGCAGCTGCACATTGACTAAACAACCCACTCGCAAACCTATATAAACATTCATATTTAGTTTTATACAGCTTCCGTTTTATAATTTTATGTTATTCAATCATTACGTAGTCCCATTTTTGTTATTTTTTTTATTTATCATGTATATTATTTCTAAAAGGTGATTTTTGTGTCGAGTCGTCTTTGTTGCTTCATACTCAACCAAAATCGATAAACGAGGTACCATTTTAAGGAATAAGTTCTCCGCATTGGTAATATCATTAATTAAGACAGGAATTTTTTGTAAATCAACCCGTAAATGGCATAATTTTGTACAATTGGGGTCACGAAACTTCGCTGGTGTCGATAAGGATTGATCGCATTACCGCAAGAGAGCTGCACTACATAGCACAGAGATATAGATAAACTATTTAAATCATTTCTAATTGTTTCGTAAGACATTGTAGGTATTTTTTTATGTACTTTGTCAAAGATTTCGCTGTATGGTCCTTTTAGATAATGCTGATTGCAACTTAATTAATTAGTTCTTTAATTAACAGGTTACTGTAGTCCGGTCGCCAGGTGATTTTATCTTTCACCAAAGGATAATGATTAACACCACTTCTGAATGGATTTATGAGTTCACTGAAGTAACAAAACCACTCAATACACTTTTTATCTCACTTTATTTTTTCGAAGAAATGTTCATAACAAAAACATGCAGATCAGACAAGACTCGTCCAAATATACTAACGCATATCTCAAAACAAATCCAGCGATTAAACTTCAGCGAACAAAACTGCTTAACGACTCGCAAACAATTCCCAAAACTTCTGACAGAGGCTGCATGGCTGCTGATAAAAAATACTGACGACGACTGTTTCTGCTCGCCCTTGCCCCGCTAGAGACACATCGAGAAAAGGAATGAAGGTGCCGTTCGACGGTTCTCTGACGTTAACAACTACTCTGACAATCATAATCGTACCACAACAGTTACTACTCGTACAGAATCATTAGGAAATACTTTCAAATGGAAATTCAAGCTATTTACAGTCATTGAAACATAAAATAGGCAACATAAGAATTCCAAATAGCTTAAAATCGTCCTCAAAACACCGTGGCGTGTATCAAAATTTATAATTACAAAGTTTAAATCAAAATTTCAAATGTCATATTACTTTTGATCATATTATACTTCATTTACACAGTATTTTTCAACCAAATAAATATTCAATCACATGAAAATTATACAAATTAATAATTAATCAACTTCCATCTCTCTGTACTTAGTCCATAAGATTAAAATTCATAGACGGGCGCTATTCATCATATCATTCGCGAAAATTTCGCACAGACCATCTAGTAATATTATATTAGGATTGTTAAATACTGTGTAATTCATTAACATACATAAATAATTTCCCAATTTCTTTCCAGTTTGAATGAACTATTCTTCTTCCTAGCATTTATTCCGCATTACAGTGTCTGCTTTATTGGACTTTTGAATGAACTATTAAATAAATAAATTCGTCTAGCTGCAGGACTTTGCTGTTAAACCCGTGACACAGTGCCCTCTTTTCGCTACAGCGGTGGCAATTTGCAGCCCCGTAATGAGGCTGTCCGCCCTGTGAATAAGGCAGTCACGCAGGGTGCAGCGGGCGACAAACACCCCGTGCTCAACAACTCACTAATATCGCAACACCTCCAAATATTATCGGTATCTTTTCACTTCTTTTTACCTTTAACAGTTTCTTTTTATACGAAATATTTCCTCACTTGCGCTCTGTTGTTGACTGAGAGTCATGTTACATGACAGGCCTCATTTAAAACTGAAACATCAAGGGAATTGCAAGTCAGGAAATCACTTTTGTATATAAGATACCATGTCACAGTTAACAAATCATCAGCGAAACAAAAGAACCCTAATGCAATGTCGTTCTTGCGCTGAAATCATGATAAACATTCCCACGGCCAGAAGTAGATAAATCCCATCAGTAGTGAATCACGTTCAACGAAAAATAAATACTAATTTGTCGACGCTTTTATCTTAATTTTTCAGCTTTCCGATACCACATCTTTATATATAAAGATGAATGTTTGTTTGTTTGTTTGTTTGTTTGTTTGTCTGTTTGTTTGTTTGTTGGTTTGTTTGTTCTTCATACAAATCCACAGTTTTTATCCGTTCTCGATGAAACTTTGCACACATATCCTTTGAAACAAGGAGAAAAATACTGTCTACATTTGGTTGAAAAATTGTCTGTATAAATAACACATTTGTCTCATAACTTCGAAATATGGCGGTAGACAGACACTTTGGATGTTGACGACTCCGTACCGAGTTTCTGCGTAGTGGCCTGGCAGCTGAGTGGATAAAGCGCTGGCTTACGAACGTCATGGTCTCCGGTTCGAATCTCCGTCGGGGATAAGGTTTTTAAAAATTGTTTTTCATCGTAACAGTCAGGCCTTGGCCGTAGGTTATTCGGATTGAATGTTAAACCGTAGATATTAGAAAGTTAGGGGTACAATGCGAGGCAAATCGTAGGTATTCTTGCAATGTTGTAGGTGTATACTCTTTTACGTTATAATAATCCCTCAGGTTTTGTTCGCAGTCAGTGTGTAAGTGTGAACCACAGTAATCTTTATATATAAAGATGAATGTATGTTTGTTTGTTTGGTTTTTTTCTTTTGTTGGTTTGTTTGGTCTTCATACAAATCCACAGTTTTTATCCGTTCTCGATGAAACTTTGCACACATATCCTTTGAAACAAGGAGAAAAATACTGTCTACATTTGGTTGAAAAATTATCTGTATAAATAACACATTTGTCTCATAACTTCGAAGTACGGCGGTAGACAGACATTTTGGATGTGGACGACTGCGTAGCGAGGTTCCGCGTAGTGGCCTGTCAGCTAAGTGGCTAAAGCGCTGGCGTTCGAACGTCGTGGTCTCCGGTTCGAATCTCCGTCGGGGATAAGATTTTTAAAAATTGTTTTTTTTATCGTGAGAGTCAGGCCCGGCCGTAGGTTATTCGAATTGAATGTTAAACCGTAGATATTATAAAGTTAGGGGTGCAATGCGAGGCAAATCGTAGGTATTCTTGCAATGTTGTAGGTGTATACTCTTTTACGTTATAATGATCCCTGAGGTGTTGTTCACAGTCAGTGTGTGAGTGTGAACCACAGTAATATTATTATAAATACGGAAGTAAGTCTCTGTCTTTTTGTTACGTTTTGACGACTAAATGGCTATATCGTTGTGATGTAATTTTATAAGGAAATGTGTATGAAGGGCACAGGATATTTTTTCCAGTATGATTAACAGTTGTAGTCACGAAATTTTGAGATCTTATCGAATAGTGACAGAAATATGTTGGAAATTAATTCTCTTCAAGAGGCAGGTTCGACGGTAGAATGATATAGCGATAGCTTTCCTGTCATATTATGCCGACTCGATGTTGTTTGGGACTAATCCGTCGTTACCAACAACTTACTATATTTAATTCTGGCAAAAAAATTCTTAATCCACGCGTACGAAGTCGCGGGTACGAGGCTATAAAAAAAAATAAATATACCCTGATTCACACAACAGACCATGGGATATAAATTATTACACATTACACCAAAATGCGAATGGTTGTTTTTTTCATGAATACCGTTCATGTAAACAGACTAACCGAATCGCGGTCAACAAAACGTAGGCACCTTCTCGCAGTCAAAGTTTGTTCTGCCTAGTATATATTTAAAGAAATAAGTGAAATAAAATTAGAATGTATAAAACTTTACTTATAATTGCCTGTGGTTATGGAATGGTACAAGGATTCCGAATTTGCAAAAAGATGCACAAATTTGAATCTCGACCTTTCAGGTTTATCTCTGTCAACAAATCCATGATTCAGGTTTAATGTCATCAAAGACATGGAGAAACTCTGTCAGTCTGTCTACAATACCTAACAAAATTATTATTTGTACTGTTGTTATTTTCTGATCTGGAAATTTCAATTCAGTTGCTTAGCAGAAATTTATGATTGCTTATGATTCCCGTTGTTCGCAAACCATCGGTAGTTTTTAATATACACTGCCTTACAAAAAGAAAACAAAAATATATATATGAAGTACCGAGATGAAACTTCACGGTCTGACTTTGAGAGAATATGTTATTTCAAGTCAGATTTACAAAGAATCTGCAGTATGACGCTGCACCCCTCTGGTCTGAATGCATGCACTAATTCGGTTGGGAATGGTGTCATAAAGCCGTTGTATCCTGTCCTGAAGCAAGCTGCCCAGCTACTGATGTAATGGTCCATGATATTCTGGATACTGGCACTGGGACGGCGTTGACGTCCGAGCTAGTTCCACACCTGTTCTATCCGGGACAGATTGGGAGATCTTGCTGAACACGGAGTCAGTTCTGTGTCCTCTCATGAGATACTGTCATGGTGACACGGTTCACACTCCAACGCTTCTCCGCACACGGCTCGTATTTCTACTAACTATCACATGACGTTGAGCTACTCCCGTGGTCAGCAAGATCCCTAGAAATGTCCCCGATAGAACATGTGTGGGACTAACTCGGGCGTCAACTCCTTCCCAGTTCAAGTCTCCAGGATTATCAAGGAGATGTTGTAACAGGTGTGGGAGAGGATACAACGGCGTTATGACACCCCTCCCAACCAAATCAGTGTAAGGATTCAAGTCAGACTGGTGCAACATCATACTAATAAGTGGGCTCATGCTGCTAAGTTCTTTGTAATCAATGAAATAACATCGCATATCCCCCCCCCCCCAACACGTGCTGTTTCATTCCGTTTCCTCTTCTAGGTGCTTCACTTCTTTTTTGGTCAGGCAGTGTATTTTTGTAAGTTTATTTAACCACCCATCTGCTTCATTACCTGTACAGATCTCATGCAATACAAGGCATCAAACTTTCTCTGTTTATTCATTAACTGTTTAAATCCCTAAAAAAGAGCGACACGTTATCAAATGAGCGATATTCTATGACCAAGTAATACATGAAAGCCATGCACTGTTGATGTGGTATATTTGCTGTTCTAAATGACGTTTCCCGAAGTATACCGCCGATAAAATTAATAAGGATGTCAGGAGGAAGAAATTGTTTGGCCGCTGCTTTACCTAAACAAATCTGATGTGTTTTTGTGAATTAGTATCACCCGCTTATTTTCATCATCATAGTTGTACTTGTTACAACAGTGCAACTAAATCTTCCCCTCCGTAAGTACAATATAATCAGTAAAATTATTGTGAATTAGAAGTTCTATGGATTACTTGAAGCCATTTTTAGGGCTACCATTTGGGTGGACGTGGCTTCAAATCCTCGTCCAGCCATTCAGAAGAGTAACTAGGTTGAGTTTCGTTCAAAATGTGTCCATCATAAACCCATCTTTCGGATCTCGTCTATAACTGTATGATACACCCGACAGATAACCCGAGTGTAACAATATCGAATCTGTCGACTGAGTGAAGTGAACATGGGAATGGCGAATGGCACTTGAATAAAACAAGCGGAATAAGAAATAATGGAAGAACAGAGATAAACTTAAGTGAATAACACTTAATGGGATACTGTGTCACCAATATGAAAATAGAAAATTATGTTGCTATAATGCCCTCTGGTAATAAGAAGAGGTGGAAAGGCGATGGATAATCTGACTGTTCAAATCTTGTGTGAAAACACAATGTTCTCCCTGCTTGTTGCCCTAGAATATTATTTTCATACTTAACACCAGGAAAGACTTTATTCTCAGAAAAGTATATTGCTTTCTTCAATGCTCGGGCTTGCCTTTCTGAAGGACACGGGTTTAAATCCCCGTCCTGCCTTGCTCCATGGTTTCCCGAAATTACTCCAGGCGAATGCCGGGTTGATTCCTTCAAATTGCAAATTTCTTACCGTTCCTTTCCCCCAATCCTCTACCGACTGTAATGATCTCGACGTTGACGAGGTGCAAAACCCTAATCAAAAAATTGATTATCACTGTTACCAATGACATGTGCGAATTTGTTATCGATTTCTTTGAATATGGTAAATCTGAGATGTTGTTCAACTTTTACAAAATTTGATTTAGACTAATAAAGTCTTTATCAGATTAGAATATCACTTCCGTATTTTGTATTGTATTTTCAATTTGTGTTAATGGTAAGAAAGCTTTTCATCGATATCTCCGATGTAATGGACTAGACTTTCATGACGTTTACTAACAGTAAGCAGAAGAAAACTGTCATTAACTACGGTACTGTAGGCAGTAACAGTGAGGAATGTAAAAGATACATTATATCAGACTGGCTCTTTTATGCTTAATATTAGAACGAACCGAGAAAAACAATATTATTTTTGTGGAACTTTCCTCTTACAAAAGGGCTTTGATAATTAAATTTAAAATTCACATTAAGAGTTTAGAGTGTATGCAGATAGAAGAAATGCTTATTTATTTTCGATATCTTTATAATTAGAGGTAATTATCAGCTAAAACGAGCAAGACGCCACCATGCAACATACTATGTTTCACATGTTTGAGGATGACTGAAATGAAAAGTGGAAGAAAAAATTCATTTTGATTGGAAGGTAGAAGGAGAAAGAAAAAATACATTATTCGATTCTCTGTGAGAAATTATTTGGTGGCATATTAATTTAAAAAATGGAACAGAAATTAAAACAATAAAAATAGGGCAACTGTCAAAGTTCGAAGAGATGAAGTATAAGCAGTTAGATAATTCTGTTATAGCGAGAACCGATAGTCAAGGCAACATTCGTATGTAAAGAAGATTGCGACTGCTGAGACTATTTTTGTTCAGAGAAGAGAGATTTGGGTGTCAATCGTTGACACACGAATCAAGAAAATACTATAAAAACTTGTTAAGACTCTTCAGAATTTTATGGAAGAGAAGTAATAAAATCAAAGAAAACATAAATTACTAACTATTCCAGTGTCTTTCAAGATAAATATAACGTTATACTTCTCTAAATAATATAACAAATTTTATGTTAATGTTATGGCAGTTTCATATAATTTTGAGCCCATAATTCGAGTTGAATAGTTGAAACTGGTAACTTCAGTGACATTGTTGGTTATTAAACCGTTCGCTACTGATATAGCATTAAGAACTATGTGGAAGTAAATTCCTGTTTGTGCTGCAGTTTTTTTTTTTTTAAATCGAAGACACTTTTTCATGACCATGATCATATTAATCATAAAAACATTTTGAGGAAATTTAACTGCCTTTATTCTACGTAAACTGAAATCGGGTATCTCTTACATATCACTACTTCTTTTGTTTTAGTTAATAAGTTTTTCACCGAGAGTGGTGCGTGAATGGTTAACGTTCTGGCCTCGCATTCAGGAGGACGCGGGTTCAAATCCCCGTCCGGGCATCCAGATTTGGGTTTTCCATGGTTTCCCCAAATCACTCCAGGCGAATGCCGGGATGCTTCCTTCAAAAAGGCCATGGGCGAATTCCTTCCCAGTCCCATCCCGCCTCTAATGACCTTAGCCGTCGACGAGGCGTAAAGCCGTAAGGAAAAAAATAATAAATTTTTCGCCAGTACAAAATTGTTATAAAACCAAAACGAATGAAACCAGTATTTAATAATATGGCAGAAGACCGATAGCTTGGAATAGGGAAACGATTAGTAATATCTAGACTGTTCCACTACAATTTGGCCAGAACTAATGGGAAATCATGATTACCAACAAGCATAGGGCGTTGTTAGATCCTAATTCCACGTTTCATGTACTGTAGACGACTGAATATCAAACTTATTATAATGAACATTCCATTAACAATATATATTTTAACTGGTCGGATTTTTTAAGTTTTATTCAATTGAAGTGAAACTACAAACCACGCTGGAACCCCTATTGGGGATTTTCTTAGCTTTCAGTGAAGACAGTACGAAATATTGAATCTCGATCAGGAGTTCTTGGTCATTATGATAATATCAGCCTAGCGAAAAAAAAAAAAAAGATCTTGTTAAGACATTTAGTCCGTACGTAGAATTACAAGTTTCTATCAGATTGCCAGGTGATTTACAACTTTCACCAAAGAATGATGCTTAACTTCTATTGTTCTTAGATGACAAGATAGATGCTGAAATACTCATTAACGTATACACAAAGAAGACCTCAGATTCCTCGAAAGATTCTAAAGCACGTTACGAATGCAACAGAAACAGCGTTCTGCTAGCACAGTTCCAAGCAAACTTGGCAGCTCTCGTTCTAGAAAGCTTAAATAGCCACTCACTATGAAATTTTCGATAAAAAATTCACAAACGCAGCCCGACACTTTCGGATCGCTAACAATCATTCTACATAATGGAAATAGTGAAAAAAGTATCAGAACCTACACAAAATTATTCACCATCATAAATAAATATTTTTAAATGAAAACAGAGAATATGTACAGGATTTTTTTGCTGTCATCAGTCTCACGACTGGTTCGAAGCAATCCTCCATCCCTTCCTATTTTGCGCTAATCTATTCATCTCAACATACCCCTTACGAACCACGTCCTCAATTATCTGCTTCATATATTCTAATTTCTGTCTTACTCTGTAGTTCTTACCATCGACTGTTTCCTCCACTAACAAATTAACCAATGCTGCATGTCTCAACATACGATCCACCATCCTGTCTCTTCTTTCCGTAAGTTTCCTCCATAAACTTCTTTCCTCGCCCACCATTTCCAAAACTCGTTCGTTTCTTAATTTATCTGTCCAATTAATTTTCAGCGTCCTTCTATAGCACCAGATTTCGAATGCTTCAATTTTCGTTCTTTCTGGTATTTCCAAAGTCCATACTTCGCTGCCATAAAGTGCAATGCTCCAAACATAGAGTCTTAAAAATTTCTTTCTGAGTCCTAAATTAATATTTTAAAAATAAAAGTGACAATATTAAACATTCCAAATATCCGAAACTCGCACTTAACATACTTTGACTTACACAACATTCTTAATTAACATTTCAAATATTGTACTGCTTTTATTCAAAATATACTTCATCTAAATAATTTCCATCCAGCAAACAATACTCATCCAAATAAAAAATATACAAATTTACGACGTATCAATGTTTATCACTCTCCAACACCAATGTACGCTGAAGAGCCAAAGAAACTGGTACAACTGACTAATATCGTGTAGGGCTCAAGCGATTACGCAGAAGTGCCGCAACACGGCGTGGCATGGACTCGACTAATGTCTGAAGTAGTGCTGGAGGGATTTGACACCATGCATCCTGCAGGGCTGTCCATAAATCTGTTAGAGTACGAGGGGCTGGAGTTCTCTTCTGAATGGCACGTTGCAAGGCATCCCAGATATGCTCAATAATGTTCATGTCTGGTTGCCAGCGGAGGTGTTTAAATTCAGAAGAGTGTTCCTGGAGCCACTCTGTAGCAATTATGGACGTGTGGGGTGTCGCATTGTTCTGCTGGAATTGCCCAAGTTCGTCGGAATACACAATGGACATGAATGGATGCAGGTCCCTTCTTGTAGTGACCCTGCCAGCTGATTGATAAGAACAGACAGGGTAAACTTCCACTGGGGCCCTGGATAAGGGCCGAGAGTAGAACTCGACCTTGATTCTGATGTGAATAATCGTCGTAGGTCCCTACTGCAACACCTCACAGGTTATTTTGCTCAGTACATTCAGATATTAAGATGCGAATGGAGGTTAAATTACTGTAAACGGCAGTTACATATTTACACATTTATTTACATGAGCAATGACTGATGACGTACGTGAATATCTACGATGTGTAATTGGCTTTATAACAAAATGGTTATGAGTTTAGCGGATCATTCAACACAGGGCCAAGGACTAGGCGAGCATGTAACTGATGGGCGCTTTGCAGCCCAAACTAACTTGAGTATTGATAATATCCCTACAGGAATATGGCCACATGAACAGGACCAAATGATTGACTCTCTAACTGTCCACACTCAGCTATCGCAGCAGAACCCACCTTAGTAGCAGACGCAACAGCCGCCTCGGCGGCGCTGACGCCCGCGTCGTTGTGTTACGTTGTAGACTTCCGGAGAGAGACAGACAGCTGCCCCCAGGCTTTAAACAGAATATCCCTTGCCTATTCCCACTGTGTGGAGAGGTTAATACTCCTCACTAACCTGCTGTATGAAGTCACATTACCAGCTTGCAGTAAAGACAGGCGCTTATCAACTGGCGACTTAGGACTTGCTGATTGGCGTGATACTTCTCAGGTCATTGCTCCTATTGCTTAACTATTTCATGCTCGCCCGCCCTGGATACTGTCTTGGAAATTAGTTTGAAGTATTTAGGCAAGTGATCTAGATCGATAACTACATGTCCCCCCCTTCGCCACGTCCAAACTCCACGTAGGACGTGTTTTGTAAATGTAGTTTACAAAATTACTTAAAAACTTATTACATGGTTTTCCTTCAAACTTATTACAATATCTTTTTCTTCGTGTTACTGAGGTGTTTATTTGTTTTTAATTACAATTAAAATGGTTTATCTGTGTTAGTTTGTTCTGATTTGGACTGGATTGATTTGTTGCGGCGCTAGGAGTTGACATGACTCGCGATTGTCTCGTCAGCTCTCCGTCGTAACGACAGCTCAGCGGCCTTACTTGTTTCCATTCACCACTCCAGCCGTGTTACAGGTTACTGGAACACTCGTAATGTTTTGTATTAGTGGAACATCCTCTTAATTCTGCAAATGATACAATGGTTTTCTACATTTCAAATTAACACTTACATATAAACATATGTGACATAATTGGTACAGAACAATTTATATTTTAATTATTATTTATTTCATTGGTATTTAGTTCAACCTTATCATCCTCTCACTTAACGCTGACAGTGTTGTTCGTGCCTTCTTGAATCACGATTGTTAATGACACAACTCCATATTGTTCTAAATGAATTATTATTTTTCACAACCAAGTTATAACTAATTCTAAGTCCTTATGATTAAATCTTTTCTTTCTCAGTATCCCAGTTTACTTAGTAATTATGAAGATACGGTATGCAACAGCAATGATGACTTTTAATTTGATTTTTCACTAGTCTCTTATGATTTACGTATATTTAGTCTCTAAAATTACTTTTTCTACCATGTAACTGGAGAGATTGTAATAGTATGTTAAAATAATATTAGTTACTCAATCAGGATGACTGTTATTATGTAAATGCACCAAGACTGGTTAGCTGATTAACTCACTTCTCCTATTCTCTTACCTATAGTTAATTATTTATTTAATTCCCCCCCCCCTTGCATATCACATCGAGTATGCGTACATACGTGTCACCTAACTGAGTCGTATCTAGACGTATCAGGGGACCCATGTCACTCCATCTGCACACGCCCCACACCATTACAGATCCTCCACCAGCTTGAACAGTCCCCAGCTGGCATGCAGGGGCCATGAATTCCTGAGGTTGTCTCCATACCAATACAGGTCCATCCGCTCGATACAATTGGAAACGAGACTCGTCAGACCAGGCAACATGTTTCCAATCATCAACAGTCCAGTGTCGGTGTTGACGGGTCCAGGCGAGGCGTAAAGCTTTGTGTCGTGCACTCAGCAAGGGTACACAAGTGGGCCTTCGGCTCCGAAAGCCCATATCGATGATGTTTCGTTGAATGGTTCGCACGCTGACACTTGTTGATGGCCCAGCATTGAAATCCTCAGCAATTTGCGGAAAGGTTACACTTCTGTGAGGTTGAAAGATTCTCTTCAGTCGTCGTTGGACCCGTTCTTGCAAGATCTTTTTCCGGCAGCAGCGGTATCGGAGATTTGATGTTTTAACAGATTCCCAATATTCCCGGTGCACATTTGAAATGGTCATACGGGAAAATCCCTACCTGAGATATGCTGTGTCCCATCTCTCGTGCACTGACTATAACACCACGTTCAAACTCACTTAAATCGTGATAACCTGCCATTGTAGCAGCAGTAACCGATCTAATGCCTGCGATAGACACCTGTTATCTTGTATAGGCGTTGCCTACTGCAGTGCCGTACTCTGACTGCTTACATATCTCTGTGTTTGTATACGCATGCTTATACCAATTTCTTCGGCTCTTCAGTGTATTTGATTCATGAGATTAAAATTAATAGGAATCTGGGTCTGAGGGCTGTCACATATGGTTTCTGTAAAATACTTTTCCCTTTAATCCCACTGTCCGTAAGAACGCAGCAACGTGAGTTTCATCACCAATAAAATGTATTAACATCATGGAATAATTAAATTCCATTGGCTACTGGGGAAGGAAAAAACTAAAAATCCTATTCAAGTGGTCTCATCTATTTTCTTCCTGAAATCTAATGCAAAATTCTGAAACATCTGTAAATGCTCACGACTTGCCCAACAAAGCAAACGTTTGGATATTGGGAGAAAGCAGATGGCCTGTTCCTCTTGGGCAGACGTCCTAGTCGACGGCAAGTGTGCACCCATAGACAGAGATATGAGATTGAGCGGCCTCTCTGAGGCGGTGTGGAGACAGCATCTGGAGGATCAGGCTGCCATTCAAGGCCCCACTGAATGCCCGTCCACAATGAAGAGCCTGTGTGTGCGGTCACTGGTTGGCGCCCCTCCTCTTTCTCGCCCTTCACCCCGCATCGCCACCTCCACCCTTCACACCGAGCCCCTGAGGGGATCGTCAGCCAGCACGACACCCCGCACGCGGGCCGGAGATGGGTCAATAGCCGGCACTTGTCGCCGAGGGGCCGACGGGCACAGCGTCTCCTGACAGCAATACAACAACACGGCCGCCCAGATAGTCGACAGTATAGGCGCGAGGACAGTAAGCTTACACATCCATCAAACAATACTCATTCATACAAAAAATATACAAATTTACGATGTCATTAGCTTATCATTATTTGAAATAAAGTATACAGATTACAAAAATTCATCTTGAATTCATTTACTGGGATGATTTATGAATGAATATACTCCGCCTGATTATCTTCAGTACAACTATTTTGTGCCATTTTATCTACATTTACATCTACATATATATACCCTGCAAATCACAAAATTGTGGGTGGCAGAGGGTGCTCATGAAGTATGTTGTCGAAATGTTAGTACGACCCTCATGTTCTAAGATCCATAACCTTAGCTCTATTATACTCTATTGCTGAATACTGCTGCCCGACTTGAATCACTTTTTTTTTCTTATTTATCTCTATACGCCTCGTCGACGTTGAGGTCATTAGAGATTGGAGACAGGGATGTGGGAGTAATTCAGCCATGGCTTTTTGGAGGAAGCATCCCGGCGTTCGCCTGAAGTTATTTGGAAAAACCATGGAAACCTAAATCTGGATGCCCGGACGGGGATTTGAGAGCGTTACCGCTCACCCATTACGCTCGGTGACCTGAATCAATAACGCTCACACGAAAAACATAGAATTGCAATTCAATCAGGTAAGGCGGGTAATTATGGGTTGTATTCCGAGCACAAGCGTACTATGGCTTGCTGTTCCCTGTAATATTTCACCTCTAGCTCTAAGAAGATCAGAAATTCTCCCAAAGGTCTGTAAAAACATTCTGAAAAACCCCCAGCTACCCATACATCGGGATGTTACACAAGCAAAGCACCAACGCTTGAAATCAAGGAAACTGCGGTGGCGCACACAAATGAACCTTTTACGGTGTTTTAACTCCAACAAGATGTGGATAACTCAATGGGAGCAGTCATCGGTAGTCAATAAACATCTGGTTTGAAACTCTTCAGTGTTGATACAAGGATTCGATCTCTCCAGACGACAGTGGAGAATCATCAACCGGAATCGAACAGAACAAGGCAAATGAGACTGTGCTAGTTCTGCAAATTGTAACTGTGGGACCATCTCACAGACAATGCATCATATCGTTTCTGAGCGTTCTCTTCTGGCTTACAAAGGAGCAATTGAATGGATCAAGCTCTAGACCTAGAGATATAATATTATACGACTTTGTGATGTGCACGTTTGTCCATACCTTTTGTATATCTTGTAAACAATTTGTACATTCATCATACGATAAATAATAAGTATGTTGCTTGCGACTAACAGATGGTTTTCTCCTTTACGTTCGAGATAGCTCAAGAGCGATTCCTTCTTTTAGCCTCGTCCATCGAATACTGGAAATCATTGTATTTTTTTGATATATGAAAACTAGAGAGATCCGTTAAGAAACAGTTTCGAGAGAGTATCTGAGGAGGCGGTGGGAATTATCTGCTGCGTCCACGATGGGGCAGTTAGCACTTACACCCAGTACAGGCAATGAGAAGTAGAAAGTGGTAGTGATAAGCGGTAGTGAGAACTGAGTCTCTCCCGGCATACCGGCGCTAAAAATTCTTCTCATGTGTTCAGGCAAGGAATTTCTGATATCATAACGTTATGACTACTACCTTTGCTGCCTTCATCAGGTGAAGTGGTTGATACAACTGGTTACTGCGACAACACGTCACCGGCTTTGATTGCCTCCAGACTCTGTCCCGTATAAGTCAGAGGCAGACGAGACCTGCTGTGGAAACTACTCTCCCATTTGCTGACACAAAAAAAACTTCCAGAGTAGCTTCAGCAGGCCTCATAAGCGTCCGTTAGCCACCATCAGTACTTATATCACACAAAATTGCGAGGCAATTGCAGTTGGTGATATGTTGTTCGTTCTACCATTTCACCTGACGAAGGTAGCGAAATCAGTTGTCGAAACGTTGTGCATAGAAGAACTTACCCGGCAGAACATTCTATAAGAATTTTTTGAAGGGCAGATAGTCACACAATCGGTGATGTATGGGCAGTCACCCAGTACCTTAATGTATGCTGTTACACGCAGATCATTGATGGGGTAACGGGAGAGTCAGTTGGTGAGACGAAGTGACTGAATACAAAATGTCCATAAGATTAAGATCCTGACGTTGGGTGATAGAACGTGGAATAACTGGAATAATTGCAGTTGCAGTTTGTTACTAAGCTTAGTGATTCATATTAGAAACGTTACTTCTACTTACACTTCTTCACCCTGTCTTCTGTTCCTATTTTCCATCGTGTAGTGGTCCAATTAGCTATAGATTTTTTTCCATAGAATCAGTCCATTGCTACTGATCTTCCGAAAAGACCTGTTTTGGTAATCGTGGCTCTGAATGTAAGCTTTGGCCATTAGAAAACCTGCTTCAAACCGATTTACCTGCACATCGGAATACTATTATTTCGATTACAGAGTTGATTCTGCGCATATCAAATGCGAAAACTTGTTACGGGGTTTCACTTACCTAGGGCAAGTAGGTGGACTCGTTATAATTTGTTTCTTAATAAATTTGACTAAATTTAGGGCAAATTTTCTATTCCCGCAAAATACTTTAATGCGTAAGCCTACTACAGAAAAAAATTAAATCACAGACAGATTGTCGACTTTGTTAACTAAAGAATTTTGGTTTAAGATGGCTAGTCTCCTTCGTGACTATATATTATTAGTCAGATTTTCCACAAAAATTAGAAAAGAAGGAAATTGGCTGCTATTAACGAAATCAGGAAAACCCCATTTGATGTTTTGACGTAGATGTATTTTAGAGATCTATGTAAAACTATGTATAATTTTTCATCTAAGATTCTACGAGCAGTTCACGTAAGAACAGATATTGTCAGCACTAGAGTCATTAAACTGTTTGGAGAGGAAACAGACAGACGTGAATTCTGAGCAGCCGGGTCGATTGCCGTCCCTACTTGAGAGTGAGAAGAGTTTATAGACTATGTGGTAATCAGTAGCATTTGGATTGGCATTAGACGCACACATGTAGTGTGGTCGAGAAATAATGTAATGTTTAAATCTGAGTGGTTGTATATCAAGGTGAATTAAATGGAACAAAATAAAAAGTTCTAGTCAGTGAGAATTACCAGGAGTACCATATGTTTAAATCATATTAACGATGGTAATATTAAAATTTATATTCTGGAATTGTTAGGAACGAATTTAAGAAATGATTTGGCCCATAAAGTTCAGAATCCGGTTGGTATGGTGGTTATCAGAACGCCTACACATTATCTTCATTTCAAGTCATTTTTTTTTCATATATATTTCTTGTTAGGGCGGTGTCAAAGCGCCTTAAAATCCAAATAACAATAGCAACAACAAAGCTATATTGGTAGTAAACATAAATTTCTTTAACGCCGTAGCAAACGTTCTATGACGACTACTTCTTTGTATTATATGCTGAAGTGTTAAAAGGCTATGCATTTCTCTTATGTATTTGTGTAACTCTACAGGCGAGCTTATGAAACAAATTCATTAGCAAATAATAAACTAAAATTTTAAGTACCATTGCGAGAACCCTTATCCGGTAAGATCATAAATGTGGGTGTAGTCTCGTAAATAAAATGATTTTCCGTGATCTGATCTTCACAACATAGGTACGTCAGCATAATCATAGCAGGAAGATGTTTAATAGTTGTGAAATTTAAATTTTCTATTAATTGTATACTCAACCAGTCGGTTAAAAAATATTACTATCGGTTACCTAAACTTTACGCAGAAAGTTCCCTATAAATGTTCGTCTTTATATCTGTAAAAGACATCCGGATAAATTTGTGATATAAAAACTCAGAAACTACTGAGCAGATTTCGATAGGAATTTCACCGCTTTAATGCTTAGAATGTCAATTCAGTTGTTTGGCAACGTTACATAACGCAAAAGCGTTAAATGAAATTCTGAACATATTTTAACTAATCCCATAGACGGAAGGACTAGATGTTGCATACTTCGCACTAAACACACAACTACAATGTCTCTCACCATACCCTTCAATGAAAGCAATAATACAACTTTAAAATAATAACTATTTTGCACACTAAGCAAAACTTGGAATATTCTTTCCTTTAGTTCGGGATATTCAGTTTTTAAACGCCATAAATGGCCGTATTGAATGCTAGAAATTATTAACGAAAAAACAACATTTTCTTTGATCACTATCACTGTAAATACAACTAAAATGTCTCTGGCATCCATCATTAGCGTTCTTATCAAAATAAAATGGCACCGCAGTTTATAAATCCCTGAAACAAATCGTAAGTAAAGAATATTTTGACAGGTACGGAATATATTTTAATTTTGAGTTCCACTTACAGACCAAGTAGGATAATGATAAAATTTTTATCTCCAGTGGCAGATGAGTAAGCATAATGAGACATATCTAATATTTGATACTGTGAAAACGACGTCAAAATCGATTCCACAGTTTTCAGGTAATGCTAGATTCTTTGTAAAATAAATGTGTCATAACATCTTAAGATGTACGTTAAATTTTAACTTTGACTCAAAGCTTTCAGATTCTGAAAATCCATTCAAAATCCGTATTTTCTGCACGACGCCGGAACAAACAGACACATTCCAGATAGATTTCTAATTTTTATGTATGTGCTATGTATTAATACGCGTACGGTCCGTGTTTGGATTTTCGAGCAGCAACATTAGCTGTAATTGGGTTGAAACGTAACCTGGACTAAAATGGAAACTGACATTCCGTATCAAAGCATCAAAACCACCCCATTTTAGAACTGGGCTGCTAAATCACCGTTTCGCTTAGTACTGGAAATGGACGGTGAGAAATCAATTAAGCTTGATACGCTTGAATCTTTTTGGACTAATAAAAATAGTGTGCGGGTAAATCAATTTCAACGCACTCCTTTAATGGTACGATACGGGTTTGTTTTAATTCCCGAAATTGATGGCATTGCCGGAATTGTAAGAAACTTGGTACACAGTTTCACATTGCGTGAATAGAAACAGTTTATGAGTAAATCAACGCCAACTCTACCGAGCAACGCCGGGAACTCTGCTAGTATTAAATAAATCCTAATAATGCCTCCTTTACTAGTTGCATACTTGTTACGCAAACTTCCTAATCGTCTTCAACAATTTAAACTCTCTTTCGGTAGCAAAAACTGGTAATTTAAATAGTCAGAACTAAAGTTAGGCTTCTGACTATTTACAAACGTCTTCAACAAATTAATATCGGTTTCTTTTACCATACGTAGCACTTATGAGGAATTTAAAATGGTTTTAAACTTCTGTTGAATAGCTTCTAATTACTTTAGAAATTACCTGGTCATTCTCTCAATCCTGATAACTCACCGACAAAGACAAAACTACCATTTGGCTCTGGGATGATACACTGAGCCCTTAAGAATATTTGCAGACTTGTTCACGAACTAAATGAACACTTCAACGCACTTCACCTATTTCTCTGACTCACCTTTCAGTGACCAAATTAAGCTGCTTGTGAGTTAAAATAATTTCTTCCATCAATGCTTAGGCCCACTCAGCCATCAAAATTTCTCCACACTCTCGCTCTGGCTTTTAAAATACAATAGACCGCCTTTCAAACAAAACCCTTTTAGGAGCAGCTGTACACAGGACCTCCTACCAACACTTTTCACCGACTGTACACCATTTTTTGCTATGACCCCTATTTAAAGGATCTGAAAATCCCTCTCCTGGTCACTCTACATTTTCCAGGTCTCTACATCTCAACATTTGAGAAACTGGCTGCAGAGATAGCAGCATAAGGCCCAGTTTGTGAACATACTCTATTTAACACAAATAAATCCTTATATTATTACATGTTGTTGCTCAGAATACAGTAAAACAAGGGCTAAGGAAAGTGTGCTATAACACAATGATATAAACCAAGACCTAAGTGTAGTAGCAAATTACATAATCGTAAACAACATTTTACACCCAGATATTAAGTGTGTTTTGAAGAATCCGTAGCAACCATATAGAGACACAATGAAGAAAATATTCAATATGACATCATGCCACGCCAACGCGTGGAAATCAATGTTTTACTTATTCCATATACATTAGAAATGTTCAACAGCGCGTTCTTTTGTAGCGGTTCCGATGATTTATTTCTTTTTGTGCAGTTTAGTTTGTATGATAATCGTAGCCATAAACAGCTACAGGCGCCTGTGCTGTTCCCCTATCAGCCGGGGCCTAATCACCCGGCCAACTGGACCTTCTGCTTCCGCCACCAGAGCGCACTAAATCAATCACCGCTCTGCGCCTGGGATTAGTCCGCCCCCTTCCCTCATGATAGCGCCATGCATGCACCCCATCTAACTGCGACCCCAGGTGAGAGCTGTACACAAAGTACAATGATCGAGCTCTTAAAATGCTGCAGTGATCTTCTTCTTCATATAGCCCTACTGAAGAAGCGTTGTATTTAAACGTGGTGCATAATGTCTCTGCATAGTTTAACATGTGAATCGTATGTCACAATGTGGAGGACGTATATAAAAATACTGACTAAATGGGCATTGCAATAATTTAGAAGATAAACAATATAAAAACAAAATATCTATATCTATAAAACGAAAAATGGAAGAAATTTCTTTGCTTATTCTGGCTACGATCTCAGGCGGCACAGCTACAATCACTGATTGGAAGTGAAATCATATTCACTGCATATATCACGGGTTTTGACATGAAAGAGAAATGTTTAAAGCATTTAGTGTTGGCATTACAAACAGTGTAGGGAAATCGTTTTGAATATCTGTAATTCAAATGGAGGATTTTTGTTAGTTCTTTATATCGCGATATATTCCGCATTACATAGTACTAGTCTCTCGTATAATATAGAATTTATTTATTTTTCAATTGATTTTGTTATTCGGTAATCTATTTCAGATATTTTTATAATTTATTTTAGATGATGCAATTATGGTCAAACGATTTTGTTTTTTCCACATTTCTTGAAAGTATTCATACTGTGAATGTTTCACTTCTCATTAATTTGTTTCTATTACTGCACGAATGGCTTGTGTTATGTTTATGAAACATGAAACCCATGTTACTGATTTATTGAAAATAATCCATCTCCTTTGGTTTACGCCGGAGGTTAGTACATAAAATACTTATAGTTACTGGGGTGATAGATATGAAATTTGATTCACGAGTGCAAAAAATCGGTATCTGTTATGGATTTCAACATTTTTTAACAACCAATCTGTCACGATTTCAAAAGGGAGCGTCCATAAACTACGTTTCTCGGTCGAGGGGGGAAAGGGGGGGAGAGTTAGCTGGAAAGCTACGCAGGGCTACGTGGAAAGGTGGGGGGGGGGGGGGGGTTCCGAACCAGGCCACGTAGCTTTTCATTCACATTATTCGTCACAGTTAAAATGGTGTCGTGACAATCGCGCACAGTGACAATCGCGCACAGTTTAAAGGTCGGGCCACTCTCTCCCCTCTCCCGTGTACTTTATAATTTACGGAACGTAGTATTGATAAATCATCATCACACTAATGCTTCTCCAGAGGTGAACGTCAATTTTAAGGCCTGTAATAAATACATACAACGGAGCTCGGGACTTGGATCGAGGACCTTCAGTACCCAAATCGTGCGCCGTAACACTGTGAGTCCCCAGACCGAATATACAGGAAATGAAAAATAAATGTTCAAACTCAATAAAACAAACTTATTCTTTTTCCCTACAATTTATTTTTGCTATCGTAAAACACAAATGTAATCTTAGATTTTTCTGCTTACGGGGTGCATTTCAAGAAAATCTGATGAACCTGGAAGTGAGGTTGAAGAGAAGAAAGACATTTTTGTAAGTCAATCAGAAACATCAAAATAAAATTTGGTCCTAAATCCGCAATCTACGTATCGCTTCTCCATGTTCACCAGACCGACACCGGCCCGCAAAGTCAAAAAGTAAAAGTAAGTAAAATGTTTAAAATCAGCCAAGAAGCTTCGTAATAATAAATATTTACAACTTATTTACATTTATTTAAAATAATGAAACTATCCAAATCAGACAGAGAGACTCGTCATAATTGATTATTATTTACAGTAGACCTACATTTATCAAACTTGTGCATGTAGGACAACGTCCAACTTCTGGTATGCGGTTTTTTTCTCTTTCCTTGAAGAATCAATTCAGATATCTTATACTTGAGACCTGAAGACTCGACTTCCCTCTTGAAACAAAGTACCACGTCTCTAATCTTCGGGTTTGGTACATTATTCCATCCTTCAACAGCATTAGTCGTACGATGACATCTTCTGTGACAATTCCACATGTGAATTGGGATTTGTTCATTCTCAAGCCACGTGTCTACCAAGTAGTCGAAAAACTCCAACAGTTTTGAGTTATTAGGAGCCTATGACTGGATCTCCAACCAACCATCTGTCACATCTTCTGGTTTAAGGAAAGCCAAAGCTGGGCACTTGCGAATATGGAGGAGAAGTTCCTCATTTTATTTGTACTCACGCGCTAGTCCAAACTCCTGAACCTTTCTGCGTATACATTTTGTATGTGAAAAACAGCCTTTTACTTCCGTTGAGGGAAACACTTCCTTGAGGGCAGATACTGCACCACTTACAAATTTTACAGTCACTGTCTTAGGGGCCCATTCTGGTACAGCCTTGTTAATTTCACGAAACATACGTACATAAGTAATCTTCTTTTTGTCAGGTAAGAGTGTAAACACCACAGGATGTATGTTTGTTTCTTCGTCAGTGTTGCTGTAATCCGCATGTATCGTGTACATTTGGGAGAACTGTTTACTGGCAGTTTTAAAAATACCATCCATAAAGAATTGTTCGTGCAATTTTGAACTTTGTTTGAGTCTTTCACCGCTCAGAACAATTATTCTTTCATCTTCCATATCATCCGTAAGAAGGAAACTGCCTCCATCTCCCATCTTCAACAATTCATCATCCAAGATCACTTCGTCAGGATTATTTGGCTCCTTTTGGTTTCCTTTTGATATAGTCCTCTGACCGTACAAGTTTATCTTGACAGTTGACTGGTCTGGCATTTCAGTTACAAAGTCGTAGCCTTTGTTATGGAGATCTCCCAGTTCCTCATTTAGATTTTTGGAATTGAACTATCCTCCGCTCGAGCTCTCTTCTTTGCCGCATGAAGTTTCTGATGTACTTCAACGCATGCGTTGTCAGGGGGGGTCCACATATATGCTCTGTAACATTCAGTATCGCAGCAAAATTCCACGACATTGTTTTGATCTTTCTTTGAGACAGCACCACGTGATCGTTCCATCTTATTTCCTTCTAAACTGTCGATAGCTGTACCCGTCATAATGCGCCCACGACTTTCCATGTGTAGTTGAAGTAACTTCCATGATTAAAACTGTGATACTCAAGGCAGCAGTGAATGCGAACAGTGGTGTGCGGTCCGGTTAGGAGGGAATGGGGGTGACTAATTGGTAGCTAAAAGCAGGTAGCAAGAGACGACCCGGTTGTGCGCGATTGTCACTGTGCGCGATTGTCACTGTGAGCGATTGTCACTGTGCGCGATTGTCGCTGTGCGCGATTGTCACATATTCTTTAAAATGAGGTACAGAACACATAACAACATGTAAATATTTATTTCCGTCTTTTAATTATCTCCGTATGTAAATTACAATAGTCCGAAGAGATAAAACAGTACAAAATGTCTTCTGGAATCAATAGGGGGAAAAGCTACGTGCTACGCGTGGGGCTGCGAGGGGGGGAGGGGGTTTGAGACAAAAGGCACGTCGGGGGGATGGGGTTCCCAGGAGGCCAAAACGGAGCTACGGTGTTTATGGACTCTCTCAAACTGTTGAATCGATTTTGACTTGATTTTAACAGTTACGTCATTGGAGTCAGCCAATCGGAAGTCGACAACGTTCCTGTCTCGTTCAGTTCCGCTATTCAGTCCAGTTTTTGTTGTTCCTTCAGACACAACAGACCTGATGATGGCGGCAGTGAAAGTCGCCAAAAGCTCGACAGTAGAAAATGTGATTCGGCGGCAAACCCGAGAAGAATTTATATTTGGAATATGCCGTATGTCTTATGATGCTATGTGACCTGCCGCCGGAGCAGGAAAAGAAAATGTGTATACAAGATGCGTTTCAAACTTTCAAGATTGATTTTTTTTCCTGAATAGGAGAGGGTGCGCAGACCGGTTCAACCGACAGTATGAACTAGTCGGGAGCGGAGGGGGGGGGGGATTTGTCGGCTAACCGACCGTACCAGAGGCAGTTGCCTCCGAAACACTGGAGTGAACAGATCACTATTGGGGTGAGTGCGTGTCGAAAACTCGGAGAGGCAAAAATGCAGCATTATTTTGAGCATCGTTATTTGATAAAGTTCTGTACGAAACTGAACAAAACAACCACAGAGGATTTTGGTATGATTCAAGGGGAACATAAAGAAGAATCCATGTTTTTCAATAGTTTGCATGTGACACAAGAAGTTCAAAGATGGCCGCGAAGACGTTGAAGATGATGACCACGCTGTGACCTTCAACAAGCCGAACTAGTGAAAATTTGGGTAAATCAAGTGAACTTTTAAACACTGACCGTCGTCTTAGTGTTAGATTACTTACCGATTAACTGGGGTTGGGTCAGACTACGATGTTAAAGTTAGTGACGGCAGAGTTGATGGTGAGAAAAGTGTGTGTCAAAATTTTTAAGTTCTGACGGATGAACAGAAGGCACGACGCCAGGCTGTATACGAATAAATGCTTGAGCGTTTGCAAGTCGATCCCAAATTTTTATATAAATTGGTTACTGGTGATGAGATCCGGGGCTGAGAGCTCGATACTAAAACGAAGCAGCAAAGTGCGAAGTGGAACACCGGCTCATCTCCAAAGCCCAAGAAAGCTCACATGAACAAATCACGTGTGAAAATCTTCTATTATTATTTTTTTAATGATCCACAAAGAGTTTGTTCCTGCCGGACAGACTGTCACAGTTCAGTTTTACGGAAAAGTGCTCCGCCGTTTGGAGGATCGAGTCCTCCGCGTCCACCCGGAGATCAAACACGATTTGGTTCTTTACCACAACAATGCACCCTCTAACACGTCGCCCGCCACCGGCAAAGTTTTGACCAAGTTCAATTTGGCAACATTGCCGCAGCCACCCTACAGCCCCGACCTAGCTCCCAGCGACTTTTTTTTGTTCCCCCAAATGAACAGAGACCTGAAAGTAAAGCGATTCGTAAAGATTCCGACGGTGCAGACAGCTTCGACAAGGTCTCTTGACATTCCGTGCGAAGAGTTACACGGAGCCTATAAACAATTGAAAAACCGCTGGTGAAGAATCAAGTTTCGAATAATTCGCTCAACAAAAATGATTAGTTTTTTTTTTTTTTTTTTTTTTTTTTTTTTTTTTTTTTTTTTTTTTTTAGCGTTGTTTCCCTTGTTTCACAGGCAGATGTCTTCAGTGCAGACATGGAAATAGTGTGATGCCTCTCTTTTCTCGTCCTAGTGATGTTTATCTCTGTAGAATTTTGTTCATGGAAAAACTAAGTTTAAAAATCTTCTCTAATATGACCATCAGAATGACAACTACCCTCTCCCTGACCGCACGGCACGTCTGTCGAACTTTCTAAAAATATTGTTATTTTCCGGAGAGACTGGGGAAAAATTTAACACGCATGTTTCAATTAAAATTACTGTATGGGAAAATCAGCCCCAACATACCGGGCAATGCCGGGCTCCCTCCTAGTATGAAAATAAATTGAAATAGGAGAGAATAACAAGAAAATCCGACCATATACAGTGATGTCTTTATGGAACTAGAATGCCTGGGCAACAATTCTGTTAGCGTGGGTATTGTGTGGGAGCCTATAGTTCTTAGGGTCACTGATTCGAGTCCTACCTAGGGCACAAGTGGTTGTAATCAAGATTTATTTTAGTGTTACGTTGCTAATACCCAGATATCTAATAATTACATGAAAGTAATCTATGAGAGTAGATTACAGTATTAAAAATAGATTGAGACTCACTTAGTAGTTGAATAGGGCAAATGATTTTATATAAAGGTTAGTAACACAAGGAATATAAAATGTCGACTGAAATTATTGCATGGGTTCCTAATAGCAATAAAATTGTAACTTTAACTGATAATTTATTAGAATAAATCAATTTCATGGAATCTGAAGAAAAAATTTATTGTGCAGTTGTAAGATGAACTTGATTTCGACGAGTCGTTAAACGACAACTAAAATTATTCAAGAACAATAGTCAAACATGTTTCTAACACACGAACTATGTGTTACAAATTTTTCAAAATAAAATTGTAGTTTAAAAAACTAAAATCACGCTTTCGGAGTAATGTGAACTAAAAGGTTAAAAATAATATTTAAATGTAAAAGAATAAAAAGAATAAAGTCACTGATTACAAAATTAACTATAATGTAAAAAAGCATGGGGTGCTATTTCAGTTGTCTTATATTTTTTGTCGTTGGCTGTTTGTAAAGTTAGAGTCATTGTCAAATGTTATGTAGAGCGCACCCACGCTTGTTTAACATTAAAGTTAATTTTGTAATCAGTAACTTTATACTTTAAGCTTATTCAAAAAAATTAATTTATCCTGAATTGTGGGACGTCCTATCACTGTTAAACAAAATGTTTATATTTAAATATTATTTTTACCCTTTTCGTTCACATTACCAGGAAAGCGTGATTTTAGTTTTTTAAACTACAATTTTATTTTTAACTTTTTAGTACAGCTAGTTTAAAAAGTATGTTTCTTACTGTTGGCTTTTCTTCACCAATCTCTCTTTTTCTTTGAGTTGTAGTTTCATTTTTAATTATTATTCCCACGAGTAAAATACAATTAAATGGTCAACTCAACAAGAGATCCAATAGCAGGGTAAACGAGGAAGGCTACTTTTCTATAATAGTACGAAGAAATATTTCGAATATTTACTATTCAACATCACGTTAATCGATTGCAGACAGAGAAACCTTTCTGGATAGGAGACAGCGGAAGACGATCGTCTACACTCTACAGCAACCAAGGCTCGTAAATCACACCAGGGAAACTGGAGAACGATGATGATGGCTATATTGGGCGGGAAATCTCCGAAGGGTGTGGCCGCCAAATGACGAAGATTTCTCGAATCGCACTTGTGCACTAATGTCGCGGCTGCATATGCCTAACTCAGTAATCCCATCAAGTGTAGGATACGTGTAGTTTAACTCGAAGTCCTAACCATGGGTTATCCCAATCTTTTCCATTTATAATATCCGCAAAAATGCGAACCGAAATCGGGATTCGAGCATCGAATGTCTGCTCGCCAGTCACGCGCCTTAACCAAGTAGGCCACAAAGATGATTCGGAAAGTGGGTGAAAATGAGCCACATCTTTCATAAGACGCTTAAATCACTTTAGTGTGTTTACTGTCAAAGTAATGAGATTACCAAGACATAGCTATGAAATTATTGGATTGTAATCGGTTCTTAATGCACGTACAAAATTTCAGACAATCCGGACTTTTTGAAGTGGGTGAAAATTGAAATGAAATTTTCAATTACATTCAACCACTTTTAAGTTGTTTCTGTCAACGTGGTGAGAGTGAAATTATTGAATTTTTATCGGTTCTTAATAAGTGTGCAAAATTTCAAACGATTCGGACGTCAGGAAGCGGGTAAACACTGACATGAAAGATTCCATTACATGCAACCATTTTTCTATTGTTACTGTCAGAGTAACGAGAATAGCAGGACGTTGCTAAGAGACTACTGTATTGTCAACGGTTCTTAAAACGTGTACAAAATTTTTATGTTTTTACTGTCAATGTAATCAGAATATCAAGACATAGCTATGAAATTATTGTATTGTAATCAGTTATGAATACATGAGCAAAATTTCAAGCAATTCGGACATCTGGAATTGGGTTAAAATTAAATTGCAAAATTCCACGACATTCAACCATTTTTCTGTTGTTACTGTCAAAGTAATGAGAATAGCAGGATATAGCTATGAAATTATTTTATTGTCACCGGTTCTTAATATGTGTGCCAAATTTCAAACAGCTCGGACATCTGGAAGTTGGTCAAAATGGAGTTGTAAAATTCCGTTACATTCATTCATACATACATAAATACAAGTCAAGCTAATATAAAGCGTGTAAAAAGACCAGCGCCCTTATACCAATATTAGCAGTGACACTCGGCAATTTAGTAGTTTAGTAGTTTTCCGGATACACACTATTCAACCAGGCTTACAATAGCTTCGATCATATATCATTCTACATATCGGAACAGTTAAACAAAACGAAAGCAACTATTAATTTTGGGCCTCTGCTATTTTACCATCATAAGAGCATTCTCACTATCTATTCTGCTTGCAATTGAAGTATCTCAAACGCTCCCATAACGATGCTGTGAATACTAGGGTGTAAGAATTCAGAAATTTGTTCGAGATATGAAAGAAAGGGTTAATTCTTTACAGAAGGACAAAATGAAGAGAAGTTATAGCTTTGAGTATGATGACAGCAAGTACAGCAATGTCCTTGCTGGAATCGGAATATTCAATTACTAGTAAAAAAGATTAGCATCGAAAAAATCTACTAACTAATGTTATTAATGGTTCCTTTAAAAGACCATGGCCGAATTCCTACCAGTTGCTTTCCCCCAGTTCTTTCCCTCCTATAATGACCTTGACTTCGACGAGATGTAAAGCCATTAGTAATTAAAAAAAATACCGTTTTTAGTAGTATAGTTTGATGAGAAATCATGCTATTATAATTTTTGAGTACTCCCAGTACGTATTCTTTATGAAATCCTGCGCTATTATTTATTAAGCCATCGTGTTAAGACACTAAAATTGCATTTTTATGGTATAATCCAACGGAAATCACGCTTTATCAGAGCATAGAGTACCTGCGTTAAATCTCAATTAGTATTAAATAATGATAGGCATAGGATTTATACTATAATGACTGATTTCTAAGTGATTAATTTATTTAATATTTCACACGTACAGAGCGGACACTTAAAATGAAATTGTTTGCGCGTGTTCGCACGCATGCAGGAAGAGGGGACGATCTGAGGAAGGCACTCGGATTATCTCCCATGAACGGGTCTGAACAGTGACGAGAGGCGAGTTCCCTGCCGCAAGGTATTCGCTAACGAGCTGGACATAAAGAGTTTGAGAACGCTCGGCTGCCAAGCGTCTAAGAGGCAGCGGGCCGGAATTTGCGTCTAACCTGGTGCAACTGGACTAACAACAAGGCGTCTCCCGGGAAAACAAGACTACCACACGCATTAAAGGCACACACTGAACTTTGATTGGCTGCCTACATTACAGCCAATCATGGCAGTGACGAGTTTTTCTGTAGCTAGAGAAGAGGGTCAAAATCACTCAACTTGTGGTCCCCAGTCATTAAAGACTTCCCGCGCTCGCTACGTAACAGAGTTCCGTGTTAGTTGTAGTGATTACAAGTCACCAAGTACAGACTTTATAGCGAGAGGACTGCTCGCATTGGACTGAGTCACGCCTTCAGGTGGCTCCCAATGGCCCGTGATTTTGCGGGCCTCGCCAGACCATGCCAAATCGTACGTATTAGCACGCGCCACAGGTGAGCCCGTGCCTCAGGCGTGCCCGCGCCGCATCAGGCAGCTGGCGCGCGATTCGTGTGACACGTTGCCTAGTGTCGCTTCAGCTGCCATTCTGACAAATCACATGAAAAACAACGCGATGCTGTTTCTGCAAAACTGTTGACATTATAAAACAGTAAATCAGCCTTATATATATGTCGGATCCATCCGGGAAATATCAGAAGTCTGGCGGGCTTAATGGCGTTCCCGGTTCGAGGTAGATGGCTCACTAGCGAAGGTAGGCTGTGGATATCCATCAAACAGTGGAGAGTAACTACGAGAACACAGCTGATACAAGGATCCGGTTTATTAGACTCAGTCTCACAATACACAATGACAGATAGCGGAGTGATGTTGCCTCGATGGTCAGGCATGAAGAGAGCTCCGTGTTCTGTGCGCTGCCGTTAAATAGCAACTCGTAGGTCACTCTGCCGTCGCTGTGGTGCTAGCATCCTGCTCACTGTGTCTGTGGCGCCATCTAGTAGAGTAGCTCCATATTCCCGATCCGACACACACACATATATATATATATATATTGCTTGCACCATTGCATGTCGTCATAGATTATATAAGTTCACTACATAACTTCCTATATGTTGGCATTAACTTATTCCTTTCCTTCTTTAATTCTTATTCATTTACTATTAATTCTACTTCATGCATGGTGCACATTCTTTCTGCTTTTATACTTTGAGGTATTGGTGTTCCATATAGCTGTTTCGTTTTCGTATGCACTCATAAACTCGAAAAAGATTTTATTTGACCACTATGTACTAATTACATACAAGTCGGCAACGGATAATACAGTCGCAAATGAAATGAAGTGAGACGTTTTCTCGCACAAAGGACTATTAGTAAAGGGTGCTCATCTCTGCTGCAAACACTGTATGTCCCACTGCTCAACTGGCAACCACGCACCACTTTGAAGTTACCGAATGGCGACGGATTGAGGCGCACCACCAAAGGTCAACACAGACGGCTCAATTACAACGACCCGTTGGTGCCAGCTGGCACGACGTGGTCGGCAAAATCTCGGGCCGTGGTTAGCCACTGTTCGGCGAGAGAGAAGTGTTATAGGCAAATCCCGATGTTATCAGCTATGCTTCTTGGCCCCTCACTTCCAGTGGGTCCAAGAACTCACTTCGCATTACCCTAGGGTGGCCGTTCTTCAAAATCCGTACTACATCGTCATAACCACCGACAAGACACTGTAATAATAACGACCAGAATGCCGTAGAGACTACATGCGTGTTCTTCTCAATCGACAAACATTTTACACCACTCCGAGTGACCCTTTAAGATTACGTATTACTGTCGTATGCTAAACTCATGACACATAGCCATGGGCAATTAACAATCTAGCAAGCAGTCATTGTTCTGCGATCATGAAACTGAATACTTAAAATTTTAGTGACCCACCATGTCCGTAAAAAAAAAAAAAAAAAAAAATCTTTGACGACCCCTTAGGTCCATAACAAAACTACGTCAGTGTTTTCAAACACAATGTATTTAATTTTCTTTCTATTGAGTCTATACCTACGGATCGAGAAATAAAATGTTGTGTAAGGTAGTGCTTTGTATGCAGTGATATATACTTTTCCGCGGTGGCGGCGCGGGAGACGAGAAGGTGTTATCAGCGGCTACATTGGAACTTATTGTTTGTGTTCAATGCAATCAATTGTCCGAGTAAGCCAGAGAGTACTGACTAGCTTCGATGCAAGCGAGGATAAAATGGAGAAGTTTATTAAATGATCTGCTCAGCGATCATGTGTGCTACAAGTGGCAGTGGTGGTGTCAAACCAAACAAAACAAAAATAGATTTCATGACGACAGTTATCCGAAATATGTTAGAAAGAAGAGAAATAGGATCCAATTAGTAAATGATTTGTTTATTTGCATCCCAAAAATACAAACGCGACTCAACAATTTATTAAAAAATAAACAGGCACAGTCTTCTCCCAGAAAATTTTGTAGTTTTATTGTATTGTAAGACCTACAACACTTGCTTTCTACGTTTACCTGGCTTGCGAGCGCGACCCTCCGAGCAACACTTGGCAATCCACATGGGGATCGCGACCAACAGGTTGAAAAACTCTGGTCTAGAATATACTAACGTAATGTTAACAGTATTATTTTCAACTAGCCTCGAAGCCTGTAAAAAATGACGGTTTGAACACAGGGTTCTGACAATTCATTTCTTTTATCTTACTATAGCAGTGACAGAGGATATAGTGAACAACTCTACATCAGATATAAATATAAATATCTTCTAAGCTCTACAAAAATAATGAGTTGAACGCAGTGTTCTAGCAATTCACTTCCTCACAATCGCTTAACTGAATGCAGTTGTTGTTAAAAATCGCTCATAACGTGATACGTATTTCTTAGTATACTGTAACCGCGATGTTTCTGAACAGAGCTTGTAAGAAAACATATACATCGACTGAATATAAATAAACAAAAACAACAACTAATTAATATGCTGATTTCTTTCAAAGTTATGTTAATTCATTTCTTCTCAGTTGCTTAGCTAAATAGAATAGCGCTATTTTATGACAATTATATCGCTCAATACATAGGTCTCTCGCCTTTGTTAACTCTGCAACGAAGATCGGAATCGCGACGTAAGCGTTACGTACACAGTGACCAAGCTTAGCCTTCTATTAGTATTGATTATGATATAAGTTCTGTCGTCTGAGTTAATTTTGGATTATATTTATTCACATCGCAGTAGGGACATAAAAATATACACATCATCACCGGGGTTGCAGTTACAATAAATATTAGTAATTTCCAAAATTCTCAGTTTAAGTTTATCAGAGAATTTTCGTCTTGGACAAGGAGCCAAAGATGGACGAAGAAATGATTATCAGTTACGAGAACGTTTTGGTACATTTATTGTAGCTACTCAAACTTTTACATCATATTATTTATTGTAGCTACTGAAACTTTATACATCATATTATTTACTGACAGTATTAATTTAAGTATATAGGTTATATAAAACACCATGGCAAACCGTTTTTAACTAGCTTGGGTAGTTGAAATAATTACCGTTTTTATTTTATCCCAGCTCTCAGAGTTTGAAATAGGGTGAGGCCTATAGAATAAAACTCTATTCTATTCTGTTATATGCAAATCATCCCACATAGAGATAAAACAATAAACGTGTGGCGCGAAATTTTTGACCACTTATTACGCTGTGAATTGCTTTTGAGAACAAAACTTAGTTTCTGAAAAGACATGAGAAGTGAATATTACTTTAAACGGATATATTCCAACGTGTATTTTTATTTTTAGTGGTATGTAAAGTCCTTTTGACTACGTCAAGTAATCTTGTCATAGTGAATAGATTAAATCCCATGAGATATAAATGTAAAAATAATATTTTTATCAGAACGATTTTTCTATAATTTTTCATATTCTGCCTAAAATCTATCTGATGTACTCCACTATTTTTTTGGTTCGGGCTTTACGCCCTCGAGATGACAGAGCATTGGGTGCAAGGAACAACAAGGAATGCAACCAAGGCCTTTTGAAGAAAAAATTCCGCCGTTCACCTGGAGTGATTTTGAGAAACAATAGAAAACCACTATTTTGTTACTGCCTTCCATTTTTCTTCCCTAAGTAGAATTACCAATATTGAAAACGCAATACATTAAAATTATCTTTCATCGCAATCCATAATTTATGGTAGTAGCAGCTGCATTGTATTATACCATATATACGTAGTGAAAAGAAATGTTAAGTAATCTTCGGCTTGAAACATAAAGAAGTTCTCAGCAGCATCAATATCTCATTCTGCCTAAATAAAAATTAAGACCCACGTGTAGGTCAGGCAATTTCACAGCTCAAGTGACAAGAGAGTTGCGATCTGAAAAGTATTGAAACCCCATTGAACATCTCCTGTGTATAATTGCAGACAGGTTATCACCGTTTACCCTTGTAAAGAATATATTAATCACTTTGATGGAGCATATTAGTGGGCTTGTTGGTAATGCTGAACTACTGTCAGAATTTTATTTTTCACGGTATGCATCCATGTCAAACACGCCAATTTTCGGACCCCTCTCACAGTTAGACATTTGGGTGTAGAGGTTTTCACTCTTCGCCTCAGCATACTTGGTCAACAAATTGGACAAAAAACAGCAATTTTACATAGTAAACAGCCCCGTTATTCTCATACTATTAAATGGAAAACATTCAATTTTTAAGCATTTAATAGTTTTGGTAAGGGGATACTTGTGGCCAAATTTCGTTCATTTATCACGAATCCGTCTAGGTGTTGCATTTTTAATTTCCTCCGGTGTATAAGCAAGAGGATGATAATGGGCAACGAAGACTTGCGTATCACTAATTCCCTTGGTCGGCCGGCCTCGAGCAGAGTGGAGTGCGCTAGCCACATTGCTGCTGGGGCCGGTTAACATGACTGCTAGTGAGCACACTTTGACCGTTGATTTAAGTCCTTAGTTACAGTGACGTAGTATCCGCACGCCTCGCTCGTCCTAACGACGTTACGATGGCAACCGTAACGCGCCGAGGATCTATTTTCGAGTTCGGTAGTTGGTGCCAGCGATAACATTTGTCCCGTGATTTGCGACAGCCCACGACTAATTTTCCGCGTGGCGGGCTAGCAGGCCAGATTTCAGCTCCACCGCCTGAAAACTGTTGTAAATTTCATAAAGCCCTGCGCCTCTGCTTGCCTCCCTTTGAACGGCGAATCTGCTTGACGTTAATGGCCTTGTCGCCGGCCTTGTCGCCGAAATTGATCAAACACTGAAAAGCGTTTGATAAAGCGGACGTCGAGAAGCGATAATGTACGCGCAGTTAAAACGGCTGGACAGACACTAGAGTAAAATTCAAATTGACATTAATATTCCAGTAACGTTTTCGAGGCTATGAAAATTGAAATTTAAAATAGGAGGACTGAATATTTTTTTTTCTTCCTTCAACAGCAAAACAGCGGAAGTATGATAATTGTATTTTTCAATTTTATTTTATGTGCAGCTATACTCCGTTAACTCCGAACTGCCAGCACAAGGACAAGTTCCGGTTCACTTTTTACCACCCCTTCCTTTCCTGCTTCTCCGAGATGACTGCTCCAACCCGTTAAGTTTTCCCTTCGACAAATCGTTTGACGAAGATACGTTCGAAAACTAGTGGTAGGAAGCAACATTTTTTGTTTTGGCTATCAAAAACCAGGATACGAAAAGTAATCAGCTCTATCGTACCTCCTTGGTGTAGTGCCACCGATCCTGGCAATGAACAGTTAACGTTCCATATTAGTTTAAGGATGACACAGTTCCCATTCCCTGTTCTACTTCTCAGATTCCGGTTTTGATGGAATCCAGCAACCACTCCAAGAAAGGGCGAATAGGTCATGCCCGATTTCTTTTCGTTCCTTCCCCAAAATTCTTTTCCACCGAACCTGGTGGGTGAGCGGTAACCCCTTCTGGAGGACTCGGTTTTGAATCCCCGTCCGGGCATCCAGATTTGGATTTTTCCATGGCTTCCCCAAATCACTCCAAGCGAATACCGGGATTCTTCCTTCAAAACAATCATGGCCGAATTCCTTCCCGTTCCTTAACCTCCTCCTTTCCCGCCTCTATTGACCTAGACGTCGACGAGGCGTAAAGCCATAAGCAAAAAAAAGGCACTAACGACTCCACAGTCAAAACAGAAACACATAATATTATTGAGAAGTGAATCTTCTTTGGACGCGGTAGGGAGTAATTTGCTATCGTTACGATTTAATGCGCATGCGCTTTTAACTTTCTGCGCATGCGTGCTTAGCGTTACTTTAATGCAAGCTGCCACGATAGTGTCCGCTGTCATTTAAACATTGAGTATTTGCTATATCGTTTTGAGCTATCTCACGTTACGCCTTATATTTTCTATAGGTGTATGTATAAGTGTAAATATATATATCTCATGACTGTACCTAAATTGCATCAAACATGTTAAAGCTTAAATTGCTTTATTACTCCCCGAAGATCACGTACGACTTTTGACGATATATTTACATCGGGACGAATCGCCATACATGATACATGCACGAGTCGATGTTTTGTTTATTAGTGGCTTTTTGTTTAATTACATTCGTTCGATGTAAATGGTTTCATTAAATTGACTGATCGCTGTTATGGTAAAAAAAATCACGATCATATCGCGATATAGCTACTGTATTAATATGCGTACTTTTTGATGGTCTTAGAAGCTATTATTAACGAAAATTGATTGTAAGAACGGTTATCAGATATTTTTATCGTTTGTAATATAAAAGCTCTAAACGCAAAATACATACTACGGTTCAATTTAATACTCTATAATAGAGCGAAGTGTGCTTTAACTATTTAATTATTTTCATTTGTTTCCGACAATAACTTGGGTAAAGTTCCAAATGCAATAAAGATAGCATTGTTCATCCACTCGAATGTGGAATAAGCATCAAAAATAATAATAAATTTAATTAAAAAAATTAGAGTTGGGTTCAGTTTTGGATTCGGCTACCCAGATATCAGTTGGGTGCAATCACTCCTGGCTAATGAAGAGATGGACCTTTCGTATATAATATGACTGATTAGATTCCTGTTTTGCCTCTAGAATCCTCTCGTGCCCGTAATAACATTGTCGTCGACAAGCACCAAAGTCGTAATCCAAAAAAACTTTACGAGTTGAATCTAGCCTTTGCCAGTAAAGTATGCAGAATCAGAGCTTACAATAAACATTTTAGCTTAGTGGTGCACTCGTTTATTTGTTGAGGGTGGAACTCTCGACATTAGGTGCCTACACCAAGCAATCACAGTGCAGCCTTTTGTAGAACCAAATGCAACGTTCGCAACAATCTCACTGCCAATACAATAATTTAAAATATTAAAAGGAATAGAAAGATATGTTTTACTTCCATTTTAAACTGTAATGCTGTTAGTGAGACTATTAGATACACATAAAATACAATGAATGACAACTCAGTATTAACAGTTAATTGATTTAAAGGATAACTATTTCGCTAAAGATGAAAATACTGATAAATTACTAAACATCTAGAGCAAAATACTAATCCAGTAACCTTGGTTAAACATAAAATCATTAAACGTAGCGGAAATAATCAATAACTATGGATTAAATCTAAAAACCAGATCAGATGTACCAGAAGAAGTAAAATACTCTGTTGCTTGGGAAGCAAAATTAAAATTGATTGCCGTCCCAAGAAATATCTCAAGGGCAGAATTTCCTTTTAGTTTCAGAAACCAGCTTTGAACTTGGGAATGATGTTCTAAAACCGTATTTATGCAACACTGTATCTGATTTATGAAAGTGAAGCCTAAACATTGAAAATATATATTTAAAAAAAAAAAAAAAAACGAAACGAAAATGTGATACATTTTAAACGTAAAGATACAAGAGGATGCTTCGTATTGTATGCTCAAGTTTGTAATAAAGTATTTTGGAAATTATGATAAGGGTAGGAAATCTGTTAAAGAGTCACACGAAAAGAAGAGACAGGATGGAGAGTAAAATTTTAATGTATGCGGTAATGGTTAATTTGTTAGTAGATGAATTCATTGAATATAAGAATTATAATGAACATATTAGAATATATGAAGCAGATAATTGATGAAGACGGTTGTAATAGTTATATTTACATTAAGAAATTACGTAAAAACCAATTGATAGACTTATTGCAGGGGAAAAGGGCTACTGTATGCCGTCAAGAAGAGGGTCGGTAAACATTAACATAGGCTCAGGACTTAAATCAGGGGACCTCTTGATGACGATTGAGATACATTGCTATGCAGCCAACCACAGCCTTCACTTCGTCAGTTGAAATACCGTGTCCTTCCCCACACAAAAGACAGTATGATAGTGGATGCAACCGCCTTCTCTCTTTCAAATCAACGACTATAAACTTTAGCAAGTGTCATGACACAGATATATATATATAAATCTATGAATAATTTTATATCTGAGGTTGCACGAGCAGAGTATTTTGTTTAGTTGACGTAACATAAAATATTGTCAGTGCTAGAGCCACTCGGCTTTGTGTGAGGCGGCAGGAAGTCACATATAGGTGTGAATTCTGGACAGCTGTGTCGCTGGATCTGTGGACTTTCCCCGCTCCAGAGCGAGAAAGGATTTCCGTCTACACAATACGCAGTAGCAGTTGTGAGATGGGCATATGAACATGGGGTCCAGAAACAGTGTATCATACCTTATAAATATTTGTGGTTGTCTATAATGCTCTTTAATAAAATGCGTTGCCTGGAGACTGCGCTCACCTCAATATGTCGGCAACCTTCTGTGAGTCTCGATCATGACCGAAGTGTTAATTACACTGACTGCCTCCACAGAGCTGCTTGGCTGACAGCAAATTTCAAATAAATAACTGCATCTGATTTTATTTCCGCTTATATTGTTAAAAGGAAGTGTAAATGTCAAATTAAAAAAAAAATACACCTGATTTTATTTGGACTTATAGTGTTTAAAAGAAAGTGTAATTGTGATGCCAACTAAAAGGTAATTGTCAGTTGTGGAAGTAACTGCACGCAGATACGAAGGGCACAAATAAAAAAAAAAAAAAATGTGAGGCAGAGATTAAAAAAAAAGTTACAATGGTACATTATTTTATAATTACCTGTTGCTTTTGTTTATTTACTACTACTGGATGCAGAAATTCATGTAAAAAGAAAGGCATTCTGTGTTTACGCTAGATTCTCTGTATCAGTTATTGGAACTAGGTTACAACATAACATAAAAAAATGTGGACGTAATATAAGAAACAATGAAGTAAGATCTTTTTTTTTTTAACTGCTTTACGTCTCTTTTTAACATCGAGGTCTTTAGAGACGGGAAAGGATGGGGGGCAAGGATGGGGGGCAAGGATGGGGGGCAAGGATGGGGGCAAGGAATGGGAAGGAATTCGGCCATGGCCTTTTGAAGGAAGCATCCCGGCATTTGCCTGGAGTGATTTGGGGAAACCATGGAAAACCCAAATCTGGATGCCCGGATGGGGATTCGAACCGCCGTCCTCCCGAATGCGAGGCGAGAACGCTAACCGTTACACCGCCCCGCTCGGTAAGTAAGATCTGAGACTTCCCCGGCGTATAACCGCAATCGCGTCTTCAATGTTGCACCACCAGATTGTGTTGTGATAACACCTGTATATCTGTGCCGACCAGTGCAGATATTTTCGCACATAAAGAAGACGACGGTGTTAATGGTCGAAATATCGGGTTTTAACAACACAATCCGGCGGTACACCCGTGAATACTTCATTGCAGAAACGTTGAAATTTATTAAAAAAACTCAGAGAAAGTTTATACGAAACGTCCGTAATCACGAAATACATCAATCAAATAAATAACAGTTATTCGTTTTTTAAATTATACTTTCCGCCATTTAAAATATATTTTTTTTAAATCCTAGCCAAATACTCCGAGAATCTAACGAGATTAAGGAACTCAAATCACGTAAAATATTAGTAAAATGATCGTTATTCGTTTTTCCTTACAAACTTTTAAAAATAAATTCCTACTACAACGATAGGTGATACACGTCGTTTTTTACTGGCGTTAAAACTAGTTGCGAAAAAAAGTAATATAAAGGTCTAATTAGTGAGAATTACGATCAGTTTCACATCCTTTAAATCAGATTCACGCTGGCACTAGAGCAAGGAAATGTTGAGATATGTGTTCTATAATCATTCGTTGCCGAGTTGATGAATTGAGATTACGTGCAGATTACCAAGAGAGCTAGGGTCAACAACAGAAAGTCCCGTAATAGTGTGTAACTGGCTCAATCCTCAGCAGGCGTTTCAGTCATCAGAACGTGCACAGTAGCACGAGTGCGACATCAACCCAATCAGGTGGCCCCTTTCGATCTGATATTAGGTGAGCGCGCGAGCTAATTGTGCCCTCTATAAATTACCCAGCGGGCATCTCTTGTGCTGCAGACGTGTGCTCCCTCACCTGCGACTAATTTTCTCCGCATAAATGAGATGAGAGCTTGCGAGGAGAGCTCGCGCAAATTAACTTGCCCAGTGGAGTTACAACCGGCTCAGTCGTGGAGAAACAATCTTGCAGATGCCGGGAAGAGGAGCGAAGCAAATACACGGACCTGTATACGTTCACTGGCTTTTCGTGACTATGAAAAAATGTAGAAACTCATTTCCGCTGCCAATTTCAGTGGCACAAGGCTTTATCAACGTCTTAGCCGCAACAAAGGACACAGATTTTTTTTTTTTTTTGGCTTATTGCTTTTCGCCTTGTCTACGTAGACGTCGAGATCATTAAGGCAAGAAAGGAGTGGGTCAAGTAACTGGAAGGAATTCAGCCATCGTCGTTTGAAGGAGGCATCCCGGCATTCACCTGGATTTATTTGGAGAAATCATGGAAAACCCAAATCTGGATGCCCGGTTTGGGATTCCAAACGGTGTCCTCCCAAATGTGAGGCCAGAGCGTTAACCGCTCACCCACCACGCTCGGTAAGTACACGGTAGTTCTTCCTCCAGTAACTGGCACTTTTATATGTGACAGCGCTGAAACAAAACAACATGCCAATTTCTTAATTAATCCGTTAAAAACTGAGGTAAGATATTATGAGACTGAAATTCTGGTGGAAAGGTGAATTTCAAGGTTTATGAAGACATGTCACGCAGGAAACAGTACAAGATTGCTGTGAAATTCTGGAGACAGCGCTATGCTGAAGTATATGTGAAAATTAGAAATCCTTCGATAACCTAGTAATTTGTGTTTGGATACCTTTCCGTTGCTTACAAAAGGAAAGTATATCTCCAAAATTTTCTAATTATATTTGAATGGAGAATTATTCTTCGTGTTTGGAGTAAGCTGAGTGTAAGATAAATGTGAAATATGTTCTACCCCATTTGTCTGCAAAGCGTTTTATTTGATCGTTTTCCTAAATCTCTACGGACGAATTCTGGGATAGTTTCCTAAAAAAAAAAGTCATGGTCGAATACCTTCCCATTACTTACTTCAGTCTTTACCCGCTTCTAATTACCTCGCCGTCAACGAGGCGTAAAGCTATGAACATTTGCCTTTATGAGGATGACTGCTTCTGATTGGCTAATAGTACACGTAACATACGGAGGAAGGACGAAATAATACGAACACCTCTGAAATAATGGAAAATCTTTATTAATAGGGGGTTGGACCACCCTTTGACTGAAGTACTGATTTAATGTGACGTGGGATAGATTCATAAAGTCATGGTCAATATTTATAGGTGTATTAGGCCATTCCTCCTGCACCCCCATGCTTCAAAGTCGGCAACAGGCATTCAGGCTTAAACGCTTCTCTGGGCGTTCTCCAGACATAAACGCGTCCGGTCGTCTGTAAAAGGGTGAATGACGATTCATCTGACCATATTACCTGTTGCCACTGCTGTGGGGACCAGCCTTTGTGATCTCTGCACCACTGGCGTCGCTTGGAAGCATTAGTTGCTGTCACCAAGGTTTTACGAATTGCCACTCTGCCATAATTGTTTCCTTTTGACAGTTTTGACAGTTTTTGTTGAAACAGGGTCCTGGAGTTGACTGTTCATTTCGGATGTTATCTCGGATAACGAATGCTTGTGCTTTCGGGCTACTACGCGCTTCAAGACCCGTCTATCCCTATTAGTAAGCTTTGATTTTGGGCCACTGTTGAGTTTTGAAGACGCCGTCTTACCCTCTTTCGTGTACGCTGTCATAAAGGCTGATACCGTACTCCTTGCAAACCCCAAAAGGTTTGATGTTTCCGTAACCGATGCTCCACTTAAACGCGTTCCGACAATCATTCCTCTTTGGAATTCTGACAGGTCTGACATTTCAACTTATCACAGACCTCGATAGACGCATGCAACGCAGGTGACTGCTGTTGAGAGACTGATACCTTCCTCTTCACGCCCACTAGGTGGCAGACTTCTGTTGCAGATGGCGCGGTTGTACTGCAGGTATGAAATACGTCAGAATTTTTCAAAGGTGTTCGTATTATTTTGTCCTCCATCTGTACGTGGGCTCTTTAGCGTGTGTGAGAGAGATGAAGACAGTTTTTATCTTTCACAATCTAGAAAGTGTTCTGTTAACAGGCTATATCAGGTACAAGTTACTACAGTAGTTTACACAATCTCTCGATTGGGAAGAACTTTTGTGGTGCCTCGCTAAGTTAAATCATTATAAAAATTAAAAATACACTGAATATGCCTATCACTAAACGACACCAAACCGCGTCTACTTATTAACATGTGTAGTTTCGATTCTTAATGTTACCCCTTACTCAGAGTTCGTTGTTAATTTGACGCCAGTAAGGTGTCAGTGGGTCGACAAATGAGGACCGAGAATTTGTATCTGAATGTAACAACGCGTCGGTGCTCGTAATGCTACAGATACAATGTGATGGATCGTGAAAAATGTGAAGATCAGTCGTAACCCCTGTTATACTAAGCGTATTTAGTTTTATGTGTAAGCCATTCCGACCACGTTGCCCCTTCAAATCTCTTATTTGCACTCATAGTTACTAATGTTAGACAATGTCGTTACGTGTCTGTGACTCATACAGACAACGACCAAGTTTTCGTCGTTATAGACCACCGTCCTTGTTATTCCTTATTAATTGAACAAATAGTTTTGATTTGATTGCCTTATATTCCTATTGAAGCTGCAAATACCTAATAGTTCTAATGGAGAAAGATTTTTTGTCTTGTACTGAAAAAAATTGGATCTTATAATTCAGAAGTGGAGTTTCCTGTCACACACAAATGAGCCACCGCACTTGGTAATAGCCGCTTTCGTTGATTCTTACATATGCTGTAGGATAAAAGCCAAATAATTTTTTTTTAATAATACTAAGTGATAAGGAAATGCATGAACGATATCTCAGACTTAAAATTTAACAGGCAAAAAGCATTTAATTTGCAATAATATTCTTTTCTATAGTTAAGAGTTCCACAAAATTGTGGGAGTTGACTGACACCAAGTATGATGATACTCAAGCCTGTAATTCCGGAGAGCCCGGGTTTAAATGCCCATAAACCATCCCGATTAAGGTTTTTTGTCCCTTCCGAAATCACTCCCTAAAAGATCGTGGGTGTATTCCTTCCCGTTCCATGCCCTCATTCGTTTTCTGCCTCAAATGACCTCTACATCAACGGGTTCTTAATCCAGAAGCAAACAAGTAAAAAGAAAAAAGTTTAATTCAGTGCGCCAAGTCATTTCCTTAGTAGGCCATGGAACGGAATTAAAAGATTTTCTGTTGCATCGGCTTTTGTGTTTAGTTTTTATTATTATTGTTATTACATAGTCATATATTTACATCTACAATACTAAAATACCCGTTTCACAGACAAATTAAGGCAATTGTCACTAGCACAAAATTTACACGTCTCTCGTGGATGTTGCGTTTTAGAGAATGAAACACCTAATGCACTTTGCTAATTGTATCCCTGCATGCAGTACCCTTTTGGGACGACAAAGACAAATAGGACCGTTTTAATCGTGTTTAGTAAACAGTAGAAAGTTTATCCTGTTTGTAACTGGTTAGTTAGTTTATAGACATTATGCGTGAATGCCGCCGGTTAAGTAACGATTGGAGGTACGCGTAATGCCTTAATCTATTTTAACGCTGTGCACACGCAGCGTAGGTGAAATTTGGATGAGCTATCCTCGCGACAGACGGGGCGGCGGTTTAGCCTCGCGTCTCTCTAATACGATTAGCAATAACTCATTAAAACGCGCACCCGAATGGCGCGGCTTGATCCCTGTTAAGACAGTTTGCCAACTTGCCAGCCTATTTACGGGATATGTTTCTATTAACAGGCTCCGCGGGCGACTGCAAAGCGGGACAGTGGGGATTACAGGCGTCTGTTGAGCAAGCTGCTGTATAGGAATGCAGATGTACGGCAAACAGTATTATGCTCAATGGACTGTAGTACAATTCAGCAATTAGAGGAAATGTATTTAAGTCGTATGTTTAATTAATATCCCTATACGGAGCTAGATGAGGGGAGGAAGTATGTTTGAATACTGCATCTTTTGAAAAAATTGTCGTGCTATCCGTTCTTCTTCATCCTTCATTAATTAACAAAGCAAACTATAACCACACTGAAAGAACACAAATAACAATAATGCACATAAAATAACAAAACGAATTTACAGTTACATCACTGTGGTAGGTAAGGGGTAATCATGTAGTTAAATTTTCCAAGAAAGCTGTGTGACATTCTGTCACAATAAATTTTACTAAATTTGTTTAATATAATTTTTAGAGCATTTCACAGTATTTAAATTAACTTTTTTGCTGTTACCGAAATATATATATATATTTTTTTACTGCTTAACGTCTCTTAACAGCGAGGTTTTTAGAGACGGGAAAGGATGGGGGGGCAAGGAATGGGAAGGAATTTTGCCATGGACGTTTTGAAGGAAGCATCCCGGCATTCACCTGGAGTGATTTGGGGAAACCATGGAAAACCCAAATCTGGATTCCCGGACGGGGATTCGAACCGCCGTCCTCCCGAATGCGAGGCCAGAACGCTAACCCGATTGTTGTCTACAATATTATCAATGATATGTCGTTTGCTTTGTCAAGGTCCCCACTCTTAGAACGGCGTGTATGAATCAACGAGTCCCGCCTGACACGAGGTACACAAACATTATACAACGGTAGGATAATTCAGTTGCGATATGGGATAGAACATAACACTCAAATTAGTTATATATAAAAGTATGGATAAGCTGAGGTGAAGGCCTTAACGTGTACGAGTGGCCATGATGGAGGATGTAAGACGTTAAAATTTAAGTTGAGTAATTTAGCAAGTGGAAAAGTATTGTGAAGATTTTTGTGTGACAAGCTGATGCAAGTTTCAGAACAAATTTAATAAAAACAAACGATATCACCTTTCAGTTGAACAGAGAAGTCAGTTTACTAGCTTTGTCTGGATGAGTAGAAGTGAAGGGATGTGGAATACAATTATGTGTTCGAAACAGAAGGGCCATGTCTAAAACACCTGTATATGGCACTGCTGCCATGAAGGAATAACGGTAATGATTTCTCTGTCGACAAGCCCTAAAGTTCCCCTTCCACCGCCCCAATGAAGGAGTAACTCCATCCAGAGCAGTCACTAAGCCTGTGTCAACGGGTAGTATATACAGAGAATCACTCAACAAAAAGGTTCACTTCCAGCATATGCCTACCGTGTAACAAATAATATCACACGTGGCTGATTATAAAAAGTTAAACCTTTATGCATGATATTTACAAAGCTATTTATTGTCCATATCATTATGAATAAAGAGGCTTCATTCTGGAATAGACACAAAGGATTTTTTTTTGTCGAAACCATTCGATTTCTACTAGTTTCATGAAGCTTACCTGTAACCAGCACACTACGTTTTTCTCCTCTCTGAAAATATGGTCTGGTATCAAAATTAAGTAACTAACAGTATGTCGTCACCGCAATATCAACCACATCTGAGATAATTCCTTTCTGAATAGTAACGAGAGTAAAAATTGGGTAACTTCTAGTAAACCTCTTACTGCGAGTGATTTACTTTTAGAAAAGACTAGTGAAAACATTAATTGATTTTTTTAATTTTTGGCTTGTCCTTTTAATGGCACCATTGGCTAAGACCTCTCATTGATTAATTAATAGAAAATAAAATACAACTGTAAAATCAATATAATCCCGCCAAAATACAACTGTGCAAATTGATGACTTGGATAGTCAAGTTGACACATAAATGATAACCCGAAACATTGCTTAACTTGAGCATACATATCAACCATTCGTTTCCAAATATTTATAAAAACAGTTTAACAAAATGTTCCAAATTTTTACTCAAATTATATTACAGTATTGTCACTAGGAGTAATTATGGTAATTACACACTGAATAAATTTTTATATCATCAGATTGATCCGTGCGAATTTCTAAGGTTATTATACACAAATAATCAGCCAAGCGAAGTCTTTATAATTTAATGTTCACGAAAATCTTTGGGTATAGCCAATCAACAGAAAAAGGTCTTGTACAGCAACTCGGGAATGTCGACAATTACTGAAGGTAAAACTAAACGGTTCCACATTATTAATATACAATAAAACAATTAAACAATGAGAAACGTTAATAAACTTCATATATTTAAAACATTAAAAGAAATTATTTATAACCTTGAGAAATTCTTTGAAAATGGTAAATTATTTGTAAATGTAATGAAATACTTAAACCTGCATTTAACGTCCCGTACATACCTCATAATTTGTTGTCGTTGTTCGATTACAACTTCATGAAAAAGCCCGAGGGATCATTTACGGCAGTCTATACTAATTGGGGGTAGTGAGTACTGTAAATACGTTAATCTGTGTGAGTGTTCACTACCGCCATAGTGATAAGAAAAAAACACCTAAAAACCGTGATGAGGGCGTTCAGTAAGCCGGTGTGCCTGCTGTATCTGTCAGTGATCTCTACCTATGGTGACGCTTTAACAAACTCGATCAGACTACTCGATAACGAACAGTAGCTGTGACCAGCGACTGCGCTTTATGTGGGCGTAATTTCCGTTCGGGTTGCGCGGTGTCTTCCCACGCAGCACGCGCCGCGTCACGCAATTTGAGCGTGCGTCACTGCAGCGTGCACGTCACATACGAGACTGGTTCCAGTTACCAGGAAAAATGCTTATAAAACATTTCACAATTTCCTGTCAAAAAAAGGTTTTCCTCGGTAGCTGTTGTATTTATCGCTACACAGACGTCACACTTCGAGGATGCCTGCAAACTTTCTGAAAATAAATTAACAATTGTGTTTAAGGTTAAATCATATAATTCAACGCTGTCCCTTCCATTCATGAATTAGCAGCCATCAAAAAGTACATTTTTTCGGCCACCTTCTTTATTTTTTTATTTCAATGACCTCCCATGATTAGTACAACATTTCCAATATCAAACTTTCGTAGTTCATCTCCTTTCTGCTTTCTGCTCATTTTATTGAAATACAGTCCATAAAAATGGAGTTTATGGGTCGATTTCCTCAATGAGGTATAATATTTTGCACTTTGGCTTTTAGATATGTAACACTTATTTTCAGGCGAGGGGATTATTATAGAAGAGTCTAACACATTTCTTGAAGAGCACCTTCTTGCCTATGTGTTCTTAAGGCAATTTATATTTTGGGGTCAGGTGACCTACGTACTACGAACTCTTATTTCAGGCACAGTACTTAGAGAACACCATCTGTTAGATGATCTACTTAGCAAGCAAAAAATGAATGTAGTGAGTATGAAACACCTTCAGACTTAGTGTCATTATTTACACGGAAAACAAGGCTTTTTCTGAGAACAAGGAGTTTCTTTTGCCGCTAAATAGATGGCATAAAGCTCAAGTTTCTAAGCGCGAATTTTGTAATATCTCCCATTTGAATCTTGTTATTCAGTGTTGCAGAAAATCTGATGTCCTCCATGATCTTACTTACTGATAAAAGCAGGCGATTTTTTTTTTTTTTTTTTTTAAGTACATATCACATCTTGATTCTGAATAGGTATTAATGTATTCAAATAATTGTGCTATCTTCTCCAACTACCTCTAACAGAGTACGTGAGTGATCGGATAATGTTTGGAGGACGCAGTTCGCTCATCCAGTTTTCACTTTTGCAGTGTTTCTCGAAGATAGTGTATGTAGGTGGATGCCGGGATGATTTATTCGAAAGGCCATAGGTAAACTCTTTCCTCTTGTTGTACCCTATCCTCTCCCTGATCTGATGACCACGACGTCGAACAATCCTAAGGACTTAGTTACAAACAGAAACACGAACCATCTGTATTGGAATAGTTACTCACAAATTTATGTTTTTTTATTAAATAGTTTTCAGCATTCAATCCGATTTTTAATTCTTTGACTTTAGGGTTCTATGCATTTTGAACAACTCTAGATTATTAGAGGATCTGAAAACAAATTGGAGCCTAGAGGCATTTCGAGAGGCTAGGGACTTTTTTCTTATGGTTTAAAGCCACGTCGGTGTCGAAGAGGTGTGAGTGGGCTGGGGACAAGGAACGGGAAGCAATTCTGCCATGGCGTTTTGAAGGATTCAACCCAGCATTTGTTTGGAGTGATTTCGCGAAACTATAGGAAACCAAAATTCTGAATGGTTGCATGAAGATTTGAACCCATATCCTCCTAAAAGCACTACCGTCACGCGCCAGGCTAGCTGAGAGAACATGGAAAACCAAGATCTCAATTAGCTTCTTCGACCAGCTTTGCTAATAATAGCGTGGTTTTCCGGATAACAGAATATTTTTATTTTTATTACTAAACTTTCAGCTGCCATCCTCCAACCTTCTTCAGAGATATTGTATCTATCTATATATTTAGTATTCCATGACGCTCGGTGCTCTTTGCTAAGGTATATGTGAACAATACTGAAGAAGGATGTAGCCGAAAGCTTAGGGTCGAGAAAAATTGGCATTATATGCGAAATCAAGGGATTTTATTTTGTTCCTGGTTTTACGCATCATCAACGTCAATATCATTAGAAGCGGGAAAGGAGTGGGAGCACTGCACGGAGAGGAATTTGGCCTTGGCCTTTTGAAGAAACCACCTCGGAATTAGCCTGGGGTGATTTGGGAAAAGCATGGAAAACACAAGCCTGGATATCCGTGTCTTTCCGAAAGTGAGGCCATACTCAAAACCAAGGTATTATTAGTTTTAGTGGCTGGAATATGGATCGTTTTCCATGCTGGCAGGACTTATTGCTCACGCATCTGACCCTTGTGAGAATTTAAGCTTTTTAAGTAAATTTTTTTCGTCCTCTTTCACAAAAAACTGCATACCAAATCTCTGTTTCAAGCTGTTGTTAAGATGGTTAACCACCGTTTTCCTTAATAACTGAAAGGAGTTACCAATGCTGTGTGTAATACCAAGCTGACAGAATGAGCCCTAATCTCCTCGCCAGATTTTTTTTTTCTGTTATCAGTCTTGATGCAATCCTCCATCTGTTCCTACCTTGCTAACCGCTTCATCTCAACATAACCTACGTCCTCAATTATCGATTTAATATATTCTAATGCATTTCTTCCTCTACAGTTCTTTTTCGACTGTACCCTCCACTAACAAAGTAACCAATCCTGCATGACCTAAAATGTGTCCCCACCATCTCGTCCCTCCCAAACCCTTAAATGATCATGAGACTGTATGTCCTGGTTCGTCCCAGCCGCCTCTCGTACTCGATTGCTTGACAAAACGCGTCAGGCATGCCCGAGACACCCGCTAGGTAATGCAATACGGACATCGTGCCAGACATCATATCCTCCGTCACACTCGAGTTGGTCATATCTGTACTGTACGTACCAGTTAACTACGATTTGTGACAACCCGCTCAGTATAGGTGCCGCGGAGGACCGTGTTTCGTCACGGCAGCCACTTGGCGGAGCTCCAAGTCCAAATCCGCACAGCTGGCATCGCTCGATAGCCCGCGCGGCGTGTGGCAAGTGCCGGCCCAACGGCTGCCGCAATGCGGGCACGCACACGCGTCCGGCGTACGCACAACAGCGCGGCAGCGCGGCAGCCCGCCTGAATCACACAGCAGTCCTCGGAGGAGGCGGCCGCGCGGTCACTGGGTCAGACTACCTGCGCCTCACACACCTACTGCCAGGCACACGTGGGATTCTCAACGTTCAAACTATACAGGGTTATTCAAAAACAAGGAGCTAAGGACATCTTCGGCCGTTTTCGGCTAGCGAAAACATCTCCGAGCGTTGTACCCGTGATAGACTAGTTGACATCACGGCCAAACTGTTGTTTCATTGCTGATTACCTCGCTGCCACGAATCAGATAACTCCGTGGCAACATCCGGACGCGATCAAAGGACTAAAAAAGACCTAAGCCAACAGAGGAGATAAACTTTCGGTTACAGATGCATAAACGAAGAAAACTACATGGTTATTAAAAAAGAGGGTAGCAGATTTTGCATTTTTATTTCTCAAAAGCGGCAGTTCTATCATTACCTTGGCGCCAAAATCTGATTATGAATTCTTCTAGAATTCGATTAAACAAATCGAAAATAAAGAATAAAAATTTTTGATATCTCGCTTGGTTTTCGAGATATAGCATGTTATAAATCAGTCATAGGTATAATTCCTTCTGCTTTTGGTGTTATTTCCTCTGGTCCAGGCCGTATTTCAACCTAGCAACAATCACAAGGAAGAAAATAAAACACCTAAAGTGCATTTCCAACGCGTATATATGGTGGTTTTGGTGGAAAAAAATTCTGGTCCAGGCCAGATCTCACCCTAACCTCCTCACTTTTGAGATACAATATCTCGAGAACTAAGCGAGATATCAGAAAACTTTATTCTTTATTTTCCATTTATCTCGTCGAGTTACATGCGAATTCATCATTAAATTTGGCTATAACGAAATTTTTTCTTCTGGTCCTGGCCGTATTTCAACCTAACTACGTCAATTTTGAGATACGATATCTCGAGAACTAAGCGAGATATCAAAAATAAATTATTCTTTACTTTCAGTTTGTCTCGTCGAGTTCTATAAGAATCAATGATCAGATTGTGGCACCACGGTAATGATAGAATTCCCTCAAAAGCTGTTAAAGTTGTTAAAACATGCCACACATCATTGTATAGACGAAGGTTCAAAGTCTGTACCTCACAAACACGTGCTAACATCCGGACACCATCAAAGGACTAGGTGAACAAAGGAGCAAACTTTTGTTTGCTGCCGTATAAACGAAAAGTTCTGAGGGATTACTCAAAAATAAGAAGCTGATTTCGGATATTTATTTTCTCGCAAACTATGAAAGATACAACAAGTACCACAGATCACTTGATACAAAAAGATTCAAAGGTTGTGATCCTCACGAACCAGATAACTCCGTGGCAACATCTGGACGCCATCAAAGGACTAAAAGTACCTCAGCCAACAAAGTAGACAAACTTTCGTTGACAGATGTATAAACGAAGAATTCTACAGGATTATTCAAAAAGAAGGAGCACAGTTTGCATTTTTATTTCTCATAAACTATAAAAGATTAAAATACGTGCCACACAGCACTGAACAGAGGAAGATTCACAATGTTACTCTATACATTCGACATAAGATCCATTTGTTGCGCTACCAACGTCAAAACGGTTAATCTGACGTTTGACGTTCTAGGACGGCCAGTGCTTTTCCTTTTGCATACACACCCATCTTCTACGAATTTCTTATGCCAAGCACAAAACTGTTAATGAACAGGCGGCACTTTATCGAACTTACGACGGAATGCACGCTGCGCATCAACAATAGACTCACTTTTTACATACTGCAGCAAATAAAATTTTCTTTTGGCGTCGCCTTTACAAGTAAACGGGCAACAGTGCCGTTGGCGACAGCAAATGGAATTAAGAAGCGGGGGTTACAATCTCTAAACCTTCCTCTAACCAGTGATGTGTGACACTTAATGCATCTTTTATAGTATGTGATAAATAAAAATGTGAAACCTGTTCCTTCCTTTCGAATAACCCTGTAGATTTCTTCGTTCATACATTCGTCTCATCTGTTGGCTCAAGGCTTACCACGAAATTAACTGGTTAGCACCTGTGAGGTAGACACCAACAATAAAAGAACAGTTTGGTCGAGATTTCAGGATGCCTGTCACGCGGAATTCTGTTCGGCGATATTCAGCGCGCCGAAGACGCCCGAAGTGTTTTCACTCTCTATCCATAGATGTTGCTGTTATTTATGTTTGTGTAATAGTTTAATATGTTTTAAATTAAAACTGTAAACCGTCCATAAAGAAAGGTATGTATTTCATTTAAATATAAAGTACATGTCACATTCTCTTTATTTATTTATTCGCGTCCAAGACACCGGTATCGCTCTGTCCTGGACGTGGGTTCGATTCCCCAAATCCCCGTCTGGCCATCCTGATTTAGGTTTTCAATGGTTCCCCCAATTCTCTCCAGGCAAATGCCGGGATGGTCCCTTCAAAATACCATGGTAGAATTCCTTCCCATTCGTTGCCCCCGTCCTTCCAGCCTCTAATAACCTCCACGTCGACGAGCCATAAAGTCGTAAAAAAAATACAATTTGGGAAAACAAAACACACAATAAAACAATATTATAACATGCCATTATACTAACTAGCCAGAATTTGCAGCCATTTACATTCCGTAGGAGGCAGCTTGGTTGGCGTTGTCATTCGCTGTGAAGAGGGCATCGAGTGTGCAGGCTCGTTAAGCTTCTTCCAGATCAGCAAGTCTTGTGGGCCTGCACTTCCCCACCTTCATTCATATACATCATCCTCCCGGAATAACCCCTTTTCTTTACACTTCCTTTCCATCGAGATACACCGGTTCTGAGTCTATTTAGGGCTTTCAGGGTTGTGAACAAAATACTTTTAAAAAAATATGGATTTTGGTCCTTACGACCATTTAGCAAGTAAAAGTTTACATTGTTTAAAGCATTACATCAGACTTTGCTCGTGTAATTGTTGGATACTATAGTGAAGACAACATAGGATGAACACAACACTTAACTGAAACCGCCCATGTCCGAGGCCGGACTCGAACCAGTGACCCTTGTATTGCGATGCCAGCGCCTACTCCGCCAGGACCGGTATTACGGAATATTGTAGCCTACTGCGGTTTTCTCCATTTGATTTCACTGAACTATTCCAGGTGCCAGATTTCGCTAAAGTTCTTCTCGGCGTTTTTTAGATGGTAATGAAGCCGGTGTCGTTGTATACAAGAAGCTTCTCTTTGATTTAAGCCTCAAGGGTTGGGATTCTCATCCAAACGTTGGATGCCTGGGATCTGCCTCCTGCTTTCGCCTTTTAGTTTGTGCGCCTGTTCTAATTTTGATGTCTGGGGGGAGGGGGGGAAGGGGGAGTTATACCCGCAAGCTGCTAGATTAGGCTTTTGATAGTAGGACGGAGGCAGCCTATTATGATGTAGCCTGTATCATTTAGGGCTTTATGTTTGTTTACCATATGTTGCAGAAATTCATACGATAGAAGAGCATTCCATGTCACGGAAATTTATTAAATCTTTATTCGTTTTTTAAATTATATATTCATTAGAAACTTTTTCCGAACCCTAAAAATTTCCGCCTTGTTACTGTATTACTGAGCTATTTTCGACCTATCTGCACCTCAGGAATTTTGTCCACTTCTGATCGAAGACGATGTCTTCACCTCTGTGATACAGCTGTAAAGTACTATAAAAAATGAAAAGTTCACACACGGATTCAGCGTGGATCAAACTCGTGGACAAATAAAGTAGTAAACTTATTATTCTGCTTTATCCTAATCTATAACCTGCACAGTAGAACAATTGGTCAGGTCCGCGTTATTTTACTTATCACTTAATAAAAAAGTAATCCTACATTTTCACACTATTTATATCACGTCTTTCCTTAGTAAATTGTTTAATGCACAATCGTTTCAGCGTACTTGCAATACTACAACTTACTAAGTGTCCACTACTGCTATTTTCCTTGCAACATGTTCTGGAACAATCGCTCCCGCGTCTTGCTACTATCTGCTCAATATATCATAGAAGGCATAACAGCACTTGAAATAACCAACCCCCCACGAGGGGATACCCTGCTAGCCTTGCGTTGCAGTAGTCGTCTGTTCGAGCCCGCCCTCGGGGATTAGTGGTTTTAACTATGTGTTATGTTTGCCTTGTGTCGTCTATAGTATGCAGAATGTAGAATACAACGAATGCTCTAATAAATAGTTGCAAATTACATGACGACATAGTCTGTGTAGCCTCGTAGCCAACTGCATTTATTTTAATAAAAAATAAACACTTGAAATAATACACACACTACTGTACATAAATTTACACTAAAGTTTGATTTAAAGTCGGGACTTGTAATCAGCAAAAAAGTAAAGTTACTCTTAAAAATCTTTAACCATCATGTCCGCTTAAATAACGGTTTGATGATCATATTCTAATTTCGGGGGGATGCTAAGTGTTTCCACCTATTTGAGAAACATGTTATTTGTGTTCCGTATGATAAGCGTATCTTTTATTTGTGAAATGTATAATTTATGAGGTGGAAGTTGGGATTAAAATTCAAACCTCTTCGCAGTGCGGATAGAGAAAGAACCTACGACACTGTTGATGGTGGATCGTCCATCGGATTGGGATGTTAAAATCGTGATCCTTTAGTGTCTTTCGGAAGATTAGTTCCGAATTGACCCACATCAAGAGTACGAACATTTCACCTTGCGTAATCTAACGGGAAACCACCACAGTAAACAGTACCCCAGGAGTTTGCAGTGAACGTGTAACACCTCCGTAGTGACACCCTAAGCCCACACACGAGTGTGGTAGAATGCTGTTTTAAATCGTAAGGGCCAGCAACCAGTTACCCCACTCTTCATGATCTCTCTCCCAGCTGCACTCCCCCAACAAGACATTGAAACCTGACTGCCAATTATGTCACTGTTCGTGATTCGTGTGTTAGTTGTTGAACAAATGCAGGATAACTTCTGAAGATAGATAGATGGATAGATAGATATGTTCGCTTTGATCCAATGTGAGAATAGTTTCGGAGATGTGGAACAGTACATACACTTATTAATAATAATTTTAATGATATTACCAGAAACTGATAACAAGTTAGCTACTTAACAATCGATTAATATAATCCATATAATCAATATCAATCGTAATCCGCAAATACAATCCCATGTTAATTATGGCATATGTGGAACAGTGTATACACTTGTTATCAGCATCTAATAACCAGTTATTTTTCTTATAGAACAATTAGCATAATAAGATTGTACTGTAATCTTCAACTACATATTATATCATGTTAGTTATTATATATGTGCAACAGTACACATCCTATTAACAAAGTCAAATATTACCAACAACTGATAACCAGTCAATTACTTAAAAACCTGTTAAAATGATAATTTTCCTAGTAGAATCGCATGATCAATACAGTCAAAGTCATTAGCAAGACCACAGAATATACCTAGGAAATTTAATTTTTTTATGCATTACTTCCAATATGTTGTTTACAAAAGCAAAAATTGCTGAATCTGTAGAAACAATTTGCCTAAAACCAAACGATATTGTCAGAAAAACTGTAAAATTAGATTACAATACGCAATTTAATGTTTGTAAAGATGTAGAAGATGAAAATCAACAAATTGAAACCTCAATATAATTTGATTTCATTTGCAAGAATCATTTTCATCTCAAATACATTCTTTATTAATTTATGTAAACAAATTTTTCATTGCATCACTGTACATTTTGTGGTATCAGATACAGGGTCGATACTTTTATTTGACTTGCTAGCATACAGCTGGTTGATTAATATATTTTTAATTTTGAAGCTAAGAAATCATAATTTTAATATCATGCTACGAGTAAATTCTCTCGTCTGGCTCCATTTCGATAGCTAAAAATAAAGTTAAATTGCCCTGATTATAGTTACCATAGTCCATTCCCCAAGACACTTTCCTGAGATTATGCCAACACTTTGGAGACCTCTGGGAAATGAATCAGCGGTTCCAAGTAGAGCACTTTTAAGGATGAAAGTCCGGCCAAGTGATTAATTGTACTTATCCCCGACAAAGCGCTTACATTTGTCGCTTCCAAACATAACAAAAAAAAACCTGATCCATGCAGAAATTAGATTACCGGGGGACTTAATTGTTAATATCAACGTTGACCACTCATTTGTTGATACAGTCGCTTGAGTCTTCAACTTTTAAGATTGACATGGAATAGTGTTAACCACATAATATACTAAATGAAGCTTGCAGGTTGCTTTGTCTGTTTACTACATTCTCTTGTAGTTTGCTAGCTTTATTTACTACGAACACCTGTTCTTGCCTTAAGTGCACCTCTCTCAAATGAAAGATAATTTGGCGTGAAGTGTAATGGGACATCAAAAAGAAGCATTTCTGCTGCATTCCTATGTATAATACATTTAAGTTCATTTATTCTGATAACTACTCCTTAGATTAATCTTCAGTTAAAATAGTTTGAATGGTATTTCTGACGAAGTAAAACAACGATAGTGTAAATTTCACCAATTCAGACAGAAATTTATTCAGAAAATTCCATACCTCTTATTTGGTTTAACGCCCCGTCGTTGCATGTAACCATAAAGGACCAATTATACTAAAGAAGGGTAGTAAAAAAGCCGTTGTGTGTTGAACTATGTAGGTTTTGTAGTAATAATATACTGCATGCATTATTTTTAATAGATAAAGGGATTTGAGACCTAGTATGAAATTATTTCAGCATTCAGCCACGAAATAACAGAAAACCATCTAAAAATCTTAATACAATTGTACAACACTTTGAAATGGGCTGGATTTAAACTGACTTCAGCTGAATGGAAGCATCTTTACACCCGCGGCCAAAACGTTGGGTGTAATTTCTTTTAAACATACGACTCTCCGTGAGTCGAAAACTATTGGTATCCGAGTCTTACTGTTAAGCTTTCTTAAACACAGTGTTTAACGTCACAAATCTGTTCATTCCTTCACATTCCCTGGTATAATGATTATTTTCACCAATAGCAGTTTCCGTAAGGCTGAATTTTAATACGGATCCTTTTCTCCAGGATGATAATATCGAAGCGCGGTAACTCACTGCAAATGAGATGTAAAATGCGGATTCGGCCATCTACATGGTAATAAGATGGAAACTTATGATCTGCTCCATCGCCAGAATTAATAAACGACCTA